>CAMTDV010000022.1:78163707-79372636 GCA_947069175.1 Scalesia atractyloides | reverse complement strand
AATAGGTTTCATAACATATATAAGATCAATTTATGATTTTTCTGAAAGATGGCTTGTTTGACTTTTTAATATCATAACTTTGACCCGTCAATTGGTCTAGCAAACGTGATCTTCAGGAGGTGTCCTTTATAGGGACTATCACCTACCTTATTACGATCATTTAGCCATGTTCATTTCGAACAATGGCTGGACCATAATGGTCTTAACCGAAAGTCAAAGCGTTTTTCGCAAAACGCTTGACTTTTGGCTATAAAAGCCTATAAACGAAAATGCACAAAGAAGGAACACTTACCAGTGATTCCTAAGGTGCAAAAGAACTATGTTGGATGCTCCTTTTAGCTAGGAACTTCCAGCGGAGGGAGAAGAGTATGAACAAGAAAGGTGCAAGTTGGAATGAAGCACTTGAACACCTGTTTATAGTTGGAGAGCTCAAAGGAGGTGAAGCCAGGTGTTTAGGGGTGTTAGAGGAAGCTTACAAGTGTCCTAAAATGTGGCGTAGCTGATTACAAGTCCATAGATTCGATCAAATGGTTTTTGGAGTTTTGTTTGGAGACCAAGAAAAACTTTCTGCAGCAGAGCCTCTCTCGCGCCCCGCGAGAGACCCAAGCCTGGTCTCTCGCGCCCCGCGACCGCCCCTTGGCCAGTTTCAACGTTTGACACTTTTAACCCCTTATCTTATTAAAGCTTATATAATCCTTCTAAAACACCTTTTTGGCACTTTTAGCCTCCATAGCCAATACTTGGCATACCTGGGATTATGCCCGGACATTGTCGAGCTCTCGGTTTGTTAAAAGGTCACTCAGAGGTAAGAATTAACATGTTGACACTTTTAATCCCTCCAATATCCAAATTTCAAATATTATTGGATTTAATCACTCTCGTCCAACAAATAGGACATATGAGAGTGAGGACTACATAAAGGATCACTCAGAGGCTTAGTATAAGCATGTTGATTCCGATGTCACTAGAGGCTGGGCATGTTGACATATCAGTCACTCAGAGGCCAAATTTTTAAGCATGCTGACATATCAGTCACTCAGAGGCTAATGATTTAAGCATGTTGACATATCAGTCACTCAGAGACTGTTGTTTATGCATGTTGACATCGGACCGTCACTCAGAGGCCCAGTTTGAGCATGTTGACACCTTTAGTCCTTATTGGTCTATAATAGACTATATTTAAAAATACAACACGTGTCACTATACTACTGGACACGATTTTACAGGGTGTTACATGGTTATAATTCATGAAGAAGATGAAGCTTTTCTAGTGTTTATGTATAATTAAATTTGCTGTTTTAAACGGGTTAGACACACAGTCCAGTGGTGGACTGTGTGCAATCACAAAGCACATGTCCCGGGTTCGACTCGTACACGTTACCGACTTTCTGAAATAAAAACCATTTTTTAAACCTCATACAGACCATCTTTCAACAAGTACATAAATGTAATATAATTTCAGCTTATATCGGGTTAGACACCCAGCCCAGTTGGTAGGGTTGGGTGCAACAAAGAGCTAAGGTCGCGAGTTCGAGTCAGGGTCTATGCAGCGGTTCGTTTATATTTAAAACATTTTTAATAAAATAAATTCTGAATTAACCTAACTAGTGTGTGTGTATATATATATATATAATTAAAATAGAGATTATTTCGGGTTAGACACGTAGCTTAGTTGGTAGAGCTGCGTGCACGTATACGGGAGGTCACAAGTTCGAACCTCACACGAAGCCTAAAACACATGCGATCTGACCGGTCAGAACCTATCGGACCTAACAAAGTCAAACAGTTTTTTTAATTTAATTATTTTTCTTTATTATTCAAATATTATTTATTATTATTAATTAAAAATCATTTAAAATACTTAAAAACAAGATTTTTAAAGTTTAAAAAAATGTAAAAATGCCATAAAACTAAATCTAAAAAAATCTAAAGCATTAATTAAAAATATTAACTTCAAATAAAAACTTATTTATTTATCGAATTATTATGTGATTATTTATGTTAGTTTTCACTCGTCGGTTGAATCCTAAATCGTGCGCCATCGTTATCAATTCCAAGAAACGCACCCACTGTGAGTGAATTCCTACAACCTCCCATTTTTATTCATGTTTTGGGGTGTATCATGTGTCGTTTACATATCTCGTTTATTCAAACATTTGTGCTACTATCATTATGTGATTTAACGTGGTATGTAATGTTATTTGTTGTATTGCGTGTTTACATTTTTGTCAGTTACTTGCAATCATTCACAATAGGCCCATCAGTTACTCGTTGGATACGAGTTGAGCATCGCGTGCCTCATTAGATCGGCTCCGTTTGATTGGCCTTGATCTCATTATTCATCATTTGTCATGCTTGTGTGTATATTGATTGATATTATGTGGTTTGTGGTTAGATTTACATATGCGTATACTCATATTTGGTTTATGCACATTTTTTAAATAACCAATATAACTATTTCTTTCAAATGTTTAAATGAGATTCACTCGCCAACTTATGTTGACCCAAAACCCTATTTTTACACACGATACAGGTGGACAGGTTGAAGCAAGGAATACATAGGTAATTGCCTTAGAAGAAAAATAAAGAAGTCATGAATGCTGTGTTTAAAACATATTGTGCTTGTTTGTATATGTGTTTGTTGTAATTTATCCTTTTAATTGGAAGTAATAAATATGAAACTTTATTATAGTAAATGTCATGAGCTTTGATGAAAACCCAATCATGCTCCGACTACCATTTCTGCTGCGGGTCAGGGTGTGACAAATTGGTATCAGAGCTTTTGACTATTGGGATATAAGATAGGTTATTAGACCCTTAGAGCCTATACGATAGTCGACTTGATTTTAATTGCTTATATGTTATTTGGTTACATGCAAACTCATGATGTTTATTTTTTCATATTTATTTCACAGACAAATGCATGCAAGCACTTCCATTATCATTTTTGTGTGATATTTAATGTGTTATACATATTGTAAAACATAACATGCTTACATATACATTCATCATGCACGTTTCAATTCTCGCATATTTAAATCATTCTCATATTTCTTTATTCAAGATTTTGTGATGTTTCATTCTTCAATCTCATCAAAGTGAGTTCTACGACGGGCATGTAGTAACTAGAAGGGTACAAGTACCAGTAGTCGAAACATCCTATCTAGGTTGGCATTCGTATAAATCCAATATAACGTACTAGTTTGCCAACCTGGGGACTAACGATGAGAGTACGAAGGACCTATTAGGCCAAAGCATGCCACACCAAACGTTGTGTGAACTAACCCCACTTTGAGTTGTCACTGTGTTTACACCTGGACGCCTTCTGACCTTATACTTTGCAATCATGTTTTACGCTTTTCATTCGGGTGGCGTGAGTGTTAACAGGCCAACACCAATGTGAACCCTACAAAGCCCAGTAGTCGTGGGGGCCACATGACTACCTAGGCCAAGTATGGGGGACACATAGGGGCCCAAACATGAGCAAAGCCCAAGACATCCTATGGATGTAGCAAATTTATTTTCTTCATTTGTTTTGTGGATGTTCATTTCTAAATACGACACATGACACCTATATGTCAAACTCATACTCTTGCTACGTATTCCTTGTAGATGTCTTCTAGTCACTCTCATAGTGGTAGGAGATCAGGAAAATCCCGCGAGCACATGGCTGCCCACATCGCTCAACAAATGGCTGCCGTACTTCCCGACATAGTAGTTCAAGTCCAACAAGCCCTTGCAGTCAATCCCATCCACCCAATCAATAAAGAGGGTAAAAATGATGCTAATCCTCCCCCAAACACCACCAAGTGCACCTACAAGCACTTCAACTCATGTGACCCTCCAAAGTACGAAGGTACTAAGGGAGTCACTGTTTTTCTTCGATGGTTTGAAGAGATGGAGAGTACCTTTCTCAATTGTGATTGTCCCAACGATCGTAAAGTTCGTTATGCTACTGACCGTCTATTTGGGGTAGCATTAACTTGGTGGAATGCTGAAAAAGGCAGAAAAGGTGCCGAAGTCGTAGTAGCCCTAACTTGGGAAGAACTTCGAGAACTCATGACATGACACTTCTGCCCAAGAAGCGAAATTAAGAAACTAGAGGATGAGTTCTATTTCTTGAAGCAAAAAGAGGGAGATCACATAACCTATAACAAGAGGTTCCTCGAGTTGAATCAAGTGGTTCCCAATTGTTTCACCCCTCTCTACCATTTGATCGAGCATTACATTCGGGGTCTTCCTTCGAAGATTTAGTTCCCTGTGATGAGTACTACACCTGCGACTTTGGAAGCAGCAATGGAGCTAGCTACAGAGCTCACCAAAAACCACATTAGGAATGGGGATTTCAAGGATGAGAAGAAGAAAGATAAAACATCAACCGAAATCACAAACCCAACCCAAACTGAATCCTCTTCTCAAATCACTACCAAGAGGAAGCGAGACGGGCAAAATTTTGCTGTCACCCAAACCAGTCAACCAGCTCCACAAGTCGTACCCCTCCAAGCTATCCCAATCACTAAAGTAGCACCCAACACTGCATACCCAAATAAGAAACCTTACATTGGTCCTCACCCATAATGCAATACCTGCTTTTATCACCACCAACCCACCATACCCTGCCGATTGTGTGCTAATTGTGGGCGTTATGGCCATCTAAGTAAAACTTGTCGCACTCCCCAAAACCAAGCTCACCCCTACCCAAAACATGATCCAACCCTATCAACAACCTCAATACCCCATAGTTCCACATGTTCGAGCTTGTTTTAATTGTGGTGACCCTACCCACTTTAGAAACACGTGCCCTAGGTTGGTTAATATCATTAACTCCCAAGCTCAAGCGAACCCAGTTAATCAATCAAACCTAGCACCTCCACCAGCAAGAGGAAGAGCCTACAATATCAACGTGAATCCAATTGAGGTCAACCATGGTGCAAACAAGCAACACCCAACTAGCCTTCCATCATCAAGAAACAAGACTCTGTTTCAACCGTTTATTCTCAATGTTTTCTATGAATTCCAATCTTTGTATATCCTTGTTTCAAATTGGGAATTTATGTATCAAAATTTTAATGCCAATAACGCAGTTTATATCACATCATGAGAAGTTGTTTCATAATATGTCTCTATTCATTGATTCAAAATTTGATGTCATCGTACATCACGACGAACCTCGTCTCATCATTTAAAGAAATTGGGCCGTGTCTTACTTTTTCATAGACTAATCACTTCATCATAAAACACGAGAGAGGAACCGTCGTCATTCAGTCATGTAACCCTCAAATTTGAGACTCAAGCGTTGGTTGTTGTGTTTTTTTTTATGTTTTATAGATTTTAGGATGAGTCACATAGAACTAATTGTAACTTACTTACAAAGCCAATGAAAATTTGACACGGATATAGTGGATACGCTGCTGGTACTTCCTATATATAAGTATTCTTGTTAAATGATCAAAAGCATTGTCAGGCTGTTATGAGAAGTTCCGTGTAGATAGTGTAAATCTTAATATCGTCATGGTTGAAGATTTTCGTCTTGTGATATAACTTAATCTTTTCAACGCATCAATTTTCTCAGCATTCTTATGCATGAGATCATACCCAGCCAATCAACTCTTTGTATCAATGCTTCTCACCTCAGGCATCAAAAAGTGATTCCTGTAGCAGGGTATCCAACCCTTACTAGGAACGTTATCGCCTCAATCAAGATTCAAAACTTCACACTCCTCTGGTTATGTAAACGTCAAATCCAAACATCACACCTCTCTTTTCTGTTAAGAAATATTCAGATTTTAGTCAGAGTGCTTTGGGAGTTAAAACGAGAACCTGAGTTTACTTGGGAATGCGAAGACTCAATGCATGAAAAATACCCGCATCTTTTTTCCAGTTACAGCTACTACTAAAATTTTGGGACGAAATTTCTAAAAGTAGGGGATACTATAACATTCGTTGTAAAACGGGCTTTCAAAAACCCGCTTCATCAAATAATCCAAGTATTTAATTTTAAAGACTCGTTACGTATTTAATCATCATTTAATATGAGTTATTACTTTATAGTATTAATTTATGGTTATTAAATAATTAGAAAGAAATAAAATATAACTAAATGATAATAATGTTAGTTAATAAGGTCTAAAAATACAATATATATATATATATATATATATATATATATATATATATATATATATATATATAGGGGCAGCCGGCTTTTGAGCCCGGGTCCCTAACAAACTCTCACACACCAAAACACCACAGAGTTACATGCACCTTATGTTTTAAAACCCGAATCAATTAAACGTTATATGCTCTCAAATTTCAACCTGTAAATTCAAAATTTGGCAGTCCTTTAACCGTCCGCAATCATCATCATGAACTCATACATCTTTACAAGAAACGGATGTAACCGTTTTCAAATTATGTAACAAATTTATTATCGAGTCAACAACCTCCAAAAAACGGTTACACAATCATTGCGGCATTCAATTTTTGACCGAAACCTATGAAACTGGAAATTTAATCACGAACATTGCCTACTCTATAAATAGCAATCCTTGCACCTCAATTGAACTCGGTATTCCTTTCGATTTCTTTCTCTCAAGCACTATCGGATACTCTCTGTTCGAGTTCTTTGTCGCCGAAATCTTTAGTCACCCGCCGGAATCTCGTCGGAAAATTTAAAGCCGTGTACGTCTGGTATATTCCTTTTTGATCTTTCCTTCAAAACCTTTTAATCATCTGTACAGACTTAAAACAAGTGTTTAAAATTAAACACAATCTGATTTGATGTTCTGGGCTATAATTCATGAAGAAGATGAAGCTTTTCTAGTGTTTATGTATAATTAAATTTGTTGTTTTAAACGGGTTAGACACACAGTCCAGTGGTGGACTGTGTGCAATCACAAAACACATAAAAACCATTTTTTTAAACCTCATACAAATCATCTTTCAACAAGTACATAAATGTAATATAAATTCAGCTTATACCGGGTTAGACACCCAGCCCAGTTGGTAGGGCTGGGTGCAACACAGAGCTAAGGTCGCGAGTTCGAGTCAGGGTCTATGCAGCGGTTTGTTTATATTTAAAACCTTTTTAATAAAATAAATTCTGAACTAACCTAACTAGTATATATATATATTAGGGTTAGACACGTAACTCAGTTGGTAGAGCTGCGTGCACGTATACGGGAGGTCACGAGTTCGAACCTCACACAATGCCTAAAACACATGCGATCCGACCTGTCAGAACCGGTCAGACCTGACAAAGTCAAACATTTTTTTAATTTAATTATTTTTCTTTATTATTCAAATATTCTTTATTATTATTAATTAAAAATCATTTAAAATACTTAAAAACAAGATTTTTAAAGTTTAAAAAATTGTAAAAATACCACAAAAATAAATCTAAAAAATATCTAAAGCATTAGTTAAAAATATTAACTTCAAATAAAAATTTATTTATTTATCGAATTATTACGTGATTATTTAGGTTAGTTTTCCATCGTCGGTTGAATCCTAAATCGTGCGCCATCGTTATCAATTCTAAGAAACACACCCACTGTGAGTGAATTCCTACAACCTCCCCCTTTTATTCATGTTTTGGGGTGTATCATGTGTCGTTTACATATATCGTTTATTCAAACATTTGTGCTACTACCATTAACGTGTTATGTAATGTTATTTGTTGTATTGCGTGTTTAATTTTTTGTAAGTTGCGTGCAATCATTCACATTAGGCCCATCAGTTCCTCGTTGGATACGAGTTGAGTATCGCGTGCTTATTAGATCGGCTCCGTTTGATTGAGCCTTGATCTCATTGTTCATCATTTGTCATGCTTGTGTGTACATTGATTGATATTATGTGGTTTGTGGTTAGATTTACATATGCGTATACTCATATTTGATTTATGCACATTTTTTAAATAACCAATATAACTATTTCTTTCAAATGTTTAAATGAAATTCACTCGCCAACTTTTGTGGACCCAAAACCCTATGTTTACACATGATACTGGTGGACAGGTTGAAGCAAGGAACACATAGAAAATTTCCTTAGAAGAAAAATAAAGAAGTCATGAATGCTGTGTTTAAAACATATTGTGCTTGTTTATATACGTGTTTGCTGTGATTTATCCTTTTAGTTGGAAGTAATAAATATGACACTTTATTATAGTAAATGTCATGAGCTTTGATGAGAACCCAATCATGCCCCAACTATCATTTCCGCTGTGGGTCAGGGTGGGACATGTACTTTTATCCTTGTTAAGAAAAGAGAAGCTTTATGATAAATTCTCTAAGTGTGAATTCTAGTTGCAAGAAGTGCAATTTTTAAGACATTTGATTAACCATGAAGGAATTCATGTGGATCCCACAAAGATCGAGGCAATTACTAAATGGAAGGTCCCTAAGTCAACTACTGAAGTTAGAAGTCCTAGGACTGGCAGGATATTATCGACGCTTTATCCAAGATTTTTCACGAATAACTGTTCCGTTAACCAAGTTAACATGTAAGTCGATTAAGTTTGAATGGGGACCTAAGCAGGAATAAGCCTTTACGACCTTGAAGCAAAAATTAACAAATGCACCAACACTTGCATTACAAGAAGGAACTGAGGATTTTGTAATCTTTTGTGATGCTTCTATATTAGGATTAGGATGCGTTTCAATGCAACGTGAGAAAGTAATTGCTTATGCATCTAGGCAACTGAAGAAGCACGAAGAGAATTATACAACTCATGATTTAAAATTAGGAGCAATAATTTTTGCCCTCAAAATTTAGAGACATTATTTATATGGTAGTAAGTTTACTATCTTTACAGACCATAAAAGCTTAAGATATATCTTTGGGCAAAAAGAGTTGAACATGAGGCAAAGATGATGGATGGAAATTTTAAGTGACTACGACTGTAATATCCAATATCACGAAGGTAAAGCTAATGTAGTAGCTGATGCTTTAAGTCGTAAGTATCATGAAAAGCCGAAACGAGTACATGCTCTCAGATTAAATTTGCAGATAGATTTAATAGAACAATTGAAGAGTACCCAGGAAATAGCCACTAAATATGAGGCTGGAGGATTAAAAGGAATGATAAAGGAATTAGAAAAAAGAGCAGCTGGAATTTGGAAATTCCATAAGAAAAGAATTTGGGTACCTATCAAAGGAAACCTACGTCAATTTTAGAGAAAGCTCATAAATCTAAGTATACAATGCATCCTAGTAGTGATAAGATGTATCAAGATTTGAGGAAGAATTTTTGGTGGATAGGAATGAAAAAGGATATAACTAGTTTCGCTTCTAAGTGTTTAACTTGTTCGCAAGTTAAAGCTGAACATCAGAAACCTTAAGGTTACTTCAACAATTAGAAATGTCAGTATGGAAATGGAAATTAATAAAAATGAATTTTGTTACCAAATTTCCCAAAACAAGGAAAGGTAACGACACAATCTGGGTAATTGTTGATCGACTGACCAAGTCAGCCCATTTTCTAACAATGAAGGTAACCTTCAGTATGGAAAGATTAGCTAAGCTATATGTAGATAAAATAGTTTCATTAGATGAAGTTCCATTATCCATTGTGTCTGATAGAGATAATCGTTTCACTTCTCATTTTTGGAAAAGTTTCCAAAAAGCTATGGGAACACGACTAAATTTAAGTATAGCTTATCACCCCCAAACAGATGGACAGAGTGAAAGAACAGTGCAAACGTTGGAACACATGTTGAGAGCATGTGTAATAGACTCTGGAGGAAATTGGGACAATCATTTACCATTAGTAGAATTGTCCTATAATAATAGTTACCACACAGGCATTAATGTCGCTCAATTTGAAGCACTTTATGGATGAAAGTGCCAAACTCTAGTATGTTGGGAAAAAACTAGAGAAAAGCAATTATCAGGTCCTAAAATCATACAAGAAACAACTGACAAGATAATTCAAGTCAAGGAAAGACTGAAAACAGCACGAGATTGTCAAAAGAGTTATACAAATAATAGAGGTAAGCTGTTAGAGTTTCAAGTTGGAGACAAAGTACTGTTAAAAGTTTCTCCATGGAAAGAAGTAGTTCGATTTGGTAAGAAAGGAAAGTTAAGCCCAAGGTATGTTGGACCATTTAAAGTTATCAAGCGAATTGGTCCAGTAGCTTATCAGGTACAGTTACTAGAAGAAATGGCTGGTATACATGATGTATTTCATGTATGTAATCTAAGTAAATGTTTAGCTGATGAATCTTTGATGGTACCTCTTCAATATATAGAGATAAGTGAAAAATTAAAGTTTATTGAGAAACCTTTATAAATCAAAGATAGGAATATTAAGAATCTCAAGCATAAAAGATTAGTCTTGTCAAAGTAAAATGGAATTCGAAAAAAGGACCAGAAAATATACATGGGAACTAGAATCAGAAATGAAGCGAAAGTATCCCCACTTATTTCTATGAATCTCGAGGACGAGATTTAAAACAATGTGGGGAGGATGTAACAACCATAAAAAAAGTTTTGGTCTCTGGCGAGGGGCAAGAGGATAGCCCTTACCTCTCGCGAGTGGCGAGAGACCTGTAAGCTGCCAGAGACACGTGTAGGCCACGTGTCGTCCACGTATCAAACCTACCCCACACCTATGCCCTAATTTTGGTCTCTTGCGGGGCGCGAGAGGGTAGCCCAAACCTCTAGCGGTGGCGAGAGTCCCCAGAATCAGCTATAAATTGAGTGAGAACTGCACATTTCAACTCGCTCAATTTCTTTTCTTTCTCTCTCGATATTCCGGTGTAATACTACTATTATACCTTAAATTCTATAAATCTGCCCCATAACTAGTGTGCTAGCCCGAATCACTAATACGATACCCTGTCCGATCGATCTATAAACAATTCAACAAATGTTTGAGTGCTGCCTGAATAAGGCTATACTTTGTCATCATGTTATGGTTTTGATATCATGATTATCGTTAAAGTTGAATTGGGTTAATACACTAATACGTGTGCATTATGTGTTTAATTAGGAACCCAAGAAGTAGACAAGGAGGCTATTACTATAAATCTTAAATCTGCAGTGTGAGTCATTCTCTTTTATTCAAATAATTTGCAAAACCCTAAATGCTTTCAAAATGTTACTTATATTATAGTGATTAACTCTTTGTATTATTACTAAAAAATTACTGCTAGTATGTGGGGTTTTGTATACACTACTTGATAAGCTTCACTAGTTTGGAGAATGACCAATAGTGATATGACCACAGTCACAGGAATTGCAGAGTGAAAAATACTTTTTAGGTAATAGTAAGATATAAACAAATGTTAAAACTCTTAACGCTGTAATTATAAGAAATCTGCCTTTATACAACTAGAATGAACTCACCAATATCTTTGCTGACAAAATGTTTTTAAACACGTTTCAGGTGATTTACTGTGAAGAGAAGGAAAAGTGCTATGAGGCACTCAAGCTTAAATAAGTATCTTTGTGAACATGAATAAAACGTGTTTTGTAATCAAGGATTTATCACTTTGAAAATCCTTTATGTAAATATCGGTTACAGTTTATGAAATGAAAACTATGGTGTTTTGAAACTCTGATAATTTTTTATGACATCCGGTCCTGATGAAAATTCCACCGCAATAATTTTAATAAACACCAGTACCACTTGTATTCGATCACGGCTCCCGTCCAGGTTAGGGTTGGGGTCGTGACACCTTTGACCAACTAGACAACCAAATCGGCCCATTTTGTTATAAATACATATGAAATTGCCGAATCTGGTGCCTTTCTAAGAAATTTTAGAATGCAATTAGGGTTGTAAACAAACCGAACGTTTAGCGAACGGTTCGTGAACTGTTTGGCCAGAAGTTCGTTTACGTTTGTTCGTTTAATTAATGAACAAGGACTTTCGTTCGATTAGTTAAACGAACGAACACGAAAAGATGTCTCTCGTTCAATTATGTTCGTGAACGCTCGGTAATATTTTCGTGAACATTCATTCATGTTCGTTTGTTTATTTTGTTCTTTAAAATTTTTTTAGCATTTATTTATTTTATCTAAACTTTTTGTATTCTTTAATTTTTATTTATCTCATTACCCAGACAAATAAAATAGGAAACCATATCTCAATCTTGTTTATGGAGCGCTCCATTTTCCTTTTTATTATTCACATAGAAAAAAAATCTATCGACATTCGTTCAATTCAATGATTAGGGATTCAAGGTCTAGCGTTGCTCTCTCTCACCATCCACCTCCAGTCACCATCGTCTTCGCCGATTTTATTTGTGTTCGTGAACACATTCGTTTACTTAATCAACGAACACGAATATAAAATCTCGTTCGATAAGTGTTCATAAATCGTTTGTGAACACATTATATATTTAATGAACGAACACAAATAAGGCTTTATTTATGTTCGTTAGGTTTGTTTACAGGCCTAATTGAATAACAACGATGGATGTAGCTTGTGTAAATAATGTTATCTTGCTCAGCCTTTCTAGATTACCACAACATTTTAACATTCAATTTAGACAGACTTGGGTTTTAAAACATTCTTTGAAATTAAAGTGACTCATATAAGCTAGGCAATTTGGACCGAATTCAGTCATTCATATGAACTATTTTGACCCATATATCTTCAATGTAAAAAGTAGAAAATAACAAAACGTCATACTTGTGGCTCTTCTCACCCTTCTTAAATTCACTTTTATTTTTTAAATACACCATTCTAGAGTTATGTTTGAATCATTTAACTATTACCATTCTAGATGTTTTTGTTTTTAGCTTTATATCTAAAGTTTCAACTCAATCAATAAGTAACATTTTAACTTTTTGCACCACTAGTTTATAGTTTATTATATGTTTCATATTTATATATAATTATGTATAGTTTATTATATGTTTCAATTTTATATATAATTATGTTTGTATATATCTATAATTATATGCCTTTTCTGAATGACAAGAAATGACGTGCCAACCACCGTGACACCGGGCTCGGTGATCAAGGTCGACTACTCGACTGCCGCCAGCCCCTTGGCTCTCCTAGATGCGCGGAAACCCGACCTCCACCCACACGAAGGCATGATAGTGTAATAATCGGTAAAATTTCGCCTCCCATCCAAGTCGAACCGGCGCCACCTATATTCGCCCTTCACCTTGATGCCACAGAAAATAATGGAGAGAGTGGAAGTTGAACCTGGATCATAAGAAAAACCAAGTTTTTCCCCAACCACTCCACCACTACCTTGTTAGGCTTTAAAATTATATGTTTCTTAGTTGTTTTTAAGATGGTTGTGTAAATATATAATTATATGTTTTTTGGTTGTTTTTAAGATAGTTGTTTAAATATGTGAAATATTTTGATATCTTCAACAAAATAATATTTTACATAAGTAATAGACTCATGGCGCAATCCATTTCAGTATATGAAGCTTAATGCTTAAGTTCATTTAATAAATGAGCTTCAGTCAAGGGTAAAACTTAGGTACGGGCTTGTTTAAGTTAGATTGAATATAAGCTTTTAACAGATCGATCTATAGTATCTAATGAGCAACTTTGCTTGTTTAACCTCTAATGATCACCTTAGATCACCCACTTTATGAAATATCTTGTTAAGAATACACCATTGCTTGAGTTTCTTTGACATTTATGAGGATGACCACAAGGATAGATATTCGTGTCACATTCTTTATTTAATAAAAAAGACGATTGATAGAACTATTATCATGTGAATGTATAATTTGTTGTTTTAGGTTAAAAAATATACAGTTCAATAACATCTATCTTATTCTATTACCATTTTAGGGTTTAAAATCAAATATAAAGCATTCTAAAAATAAGAAGTCGTACGAAAGGTATCAAACAGACTCAGATTAACCTTATTCAAACGGCATTGTAACTATCTAATCGGACTCTATAATGTGAGATTTTAGGTTTTCACTTTATGATTTATTGGTTATAAAATTTTACATTTTTTTAGTTTATTATCATTGTGTCTTTTCTATATTTGTGTTATTGTGTCTTTTTTTACGACTAATGGTGTCTTTTTTCCTCGATATTGTGTTATATTTTCGGCATTGTGTTATATATTGCTTGACATTGTATCATCTTGTGCGATTCATTATGTGTTTGTACACTTCTTAATTTCAGAAACTTTTGTACAATAACTTATCCTAACATTTTATTAATGTAATTTGTGTAACCTATTTGTTACTCAGTTTATAATAAAGAAATTATCAAGGTTCCATGTTCTACGTACAAGTACCATCTTCGAAATTACTTGATGTAAATTATTCAAATCTTCAATACGGTAGAAAAGTAGACCTTGCCGGTCAAAAGTCAAACTCAAAATACGTTTGGATACAATTTCCGAATTTCTTTGTAGTTTACTGTGGACCCACACCAGAATATTCACCTTTTCTATCGACCCTTCACATCAAATCTCAACCGTCCATTTGTCAACCCCATACAGAATCTCGCAGGTGAAACCCATGATATATAAACCCATAACCTCATTGGTCGCTTCATATTTCTTTCTTGTTACACACACAAAGCTGATATTGATATTCGAGTTATTTTCTAAAGGTATTCATTATCTTTAGTTTTTACTAACCAATTTAATCGTTGGTAACGCTCCGTCTGAGATCCAAACAGTTCTATGTCATTCAGTTCGAAACTTGGAAGTGATCATGTAAACTGAATCAGTCATTTAACTTTTAATATTTATACAAATCTTTCTATTGTTATTGAAGTATTTTGTAATTTATTAGTATTGTACTTTTTTATCACCGTCATCTACTAGTTTGGTTTTTCGTTTGTCAAAACCATAGTTAACATTTCGACATGGAATTTTGTCATTAATTTGTGTGCTTCTTTAGGTGTTCCAGTATTGTTAAATCTGTGATTTTTTTTTTCATTTCTACGTAGAATTGTTTGCGAGAGTTCGTATATGTACATTTTTTTTAATATTTTGGTTGATTTTCATGTATTGGAACTCATAATTTGTTGCAATTGCTATTAGTACATTTCTTTTCCAAATAATGTATGCTTCATCTGCAGGAATTTGATATTAAACATATGGCCGAACAAAACCAACACACAGGTCGCGATATCCAGTTGTAACACCATCATTAGTAGCTGCAAATGTTTCTCCAGTTTTCGCTCAAGCTCCAGCTGAGAAAGGGTTGGGCGGATTCGTCATTGACTTTCTCATGGGTGGAGTTTCGGGTGCTGTTTCAAAATCAGCAGCTGCTCCAATCGAACGCGTTAAGATGTTGATTCAAAACCAAGATGAAATGATCAAAATGGGCCGTCTTTCGGAACCGTACAAGGGTATTGGAGAATGTTTCACTAGAACAGTTAGGGATGAAGGAGTTTTGTCTTTGTGGAGAGGAAACAACACCAATGTCATCCGTTACTTTCCTACACAGGCATATGATACTTTTAACTCATTTACTTATAAAAAAAGTTTATTTTTGATGAGTCAGAAAGGTGAAAAGACAGGAAAAGTCATCAAACAGATCTTTTCATTTTACAATATTAACCTTTAACTTTTATATCCGCAAGGGTCATATTCGGACGCTGATGTGACGCACGGTTTTTATAGTACGGTTTTATAGTTTTCAAATGGATTAAAAAAATTAGTATTAATAAAGATTTGTAAGACATATATTCAAGTTTTTTTATGTTTTAACTTTTAACAATTTTCACTTTATAAGTTTTTATGTATTTATTTATTTTAAGTTTTTAAATATTATTAACTAAATCAAGGTTTTAATATTAATTTTATAAAACTCATAGGTCTACTATTTGGTTTTATTTTTATTTTTAAAACTAAGATTTAGTCCTAATAGCTTTAAGTTTTTGTATCCCAGTTCCATTGAAATTTCAACTTTTTAATTAGTTTGTAACTTTGTATTGTGTAGGCCTTTAACTTTGCATTCAAGGACTATTTTAAGAGTTTGTTCAACTTTAAAAAAGACCAAGATGGCTACTGGAAGTGGTTTGCCGGGAACCTTGGATCAGGTGGTGCCGCGGGTGCTACCTCCATGCTATTCACCTACTCGTTGGATTATGCTCGAACTCGTTTGACAAATGATGCCAAGGCTACAAAGGCGGGAGGCGAGAGACAATTTAATGGTTTGATTGATGTATACAAGAAGACTTTAGCATCAGATGGCGTTGTTGGGCTATACCGCGGATTCAACATTTCATGCGTTGGCATAATTGTGTACCGCGGTTTGTATTTTGGAATGTATGATTCTTTGAAGCCCGTTGTTTTAACCGGATCATTGCAGGTTAGTAAGTTATATTTTATGTTAGGATTCTTTGAAGGTGCAAGACAAACATATCCACGTGTTGGGTAGTTAGAGATTTATATGGCTTTGTTCATAGTTTAAGATTTAAAAAAAAAACAGATTTACTATTCGGTCCATAGTTTGGAATTTGTAACCTTATTTTTCAAAAATGTGTAGTCATGATGCGTTATATGTAGAATGCGTTATAACCATCAATTTATTATTTTCGATGATTTGATGAAAAATAACAATTTGATTAAAAAAAGTTGGTTCAACCCTTCAAACTGAACCATTTTGGCTAGTCTTGCCAACCCAACTAATCTGGCCAGTTTGGCTTGTTGTTTTTCCAAATCCTAGTTAGCAGTTTGACACAAAATAATCTTCAAAAGTGGTCAAACCTGTTTGACCCTAATTTAGTTCAAAACTTTTGTTTTGACTCTTTAAGATTATGAGGAATGATTCTTTCTTTATTTGCAAACATTCAGGATAGTTTTTTGGCTAGCTTTGGACTCGGTTGGGTGATTACAAACGGTGCTGGTCTTGCCTCATATCCAATTGACACGGTGCGTAGAAGAATGATGATGACGTCTGGCGAAGCCGTCAAGTACAAGAGTTCTCTTGACGCGTTCAAACAAATAGTAAAGAACGAGGGCCCAAAATCACTGTTCAAGGGCGGAGGCGCAAACATATTACGTGCTATAGCGGGTGCCGGTGTTCTTGCTGGTTATGACAAGCTTCAAGTCATTGTTTTTGGCAAGAAATATTAATTAAAAAAATATGTTTTAAGGTAATATGATGATGATGAAATCTTTCTTGAGTTTTTGATGTGTACAAGGTCTAGTCCGAGTCCCTAAGTTTTTTATTTGAAGGTTTCAGTTATTTATTGTTTTTGTTTGAAATCAGTTATTTATTGTTTATGTTTGAAATTCTATGTCTCGAGAATTTTTTTCTAATAGTATCTGGATTGTAATAAGATTGTTTCTATGATTGGAAGAAATATGTGGTTACGATCCGTTGGATAAGAAAAGTATGCTATTTAATTTATTTAAATTAAATTTAATTTAAATACTATTAATTAGCAACCCATCTTGGCATTAGGTAGTTGTGCCTCTTGCATAGATGTTGTTTATGCGTTAGTTAGTAGTAAGTTATGTGAATTGGGTCGTAAACCCTTGGGCTATGTAAGTGTTGTTGGTTTTTTATTTTGCCCATTTGTTTCACAACTCACTGCGACTTTCTTCTTACACTGTCCACCTTACGATGGTGACCGGCTTTTGACGCCACCCTTGACTGGTTATTTCTTGGTTTGTTGCGTCTGTAGTGTTTTCTTAAGGTAATGCCAACGGCATACGAACGATACGTCTGTCTTTGATCCGTTTCATTAACGGGTATGCAGTTGCATGTCGGTTTTTTTACACCAGTACGGCCTTTATGGCCTCCTTTTAGGTGTTTTCTTAGCTTTGATTTACCTATGTGGGGTTTGATTTTGTTTGATGATCTATGTATTCTTTTAAGGTTTTGTTTTGGGGTTCTTATTTGGATAGACATCAATTCTCAACCTTTTTGGTTGTAGAACTTGTAATGTCAGTGTCAACGAAGCTGAACTTTGTGTTTCATCGAAGCCAGTTGGTTTATGCAGATTGTTTGTTTTTTGGGGTCCTTTGAGACTTTTTTCTTTTTTTTTTTTGCTGAATGTTGTTGAATCTTCAGTTATGATGGATGTGGTTGCTGAGTTGTCTTTTCGGTGTCGATGAATATGGGCTCTTTATTCCATCGAAGAGTAGTTGGTTTATGCAAATTGTCTGGTGTTTTCGTTGTCTAGAATGATAAAACTTTGGCTTTTTGTAATAGTTTCATGTTTCTAGATTTGTTTGTTTATGCATTATCAGTTTGCAACATGCTTGTGCTTCTCTTGGTTGCACCTCATCCATTAGTGCTTTATTATGTCTCTTGTGTTTGTATGACTGGCTTTGCAAGTTGTTTTCTTTTGTGGGTATTTAAGTGTTGGTTTTAGTGAGTTTTGGCTTTGCTTTTTTACCTTTCAGCTTCTTTGTCTAAAAGACCTAACGACGACCATATGTTTAGTTGGGTTTTGGCTTCATTTTGAGGTCTTAGTTTTGTATAATGTGTAGAAGACAGTTGTCGTGGCGATGTATCTCGCAACCATATTTGTTATGAGTGTTGATTGATGCAAATTTATAATATACAAATAATTAATAACATGGTTATTGTGAGTTTACGTGTTCATTAGCTATGATGCTAGAAGTGTGGTGTTGTAAAACTGTGAACGCATTAGATTTGCAACAATTAATAACACTTTTTGAGCCTATTAATTTTTTTAATATGTTTTAACTATTATATCGTTGGTTTTTTTTTTTCTAAAGCGTATGCTAGTTTGTTCCTTAATTGTTAGGCTTACAAAATGGTAAACTCCAATGAGTAGACACTTGTGCTTGAGCGTCTTGCAGCTATTCTTGAACAATTGGTCGACTATGATCGGTTGGTTACAGAGAAGCTAATTGCACTGATTGAGGTTATGCGAATGACAGGTTGAACTTCCATCCGCAGTTGATGTGCTTTATACATGTCATGCTCAACTAATAAATTAATATGTATAGTTGTTAAATTAGGTTTAAATTTTGTAATATTATTGATAACAATCAATGTTGTAATTCATATTTTATGTAGTTTTACTTGCATAAACGTACGCATCCCATCGTATTGCGACGGTGCCTAGGGAGAGCGGGGCACCCTAGTGGATAAGGATAGAGGGTTCGAACCCATGCCGTAACACCGCTGCCACCCCTAGGGTATCCAGCCAGTTTAGTTTTCGGGTATTGTTTTCCGCACGAGAAACTTGAGAATTGACCGTTCAACGATAAAAAAAGTGATTGTTTGAAGTTTAAAAAAACTTAAATCAATATTTATATCTTATATATATAGGGGGAGTATCATGATAACTATATATAATGAGAAAATAAAAAACTAACTAAAAACATACCAATTTTTTTTACAAATTTTTAATAAAAAATCGCTACTTTTTATGCATAAAAATTTTTAAAAAAAACTTGTACGGCACATGCGCATTATATATGTACTACACATGTGCATTATATGTATGTGTTGTACATGTGTATTAGATGCTTAGATTTAGTTTTTGAGTTTAGTTTAGCTTTTGGAGTTAGGTTTTTTGAGGGTTTAGGATTAGGTTTTTGGGTTTGGGGGAGGGGGGTTAGGTTTTTTAGAGGTGCGGGTGGGGGGTTTATGTTTTTTGGGGGGTTTACGTTTAGGGTTTAGTTGTAGGTTTTTTTGGGGAGTAGGGTGGGGTTTAGGTTTTTTGGGGGTGGGGTTAGGCTTTCGATGGGAGGGTGGATTTAGGTTTCTGGGATGGTGGGGTGGGAGGTTTAGGTTTTGTCGGTGCGGGGTGAGTTAGGTGATTTAGACTTTTTCATATTAATGCAGATTTGTAGTATAACTTTTTTTTTTAAAAAAGTAATCTTTTATATATTATGTATAGAGATTTTTATTAAAAAATTCAATTTTTTTATATGTTTTTAGGCTTTGTTAGTTAGTTTTTTGGTTTTCTTATGATCGATCCCCTATATATATATATCTCGTTCCACTTCCATTTAAACCATACTCACTCTCATTTTCACTCTAATTTTAAATCCAAACACATTTCACTCCAACTCACTCTCATTTTAGGCATGGATAATCCAAACACATTTCACTCCAACTCACTCTCATTTTAGGCATGGATTCACATAAAGGAGAAAAAATCTCGAGGTGCCGGTACGAGCATACGAGGGGGAGGTTCGAGCCGAGGTGGAATTTTGGTGGTGACGTTTATAGACAACACCAACCCACACAAACTCTTCCAACGCCACACCACCAACCTAATTATTTTTATGGCCAACAACCTAATTAATTTTTCACAACATATCATTCCACCGTCTCGATTTCTCTCAATAAGCTATGAATAACTTCAAGCCATTTAGAGTGTATAGGAACCTATCTCATCATTATCAAGACGTAAATGTGGATTGAGAACCCCTACTTCATTATCAATTATCAAAACATTGATGATAATGAAGTTGTTTTAAATTGTCGTATTTTATTTTGAGAACCCCTACTTCATTATCAATTATCAAAACTTTTTTTTATTTTAAGGAAATTAAAATTTTAATTACATTTAATTTATTCAATTTAAATAAAAATAAAAGTTAGGGTACTTATGGGTAGGCGTCACTAGCCTTTTTGATTCTAGGATACTTATGAGTAGAATTGGTATGACACCGCAAGATTGAATGAGGCTATGTTAGTACCCTTGGATGCCTCTTCTACCCCCTTTATCTAGTTAACCAATAGATTACACCATATTTAAAAAGATATAAAGAATGGTAGCTAGAGTATACACAATATTTGAAACCGTAAATGTATCGTTGTCGTGTTTATTTTTATCCATGTTTCAACTCAGATATACTTGATTTATTTATTTACTATGACTTGAATCGTTTCAACAACATTAATATTCAATACCGGTAGTTTTTTTTGGTTTCTCAACGTTTCATTATAAATTTTATTGAAAACATAGTTTTATTGAAAATAAATTATTTGTTTGGTATGTTAACTTATATCAATTTTCAAGGCTATACTACCAATTACCAAAACAAAATATAAAATGACTAGCCTCCCCTAAAACATAGGAGACCAATGGCACCGGAAAACGGACTTTCTTTAGGAGATGACTGAACAACGTAAATACCGGTAGCAAGAACACGAGACAAATTCATCAGGAACCCTAACTGTTGATCTCTCTTTTTTTTTATCAAAAATTCCCATTCGAAATCTCTAATTTTATATACCTTACAGTTACTGGTTCGTGTATTCTTCATCCATAATTTGTTCTTCTTACCATAGACCACATTATACCCCTTTGTATTCAAAAATTTTGCTTCTCTAAATGTTAATCTGAAGATTTCATTTCATTTGGATGTGCCTCTCTGATAAGGAAGAAAACGAAAGAATCTCAATTTGATGACAAATCCGGTCCGATGGCTGTTCTCCACAAACCACAAGGATATAGGGACTCTATATTTCATCTTTGGTGCCATTGCTGGAGTGATGGGCACATGCTTCTCAGTACTGATTCGTATGGAATTAGCACGACCCGGCGATCAAATTCTTGGTGGGAATCATCAACTTTATAATGTTTTAATAACGGCTCACGCTTTTTTAATGATCTTTTTTATGGTTATGCCGGCGATATGTTCATCTAGTAGTCGCCGAATTTGCATTCCGATTGCAGATCATATTCGTTGTAAATTAGATATCTCAATTCAGTTTCTTTTGGTTAGGTTAAGTTGGTTTCGGTTTTGTCAATTAATTTGGTTACGGTTAGGCTAATCAGCTAGTTCGGTTCAGTTTTGTCCGTTAATTTGGTTTCAGTTCGGTTAGTTTGGTTTGGTTTTGTTGGTTTATCGGTTACAATTTGGTTAATTCAGTTAAGTTTTGTTCGTTAATTGGGTTTCAGTTCAGTTAATTTGGTTCGGTTTTATTGGTTAATGTGGTTACAGTTTGGTTTACTCTGTTACAGTTCAGTTAATTTAGTTTTGTTGGTTAATTCGGTTACAGTTTGGTTAATTTGGTTTGGTTATAGTTTGGTTTATTTGGTTCAGTTTTGTTGGTTAATTCAGTTATAGTTTGGTTAGCTTGGTTCAGTGTTGTCAGTTAATTTGGTGACAGTTCATTTTATTTGCTTCAGTTTTGTCGGTTAATTCGGTTACATTTAAGTTAATTTGGTTCAGTTTTGGCGGGCAAGTTGGTTTCATTTAATTTGGTTCACTTTTGTTGGTTAGTTCGGTTAGAAAATGAAATTCTTGTTGAAGATGAAGATGCTTACTGTTGGGATGATCCCTTTATTTTTCTATCATGTACTTGGTAAGGAATGCACCAACACGCCAACCGAGCTCTCATCACACACGTATCGCCACCAGTTATTATCTTCACATAACAACACTGACAAAGAACAAGTGTTGTTGTCACACAACCACTTAACCCCCTCTGATGATTCCACATGGGCCAGTTTGATACCAGGAAAAGTGTTGAAAGAGGAAGATGAACATGGTTGGATGATGATGTATAGACATTTAAAAAATCAAGGGGCCAAGCCTCAAGTGTCTGGGACATTCTTGAATGAAGTTGCTTTAGGTGATGTGAGATTGGACCCTGATTCAATTCATGGTCAAGCTCAACAAACCAATTTTGAATACTTGTTGATGTTTGATGTTGATAGATTGGTTTGGAACTTTAGGAAGACCGCGGGTTTGCTCACGCCCCTGGTGTCGCTTATGGTGGTTGGGAGGCGCCGGATCAAGAGCTTCGTGGTCATTTTGTAGGTTTGTGTTATTCCAAAGTGGTACTTGATTGTTGTTTTTGTATATCTGTGTTCATTTATGTGATGATATCGATATGTTGATGGATTTCTTTGTGAAACTATATGGGCTTTGTGCTATGATAAAACTTGGGTTAATACCAAAGAAAACCACTATATATTTTTTATTATTTTCACGAAAAATTCACTCAACAGGTGTTATGGTATATCAAAGTCCTTGGCTTCTAGAAAATAAACAAAAAAAATTACTTATATATGTATACTTAAGTCTATAACTTCATGAAAAAAGTCACGCAACAGGTGTTATGGTATATTAAAGTCCTTGGCTTTTAGAAAATAAACAAAAAAAATAATACTAATTTATGTATAACAAAGTGTATAAACTTGTATAAAATGCACCCACTTTTAATTTATTTTTAATACAATGACTTATTAACCATTAAACCGGTCAAAATAAGATGGTTTGATTTTTCTTTGGCAAAAATGTTAGAATGTCGCTATATCAAAGTTTAACCTATTTAGTAATTGGTAACACATTATTATTTAGAAAAAGAAAACATTCACAAGTACATGGGAACATGCATTTTAGACAAGTTTCAGGATTTTAATATACATACATTTGTTAGATAAATTTTTCGCTATGTTCTTTTTAAAAGTTGAGGGACTTTAATATACATACTTTTTGTTAGGTAATTTTTTTGTATATTTTTTTATAAGATGAGGGACTTTAACGGTTAAAAGACTTTTTTCGTGAAAAAAATAAGAAAATATATTGTTTTCTTTTATGGTGTTAACCCATAAAAACTAAACTTATGTAACATTTTTCTCATTGAAAACATAATCAGGGCATTACTTGAGTGCCACAGCTCTAATGTGCGCAAGCACTGGTCACAAGGCTCTAAAAGAAAAGATGACTCAACTGGTATCTGCACTCAGTGAATGTCAAGAAAATATGAACACGGGGTACCTCTCCGCTTTCCCAACAGAATTCTTTGATCGCGTTGAAGCTAGTAAAACCGTTTGGGTTCCATATTACACCATTCACAAGGTAAAACTTTGCCATGTTTAAAGATTTTATGCATCTCATTTTATCGAGTTTTAGATCATACTTACTTGTAACTGGCAGATAATGGCAGGTTTGCTTGATCAACATGCTTTCGCTGGTAACGATCAAGCTCTAAAAATGGTTATTAAGATGGCAGATTATTTTTGCAAAAGTGTGCAAAATGTGATCGCGAAGTTCACTATTGAAAGACACTGGCAATCTTTAAATGAAGAATATGGCGGAATGAATGATGTCATGTATCGCCTGTACACCATAACAGTATGTTCAAAACGGACATCATTCATTATGTTGTTTGCTTAAACAGAATGTTCAATACAGACCAGTTTTAAGCAGAGAATCCTATCAACACTTGTATCATATTTTCTTAAATGTGCTTCTTGTTGTTACTAGGGAGATACAAAGCATTTATTATTGGCTAATCTTTTCGACAAACCGTGCTTTCTTGGACCATTGGCTATCAAGGTAAATTTTATGTAATTGTGAATATTTTATAAAACAATACGGGTAAATTATATGTAACAAAGAACGCTTGTAGGTGGATGAGATATCTGGTTTTCATTCCAATACGCATATTCCAATTGTTGTTGGATCACAAATGCGGTATGAAGTTACTGGCGAATCTATCTACATGGTATATATGTACACTCTAAGATGATATAGGTATGCAAATACAACTTAAGGAAATGACATAGCTGCTTTTGCACTATTTTTAGGAAATTGGATGTTTTTCATGGATGTTGTTAACTCTTCTCACACGTATGCTACCGGAGGGACATCAGTAGGCGAGTTCTGGTAATTATAGCAAATATCATCTTCTTTTGAACAATATATTTTTTTTAATTTTTTTCATCTGAGTAAAAGGGATATAATAGTCATTTTACATTGACTTAAGGACCAAACGTGTTACTGATAAGCGTACAACAGCCAGTGGGACCCTCCTTGGACCCCTCTAATTCAACCCTTGCTAGTCCACGAGTAGAAATGAACATTATTGTACTTATTTATAACTCATGAAAGTTCTTAAGAGTTAAGACTAAATGTGTTTATCGCTTATAAATAGGAGTATTTTTTCACACGTTTATACATGTGAAACTTTTCTCAGGACAGACCCGAAAAGACTAGCCACCACCTTGGAGGTGGAGAACGAAGAATCATGTGCCACTTATAACATGTTGAAGGTGAGCCGAGATATAAAAAAGCGTAACCTTTTGTTTTCATTGTCACATTATCCATTAATTCACGGTTGTTTGTGTTTAACTGTTTATAGGTCTCTAGGATTTTGTTCAGATGGACAAAAGAAATGGCATATGCAGATTATTATGAACGCGCATTGACTAATGGCATCTTGAGTATTCAAAGAGGAAAAGAACCCGGGATTATGATATACATGTTGCCATTAGGCCCGGGAATGTCAAAAGCTTTAGGATTTCATAAATGGGGAACACCGTTTGATACGTTCTGGTGTTGTTACGGGACAGGTTTGGATATGTAATCTCTCATATGTTCTCATATAGATGAAGCAGAAATATTTTAAAAAGATGACACTTATACACTTTTTATCTTTCCATTATGTAGGGATCGAATCATTCTCAAAATTAGGTGATTCGATATACTTTGAAGAGGCTGGAAAGGATCCTGGGCTTTACATCATTCAGTACATATCAAGCTCGGGTAACTGGAAATTAGGGCAGATTTTTCTCGAGCACAAAGTAATGCCAATTGTGTCATTGGACCCGCGCCTTCGAGTAACAACTACAGTTTCCTCAAAGAAGGTAAAAGTTTTTAACACGATGAAAATGTTATATTGGTCATGTTGCTTGTTTATTTATAAACGCGCACTATGTGTTATATGCAGGAAGGATTGTCGTCTACATTGCATTTTAGAATACCGTTTTGGACTACATTGGATGCAAAAGCAACACTTAATGATCAGAGTATTCCTCTAGTATCTGCAGGTATGCATCTTTTAATCACGGGATAATGTATATAAACGTCACAAAATATCATCCAAATTTCAAAATGCAGCCTTTCATTACCATTTTTTGGTAAACCATAAGAACCTGTTAGGGAAACCACACTGGTCCCACCAATACCACGCTCACCTGCAGCTGATGTTCAGCAGGTGGCATTGGTTAAGACAGGAAAGGATAAAGTTGGATTTGAACATGAGACCTCAAAAATAAACCTTTAAAAGGAGATTGTCAATTTGAGTAATAAAGCTTTATAATTTCTTTTTTTTGATGTAGGAAAGTTCTTATCGGTCACGAAAAAATGGGCCGCATCGGATGTAATTTCTCTTGATCTACCAATAACACTTAGAATGGAGGCTATTCAAGGTAATATTTTTCTTCTTTTATAGGGTTAAAATCATTAAAAAAACTTATACAAACAAGGAAACGTCACCCAGTAAAATCACACTCATAACAAGCTATTGATAGGGTCTGGGTAATATAGGGGCAACCATTTCCTCTCTCCACGAAGATAGAGAAAACTACTGATACGATTACTCGTTATTGACTAAAACAAAAACGTTATTTTCCAGATGACCGGTCTGAGTTCGCTTCCCTTAATGCAATCATGTACGGTCCCTACCTACTCGTTGGCTTGACCACCGGTGAATCCAGCCTAAAACCGGCCTCGGGTTCTCTTACTGACTGGATCACTCCAATCCCATCAGACTACAATTCCCAGTTAATTTCTCTTTCTCAAGAAAACAGGAATTCAACATTTGCTCTAGCCCACACAAACAAGACCATCACAATGTTGAACTCCCCTAGCCCCGGAACTGTTGAATCCGTTTTCTCAACATTTAGAATCATCTCAGCAGATTCCAAAATTCGGGTATCGTCATATAAGGATGCTATTGGCAAAACCATCATGTTAGAACCATATAACCTTCCTGGAATGTTACTTGTACACCATGGAAAAGAACAAAGTCTCGGAATCAGTGGTTACTCCGATCAGCAGAACGCGCTATTCCAATTATTGGGTGCAAAGGTGTGGTTAGATTAGAGTCTGTGAGCCAAAAGGGTTGCTTTGTGCATAGTTTGGATGGAACAGTGACACTGAAGTGTGAGTCGGGTGAACCGGATGCTGTGTTTGTGGCAGCTACGAGTTTTAAGGCGAACGATGGGATCAGCAGTTACCATCCAATTAGCTTTGTGGCAAATGGGTTGAATATGAAGTATCTTCTTCAGCCATTGTTGAGTTTGAGAGATGAACAATATACAGTTTACTTTAAAGCTCTTTCATAAAGAGTGCTCGCTGTTGTAGGAATGAAAATTTCAAAATGGTCCTCTGTTACTGGAACGGAATGGGCCGGGCCGGGCTTAATATTTTGTTCTTGAGTTAACAATCTTCGTTGTCTCGCGCAATATGTAGTACGCAACACGTTAAATGTTGCACACTGCTGGACACAAGTCATTTCACCCACAACTTTACGTATGGACATGGAAATTTTACACCAACCCAAAACAACTCGATATTTAGAGGTTGACATGGACACAAGTGATTACACCAAAAAGTTACGTATGAACATTTATATTCTACACCAACAAAAAAACTAGTTGCATCTTGACAGGTTGACAGGGCCACGAATATTTTACCCCAAAATAAAAGTTATGCACATATTATGCTCTAGTTATAAACTTCTAGTAGAAACACAAAAAAAATAAACAAAACATTTCTTTGCTTAAGCTACAAAACTCAAGTCTATTTCAGTTTTAATAATAATAAATTTTTTTTGACATGACACACCAAACAAGTTTTAGTTTGAATATAAAGCACCTTAAAAAGATTATGAAAATAAATGGGTCACTAGGAAATCAGACAACCCGAACCGGTTCACAATAAAAAAATCTTTGCTTTCGGAAGCCATATCTGTATCAGAGCCAGGTTACTATCCTGGAACCTGTGGGTTATTGGCCGACCACGCTTCCGCCGCACCACTCTGATTTGATGATAATCAATTTGAATGTATTTTACATAACATATTCGAATTTTATTGTATTCAAGCATCTAACAAACCGCTTTTTGAAGAAATTATTATTATTAGCATCTTTATGTATTTTGTACTTGAATTTTGCATTCACATAATTAACAGAACTTGGAAATTGCATTCTCTGATAGCTTTAGTTACTCAAGCAAGTCTAGACGATTAATATATAAACTTTGAACATGTTAGAATGAATATTCAGATTTAATACAAAATTATTTAAATTTCTAGAATCTAATATTCAGATTTAATACAAAATTCTTTAAATTTCTAGAATCTATCGGTTAACATTTAAAGAATTATCATGTTTCAATGAAGTTTCAAGTTACAAAAGAATATTCATTGTTAAGACATTTCAGTTCATATCTTATTGGTCTGTAACTATAATTTACAGATCAAAGTTATACTCTTCTTAAGTTTTTCTTTATTTTAACCTTTATCCTTCTAAGAATATGTTAACTTTGGATGAGTTGTATTAAACTGTGGATCTTATTTGTACGACTTTGTGTAGTGTGAATGACTTATGAGATTATGAGAACCACAAAAAAAGGAAAAATGGTGGGAAAAAAGTATACACAAATAAGAATCAAGATTCATTTAATTGCTAAGTATCTAACATTTTCTTTTTTGAGTTCTATTGAATATTGATATGATATGATATGTGAGACAGTAAATTCTATTGTTCTTTTGTAATGTAACATATTCATGTGAAACGGTCCAAACTGCAGCCCTCTCAAGTTTGGCAATCGACCCTCAGCTTAATCGCGATTTGCGACTGCTCCATATGTTAGGTATGTAACATTTATACCATTCTATATTATGTAGAACAGAAAATCCATTCTAAATTTGTATTTTATTGCTATTTACAGCACAGGTTATGGGTCAGCCAGCCCTATCCGTAATTAACTGATTATCAGTCTGAAGAGGTTCAAAATATTTTTGGTGTTTATCTTCAGCTTATCACTTTATGTAATGGTTATACTTGATTGTTTAGGTAATTAGGTTTGATCTTACTTAGCATATTGAAGATGTATGGCCCCAAAAGACGCGCGCGGGAACGCTCACACAACCATACCAATAAACCGTAACTCTCAAGAGAGGCCACAACCAGATTCATGTGACTAATCAGGCCGTGACAAGGTCTGTCCCGACACTCGCCATGATGAGAAAATAGTGCAGGGAGCAGATTGTATGAAAGGACACCATGTGTCACCAATCGTAGATCCCCAAACACTGCCCCACTCTCATTATATGGCTGACGACAGGCCTGACCAAAAGTACAAAAGGACAGTGACGTGTAACCAATTAGGTTGCGCCATTTACTGCTCCGAGATCTCCACTCACAGCTGGTGACGAACTCGACAACAAGACAATTGTCAGGCCACGTCGCACCAATAAGTGTGCACCAACGTCTAGATCCTCTAAACACACTAACGGTTGTGTCAGAGGAGACAAACAAGATATTACTTGATGCCGACTTTTGGCCCAAGGCCTATTAGTGCATTTCCTTCTCCACACTCTTCGACTGTAAATAGCAACCTTTAACAACAAGTTTAAGGATCGGCTCTCTCATTCTCACACTCTCAACACACGCACTCGTTTTATTGTTCTTGAACGATACTTATTCTCAGCCGGAGGGTGGTTACAAGGAGGACCCTCAACTTCTCCTCCTTGTAACGAGTCTCAATGTGTTTAATCTTGCAGATCGCTATAGATTCCTTGACGAGGAAAAGTTACCGATTAACCGTCATTTCACGAAACTATACCCTCAAGTATAAATCATTTAGATCTAAGCTTGGTGTTTCATTGGCGCCCACCGATTTTTTCGTAGTACTTATTATCCTTTTTTTTCTTCTCAAGTTCACTGCCATGGCTGATCAGGGACCACCTTTTTTACCCTTTGGGTTAAGCTCTTTCAGCATCCTACGGGCGTGGACAACACTCACGTCCAAACCTCACATGCTGACAGGTATCGAAGGAAACTTCACAAATGGTGGGGTTACACATGCGCATGGTAGCGCTGCGCGAGTAACACAGTATGTCAGCCCTTCTGCTCAAATTGTTTCGTTACTTAGAGAGAGGGAGACACCCACCTCATGGTTTATGAAGTCTCAAGCCACGTTGAATGTAGTATACGTGCAACTGTGCGCGCAAGCGCCGGTTACTACACAACAACCCCCACAGGTGCAGCCCAGCCCGAGGATACTTGATTACACCTCCCCTCCACATGACTGTGCGCGTACAGGGGGTACCCAGCACCAACATGAAGAATCTTATTGAGGTTACCACCACACGCGATACTAGGGAAAACACAGGAAGACACGACGATGCACAATAAGAACACTTGCATAGAAGGGCTCTAGTCCATGACCCCTAGGTCCTCGCCGTATCGCCCATGATGAATGGGACTCATTCTCGAGAGCATCGTAGCCGATGTACAAACATGGGGAAAGAACGAGTGTCTTTGACTAGCTAGAAGCCAATTAACGACCATACAACCCGCGCCCTCGTGCAGATTACGATCTGGCAGCAGAACATGATTTCAACTTGGTGTATATACTAGGCACTGCAGTAGAAGAATCTAAATTTGCACCTAACATTGCTTAAGCCCCGTTGAAATCAACAACTCCCATCAAATGTGGGAAAATTTAGCATTTCATCAGATCTTGATGACCACATTAGCCTGTTCAACAGTGCAGGCGTGGTCGGCAGCTGGACACACATAATATGGTGCCATCTTTTTGTGCAAACCCTAACGTGCGTGCGCTTGGTTTGCCAGTCTGCAAACTGGAAAGATCAAGTCCTTTACTGACTTATAGGCAAATTTTTTGCAACATTTCAGCCAGCAAAGACGTCATGTCAGAGACACTACAGACATAATGAATATTTGGCCCAAAGAGAACGAGACAATCGAATATTTCATCACCCGATACAATAATGAATGCCTCGAAATTGGTGATGTAAGCGAAGACCTGCTCCGCGCCCACTTCACCAATGTAGTGAGCTGTGATGATCTCATCCGAACCATTTCTAGTAAGGGATGGTATACCAAAGGAATGGGACAAAGTATTGTCGGCAGTCAAAGTTTTGAACGCAACCTCACGCGAGGTAGGAGCCATCATTACAAAAGTAACAATCAAGACAGCTCCCATAACGATGTGCGAGCAAAGATCAACTGAATCAGTTATAAGAAGAATATCAAACAGGAGAATAGAGAACGAAAATGGACCCCGCTCACGAAAACTCCCCATGAAATTCTGAGCACGGAGAACAATCAGGTCAAACTATCTCTAAAATGCATAACAAGAAGGGTCAAGAACCTAACCTTTGCTACGAGTTCCTCAAGGACTCAGGGCACAAGACTTTTGACTGCATAAGCCTGCGCACGGAAATTGAGAAAGCACTGAAAAGTGGGAACTCCCACACCTTGTCCAGAATGTACGCAAGGAAATCAGGCAGATAACCCGCAACGATGCGGGACCAAGCAATAAGAAAATGAAGCAGCTAGAGACCCATATGATATAGGGTAGACCAAGGCACAACAAGAGAAGCTTGATCATACCCATCAACAACAGGGTAACTTGCAAGAGCAACATGTGGTGTTCCAGATGGTGCACGGAGGAATGCGCGATAAATGATGCGTCATCGTCGGCGTTTTCGGCCACTACAGAACTGATTACGTCTTCATTCACCCAGGGAGCACAACAGATATCATCTATGAGCAATGTTTTGATTAGTTCGATGCAAAGGACAAAGCATGCCTTGAGCTGGTCGACTACCTGCTCACAAGTTTTTGTAACGAAGTTGTTTTCCACTGGGCCAGATCACTTTCGACGTAACTCTCACTGATGGGAAACATATAAGAACAGAGGAAGTCACTTTTATGGTCATGTCGGCTAAATCAAGGCACGATATTCTCTTGGGACGAGCTTTATAAAGTGATTTCAGTATGATCACCTCCACACCTCACTCCGTTATCGGTTTCCTAACCTAGACTAGAGTAGCGATCATATATGCTAAATAAGAAAATCATGATAGTAGAGGATGCATGGCCATGAAAAGCCGCAAGGACTACCCTGCACATGGAACCGGAACAATGAGTACTTAACCGGAAATATCCTGAGCAGACCATCACGCTAGGCACATAAATTTTTGAGAACATTCGTGCTCACCTAAAGCAACTTCTTTTTCGACACATGGATATATTCGCCTGGACCCCAGCCAATATGATTGGAGGCCCGCGCGACATTGACGAGCATTGTTTGAATACCTTCCCCTTAGTAGAGCCAGTAGTCCAGAAGAAGCAAAGTCTAGGACCTTAAAAGACTCGCGCCATGAATGAACAAGTCAACGATCTACTTCAAGCAGGTATCTTGAGAGAAGTCTGATACAAGACATGGGTCACGAACCCGGTAATAGTACAAAAATTCCAATGGTGGTTGGCGCATGTACGTCGATGATAAAAACTTAGGATCGCTTGATTGAATTAAAGAAAACTTACAAAACAGGCCCTAAATTGAGATGGGAAAAGTCTCCATGAAAGAAAACAATCTAGAAAATTACTGAACAAGAAAGAAAACACCGAGACTGTGATCTTATAAATATGTTAAAATAACTGCTTGTAACCTCCCACTCAGCCACTTACATAGGGTCCCACATCTGACCAAATACCAGCTGGAGCTGCACCATTAACCCACTTTCTTGAACCAGGTGTTTCTTCTTGCATGAATAAACAAACATGGGTATCTTATCATTACTTCCGGCGTGGAAAGACGACTTGTCCGCAAGGCGAAAAGATGGAAACTGTTGGGCCCACAAGTTGTAGTTCTCCCAAGTCGCTTCTTCAATGGGACGGCTAACCCATGTAACCAACACTCCCAAAACTAACTCACCCGCCTCCTGTACCCAGCGATGATCCAGAATGGATTTTGGCTTAACATCAAATTCCCAATCCTTGGTGATGGGTAGGTGCAATAGGATCTAAAGGCAGCTGTCCCCGAGCTAGTGTAAGCATGGAAATGTGAAAAACAGGGTGGATTCTCGAATCCGGGGGTAATTCCAATTCATATGCTACCTGTCCCACTTTCCGGGTAATACAATAGGGGCCAAAGAAATGAGGAGATAACTTCTCTAACGTCTCTTAGCTAGACTTTTCTGTCGGTATGGTTGAATTTTCAAAAAACAATATCCCCCACTTGGAAGGACAACTCCCTCCTCTTGGAATCAGCTTGGGCTTTCATGCTATTCTGGGCCTTGAGCAAATTCTCTTTCAACAATTTGAGCATAACATCCGTAGTCTCAAGCTGGGTGCTCAACTCTTCATTCTTGGTCTCACCTATAAGATAAGGATGAAGGGTAGGAGGATCTTGACCATAAACCACCTTAAACGGAGTGGTACCAGTAGTGGTGTGAAAGCTGGTGTCATAAGAATATTCTGCCCATGAAAGAAACGAGTACCACTTAGTTGGCTATTCATGAGCAAAACACCTAAGATACGCCTCCAAACATCGGTTTAAAACCTCAGTTTGACCGTCTGTTTGTGGATGGTAACCGGTACTCATCTTGAGAGAAGTCTAACCCAATCAAAATAACTCTTTACAAAAGTTGCTGAGGAAAATGACGTTCGGATCTAATATAATGGAATGAGGATACCCGTGGAGTTTAACAATCTCACGACAAAAGATAGTAGCAACACTCTTGGCGGCGAAAGGGTGCGATAAAGCCAAAAAGTGTGCATATTTACTTAGTAAATCAATAACCACAAGAATGGTATCAAACCGTTTAGAAGATGGTAGCCCCATGATGAAATCAAGTGAAATATCTTCCCAAATATGATCCGGAATTGGTAATGGCTGTAATAACCCTGATGGGGAAAGAGTATCATACTTGTTTTGTTGGAAAATAAGACAGTTCTGGACAAAGAGACGACATCCTACTTTAAATGAAGCCAATACTAAGAAGTAGAAATCCGTTTTCGCATTTTGAGAAATCCTATGTGGCCTGCTATGGGTGTAGAATGAGCTTCATGGAGCAATTTGTTGCGAATCAAGGGAACATCTGGTATAAGTATTCCGCTTTTATAGAAAAGGGTTTGACCCACCATAGAAAAGCCTAGAAAAGATATAGGATCAACAACCAAGTGTAGCATAATATTTGAGGTTTAAGGGTCAATCTTCAATCCTTCATGTATTTCAGCAATATCAACACAATGAAGGATGGAAATGGTTAGCAACTCAGTAGGAATGGGTTGTCTTGACAAAGCATCAACGCCTTTATTCTCTTTCCCTAGGCGGTGAACTATGGAGAAATCATAGGGCATCAGTTTGAGAAGTAATCGTTGTTGTTCCAGGGTGGTAACACATTGTTCCAACAAGAATTTAAGGGTGTAATGATCGGTTCTTATGAAAAAATGTCGGCCCAATAAATAATGACTCCATTTCTGTATAGCCAACACAAGAGCCAATATTCCCTATCGTATGCTGATTTGAACCGAGTAGATGGTGAGAAAGCCTTGCTAAAGTAAGCGAAGGGGTGCTCCTCTTGTATGAGAATCGCATCTACCCTGTCAGAAGACGCATCACATTCAATCAGAAAAGGAGCTGCAAAATTGGGCAATCTCAACACTGGTGCAGAGACCAGTGCTTGTTTCAGGGCTTGAAAAGCTTACAAGGCTTCATCAAACCATGTAAATGCATCCCTTTTGGTAAGAGTTGTTAATGGTCTTGCAATAACCCATTATTCTTGACAAACCTCCGGTAAAAGCCCGTTAAACCCAAAAATCCCCGAACCTCTCGAACCGTTGTTGGAATGGGCCATGCTACGACTGCTGAAATTTTGTCTTGGTCTAGGTTGTTCCCCGAATTCTTCATCAACCTCTAATAACTTGAAAGTACGAGGTTTACACCTATGACCCGGCCCATATTTATCACCACATCTAAAACTTTCACCCTTGATAAATCGAGTCTGCTTTTCCGCTTTCGTGATACATAGGGAAGTTCTTTGTCAGGTTGGGTTTTGGTGCGTAGTTGTGATTGCAGGTTTAGGATCAGATAATGTAGGTTTTGGGTTCGTACTCCAGTTAGAATTTCTCCCAGACCGCTGCTTAACTGTTTTGGATTCAATTTCTAGAGCAAAGCTCATGGCATTGTATATTGTACGCGGTTTATAAATTCTCACATCAGCCTTTAATTCTTCTTTAAGACCGTTTAAAAAACCCCCAAAAGGTAGTGATCGGGCCAATTTGAAACACAAGAAGTCCTTTTCGCGAACTCCTGTCGCTATTCTTGTATTTGTTTGATACTACATAAGAACTCTTCTGGATTTTGGAAATCCGCAGGCCCAAAGTTCTTTGTAAAGGCTTCAACCAATTCTTCATAAGGTGATGGGGGTAATAAGTGGAAAGCCATGAATAGAGGTCTAGGGCAACACCTTATAAATGCATAGTAGTCACTTCGACCTTTTCATCATCAGATATATGGTAATACTTGAAGTACTTGTCAGCTTTCAGGAACCAGCCTCTAGAGTCCCTCGCTGAAAGAAGGGAAGTCGATCTTGTTGTAGGGCCGAAAACTGTGATTATAATCTCTGGAATTATCTTCGTCATCCTATCTTCCAGAACCGTCAACAGATTTCTCTACATGGGCTTTTAGGGCTGATAATTCAACCCTCATGGCATCCACAGATCAAGCTTTATAGCAATTGCTGCTAATTGAGAGGCAAGTGGATCAGGATTGTTACCGCAACTGTCGGACTAGGTTTGAACCATCTTGGCGTCGATCGAAAGTCCCTGCAATGGAACCAAATGATAATAACTTACAAAAAGGCGCTAATTCGAGATCGCCAAAGTCTCCATAAAAGATAACAATCTAGAAAATTATGGAACAAGAAAGAAAAACAACGAGACTACGATCCTATAACTAAGTTAAAATAATTGCTTGTAACCTCCCACTCAGCCACTTACATATGGGTCCCACATCCGACCAAATACCACCTAGAGCTGCTCCATTAACCCAATTTCTTGAACCGGGTGTATCTTCTTGCATGAATAAATCAACATGGGTATCTTACCGGGAAACGAACCGGGTCTCCTGGGTGAAAGCCAGATGTCCTAACCGCTGGACGACAATGGAACCAAATGATAAAAACTTAGGGTCGCTTGATTGAATTAAAGAAAACATACAAAACATGCCCTAATTCAAGATGGGCAAACTCTCAATATAACAATCTAGAAAATTACCGAACAAGAAAGAAAAACAACGAAACTGCGATCCTATAACTATGTTAAATTAAGTGCTTGTAACCTCCCACTCAGCCACTTCCATATGGGTTTGACATTTGACCAAATACCACCTTGAGCTACTCTATTAACCCACTTTCTTGAACTGGGTGTTTCTTCTTGCGTAAATAAACCAACATGGATATTTTATCGGTAGATTATAAGGACCTCAACAAGGCATGTCCAAAAAATTTCATGACCAGAGATCAACAAGAAGGTATATCCCTTGCCCCCTTCAGCTGGAACTAGTATTATACATTGTTACAAGGGTTTCCATCAAATACAGAATGCACGCAATGACGAAGATAAAACAACATTCGGAACTGAAATGGGAATTTTCTGTTACATAAAGATGCTTTTTGGCTTGCGCAACGCATAGTCTACCTACCATAGGAGAATGGAAAACGTTCCTGGATGACATCAGCAAGCACGTCGAGGTTTACTTTGATGACTTAGTCATCATGAGCATGCAAGAGGGTATCATGCTGAAAGACATTGAGAAAACATTCACGAGTTTGCACGGTATTAACATGAAGCTCAACCCAAGTAAATGTTCGAATGCGATGTAAGAAGGAAAATTTTTGGGATTTATCGTGATGAAAGATGGTTTCCGAGTAAACCCAGAAAAGATTTAAGCCATCAAGCTCTCGCCATCAATAATCAAAGAAATGCTTTCCCTGGACGGCAGATTGGCTACGCTAAACATTAAGAAACTGTTTCAAAAATAATTAATTCCCGTGGACGTCAAAAGCCAAGGGCGTATTCAAGGAATTGAAAGAATGTCTGATCCAGCTCCCTACTTCGACCGCTCAGCGCGAGAAGGAACCACTCGCCCTTTACGTGTCCGCAATAGACAAGGCAATGGGCGCAGTGCTTCTCGTCGATCAAGAGGGGATCAATACACCGATATACCATGTTAGTAAGACACTCACATATCCAGAAACAAGATATTCTATCATGGAAAATGTGGTACTTGCACATGTGCATGCTTCAAGGTGCAATCGCTGCTATTTCACCAGTCACACCATTAACGTCCTAACCAATTACAAAATCAGGTGCATATTGGCAAAACCAGAATCTCGGGCCAATTAGCAAAATGGGTCATTGAGCTCGGAGGCCACAACATTTTTTACATACCACGACCTGCCATCAAAGGCCAAGTATTAGCCGATTTTACGACCAAAGTACCAGATGAAAAGAAATAAGAATGTGAGGTAGAACAAGAGCTTGCGGCAAGGGCACGATCTACTATTGTTAGGGCCCTTTACGCATACAGAGCCTCAAACGAAGACGGTGCAGGCCTCAGACTGGTCAACATAGAGAAACAAGAATTCACGTACGTAATTCGACTTGAATTCAAAAACACCAACAATGAAGCAGAGTATGAAGTCTTTCTAGAAGGACTGCATCTAGTGATAAAAATGGGTGTCCAAAACCTAGAGGTGCATGTTGACTCTTTGTTAGTGGTAGGACAGATAAATGGGTTGTACGATGCAAAAGGAGCAACTATGGCTTTGTATCTAGAGCAAGCGAAAGAGCTTATACAAAAATTCAAAACGTTCAAGGTCACTTATATCAATCGCAACGAAAATAAGCTTGCGGACGCATTAAGCAAGCTTGCATCAACCAGTTTTCAACACCTAGCGAAAGGTATGTATTGAAGTCCTCAAAACCCATCCGTTCTGCTTTGCCAAGTGAATATTATTGAGCTAGGTTCTCCTTCGTGGATGACACCAATCGTAGCCTACCTACAGTCAGGGTTCTTACAAAAAATAAGGTAGAGGCACGAAAAATCCAAGATAAAGCACTACAATATCAGATGTTTGATGGAATAGTATATAGAAGATCCTTCTTAGGGCCTTATTAAGATGTGTTGATCCACAAGATGCAAACTACCTTATAAGAGAAATTTACATAGGCATTTGCGGCATACACGCTGGGCCGCACATGATGGTAGCAAAGGCAATGAATGCTAGATATTATTGTCAAAGGATGCATCTCGATGCGGTAAAAGTGCTACGCAAGTGTAATTCTTTTCGGAGACATGCACCAAAAACTATACGCCCAAAGAATGCCTTAGTCTCGGTAACTAGTGCCTAGCCATTCCAGTAATGGGGTATTGACATGGTGGGACCATTCCCAGACGCGCCCGGAGTAGTTAAATTCATCATAGTCGTAGTAGAATACTTCAAAAAGTGGATCGAGGCAAAGGCACTCACATCCACTACAGCTATGATTGTGCAAAAATTCACCTGGGAATACATCATCTGATGCTTCAAGGTACCTCCGTGCAGCGTCATTGACTACAGCACAAACTTTTCCTTAGAGGACATTCAAAACTGGATGAAAGAATTGAACATCGAGCACACCTTTTTATCAGTAGTACATCGACAGGGAAATGGCCAAGTGGCAAACATGAACAAAAGTATCGTTGAAGGAATAAAGTCACGACTAGGAACTGCACGAGAGGATGGGTGGACGAGCTCCCAAGCATCCTTTACGCTCACTATACCATGCCGATAACAAGCAATTGTGAAAGGCCTTTCAGCCTGGTTTATGGTTCTAAGGAAGTTATAGCAGCTAAAATCGGCTTCCCCTCACCACGCATGTTTGCAATCATTTCAATTAATAATGCAGCAGAGTGCCGACTTGATCTAGACTTTTTGAAAAAGCGGTGCGAGAACGCAACCATTGAGGAAGCAAAGTACAAGTCTAAATTGTAAAAATACTACAACGCCAGCGTCTACGTGTGTACCTTTAATCTGGGAGACTACGTCTTCTGTGATAATGAAGCCTTTAGAGCGCCCTCGTAAGCTCGCACCCAAGTGGGAAGGACCTTATGCTATACAAGAAGTTTTGGGCAAGGGTGCTTATAAGTGGTGCACGTTAGACAATAACATTATACCTAGAACTTAGAATGCACAACAACTACGGAAGTGCTAAATGTAAAACCACAACCTTTTTTATACTCATGACTTTGCACCCAACACATTTATTAATGCAAGAAGAGTTGTTTACATTATCTTTTTTTTTGCTAATTCCTGTCTGAACGAGATTACAAGTGCGTGCATCTCTTTAGGTATGCACAAAAACATAATGGCAAAAGTACCGTCTCATGAGCACTACTAATCTCCAAGGTAGACCACAACTCTTTCTGCATACGCCGGATTATACGACGCTCCAACATGAGTCTGTGCCAAACTTTATTTGTGATAAGTAAAGAAAGTGATTTAACACACATAAATATTGTAACCTTCTAATTTTGAAACAATTTCAATGCTAAAACCAACATATACTTTTCATACTCATCAAAATAATGTACAACCAACATAATGAAAAGGGTCGAGACCCATACACAACACATATACCGGTTTGAAATAGTCTTAATTCCGGCGCAGTGCCACTAGTCCCTGCGCCAGCACCAGCAGTGATCTCAGCTTCCGTCTCCGCTTCCGCTCCCTCCAACATCACTCACATTGTGTCAACGGCCACACCTTTTTTAGAAAATTTCTAAATGGCCTTAAGGATCCCAAACTTCAAAAGTTTAAAGCCTTGTCTCTCCTCCTTGAAGCGTGAGGCGGATTCAATCATATAGAGCTCAAAATTATATGGAGCTCAGTCATATAGAGCTCAAAATTATCGTTAGGAATCTTTTCAAGCATGAAAGCCTTCCCTTCATCAAATATGTCCTTATGACCATTGTTGTAGGCTGCTTATGCTAGTTCAAAGATGTACGATGTCAACTCATCGGACGACATCAATGAGGCTACAAGCTACACACATAACAGAAAGAAGATACATAACCAGATCAATACATATACTTTCACTAAGTTGAACATGATATGATTTAAATACTAACCAGGGGTATGCCACGATTAACAAGCCATTTGTAGGCTTCACCTAACTCATGGGTGAAATTGTTGGTCGAATTCATGTGTGACTTTTATTTATCTATGCTACCATCCAAATCAACAACCCGGGCAGCAGACTCATCGTGCTCCGCTTGAACGATTTTGATATGTGAATCCTTCTTCGAGACTTGCCCATCCAGTTCCTTCACACTTTCTTAAAGGGCAAGTACTTTAGTGTTCTTCTCCTCAATGATGGCTCCGAGCCATGTGGCTTCATACGCATTCTTATCATTCAACCCTTTCAACCTCATGACTTCATCTCATGACACCTTCAGTTCATGGTTAGATTTGGCACATGCGATCGTCCAATCCTTCTGTCTCTAAGCGTTCAGAGCTTGCTCTTCCTTCAACTTATTTTAAGCATCAGTAACACGCCATTGCAAGCCTTTCCTTTCGACGTTGAATTTATCTTGAGCTTCGAGGAAACCGTCTTTTTATCTACAAAATCCACCATCTGCTCACCCATCTACTTCCATTCTCGAGTAATTCTTGGCTTGTCGAGAGGGCATTGAGCATTGCTTCGACATAAGCATCAAATGACGTCAAACGATTCTGATGTTTATGATACAACCTCTGTCGGCGGCAGGGATGTAGCTAGAACTCGTGGCAGTTATCGTGGCGATCAAAACAAGACCCCTGGGTCAATGTTCAGATTGGTTGTTGTGGGGGGAGGATATCAAAGTTAGGGTTGAGATCCACTGAATATCGCCCAACCTCAACACCAGTAGAGTTGCTACCACAATGAAAAGTCGAACATCCCTTTTCCACTCCCTCCGCCCTTGAACGGCACACATCGTCTATAAATTGTTCCTCTTGTGTAAGACCCTACCTTATCATATTGAAGTTTCTATAAAAATTTCGCATTTAAATGAGTAAATGCGAATATACATCATTATAAATTTTTGAATTTATTAAAACTTTATGTACGTTTCACATTTGACATGTCCTTACTATTTAGTTTCGTAACATTGAAACCAAATGCGGAAGCTTGATCTTTGATTGTGTTCGATTCTTCATTGAGCTTGATTATCATCCGAAGGTGCTTGAAATTACCCTAGAATGGAAATTTTCAATTGTTAGTATTATAGAAAACTTCCGAAAAAGGCGAAACAGGAGAATAGAGAACGAAAATGGACCCCGCTCACGAAAACTCCCCATGAAATTCTGAGCACGGAGAACAATCAGGTCAAACTATCTCTAAAATGCATAACAAGAAGGGTCAAGAACCTAACCTTTGCTACGAGTTCCTCAAGGACTCAGGGCACAAGACTTTTGACTGCATAAGCCTGCGCACGGAAATTGAGAAAGCACTGAAAAGTGGGAACTCCCACACCTTGTCCAGAATGTACGCAAGGAAATCAGGCAGATAACCCGCAACGATGCGGGACCAAGCAATAAGAAAATGAAGCAGCTAGAGACCCATATGATATAGGGTAGACCAAGGCACAACAAGAGAAGCTTGATCATACCCATCAACAACAGGGTAACTTGCAAGAGCAACATGTGGTGTTCCAGATGGTGCACGGAGGAATGCGCGATAAATGATGCGTCATCGTCGGCGTTTTCGGCCACTACAGAACTGATTACGTCTTCATTCACCCAGGGAGCACAACAGATATCATCTATGAGCAATGTTTTGATTAGTTCGATGCAAAGGACAAAGCATGCCTTGAGCTGGTCGACTACCTGCTCACAAGTTTTTGTAACGAAGTTGTTTTCCACTGGGCCAGATCACTTTCGACGTAACTCTCACTGATGGGAAACATATAAGAACAGAGGAAGTCACTTTTATGGTCATGTCGGCTAAATCAAGGCACGATATTCTCTTGGGACGAGCTTTATAAAGTGATTTCAGTATGATCACCTCCACACCTCACTCCGTTATCGGTTTCCTAACCTAGACTAGAGTAGCGATCATATATGCTAAATAAGAAAATCATGATAGTAGAGGATGCATGGCCATGAAAAGCCGCAAGGACTACCCTGCACATGGAACCGGAACAATGAGTACTTAACCGGAAATATCCTGAGCAGACCATCACGCTAGGCACATAAATTTTTGAGAACATTCGTGCTCACCTAAAGCAACTTCTTTTTCGACACATGGATATATTCGCCTGGACCCCAGCCAATATGATTGGAGGCCCGCGCGACATTGACGAGCATTGTTTGAATACCTTCCCCTTAGTAGAGCCAGTAGTCCAGAAGAAGCAAAGTCTAGGACCTTAAAAGACTCGCGCCATGAATGAACAAGTCAACGATCTACTTCAAGCAGGTATCTTGAGAGAAGTCTGATACAAGACATGGGTCACGAACCCGGTAATAGTACAAAAATTCCAATGGTGGTTGGCGCATGTACGTCGATGATAAAAACTTAGGATCGCTTGATTGAATTAAAGAAAACTTACAAAACAGGCCCTAAATTGAGATGGGAAAAGTCTCCATGAAAGAAAACAATCTAGAAAATTACTGAACAAGAAAGAAAACACCGAGACTGTGATCTTATAAATATGTTAAAATAACTGCTTGTAACCTCCCACTCAGCCACTTACATAGGGTCCCACATCTGACCAAATACCAGCTGGAGCTGCACCATTAACCCACTTTCTTGAACCAGGTGTTTCTTCTTGCATGAATAAACAAACATGGGTATCTTATCATTACTTCCGGCGTGGAAAGACGACTTGTCCGCAAGGCGAAAAGATGGAAACTGTTGGGCCCACAAGTTGTAGTTCTCCCAAGTCGCTTCTTCAATGGGACGGCTAACCCATGTAACCAACACTCCCAAAACTAACTCACCCGCCTCCTGTACCCAGCGATGATCCAGAATGGATTTTGGCTTAACATCAAATTCCCAATCCTTGGTGATGGGTAGGTGCAATAGGATCTAAAGGCAGCTGTCCCCGAGCTAGTGTAAGCATGGAAATGTGAAAAACAGGGTGGATTCTCGAATCCGGGGGTAATTCCAATTCATATGCTACCTGTCCCACTTTCCGGGTAATACAATAGGGGCCAAAGAAATGAGGAGATAACTTCTCTAACGTCTCTTAGCTAGACTTTTCTGTCGGTATGGTTGAATTTTCAAAAAACAATATCCCCCACTTGGAAGGACAACTCCCTCCTCTTGGAATCAGCTTGGGCTTTCATGCTATTCTGGGCCTTGAGCAAATTCTCTTTCAACAATTTGAGCATAACATCCGTAGTCTCAAGCTGGGTGCTCAACTCTTCATTCTTGGTCTCACCTATAAGATAAGGATGAAGGGTAGGAGGATCTTGACCATAAACCACCTTAAACGGAGTGGTACCAGTAGTGGTGTGAAAGCTGGTGTCATAAGAATATTCTGCCCATGAAAGAAACGAGTACCACTTAGTTGGCTATTCATGAGCAAAACACCTAAGATACGCCTCCAAACATCGGTTTAAAACCTCAGTTTGACCGTCTGTTTGTGGATGGTAACCGGTACTCATCTTGAGAGAAGTCTAACCCAATCAAAATAACTCTTTACAAAAGTTGCTGAGGAAAATGACGTTCGGATCTAATATAATGGAATGAGGATACCCGTGGAGTTTAACAATCTCACGACAAAAGATAGTAGCAACACTCTTGGCGGCGAAAGGGTGCGATAAAGCCAAAAAGTGTGCATATTTACTTAGTAAATCAATAACCACAAGAATGGTATCAAACCGTTTAGAAGATGGTAGCCCCATGATGAAATCAAGTGAAATATCTTCCCAAATATGATCCGGAATTGGTAATGGCTGTAATAACCCTGATGGGGAAAGAGTATCATACTTGTTTTGTTGGAAAATAAGACAGTTCTGGACAAAGAGACGACATCCTACTTTAAATGAAGCCAATACTAAGAAGTAGAAATCCGTTTTCGCATTTTGAGAAATCCTATGTGGCCTGCTATGGGTGTAGAATGAGCTTCATGGAGCAATTTGTTGCGAATCAAGGGAACATCTGGTATAAGTATTCCGCTTTTATAGAAAAGGGTTTGACCCACCATAGAAAAGCCTAGAAAAGATATAGGATCAACAACCAAGTGTAGCATAATATTTGAGGTTTAAGGGTCAATCTTCAATCCTTCATGTATTTCAGCAATATCAACACAATGAAGGATGGAAATGGTTAGCAACTCAGTAGGAATGGGTTGTCTTGACAAAGCATCAACGCCTTTATTCTCTTTCCCTAGGCGGTGAACTATGGAGAAATCATAGGGCATCAGTTTGAGAAGTAATCGTTGTTGTTCCAGGGTGGTAACACATTGTTCCAACAAGAATTTAAGGGTGTAATGATCGGTTCTTATGAAAAAATGTCGGCCCAATAAATAATGACTCCATTTCTGTATAGCCAACACAAGAGCCAATATTCCCTATCGTATGCTGATTTGAACCGAGTAGATGGTGAGAAAGCCTTGCTAAAGTAAGCGAAGGGGTGCTCCTCTTGTATGAGAATCGCATCTACCCTGTCAGAAGACGCATCACATTCAATCAGAAAAGGAGCTGCAAAATTGGGCAATCTCAACACTGGTGCAGAGACCAGTGCTTGTTTCAGGGCTTGAAAAGCTTACAAGGCTTCATCAAACCATGTAAATGCATCCCTTTTGGTAAGAGTTGTTAATGGTCTTGCAATAACCCATTATTCTTGACAAACCTCCGGTAAAAGCCCGTTAAACCCAAAAATCCCCGAACCTCTCGAACCGTTGTTGGAATGGGCCATGCTACGACTGCTGAAATTTTGTCTTGGTCTGGGTTGTTCCCCGAATTCTTCATCAACCTCTAATAACTTGAAAGTACGAGGTTTACACCTATGACCCGGCCCATATTTATCACCACATCTAAAACTTTCACCCTTGATAAATCGAGTCTGCTTTTCCGCTTTCGTGATACATAGGGAAGTTCTTTGTCAGGTTGGGTTTTGGTGCGTAGTTGTGATTGCAGGTTTAGGATCAGATAATGTAGGTTTTGGGTTCGTACTCCAGTTAGAATTTCTCCCAGACCGCTGCTTAACTGTTTTGGATTCAATTTCTAGAGCAAAGCTCATGGCATTGTATATTGTACGCGGTTTATAAATTCTCACATCAGCCTTTAATTCTTCTTTAAGACCGTTTAAAAACACCCCCAAAAGGTAGTGATCGGGCCAATTTGAAACACAAGAAGTCCTTTTCGCGAACTCCTGTCGCTATTCTTGTATTTGTTTGATACTACATAAGAACTCTTCTGGATTTTGGAAATCCGCAGGCCCAAAGTTCTTTGTAAAGGCTTCAACCAATTCTTCATAAGGTGATGGGGGTAATAAGTGGAAAGCCATGAATAGAGGTCTAGGGCAACACCTTATAAATGCATAGTAGTCACTTCGACCTTTTCATCATCAGATATATGGTAATACTTGAAGTACTTGTCAGCTTTCAGGAACCAGCCTCTAGAGTCCCTCGCTGAAAGAAGGGAAGTCGATCTTGTTGTAGGGCCGAAAACTGTGATTATAATCTCTGGAATTATCTTCGTCATCCTATCTTCCAGAACCGTCAACAGATTTCTCTACATGGGCTTTTAGGGCTGATAATTCAACCCTCATGGCATCCACAGATCAAGCTTTATAGCAATTGCTGCTAATTGAGAGGCAAGTGGATCAGGATTGTTACCGCAACTGTCGGACTAGGTTTGAACCATCTTGGCGTCGATCGAAAGTCCCTGCAATGGAACCAAATGATAATAACTTACAAAAAGGCGCTAATTCGAGATCGCCAAAGTCTCCATAAAAGATAACAATCTAGAAAATTATGGAACAAGAAAGAAAAACAACGAGACTACGATCCTATAACTAAGTTAAAATAATTGCTTGTAACCTCCCACTCAGCCACTTACATATGGGTCCCACATCCGACCAAATACCACCTAGAGCTGCTCCATTAACCCAATTTCTTGAACCGGGTGTATCTTCTTGCATGAATAAATCAACATGGGTATCTTACCGGGAAACGAACCGGGTCTCCTGGGTGAAAGCCAGATGTCCTAACCGCTGGACGACAATGGAACCAAATGATAAAAACTTAGGGTCGCTTGATTGAATTAAAGAAAACATACAAAACATGCCCTAATTCAAGATGGGCAAACTCTCAATATAACAATCTAGAAAATTACCGAACAAGAAAGAAAAACAACGAAACTGCGATCCTATAACTATGTTAAATTAAGTGCTTGTAACCTCCCACTCAGCCACTTCCATATGGGTTTGACATTTGACCAAATACCACCTTGAGCTACTCTATTAACCCACTTTCTTGAACTGGGTGTTTCTTCTTGCGTAAATAAACCAACATGGATATTTTATCGGTAGATTATAAGGACCTCAACAAGGCATGTCCAAAAAATTTCATGACCAGAGATCAACAAGAAGGTATATCCCTTGCCCCCTTCAGCTGGAACTAGTATTATACATTGTTACAAGGGTTTCCATCAAATACAGAATGCACGCAATGACGAAGATAAAACAACATTCGGAACTGAAATGGGAATTTTCTGTTACATAAAGATGCTTTTTGGCTTGCGCAACGCATAGTCTACCTACCATAGGAGAATGGAAAACGTTCCTGGATGACATCAGCAAGCACGTCGAGGTTTACTTTGATGACTTAGTCATCATGAGCATGCAAGAGGGTATCATGCTGAAAGACATTGAGAAAACATTCACGAGTTTGCACGGTATTAACATGAAGCTCAACCCAAGTAAATGTTCGAATGCGATGTAAGAAGGAAAATTTTTGGGATTTATCGTGATGAAAGATGGTTTCCGAGTAAACCCAGAAAAGATTTAAGCCATCAAGCTCTCGCCATCAATAATCAAAGAAATGCTTTCCCTGGACGGCAGATTGGCTACGCTAAACATTAAGAAACTGTTTCAAAAATAATTAATTCCCGTGGACGTCAAAAGCCAAGGGCGTATTCAAGGAATTGAAAGAATGTCTGATCCAGCTCCCTACTTCGACCGCTCAGCGCGAGAAGGAACCACTCGCCCTTTACGTGTCCGCAATAGACAAGGCAATGGGCGCAGTGCTTCTCGTCGATCAAGAGGGGATCAATACACCGATATACCATGTTAGTAAGACACTCACATATCCAGAAACAAGATATTCTATCATGGAAAATGTGGTACTTGCACATGTGCATGCTTCAAGGTGCAATCGCTGCTATTTCACCAGTCACACCATTAACGTCCTAACCAATTACAAAATCAGGTGCATATTGGCAAAACCAGAATCTCGGGCCAATTAGCAAAATGGGTCATTGAGCTCGGAGGCCACAACATTTTTTACATACCACGACCTGCCATCAAAGGCCAAGTATTAGCCGATTTTACGACCAAAGTACCAGATGAAAAGAAATAAGAATGTGAGGTAGAACAAGAGCTTGCGGCAAGGGCACGATCTACTATTGTTAGGGCCCTTTACGCATACAGAGCCTCAAACGAAGACGGTGCAGGCCTCAGACTGGTCAACATAGAGAAACAAGAATTCACGTACGTAATTCGACTTGAATTCAAAAACACCAACAATGAAGCAGAGTATGAAGTCTTTCTAGAAGGACTGCATCTAGTGATAAAAATGGGTGTCCAAAACCTAGAGGTGCATGTTGACTCTTTGTTAGTGGTAGGACAGATAAATGGGTTGTACGATGCAAAAGGAGCAACTATGGCTTTGTATCTAGAGCAAGCGAAAGAGCTTATACAAAAATTCAAAACGTTCAAGGTCACTTATATCAATCGCAACGAAAATAAGCCTGCGGACGCATTAAGCAAGCTTGCATCAACCAGTTTTCAACACCTAGCGAAAGGTATGTATTGAAGTCCTCAAAACCCATCCGTTCTGCTTTGCCAAGTGAATATTATTGAGCTAGGTTCTCCTTCGTGGATGACACCAATCGTAGCCTACCTACAGTCAGGGTTCTTACAAAAAATAAGGTAGAGGCACGAAAAATCCAAGATAAAGCACTACAATATCAGATGTTTGATGGAATAGTATATAGAAGATCCTTCTTAGGGCCTTATTAAGATGTGTTGATCCACAAGATGCAAACTACCTTATAAGAGAAATTTACATAGGCATTTGCGGCATACACGCTGGGCCGCACATGATGGTAGCAAAGGCAATGAATGCTAGATATTATTGTCAAAGGATGCATCTCGATGCGGTAAAAGTGCTACGCAAGTGTAATTCTTTTCGGAGACATGCACCAAAAACTATACGCCCAAAGAATGCCTTAGTCTCGGTAACTAGTGCCTAGCCATTCCAGTAATGGGGTATTGACATGGTGGGACCATTCCCAGACGCGCCCGGAGTAGTTAAATTCATCATAGTCGTAGTAGAATACTTCAAAAAGTGGATCGAGGCAAAGGCACTCACATCCACTACAGCTATGATTGTGCAAAAATTCACCTGGGAATACATCATCTGATGCTTCAAGGTACCTCCGTGCAGCGTCATTGACTACAGCACAAACTTTTCCTTAGAGGACATTCAAAACTGGATGAAAGAATTGAACATCGAGCACACCTTTTTATCAGTAGTACATCGACAGGGAAATGGCCAAGTGGCAAACATGAACAAAAGTATCGTTGAAGGAATAAAGTCACGACTAGGAACTGCACGAGAGGATGGGTGGACGAGCTCCCAAGCATCCTTTACGCTCACTATACCATGCCGATAACAAGCAATTGTGAAAGGCCTTTCAGCCTGGTTTATGGTTCTAAGGAAGTTATAGCAGCTAAAATCGGCTTCCCCTCACCACGCATGTTTGCAATCATTTCAATTAATAATGCAGCAGAGTGCCGACTTGATCTAGACTTTTTGAAAAAGCGGTGCGAGAACGCAACCATTGAGGAAGCAAAGTACAAGTCTAAATTGTAAAAATACTACAACGCCAGCGTCTACGTGTGTACCTTTAATCTGGGAGACTACGTCTTCTGTGATAATGAAGCCTCTAGAGCGCCCTCGTAAGCTCGCACCCAAGTGGGAAGGACCTTATGCTATACAAGAAGTTTTGGGCAAGGGTGCTTATAAGTGGTGCACGTTAGACAATAACATTATACCTAGAACTTAGAATGCACAACAACTACGGAAGTGCTAAATGTAAAACCACAACCTTTTTTATACTCATGACTTTGCACCCAACACATTTATTAATGCAAGAAGAGTTGTTTACATTATCTTTTTTTTTGCTAATTCCTGTCTGAACGAGATTACAAGTGCGTGCATCTCTTTAGGTATGCACAAAAACATAATGGCAAAAGTACCGTCTCATGAGCACTACTAATCTCCAAGGTAGACCACAACTCTTTCTGCATACGCCGGATTATACGACGCTCCAACATGAGTCTGTGCCAAACTTTATTTGTGATAAGTAAAGAAAGTGATTTAACACACATAAATATTGTAACCTTCTAATTTTGAAACAATTTCAATGCTAAAACCAACATATACTTTTCATACTCATCAAAATAATGTACAACCAACATAATGAAAAGGGTCGAGACCCATACACAACACATATACCGGTTTGAAATAGTCTTAATTCCGGCGCAGTGCCACTAGTCCCTGCGCCAGCACCAGCAGTGATCTCAGCTTCCGTCTCCGCTTCCGCTCCCTCCAACATCACTCACATTGTGTCAACGGCCACACCTTTTTTAGAAAATTTCTAAATGGCCTTAAGGATCCCAAACTTCAAAAGTTTAAAGCCTTGTCTCTCCTCCTTGAAGCGTGAGGCGGATTCAATCATATAGAGCTCAAAATTATATGGAGCTCAGTCATATAGAGCTCAAAATTATCGTTAGGAATCTTTTCAAGCATGAAAGCCTTCCCTTCATCAAATATGTCCTTATGACCATTGTTGTAGGCTGCTTATGCTAGTTCAAAGATGTACGATGTCAACTCATCGGACGACATCAATGAGGCTACAAGCTACACACATAACAGAAAGAAGATACATAACCAGATCAATACATATACTTTCACTAAGTTGAACATGATATGATTTAAATACTAACCAGGGGTATGCCACGATTAACAAGCCATTTGTAGGCTTCACCTAACTCATGGGTGAAATTGTTGGTCGAATTCATGTGTGACTTTTATTTATCTATGCTACCATCCAAATCAACAACCCGGGCAGCAGACTCATCGTGCTCCGCTTGAACGATTTTGATATGTGAATCCTTCTTCGAGACTTGCCCATCCAGTTCCTTCACACTTTCTTAAAGGGCAAGTACTTTAGTGTTCTTCTCCTCAATGATGGCTCCGAGCCATGTGGCTTCATACGCATTCTTATCATTCAACCCTTTCAACCTCATGACTTCATCTCATGACACCTTCAGTTCATGGTTAGATTTGGCACATGCGATCGTCCAATCCTTCTGTCTCTAAGCGTTCAGAGCTTGCTCTTCCTTCAACTTATTTTAAGCATCAGTAACACGCCATTGCAAGCCTTTCCTTTCGACGTTGAATTTATCTTGAGCTTCGAGGAAACCGTCTTTTTATCTACAAAATCCACCATCTGCTCACCCATCTACTTCCATTCTCGAGTAATTCTTGGCTTGTCGAGAGGGCATTGAGCATTGCTTCGACATAAGCATCAAATGACGTCAAACGATTCTGATGTTTATGATACAACCTCTGTCGGCGGCAGGGATGTAGCTAGAACTCGTGGCAGTTATCGTGGCGATCAAAACAAGACCCCTGGGTCAATGTTCAGATTGGTTGTTGTGGGGGGAGGATATCAAAGTTAGGGTTGAGATCCACTGAATATCGCCCAACCTCAACACCAGTAGAGTTGCTACCACAATGAAAAGTCGAACATCCCTTTTCCACTCCCTCCGCCCTTGAACGGCACACATCGTCTATAAATTGTTCCTCTTGTGTAAGACCCTACCTTATCATATTGAAGTTTCTATAAAAATTTCGCATTTAAATGAGTAAATGCGAATATACATCATTATAAATTTTTGAATTTATTAAAACTTTATGTACGTTTCACATTTGACATGTCCTTACTATTTAGTTTCGTAACATTGAAACCAAATGCGGAAGCTTGATCTTTGATTGTGTTCGATTCTTCATTGAGCTTGATTATCATCCGAAGGTGCTTGAAATTACCCTAGAATGGAAATTTTCAATTGTTAGTATTATAGAAAACTTCCGAAAAAGGCGAAACATAATCAACTTGACAATAAACAAATCAGAAAAACATAAATTTTAAGGTGGCGTCGGCGACAGCATATAGTCGCGTCAGCGACGCCTTACGCATAGTTGCGTCGGGTCAAGACTGCCGTAGGCAGTAGGTTAACGCGTCGGAACAAAGACATTTCATCGGCGAAGGCCAAATGTACCGTCGGTGACAGTATCTTCTGCAGCAATTTTGCTGCGGATTTGTTTAAATGTCCGTTCGACCCATTTCAAGTCCCGAACATTTAAAATACGACTCGGGACTTGTGATACATGTCCATAAAACACTATTTCCATTTTTTTATTCAACTGTTGCTAACCGTAGGCTACGGATGACCATCGTAGCTTAAAATGGCCGTCGTAAGAACTTTTCCGTTTTTGCCGTTTTTGTTGACGAAAACTTTCGTAACTTATTGCATTTTTGTCCGTTTCCTATGTAACTTATTTTAAATGTCCGTAAAATGTTTTATTTAACCCAACTTCCTTAACCAGGATTCTTATTCTTATGAACTATGCATTTATTCCCGATTTATGCTCAAATTTTCCGATTTTGCCCCTTTAACCCAGTTTAAACCAAACTATACATTTACGCATCCATTTCGGTATGCATTAACACTTCATTATTACCCGTATAGTTGCCTTAGCGAAATACATCGCTTATTCAACTAAACCTTTATTTATTTATTTATTATTTTGACCTGTTTGGTTGTTTTAGTGTAATCCAACGCTTATTTCAACCAAACCTTCTATTTTATCATTTCTACACTAAGATATCTATCTAATTCCCACCACAACATTATTTGTGGTGGACTTATTATCAAAATTTCATTTTATTCAATTTCCACCCTTTGGTTCGACAGTTTACGGAAAAGACTGTTTAAAGGCATTTAACCAAAAAGGCTTATGCTTTTCGCTTTTACGTTACCGAAAGGGTCTATTATATTATAAAACTCATTTTTAAACTAATATTAGAGTCGTTTACTTATTTCATCACTCGAGGGCATTTTGGTCAACTTAGTCCCTTCTTTTACGACGAACGACTTACAATATCATGTTTGACCAAAAATGAACATTTAACCATAATCTATTTAAACTCATTATGCTCTTGAGAACATAATGTCTACGAATTAGATTATTAGATTTACCTTACCTTAGGTAATCTATTATTCATTCATGACTTGTTTTCCTCTCAACTAACCGTAAGTCCTGTTTGAGAGTTTGACCTATTACACGTACCTGGCTCGGCTCATAGCATTGATCCTTTCTAATATCATGCTCTATTCTTTCTATGAACACAAAATTCAACAAGCGATACTAGTCATGATTTTCAAATGGTGATAAATCACCATTTGACCCGTTCGGTCTAAATGACCATTTGTCATTATGAGATGGCACTATTTGCCATCTCACCTATTTAACCCATTTCGTTGTACACTGTATGATTATATAACTTATAAATTGTTTCTTAATTCGCCTGACCCATTATGACTTACAACATATGGTATCTTTTTCAAAACTCCTTATTTACTCGTCATCACATGACTAATTTATTGTTTTACCCTTTTTACCGTAAATCATGGTTTAATGCCATATTCACTTGTTCCGACCCAAATTCCTTCGCATCGGAACATCATATTTCAAATACTAATCTACCTTTTCCTTAACCTATAGAACAAGTACGCGTTCTACTTAAAGATGTAAGATTTGCTTACCTTGAAATCCGATTATGTCGTTTTCCACGCGTATTCAATCCTTTTGACCCGCTTATCTCCAAGCTTCCTCCTTGCTTGTCAAGCGTCAAACTAACTTTTATCATTTCGCAGGATGGTTAGATTGTCATTATTTATCAAGACCATTTCACCTTAGGACTTCATATCAAAATCACCATTTGATCTTATTATAGGTTGGTTTGACTTTTAAAAGTCAATTGCCTAATAACTCATACAAACCCACGAACAAGTTAAACAATTCATTTATGCATTTAGTTAATTACTCGATGAGCGCTATTCTTAGGACACCATTTAAGTTATGTTTCCCATACAATTGTTACATTAATTCAACAAAATTTCAATCATTGTATGCCAATCTATAAATCTTATGCAAGAACTTGGGATTGTTTTATTATTATGAAACAACCCATTGCATCTCATATATGGAATTTACCCAAACATTAAACTTAGCCAAATACTTTAAACATTCATATACACATGATGATTTTAAGTATCTATTAACATGTGTTCAACATCAATCTCATCATATCATCAAAAACCCATTTCAAGTAATGTATAAACATTTATTCGAACCTCTAATTTGTTCAAATATCTTACACATACATACAAGTATGATGATCATGACTATAATCACATTTCATTATAATCAAAACATTCAATTACTTGTTTCACTAACAATAACTTCATCAAATGTGCATATTCTTATACGAAATCAATCATAAACATACACTATTTCATCTGATCATAATCCACTACAATGTGTTCAACAGTCCAATGATTTTCACCACAACTATTTGAGATTTACCTTTTAATCCACTACGTAATTTATAAGTGTGTAATTTCTTTAAGTCAACGTATCAATCATAATACGACTTTAATTTCATCTTTGGATCTAATCCACTATAAGAACGGTTTCCACTTGTTCTACAGTTATGATTTAACACATACTAACTTGGATATATTTGTTGTTAGGTTAATTTTTAAGGTTATATCAATTGCAATTCCCCTATTTGGATTTAGAGATCGTTCGCTCATTTGTTTTAATTAGAAATAACTAAAAACTTACATGTGTTTTACTTTAATTTTTATTATAATGAGTTCACCTTTTGCCTAGTTAATTTAGTTTTGATTATATGAACTTAACTCATGTTTACTTACTTGTTACATGTTATTAATATTAATTGTGTTTGTTTGACTAGAACCTTTAGCGTAACATCTTCAGTTGGGGTCCATTTCATCTTGGAGTCAGAATAGTCAGTCACCAAAATCCAGTTTCGATAGCCTTCACTGGTTTCTCAACCCCAAAAAACTTAGACTCTTGCTCTGGACCCTTCCCCCTCACATCTTCAACATTGACAGGCTCAGTAACGGGGGAAGGGGGTAATGGCATAAACTGCACGATGGGAGGAGACTCCGGGCCTGGCATCGCCACGGTCTTAGGAGCATCTGGGGTAGAACACTCGATGGTAATCTTCTGGGTTTTCCAATGGGTGCGGTCAAAGGCCCTAGACATAAAAGACAACCAGTTAAGAGAAACAACAATACACAATAAAGATGTACTAGAAACACAAGAACTATTCAACACCTTTCTTCTACGATGATGTTGTGAATATAACATCAAGTTTGGTCTTTACTTTTTTTGGTTTATAGACCGATAAATCAACTTCACCTTCTAAGGGCACAGACTCCTTAGTTTGCCTCATCAACCTCCTCTTTTCTCTGAGATCTGGAGAGCTGCCTCGTCCAAACTCTTCCTATTCCTCTCCAAAATCTGAGAGATGGTCACCTGATCTTCATCTAGACCACCTTCATTATGTTTGTTACCTATGTCCAGACCATGAAAGGAATTAGAGACATCAACGTAATCTAGATATTTCTTGTTCATAGATCGCTTACGAGACCCTTCCTTCATACCAACTTTAGTTTCCTGCCTCAAACCACTACCAACCATATATGTGCTTATATGCTAATCAACAGGATGATCTCCGACGGAACGCTCAATAGTTTTTTCTTTCTCAGCTTCAGTAAGCGCACAAGACCCACCAAGTGGGTCATTACTAGCACCTGCATGGGTCGAACGGGAATGGTGATTGAGTCCCCCAGATGATGCAACCGATTCCTCAGTAAAGAGGATAGTGACTTCCTCCCCAGCCAGAGTCATCGCGATTTTGGGTTTCATAAGGGTCGAAGTATTCGCCCTTGTGCGCACATGCGCATACACTGCCAGACTTTCTTCGAAGGGATGATGGAAATAACTTGTATCTGCTCCAACCAAGTGAGCTCCTCCACTAGCAAAACTCTAACCGTCATCTCACAGCCAACCTTAACGTCCAAGGCGTTTATCAAGTCATACTCTATAATGAAAACATGGCGGTTATAACCCTATAATAATAACGAAGTAACAAACAAGCGAAAGGTAAAGTATACCCCGTCCCTTGAAGCCATAGACCAGAGCATGACTAGGTTTTGTTGGGCCCACACCATGCTCATGCTCGTTGCCACCAACGCGTCCCCATCAAGTTGGCACATGAGGCGTGGGACGAGTTGTTAAGGTTTTGTACCGCCGTTGATCGGCAAAAAAGTTATTCTTTCTCTTGGGACCTTATCCTCAGTTCTTAACTGAACCGCATCTTTACACCACAGTGGATGTAAAAAAAACTTGTGTTTTTAGTCATGAAGGCTCTTAAGGGGAATCCTTCCCACAAGGAAGCACATTTCCCCCTCGAGAGTTGAAGGAATAAAACTCAGCGTTCATGGAAACAATGTAGAAAATGGTGAACATCTCAAAGGTGGGTTCCAAATTCTGAGCCCTGTAGATGAACCCAAAGTGGTTAATACGAGGCATGCCGACAAGAGTCACCTAGGATATGTGAATCCCATATCGGGTTAGAATTTCACTAGTAAATCTCGTCATGGGCAAAAAAAATGATGAAACTAGGCAGTGCATCAGCAATAGTACTACTAGTTGGTGGAAAGGTAGCTTCCCAGTTCACTGGAAACTAGAAATTCTGGAAAAGTAGTTGAAACTCATCCTCCTGCTAGTTAATAACAGCTTGCGTTGCGGTTAGTAGTTATTTTGATTTTTTACCTCCCCTAGACCCCTCTGGTTTAAAAGAAGTAGACATAATGATCGGAGAAAAATACATAAGGAGATGTGGAAGATTTTTGACCGTGCGGAAGATGAATGAAGAAAGGTAAAGACAAAGTTTGAGGTGAAATGTTTTTCATGAGGTTTCTCATCCCCTATTTATAGCTATCGTATGTAATGTGATGGGTATCTGTGCCGATAAGTAGGGAGAAGTACCCAACAGATAGACGACAGGCAAGAGATATTGAAACCACGCCATTCTAAGGTGAGTGATGGCCACACGCTGCTCCGGCCGAAAAAGCATGCTGAGGTGATCAGCATTATCACCCTACAATGTCAGGCACTCTGCTCGATGTAAAAGATACCTAATCCTATTGCAGACACCTCTGTTAACCTTACTAACCACTTTGACAGACTTCCCAACAAACATAAGCAAAAAGCAATCTCATCCACAAGAAAAATCCTACATGTGTACATCGATTTGGCTCAATCATGTACGCTGATAAGCCTACACGTGTACGCCAATTTGGCTCAATCCTGTACGTCGATCAACCTTGCATGTGTATGCCGATTTTGGCTCAATCCTATTCCTCAACCTAGCCTGCACTTGTACACTATTTTGGCCTAATCATGCCCGCCGATCAAGCCTGCACGTGTATTCGTTTTGGCTCAATCTTGTACGCCTTTTTGGCTCAATCCTGTATGCGGACCAAACCTAATCGTGTACGATGATTTTGCTCAATCTTATGTGACTTTTTAAACATGTCTGCACAACAACAATAACACTTACTTACTAGCTTAATCCAGACCTTTACCCATTCGATACCATCGCATGGAAGCAGCACCAGACCGGGGGACTTGAAGGGGTATTGTTCCAAACAACACGCATGGGAACGCACACACATAAGACCATACTATAAAGCTTAACTCTCAAGAGAGGCCACACCCAAATTCATGTGACCAATCAGGTTGTGACAAGGCATGTCCCGACACTCGCCATGATGAAGAAATGGTGCATGGAGCAGATCGTACGAAAGGACACCATGTGGCACTAATCACAGATCCCAGACACTGCCCTGCGTTCTTATTAAATGGCTGCCAATTGGCCCAACCAAAATTAAAAAAGGACACGGATGTGTAACAATTCAAGTTTCTCCTCCACTATTAGCTCGTGACAGACTCAACAACAAGGACCACCGTCAAGCCACGTGGCTCCAAGCAACATGCGCCAACGTCTAGATCCTCGGCACACACTAACGGTGTGTCGGAGGAGACAGATGGGATATTCCTTGATACTGACGTCTGGCCCAAGGCCCATCAACCTATCTCCTTCTCCACACTCTTCGGCTATAAATAACAGCCTTCAACCACCAGCTTGAGGATCGGATCTCTCATTCTCACACTCTCAATTCACGCACTCGTTTATTGTTCTTGAACGATAGTTATTCTCACACCGAATGGTGGTGACAAGGAGAACCCCTGACTTCTCATTTTTGTAACGAGTGTCACTGTGTTTTATCTTGTAGATCGCTTTAGATTCATTGACGAGGAAAGGTTAAGAATTAACCATCTTTTGACGAGACTATACCCTCTAGTTTAAATCCCTTGGATTTAGGCATTTTGGTGGTTAAGTGGTGTGCTCCACAATCAATATGGTGTGCTCCACAACCAATATGATGGAAGATCAAATCTTTCGGAGTGCAGGGATTCGTATATTTATCGTAAAAAATCTAAGAATTGCATTTAGGAAATTATTTAATATATTTTTTTATTTAAACATGATGTAATATACAGGTTTCTAATCTAATTTTTTTAATATGTATATTATATCATTTCATAACAATAAACATTAATTAGGTTTTACCTTATATATAATATTTATTGAATTACTTATAGAATACTATTATTAACAATTCAATGTTCTTGTGAAGTTAAAATTTCAAAAGAGTATAGTTTCTCCTTATAGAATTTATTATTTTTTTTAATGGATTGGTTGGTTAATAATAAACGTGTTAGTCAAGGAGATATCAATTTATTCCTTAAAGTGATAGAATTGGATGGTTAACAATAAACGTGTTGCAAAAGGAGTTAATCAAATACAGCAAGGAATTTTAAACAATTCAACGCAGCCTTTTTCTAATTTAAAAAGCAGCCATTTAATGTAGGGGGGATAAAACAAAATTAGGAACCTTTTTAGAAAAAAACTAGCAGGAAGCCTGCGTTAATGCGGCGAAAGCGACACAACGCATTTTAATATTCGCTTTTGTTAGTTTTTTATTCATATAATATTTATAGTAGCATTATTGTGATAATATACATTAAAAGCGAAGTAATCCGGTAATCCATTTTATTGTGTGGTGTATGGTTCGGTCGGTTCAGTTATTATCCTCAACCGAAGCCAAAACAAAAGTTATCAGTTAATCTAATTTATTAATCAATCGGTTTTCGGTCAATCACTTCGGTTTGTTCGGTTAGATTGACGGTTTTTGGTTTGGTTCATTTAATTTCAGTTAATAGCAAAAAATCAAACATAGGCTAAAATTTTTCTTAGAAATATATGAAATTGAGTTATAAATACTTGAAATGAAAGTATAAATATATGACATGTAGATATATAATACGAAATATGTAACCTCGAGGCCTACAAGCTAGAAATATTTGAAAATATGAATGATTTGGTTCAGTTTAGCTAATTTTGGTTAAATGAGAGTATAAAAAAATTGATAACCGGTTTTTAATTAATTCGGTTTTAAGTTTTCAGTTAATTCAATTTTTTGTTGATTTCGGTTCGGTTTCGTCTATTTTCGCTTTGGTTTAGGTTAATGATTTAGTTATTGCTCACCGAAAACCGATTCTGGTTAATAACCGATAGGTACGCGCGCGATGCGGCAGGAAACACAGACATTGCCAAAATCGAGGTCATAGATTAGTCTATTTTATTACTAGTCCGTTTTCATTTAATCGGTTTGGTTTATTCAGTTAGATTGCTGGTTTTGGTTTGATTCACTTAATTTCGGTTAATAGCTAAAACCAAACTTAGGCTAAAACTTTTGATAATACATAAATTTAGGTATAAATACATGAAATGGATGTATAGGTATATGACATGGAGGTATAAATGTATAAAATGGGGTATAAATATGAAATACATGAACTAAAGGTATAAAAGCTAGAATTATATGAAAATATGAATGGTTTGGTTTCGTTAATATTGGGTAAATGAGGGTACAAAAAGTTCGATAACCATTTTTAGTTAATTGGATTTCGGTTAATCAGTTTTCAGTTAATTCAGTTTTTTTTTATTTCGGTTAATAATCAGTTATTACTTAATCTTAGACATGTTAATCATGTAACATATCAAATTTTTTTATTAGAAAAACTAAAGCAATACTGTACTTAAATTAAAGAGAATAAAATACTCGTTTATATGGTGTAAATTTAAAAAAAATATATTAACGTACCAAAAAGTTATAAACGTTTAAAAATCATGGTGGAGTTAGTTTTTTATAAGTGGATAAAGTGTAACTAATAACTAATTATCAATAATTTTGTTAAAGATTAGAGATTAAAGTGTAATCTAGATGAGAGAACTAAATTAACAGTATTTAATCACTTAACGTTATGTATCTATTAAACATTCTTGGATAATTACTAAGTACGTTGGGTTTTAAATACTTGTACACTAAGGTATCATCTACTTGTACCTCTTAATCCACACGACAATACTGACCAAGACAACTATTGAAACGCTGACAAAAGTTAGTATGTTACTTTTGGATTTTCTAGAACATTAGAGTTTATAAGATATTGTAAGAATACGTAACAAAATTATAAGTTTGTTGTGGAGGGAAAAAGTGTAACTAATTACCTATAATTTTTAGGGACCAACTGTTTGGTTTTGCAACTGCACAATTGGCGACTGTTTTGCGACCGGAGGTTTAAAGTCTTTTTTGTTCTGTGTATTAGGGATTGTGTATGCAACCATTACTCTTTTGTGACTGGTTTTAAAAAAAAAAACATACTCCATTTTTTCCTCTTTACAAATGTAGTCATTCTTAGAGAAAACCATATCCAAACACAAATTAAACAAAAACTCTCTACAAAATAATAAAAATTATACAGATTATCAATAATTAAATATCCAAATTTTAGTGTTCATAAAATACATCCATATTTTTAAAATGATTCAAAGAAAAGATTGTTAGGATCGAGCCCACACACAAACCAAAACACGACACCCGAAAGCAATAACAAACACAACGATTTACGTGGTTCGATAGAAACTGACCTACGTCCACGGGTGGCCATTAGGATATTTTTATTGAGATGTTAAATAGTACAAGTACAAGATATTATTTTAGAGACTACATAACTAGGGTTAAAACACATAACTAAAGAATAAGCCCGTGGCGACTCGGGTTGACTGCCCTTACTGTCGCCCCATACCTATTGGTGTCAAGAAGTCCACAATCCAACAATCTCCCACTTGGAGGCTTCAAAGACATGATCAACTGCGCTCCACTGTACTTTTGTAATTTGTCAACGGAAACTCTAAGATCCACTCTAGTTGCAACCAGCCTTCTCATGAATTAATTAACATAGCCTTCTCATCAATTAACTAACATGAAGACTCGTAGAAGCTCACATTGAGCTTCAACTCATCAGTCACTACCCATGACTCATTCCCTGTCCCTTCCGACTCTCACTTATACAAGTGTCGGACCCTAAGAAAACTTGAGAACTAACACTCTCCTTTATAAACAGGTAATTCACTAGAGAGATTTCACCGCTGGAATATGGGTTCTCTTAACCCACTGTCGTCTGGGAGTTCTGACTGAAGCGAAACTTGTGCTTCCACTACCAGGAAAGCCCCTTATTGTTTTCTCTGTAGCTTTCCTAGCACGCTCAACCTGAATCTTACCTGTGGCTCTAGGTTTGTCTCCTGCAAAACGAACCTTCTTCTACCCCCGAGATTCTGTGAACCGGATTTTGCTCTTCTTCTGAACTAGGATAACATCTCCCTCTAGCAGTACACTGACCATGTACTATAAGCCCTCTTCTTGCCATGTGCAACCACTAGATTTTCCTTAATTACCTTCCACTGATCTGTAACATCTGGCGAAAAATGGGTTCTAAAACCTGCTCCGTTTTGTAATTCAAATATACATGTTCATTACGCATTTATGTTGAAAGTTTAAAATTTGTTATATTGTTATTAGTATTTAATAATAAATAAATTAATAAAGTTAAAAGAATAATGTTAATAAACAAAATATAAATAATAAAAATAAAATATCAAAAGTGTCGACCGCGGGTATCGAACCCGGGTCTCCACCGAAATCAAACGCCCAGCACACCACCACACCACACACACACATCTGTTTTACTTCTAAAACAAATGATAATTATAGTAAAACAATCTCCTGAAATCAAAATGTTGAAACACCCGCCTGTAAAGGCTGTAACCTCCAAATTCATCATCAATCTTTGTTTCAATTGCGAATTAAACCAAAGAAACTGTTTTCCCAATCATGTGTTAATACTCAATTAAGGTTAATTCGGTTACACATAATCATTCGATCATAAATTCTTTAACCGAAACTATCGATATCGAAATCAAACCTGAACTCACACCTTCAACTATAAATAGTGAGCTTTGAACTCCTTTAGAACTCGCTCATACTCACCAAAACACTCACAAACACTCCCTGCTCTCAAATTCTTACACCGCCGGAAAAATTTCTTGTCGCTGGAAAAGTTCTTGTCGCCGGAATTTCATCGGAGAGATCAAAGCTACTCCCCTATTCGGTATAACATCTTTAAATATTTTGTCATCTCCTTATTATGTAATTGTTATAAATAACACAATAAGTTTCAGAGGTTTAGTTAAAACAGTATGTATAATTGTAAAAGATGAAGAATAATAAAAATCAGTGTTTATACCGGGTTAGACACACAGTCCAGTGGTGGACTGTGTGCAATTTAAACAAAGGGTCCCGGGTTCGAGTCTTAACACGTTGCCGATTTCCTGAATTAAACCAACTCTTTTTATAACAAAAATATAAAACCTCACAGATAGTATATAAATTTAATTAGAATCACATATCCTTCAGGTTAGTCACTGTCACACCCGACCCGCAGCGGAATAAAAGTCGGGGCATAATTGGGTTATCACCAAAGCTCATGACGTTTACTAAAATGTTTCATATTTATTAAATTCAAATTACAACTTAAATATTCAAATCAAATCCATACAATTACAATGAAATGAAACTAAGTAAAACAATCCAAAGCTTAAACTGATTTATTCTTCTAGGCCTTCCTATGTGTTTCTTGCCTTAACTGGATCACCTGTATCATGTGTAAAACGGGGATATTTTGGGTCAACAAAAGTTGGCGAGTGAACCTTGATAAAACATTGTTATTAATTTCTTGTTGTATTTAATATCGAAAATTTGTGCAATAATCACATGTGAGCAAACATATATATATAACAAAACACAAACCACATTGGATGAGTAAATGACATGAATGATGATGTATATGAGATCAAGGCTCAATCAAACGGAGCGGATCGAGTGACATGAATGATGATGTATGTGAGATCAAGGCTCAATCAAACGGAGTCGATCAAATGAGGCACCTGATACTCAACCCGTATCCCACGGGGAGCTGATGAGCCTAATGAAATGCATGTACTGAAAATGATAACTTCAATCTAAACATAATTCACACAACAATTGATACATATTGGATACACATTTGATCACGGATATGATGGATGCACAAGTGTTTAAATATAATAAGGAATTAAACGACTCATGATACACCCCAAAATGTGATTAAAACGGGGAATTGGTATAGATTCACTCACATTGGGTGCGTTCTTTGATGACGTTGGATGCGCACGAATTTTAGGATTTGATCGACGAGGAAAAATAACCTAAAATAATAACGAAATGATTCGGTAAATTAGTACTTTTAATTTATACTCTTAATGTGATTTTTAGCTTTATTTTTGTGAGTTTAAGGAGGTTTTCTAACTTTAAAATCTTATTTTTAAGTATTTTAAATGATCTTCTGATTAAATAAATTAATAAAAATAAATAATTTTTTTTTGACTTTTTGACTGTTGACCGTTGACCGGTTGGATTGTGTTAATTATGCGTTGGGTGAGGTTCGAACTCGGGACCTCTCGTACGCGTGCACGTAGCTCTACCAACTGAGCTACGTTTGTTTTAATTATATATATATACTAATTAACTGTTAATTTTATTTAGTTTATTTCAAAAGGATTTAATATGGCCGAACCGACCTCAGTGACCCGGAGTCGAACTCGAGACGTTCGGTTCGAGTATGCACAGCCCAACCAGTTGGGCTGTGTGCTTAACCTGTTTAATTACTAAATTATATTATATTTATATACATGTCGAAAGGTGATCTGAATAGGTTTAAAAAGGATTGGTTTTATTTCTGAAATTCGGTAACGTGTGCGACTCGAACCCGGGAACCGCTGGACTGTGTGTCTAACCCGTTCGAATATTTGATTTTAATTATACTTATACTTATATGCGACTTCATCTTCTTCGTTAAAGGAAACAGAACAGTGAATTCCGACTGTTCTTGTTTGGTCGTTCATGATTTAAACTTGATTGAAATGAACAGAGAAATTAAATGATATGGTGTACCAGAACAGCGGGTTTGCTTCGGTTTTCCGGCAAGTGTCGTCGGCTCTGATTTGTGACTCTTGGCTGAGTGAAGTGTTTGAAATTCGGTAAAGTTTAGATTCTTGTGTTATGAAATTAAGTTACTGAGTAAGAGATATCAAGAGTTTTTAGATGATTATACCGATCGACAGTGAGACTTCGATGATTCGGTGAAATTCCGGTGAGTGTGGGATTTCCCGGCGGTGTAGTCTGGGACAGATTCTGGTTGAAGGATTGAAGTTAATACATGTCAAATAATGGATTACAAACAAAAGAGTCGAGAATTTTACCGATTTGAAGTAAGTCTCGGTTTTCCGGTGAAAGTCCGGCGACTGTAAAATATCTCCGGCGACGTGTTAAAGCTTCGAGAGATTGTGCGATTTCGAGCGAAAAGATTACCAGAGGTTTGGGTGGGTATTTATAGGAAAGAACATGAGGTATTGAGTCCGAATTTTGGTCTTGATTCGCGGTCAAAGTTTCTCCGGCGGTTATGACTGTAATTGACTGTTAGACATCTGGTTATAACCGATGTCTAAGTCGGTTACGGTGTTTTTAGTCAAAGGAAACTGGCTAAACTCGCGGATTGCCAGATTTCCCGGTGATTGCGAGATCTGAGTGCGCGGTGAACTCCAGTTTGAATTCGGGTTTATTTTAAGTGTTACTTGTTTCATTATATTCACAAAGAAGGCATATGGCGGAGCGGTGTGTTGTGCGTTTGAGTTTGTGGGCGACCTGGGTTCGAAACCCGGCGTCCCCATTTTATTTTTTTCTCACAATTTACAATTATTTATAAAATATGGTTTTTAAATTCTAATATAGTTATTAATTATGTATCGTTTAAAATTGATTTGAGAAATAAATATGCAACGAAAAATTATAACGGGATATTCGATTAATAAACGAAGCGGCTTTTGGAAACCCGTTTTTCGACGGATGTTACAGTATCCCCTACTTTTAGGAATTTCGTCCCGAAATTTAAGTAGTAGTGGTAACAGGAAAAAGATGCGGGTATTTCTCGCGCATTGAGTCTTCACGTTCCCAAGTAAACTCAGGTCCTCGTTTCGACTCCCAACGTACCCTGACAATTTGAATACGACTCCGTCTTAAACGCTTTTCTCCGAAGTCCATGATTTCTACTGGTCTTTCAATGAAGTGCATAGATTCATCGATCTGAATGTCTTCTAGAGGAATATGGAGGTTTTCATCGGCGAGGCACTTCTTAAAGTTTGATACGTGGAATGTGGGATGAATTCTGTTGAGTTCTTCTGGTAGGTCAAGCTTGTATGCTACAGGACCTACTCTTTCGAGTATCTTGAAAGGTCCTACGTAGCGTGGTGCTAGCTTGCCCTTCTGGCCAAAACGAACCACTCCCTTCCACGGTGATACTTTTAAAAGTACTTGATCTCCAATGTTAAACTCCAAGGGCTTTCGTCGTTTGTCTGCATAACTCTTTTGACGACTTTGTGCCGCTAGAAGATTGTTTCGAATTTGATGGATCTTGTCAGTTGTTTCTTGAATTAATTCTGGACCGGTGATTTGTGCTTCCCCAATTTCGTGCCAACATACTGGTGATCGGCACTTACGACCATATAAAGCTTCGAAACGAGCCATGCCGATGCTTGAATGATAGCTATTGTTGTACGAAAATTCAACTAATGGTAGATGAGTGTCCCAATTCCCTTTGAAGTCTATGACCTATGCTCGAAGCATGTCTTCAAGAGTTTGGATGGTGCGTTCAGATTGACCATCACTTTGAGGATGAAAAGCGGTACTGAGGTCTAATCGTGTACCCAAGGCGGCTTGTACGGCTCGCCATGTTCGTGAAGTGAAACGACCATCACGGTCTGAAATGATGCTTAAAGGTACACCATGACGGCTTACGATCTCGCTGATGTAGATACGAGCTAACTTCTCGTTCTTGAAGTCCTCGCGGATCGGAATGAAGTGAGCTGATTTTGTAAGACGATCAATGATTACCCATATAGTGTCATACCCACTGGAGGTGCGAGGTAACCCGGTAATGAAATCCATAGTTATGTTTTCCCACTACCATACAGGTTTTTCGGGTTGGACTAGAAGTCCTGAAGGTCTTTGATGTTCAGCTTTTACTTTGGAACATGTAAGGCACTTGGAAACAAAAACAGCGATATCTTTTTTCATGCCAGGCCACCAGTAGGTGTATCGTAGGTCTTGATACATCTTGTCGGCTCCTGGGTGTACAGAGTATCGTGTTTTGTGCGCCTCATTCATGAGGAAGTCACGAAGGTTGTCGCGATCAGGAATCCATATGCGGTTTAAATATTATAGGATGCCGTCGGATTTGGTTTCGATTTTGAGTTCAGCTCCGCATGACAGTTCATCGCGTACATCATTTTCTGTCACAGATACATGTTGGGCTTCTCGGATTCGATCTTTGATGTCGGTTATGATTTGCGAACATAGAAAATGAATGGAGTTCACATAACCTTTTCGACTGAGCGCATCGGCCACCACGTTTGAGTTGCCAGGATGATACCGGATTTCACAGTCGTAGTCGTTAAGAAGTTCGACCCATCTTCGTTGTCTCATATTCAACTCCTTTTGATTGAAGATATGTTGGAGGCTCTTGTGGTCAGTGTATATTTCACACTTGGTACCGTAGAGGTAATGTCTCCATATCTTGAGAGCGAACACAACGGCTCCTAGTTCCAGGTCGTGGGTGGTGTAATTCTTTTCATGAACCTTGAGTTGCCTAGAAGCGTAGGCTATCACTTTTCCTCTTTGCATTAATACACAGCCTAGCCCTTGCCCTGATGCGTCGCAATATACTACAAAGTCATCGCAACCTTCAGGAAGTGTGAGGATAGGTGCGTCACAAAGCTTTTTCTTAAGGGTTTGGAAGGCTTCTTCTTGTTTAGGTCCCCATATGAAGGGTTTTCCTTTATGAGTCAAAGCCGTGAGTGGTACAGCAATACGGGAGAAATTGGCAATGAAGCGGCGATAGTAACCAGCCAAACCAAGAAATGATCTTACTTCGGTAGGGGTACGTGGCGCTTGCCATTCCTGTACTGCCTTGATTTTCGAAGGATCGACGTGTATTCCCTTGTCATTAATGACATGTCCAAGGAATTGTACTTCTCTTAACCAGAATTCGCATTTTGAGAACTTAGCGTAGAGCTTTTCAGTCCTTAAGAGTGTAAGAATGAGTCGAAGGTGTCGTTCATGATCGGATTTAGACTTGGAGTAGATGAGGATATCGTTGATGAAGACTATGACGAAACGGTCGAGGTAGGGTTTGCATACCCTATTCATTAGATCCATGAAGACAGCTAGGGCGTTGGTTAAACCGAATGGCATGACCATGAATTCGTAATGCCCATAACGAGTCCGGAACGCGGTCTTTGGGACGTCTTCTTCATGTACTCTGAGTTGATGATAACCAGAACGAAGGTCGATTTTTGAAAAACAGGTGGCGCCTTGAAGTTGGTCTAGAAGGTCATCGATGCGAGGTATGGGTAGCGGTTCTTGACCGCTAACTTGTTGAGTTCTCTGTAGTCGATACACATGCGAAACGTTCCATCTTTCTTCTTCACAAAAAGAACAGGTGCACCCAAGGTGATGAGCTAGGACGTATGAATCCTTTGTCAGTCAGCTCTTGCAGTTGACTGGCCAGCGCTTGCATTTCGGATGGGGCTAACCTATAAGGAGATTTTGCGACTGGTGTAGTGCCAGGTATAAGATCGATGCGGAATTCGACTTCTCTCACGGGAGAAAGTCCTGAAATGTCGTCAGGAAAAACTTATGGGAATTCTTTCACTACTGGGATGTCTTCGAGTTTCCTCTCCTTGGTTCCCTTTTTGACGACGTGAGTTAGGAATGCGACATAGTTCTTGCGGAGATATTTTCGGGCTTGAAGGCAGGACATTAATTTGAGTCCTTTCGAAGGGGTTTCTCCAAAGATACGTAGGGTCTGACCGTCTGCAAGAGGAATGCGAATGAACTTTTCGCGGCATACTACTTCGGCGTGATGCTGGCTGAGCCAGTCCATACCGATTATAATATCGAAACTTCCTAACTTCATAGGAATGAGGTCAACTGGAAAATCGTGATCGTTTAGAGTGAGGGTACAATCTCGTATAATAGAGTTTAATGAGACTGGTTTTCCGTCAGCAACTTCCATCGTTAGGGATTCCATGAGATTATCACGAGTTTGGTTGAGGATAGGTTCAAATTCTAAAGACACAAAACTCTTATCCGCGCCAGTATCGAATAACATGGATGCATAACTACCATTGATGAGAAACGTACCGTTAACCACGTTGTTGTCAGCCCTAGCGTGGTTGGCATTGATGTTGAAAGCTCTTCTTCTAGCAGGTGGAGGAGCTTGGTTAGCTTGGTTTACCGGATTTGCTTGAGCTTGGGCATGAATGATGTTCACCAAGCGTGGACAAATGTGTCTAAAGTGGTTTGGGTCTCCACAGTTGTAACAAGCTCGCATAGGTTGCATCATGGGGTAGTTGGGTTGGTAGTAAGGTTGAGCTATGTGTTGCGTGGGTGGTAGAAGTAAGGGTTGTTGGGCTTGACCCACTATTTGATGGTGGGTTTGGGTTGAGGGTTGATTGCGGTTCATTCGCTGAAGTGTGCGACAAGTTTGGATGGTGTGACCCGCACGGCCACAACTGGTGCAATGTTGGCAAGGAGTTTCTGGGAGGTGATGGTATTGACAACGGTTGCATTTTGGGTATGGGCCGGTGTATGGCTTTTTAAATGGTGCAGCTGAGGGAGCAATTTGGGTAATTGGTGCGGCAGTGATATGAGGGTTTGTGTGTGTGACGACAAAATTTCTGCTGTTTCGTTTCCTCTTACCAGCAAACTTCGAGGAGGAGATGGAATGGTTTGGAGTTTGGGCCTCAATGGGGGCTTTCTTTTTCTCATCCTTGAATTTGCCGTTTCGGATGCGATTCTCGGTAAGTTCGGTAGCTAGTTCCATAGCGGCTTCAAGTGTTGCAGGCGAAGTGCTTAGAACCGAGTCTTGAATTTTCGAGGGAAGACCTCGAATGTAATGTTCAACCAAACGGTACACGGGGGTGAGCAAATTAGGGATCATCTGATTCAGCTCGAGAAATCTTTTGTTGTAGGAAGTGTGATCTCCTTCCTTTTGTTTCAATGAGTGGAATTCATCTTCCAACTTTTTGATTTCGCTTCTTGGACAGAAGCGTCTTGTCATGAGTTCCCTTAACTCTTCCCATGTTAAGGCCATTGCATCTTCGACTCCTTGTTTACCCTTTTCTGTGTTCCACCAGGTAAGGGCTACCCCAAACAGTCTTCCGGTTGCATAACATACCTTGCGATCCTCGGGACAATCGCAATTGAGGAAGGTGTTCTCCATTTCTTCAAACCAGTGAAGGAGAGCAGTAACACCTTCGGTCCCTTCATATTTTGGTGGATCGCAAGACTTGAAGTGTTTGTAGGAGCACTTTTTGGAGGGAGGGTTGTCGACGTTCTGGTCTTCTTGATTGGGAGGGTTGATGGGATTCGCGGTGAGAGCTTGTTGAACTTGAATCACGATGTCAGGAAGCACCACGGCCATTTGTTTGGCAATTTGAGTGGCCAAGCGTTCATTGGATCTTCCTGACTTTCTACCTCCACGTAGTTGCCTAGCTGACATCTACAGGAACATACATAGGAAGATTGTGAGTTTAAGAAGTTTTTTTTAGGTGTCATGTGTCGTTAAAAGAATAAAAATAACATAATCATCAATAATGCAACTACATCCATAGGATGTCTTGGGTTTGCTCATGTTTGGGCCTCCAATGTCCCCCATACCATCACCTGTATAGTCATGTGGGCCCCCATGACTATTGTCTTAGTAGGATTCACATTGGTGTTGGCGGTTTAACACTCGCATCACCCGAATGAAAACCATGAAATATGATTGCAAGATGTATGGTAGGAGGGTGTCCAGCAATGACAACTCAAAGTGGGGTTAGCTCACACGACGTTTGGGATAGCATGCTTTGGCCTAATAGGTCCTTCGTACTCTCATCGTTAGTCCCCAGGTAGGCAAATGGGTCCTTTGTTTTAGATTTATACGAATGCCGTGCCTAGACAGGACGTTCCGACTACCGGTACTCGTACCCTTCCAGTTACTACATGCCCGTCATGAGAACTCACTTTGATGTGATTTAAAAAAAATACAAAAATCATTGCAAAAATCATGGGAATTGTGAGGTGTGTGCTCTCATGGATATGATATGTTATGAGGATATGATTCATGATGAGCATTGTATAATAATATGTACTTATGAACATGCTTGCATAACATTGAATGTAACAATAAACATAAAGCATATAAACATCATGAATTTTGTATGTAACGCATAAACAATTTAAAATTTTTAATTAACTATAGTATAGGCTCTAAGGGTCTAATAACCTATCCTATATCCCTATAGTCATGGCTCTGATACCAATCTGTCACACCCCGACCCGCAGCGGAATAAAAGTCGGGGCATAATTGGGTTATCACCAAAGCTCATGATGTTTACTAAAATGTTTCATATTTATTAAATTCAAATTACAACTTAAATATTCAAATCAAATCCATACAATTACAAGGAAATGAAACTAAGTAAAACAATCCAAAGCTTAAACTGATTTATTCTTCTAGGCATTCCTATGTGTTTCTTGCCTCAACTGGATCACCTGTATCATGTGTAAAACGGGGGATATTTTGGGTCAACAAAAGTTGGCGAGTAAACCTTGATAAAACATTGTTATTAATTTCTTGTTGTATTTAATATCGAAAATTTGTGCAATAATCACATGTGAGCAAACATATATATATAACAAAACACAAACCACATTGGATGAGTAAATGACATGAATGATGATGTATATGAGATCAAGGCTCAATCAAACGGAGCCGATCGAGTGACATGAATGATGATGTATGTGAGATCAAGGCTAAATCAAACGGAGCCGATCGAATGAGGCACCTGATACTCAACCCGTATCCCACGGGGAGCTGAAAATGATAACTTCAATCTAAACATAATTCACACAACAATTGATACATATTGGATACACATTTGATCACGGATATGATGGATGCACAAGTGTTTAAATATAATAAGGAATTAAACGACTCATGATACACCCCAAAATGTGATTAAAACGGGGAATTGGTATAGATTCACTCACATTGGGTGCGTTCTTTGATGATGTTGGATGCGCACGAATTTTAGGATTTGATCGACGAGGAAAAATAACCTAAATTAATAACGAAATGATTCGGTAAATTAGTACTTTTAATTTATACTCATAATGTGATTTTTAGCTTTATTTTTGTGAGTTTAAGGAGGTTTTCTAACTTTAAAATCTTATTTTTAAGTATTTTAAATGATTTTCTGATTAAATAAATTAATAAAAATAAATAAAAATTTTTGACTTTTTGACTGTTGACCCGTCGGATTGTGTTAATTATGCGCTGGGTGAGGTTCGAACTCGGGACCTCTCGTACGCGTGCACGCAGCTCTACCAACTGAGCTACGTGTCTAACCTGAAATATTCTCTGTTTTAATTATATATATATACTATGTAACATCCGTAAAAAAAAACGGATTTTACCAAACCCGCTCCGTTTATTAACCGAACAATCAGTTTAAAATTTCGTGGCGTATTTAATGCCCAAATTAATTTTAAACGATACATAATTAATTATTATATTGGAATATATAATTTGTTTTTGAAAAATTGTTAAAAATAATGAAATAAAAATAAAATGGCGTTGCCGGGTTTCGAACCCGGGTCAGTCAGCCGGGTCAGACTTAACACACACACACTCAACCACTGCGCCACTTGTATTTCCTGTTAATTATTAGTATCAATTAATTCATATCATGATTCTCGAATTCAAAATCGGCGTGCCCAAATGCAGTCGTCGGAAATCCCGGCGATCTCGCGAGATTGGACGGTTTCTTTTATTCTTAACGTAAACTTTAAACTCATTATCGGTTATAACCGATGCCTGAGTCCGCGACACAAGCTATAACCGCCAGAGAATTTCTAACCGACGAATCAAGTCGGAAATCGGACCAAATTCATCGATGACCTGCCTTATAAATACCCACTCAAACCTCTGCAAGCTTTTTCGCTCAAAACCCCACCTTTACCCGACGTAATTCCATTCGCCGGAAAACTTCTGTACATCGCCGGAAAACCGAACCCTTCACTTCTGAGCCTTACTGAACCCCCTGAGCTTATACCGAAGTCACCCATATCCTTTTCAAGCTTGCTGAAGATTCTCTGCCGTAAGACACACGACGCCGGAATCTTTTGCTGTCACCGGAGTTCTGCCGGAGAAACAGAGAAGTCCAGTCGGTATACCTTACGCCTAAATCTCACCTGTAATTAACCTCAAAACACTAACGAACATGATTAAAACTTCGAACCAGTCAGTCATCGTTTCCGGTTAAAACTGACGAAGAAGACGAAGTTTCGGTAACATATAAGTTTAATTTAAATCAAGAAATAACTCGGGTTAGACACACAGTCCAGCGGTGGACTGTGTGCACATTAAACACGTAAACGTCTCGAGTTCGAATCTTGTCCCACGCATGCTTGCCTTAATAAAAATGTTTTTTTGTTAACCGAACCGGAGTCACCGCTGTACATGTTAAGTTTAATAATAACCGGAATAATAACCAAGATAGACACACAGTCCAGCGGTGGACTGTGTGAATGTTTAAACACACGTCATGAGTTCGAGTCCCGTCTACTGCACCGATTCGGACAATTATCTAACTTTTTAAAATAAGGCAGAAATGAAATAATGAAGTTTGTTCATAAGTATAATATATATCGGATTATTTAACAAGTTAGACACACTGTGTTAACTCAACCCACAGGTCCCGGGTTCGAGACCTGTGGAGCGCACCGAGTCACTGATTAAAATCTTTTTAGAAATAAGTTGATTTTCGGATTAATTAATATATAAATATAATTAAAAACAGAAATATTTCGGGTTAGACACGTAGCTCAGTTGGTAGAGCTGCGTGCACGCGTACTGGAGGTCTCGGGTTCGAGCCTCACCCAGCGCACACTTACACGCATACGAACCGGTCAAACAGTCAAGGTCAAAGGTCAATGGTCAATGGTCAACGGTCAACGGTCAAAAAAGTCAACTTTTTTTATTATTTTTATTTATTTATTTTATTTAAAAATCAATTAAAAATACTTAAAAATAACATTTTTAAGGTTAGAAAATAGCCTTAAACTCACAAAAATACACCCAACAATCCTACTAAAATGGATTAATAAAATCCGTTTACTTACCGAAACATTATGCCATTATCTAGGTTAATTTCACTCGTGGTTAAAACCACTTCGCGTGCATTCAACATCATCAACCGAACGCACCCACTGTGAGTGAATCTTACAACTCCCCTTTTTAATTACACGTTTTGGGGTGTGTCATGTGTCATAAAATTAACTCGTTTATTTAAACTTGTGCCATTCCATATTGTGATCTAAACTTAGATTGTATACATTGCTTGTAGTTATGTATTTCATTTTGTCTATTTTATATGCAATTCATTCATTAGGCCCATCAGTTCCTCGTGTGAGATGAGTTGAGCAACACGTGCCTTAAAAACAAATCCATTATTGTTCGTGTGTGTATTATTGAGTTTTTATTGTTTGTAGTTATGTATTTCATATTGTCAAGTTTATGCAATTCATTCATTAGGCCCATCAGTTCCTCGTGAGAGACGAGTTGAGCAACGCGTGCCTCTAAATGATCCATTATTGTTCATGTGTGTAATGTTTAATATTAAATTGATTGGTGAATGAGTTTACATCTATTTTTACTCATGTGTGGTTGTGCACTTTATTTTATAATCAATTAAATAAACTTGTTCAAATGTTTTCCATAGGATTCACTCGCCAACTTTTTGTTGATCCAAAAACCCTTTTTACACATGATACAGGTGAACAGGATGAAGCGAGGAAAACATAGGAAATGCCTTAGAAGAAAACAAAGAAGCTTAGATTGATGTTTAGGTCATGATGTAATTATGTTTGTAAATTTCCATTAAATTGTATTAATGAATATGAAACGTTAAAATAAATGTCATGAGCTTTGATGATAACCCAATCATGCCCCGATCACCTTTTCCGCTGCGGGTCGGGGTGTGACAGATTGGTATCAGAGCCAAGACTATAGGGATATAGGATAGGTTATTAGACCCTTAGAGCCTATACTATAGTTTGCCTAAATTTTAATTGTTTAGGTGGTTACATACAAACTTATGATATTTATTTGTTTCATATCTGTTTATACTTACAGTCAAACATACATACTTATATACACATTTATCGTGCATATATCAATGTTCATATATTCAATTCATCTTTATACTTTTGTTATTCAAAGATTTTGTTGCAATTTTCAAATCTCATCAAAGTAAGTTCTGCGACGGGCATGTAGTAACTGGAAGGGTACAAGTACCGGTAGTCGGAACGTCCTGTCTAGGTTGGCATTCGTATAAATCCAATATAACGGACCAGTTTGCCTACCTGGGGACTAACGATGAGAGTACGAAGGACCTATTAGGCCAAAGCATGCCACACCAAACGTCGTTCGAACTAACCCCACTTTGAGGTGTCACCGTGTCTACACCTGGACACATTCCGAATATCACACGTTATATACATATTTCTCGATTTTCTCTGGGTTTTAGTGTACGTAACCAGGCTAACACATGCGAACCATATGAAAAAACCCGGTATTCATGGGGGCCCACATGATTACGAAGGTGAAGTATGGCGGCATGTAGGGCCTAATGACGAGCAAAGCCCAAGACATCCTATGGATGTAGTAGATTTATTTTTCTATAATTATTTTATTAATGTTCATTCCTTAGTGCGACCCATGATCCCAAAAGCATCCAACTCATACTCTTGACATGTATTCCTTGTAGATGTCTTCTAACCTCGCCCGTAGGAAGATGAGAGCAGGAAAAGCCCGCGAGCGCATGGCTGCCCTAATCGCTCAACAAATGGCTGCCGTAATACCCAACATTGTAATCCAAGTACAACAAGCACTTACCGCTAATCCTGCCAATCAAGAAAATCAAAACGTTATCAACTCTCCCCCAACTACCACTAAATGCACCTACAAGCATTTCAAATCATGCGACCCTCCAAAATACAAAGGGACTGAAGGTGTCACCGCTCTCCTCCATTGGTTTGAAGAAATGGAGAACACTTTTCTAAATTGCGATTGCCCCGATGATCGCAAAGTGCGATATGCTACCGGTCGTTTATATGGAATAGCACTTACCTGGTGGAATACAGAGAAGGCCAAACGAGGTGTTGAGGATGCTATGACTTTAACTTGGGATGAATTGAAGGAAATCATGACCAGACGATTTTGCCCAAGGAGCGAAATCAAGAAATTAGAAGATGAATTTTATTCGTTGAAGCAAAAGGAAGGAGACCACACCAAATACAACAAAAGATTCCTCGAGTTACATCAGATGGTTCCCAACTTGTTCACTCCCTTCTACCGGTTGATCGAGCACTACATTCGTGGTCTTCCGTCAAAGATTCAAGACTCTGTAATAAGTACCACGCCTGCAACCTTAGAAGCGGCAATGGAGTTAGCTACAGAGCTCACCGAGAACCGAATCCGGAACAAAGACTTCAAGGAAGAGAAGAAGAAGGATAAAGAATCGACTGAAACCTCCGACTCCACCCAAACCGAATCCCCTTCTCAACCCAGTTCTAAGAGAAAAAGAGACGGGCAACTTTTCGCTGCTATCCAACGAAATCAACCAATTTCACACGCCATACCCATCCAAGCTATCCCAATCACTCAAGTGGCACCCAACTCAACTTACCCAAATAAGAAACCATATCTTGGACCTCACCCTCGATGCAACAACTGTTTTTATCACCATCCCCTTACCTTACCTTGTCGACTATGTGCAACTTGTGGACGCTATGGTCATTTGAGCAAGGTTTGCCGCACCTTTCAAAACCAAATCTCCCCCCACTCAAAACATGGTCCAAACCTATCAACAACCCCAATACCCCATGTTCCCATATGTTCGAGCTTGTTTCAATTGTGGCGACCCTACCCACTTTAGAAACACGTGCCCTCGATTGGTTAACATCATAAACGCTCAAGCCCAATCAAACCCAGTTAACCAAGTAAACCAAGAAAACCCAACCGCTAGGCCACCAGCAAGAGGAAGAGTCTTCAACATCAACGCCAATCCTATCGAAGATAATGACGGCCCAAACGAAGATACCCAACTAGTCCTCTTCACCGAAAATCAAGATTCAACTCCAATCGTTTAGTTTTATGTTTTTCTTTATCACATAGAACCAATCATAACTTAAGGATAAAGTCAATGAGAATTTGACGAGAATATGGTGGATACGCCGCTGGTACTTCCTATATATAAGTATTCTTGTCAAAGGATCAGAAGCATTATCTGGCGGTTATGAGAGGTTCCATGTGTAAACTGTTTGAGTAATTATTGTTTATTATTTTCAGTACATGCAATTTCATAGGCCGCCGCTCCCCATTACATTATGAGCGTTGAGCATGTTCCCCATTTCATTATGAGGTTGAACCTGGCATGCCCACATACGATCGGCTTCGTTTGATTGAGCCTTGATCGCACAGACATTTTCATTTTCAGTACATGCAATACGATCGGCTCCGTTTGATTGAGCCTTGATCGCACAGACATTTTTCATTATCAGTATCTTATGGTTGTTGTGTTTGTTGTAGAGTCACATAGAACTAATCATAACTTGTGGATAAAGTCGATGAAAATTTGACAAGAATATGGTGGATACGCCGCTGGTACTTCCTATATATAAGTATTCTTGTCAAAGGATCGGAGGCATTATCAGGCGGTTATGAGAGGTTCCATGTATTAACTGTTGTGTGATTATTGTTTAGATTAAATTTATTATTTTCAGTACATGCAATACGATCGGCTCCGTTTGATTGAGCCTTGATCGCACAGACATTTTCATTTTCAGTACATGCAATACGATCGGCTCCGTTTGATTGAGCCTTGATCGCACAGACATTTTCATCATCAGTATCTTGTGGTTGTTGTGTTTGTTGTAGAGTCACATAGAACTAATCATAACTTGCGGATAAAGTCAATGAGAATTTGACAAGAATATGGTGGATACGCCGCTGGTACTTCCTATATATAAATATTCTTGTCAAAGGATCGGAGGCATTATCAGGCGGTTATGAGAGGTTCCATGTATAAGCTGTTTGTGTGATTATTGTTTAGATTAAATTTATTATTTTCAGTACATGCAATACGATCGGCTCCGTTTGATTGAGCCTTGATCGCACAGACATTTTCATTTTCAGTACATGCAATACGATCGGCTCCGTTTGATTGAGCCCTGATCGCACAGACATTTTTCATTATCAGTATCTTGTGTTTGTTGTATTGGTTGTAGAGTCACATAGGACTAATCATAATTCACTGATAAAAGCAATGAAAATTTGACGAGAATATGGTGGATACGCCACTGGTACTTCCTATATATAAGTATTCTTGTCAAAGGATCAGAGGCATTGTCAGACGGTTATGAGAAGTTCTATGTAGGATTTAGTAGTTTCTTGGTAACTAATCATAACTTGTGGATAAAACCAACGAAAATTTGACAAGAATATGGTGGATACGCCGCTGGTACTTCCTATATATAAGTATTCTTGCCAAAGGATCAGAGGCATTATCAGGCGGTTATGAGAAGTTCCATGTAGGATTTAGTATTGCCTTGGTTGAAATTTGTGTTACATTCATATCATCTCGCCATTTAAAGAAATTGGACTGTGTTCTATTTCTACATAAACTAACCTCTCCATCATAACAAACGAGAGAGGAACTATCACCATTCAAACCTATATGCTATCAGAATGTGGATTCAAATATTGGTTGTTGTGTTATTTATGTTCTAGAGTTACATCATAGGACCAATCATAACTTACTGATAAAACCAATGAAAATTTGACAAGAATATGGTGGATACGCCGCTGGTACTTCCCATATATAAGTATTCTTGTCAAAGGATCAGAGGTATTGTTAGATGGTTATGAGAAGTTCCATGTAGGTTGTAGTATTAGAAGCTTTGCCTTAGGATATACCCATATCCTTCCAAACATACCCAAACTCTTATGCATGATATCATATTTAGCGAATCAACTCTGCTTATCAATATTTTTACAGTAGGCAACAAAAAGCGATTCCTGTAATAGGGTACTTAACCCATACAAGTGACGTTACCGCCTCAAACAAAATTTAAACTCTTACACTTTTTCTAAGTATGTAACTGTCAAACTAAACACCGTGATTCTTTTAGTCAAATATATCACTACTTAAATTTCGGGACGAAATTTCTAAAAAGCAGGGGATACTGTAACATCCGTCAAAAAAACGGATTTTACCAAACCCGCTCCGTTTATTAACCGAACAATCAGTTTAAAATTTCGTGGCGTATTTAATGCCCAAATTAATTTTAAACGATACATAATTAATTATTATATTGGAATTTATAATTTGTTTTTGAAAAATTGTTAAAAATAATGAAATAAAAATAAAATGGCGTTGCCGGGTTTCAAACCCGGGTCAGACTTAACACACACACACTCAACCACTGCGCCACTTGTATTTCATGTTAATTATTAGAATCAATTAATTCATATCATGATTCTCGAATTCAAAATCGGCGCGCCCAAATGCAGTCGTCGGAAATCCCGGCGATCTCGCGAGATTGGACGGTTTCTTTTATTCTTAACGTAAACTTTAAACTCATTATCGGTTATCACCGACGCCTGAGTCCGTGACACAAGCTATAACCGCCAGAGAATTTCTAACCGACGAATCAAGTCGGAAATCGGACCAAATTCATCGATGACCTGCCTTATAAATACCCCCTCAAACCTCTGCAAGCTTTTTCGCTCAAAACCCCACCTTTACCCGACGTAATTCCATTCGCCGGAAAACTTCTGTACATCGCCGGAAAACCGAACCCTTCACTTCTGAGCCTTACTGAACCCCCTGAGCTTATACCGAAGTCACCCATATCCTTTTCAAGCTTGCTGAAGATTCTCTGCCGCAAGACACACGACGCCGGAATCTTTTGCTGTCACCGGAGTTCTGCCGGAGAAACAGAGAAGTCCAGTCGGTATACCTTACGCTTAAATCTTTCATTCTTTTTATATATATCTCACCTGTAATTAACCTCAAAACACTAACGAACATGATTAAAACTTCGAACCAGTCAGTCATCGTTTCCGGTTAAAACTGACGAAGAAGACGAAGTTTCAGTAACATATAAGTTTAATTTAAATCAAGAAATAACTCGGGTTTGACACACAGTCCAGCGGTGGACTGTGTGCACATTAAACACGTAAACGTCTCGAGTTCGAATCTTGTCCCACGCATGCTTGCCTTAATAAAAATGTTTTTTTTGTTAACCGAACCGGAGTCACCGCTGTACATGTTAAGTTTAATAATAACCGGAATAATAACCAAGATAGACACACAGTCCAGCGGTGGACTGTGTGAATGTTTAAACACACGTCACGAGTTCGAGTCCCGTCTTCTGCACCGATTCGGACAATTATCTAACTTTCTAAAATAAGGCAGAAATGAAATAATGAAGTTTGTTCATAAGTATAATATATATCGGATTATTTAACAAGTTAGACACACAGTCCAGCGGTGGACTGTGTGTTAACTCAACCCACAGGTCCCGGGTTCGAGACCTGTGGAGCGCACCGAGTCACTGATTAAAATCTTTTTAGAAATAAGTTGATTTTCGGATTAATCTAATTAATATATAAATATAATTAAAAACAGAAATATTTCGGGTTAGATACGTAGCTCAGTTGGTAGAGCTGCGTGCACGCGTACTGGAGGTCTCGGGTTCGAGCCTCACCCAGCGCACACTTACACGCATACGAACCGGTCAAACAGTCAAGGTCAAAGGTCAATGGTCAATGGTCAACGGTCAACGGTCAAAAAAGTCAACTTTTTTATTATTTTTATTTATTTATTTTATTTAAAAATCAATTAAAAATACTTAAAAATAACATTTTTAAGGTTAGAAAATAGCCTTAAACTCACAAAAATACACCCAACAATCCTACTAAAATGGATTAATAAAATCCGTTTACTTACCGAAACATTATGCCATTATCTAGGTTAATTTCACTCGTGGTTAAAACCACTTCGCGTGCATTCAACATCATCAATCGAACGCACCCACTGTGAGTGAATCTTACAACTCCCCTTTTTAATTACACGTTTTGGGGTGTGTCATGTGTCATAAAATTAACTCGTTTATTTAAACTTGTGCCATTCCATATTGTGATCTAAACTTAGATTGTATACATTGCTTGTAGTTATGTATTTCATTTTGTCTATTTTATATGCAATTCATTCATTAGGCCCATCAGTTCCTCGTGTGAGATGAGTTGAGCAACACGTGCCTTAAAACAAATCCATTATTGTTCGTGTGTGTATTATTGAGTTTTTATTGTTTGTAGTTATGTATTTCATATTGTCAAGTTTATGCAATTCATTCATTAGGCCCATCAGTTCCTCGTGAGAGACGAGTTGAGCAACGCGTGCCTCTAAATGATCCATTATTGTTCATGTGTGTAATGTTTAATATTAAATTGATTGGTGAATGAGTTTACATCTATTTTTACTCATGTGTGGTTGTGCACTTTATTTTATAATCAATTAAATAAACTTGTTCAAATGTTTTCCATAGGATTCACTCGCCAACTTTTTGTTGATCCAAAAACCCTTTTTACACATGATACAGGTGAACAGGATGAAGCGAGGAAAACATAGGAAATGCCTTAGAAGAAAACAAAGAAGCTTAGATTGATGTTTAGGTCATGATGTAATTATGTTTGTAAATTTCCATTAAATTGTATTAATGAATATGAAACGTTAAAATAAATGTCATGAGCTTTGATGATAACCCAATCATGCTCCGATCACCTTTTCCGCTGCGGGTCGGGGTGTGACATACTAATTAACTGTTAATTTTACTTAGTTTATTTCAAAAGGATTTAATATGGCCGAACCGACCTCAGTGACCTGGAGTCGAACTCGAGACGTTCGGTTCGAGTACGCACAGCCCAACCAGTTGGGCTGTGTGCTTAACCTGTTTAATTACTAAATTATATTATATTTATATACATGTTGAAAGGTGATCTGAATAGGTTTAAAAATGATTGGTTTTATTTCTGAAATTCGGTAACGTGTGCGACTCGAACCCGGGACGTGTGCATTGTTTGTGCACACAGTCCACCGCTGGACTGTGTGTCTAGCCCGTTCGAATATTTGATTTTAATTATACTTATACTTATATGCGACTTCATCTTCTTCGTTAAAGAAAACAGAACAGTGAATTCCGACTGTTCTTGTTTGGTCGTTCACGATTTAAACTTGATTGAAATGAACAGAGAAATTAAATGATATGGTGTACCAGAACAGCGGGTTTGCTTCGGTTTTCCGGCAAGTGTCATCGGCTCTGATTTGTGACTCTCGGCTGAGTGAAGTGTTTGACAGTTTAGATTCTTGTGTTATGAAATTAAGTTACTGAGTAAGAGATATCAAGAGTTTTTAGATGATTATACCGATCGACAGTGAGACTTCGATGATTCGGTGAAATTCCGGTGAGTGTGGGATTTCCCGGCGGTGTAGTCTGGGACAGATTCTGGTTGAAGGATTGAAGTTAATACATGTCAAATAATGGATTACAAACAAAAGAGTCGAGAATTTTACCGATTTGAAGTAAGTCTCAGTTTTCCGGTGAAAGTCCGGCTACTGTAAAATATCTCCGGCGACGTATTAAAGCTTCGAGAGATTGTGCGATTTCGAGCGAAAAGATTACCAGAGGTTTGGGTGGGTATTTATAGGGAAGAACAGGATGTATTGAGTCCGAATTTTGGTCTTGATTCGCGGTCAAAGTTTCTCCGGTGGTTATGACCGCAATTGACTGTTAGACATCGGTTATAACGGATGTCTAAGTCGGTTACGATGTTTTTAGTCAAAGGAAACTGGCTAAACTCACGGATTGCCGGATTTCCCGGTGATTGCGAGTTCTGAGTGCGCGGTGAACTCCGGTTTGAATTCGGGTTTATTTTAAGTATTACTTGTTTCATTATATTCACAAAGAAGGCTTGTGGCGGAGCGGTGTGTTGTGCGTTTGAGTTTGTGGGCGACCCAGGTTCGAAACCCGGCGTCCCCATTTTATTTTTTTCTCACAATTTACAATTATTTATAAAATATGGTTTTTAAATTCTAATATAGTTATTAATTATGTATCGTTTAAAATTGATTTGAGCAATAAATATGCAATGAAAAATTATAACTGGGTATTCGATTAATAAACGAAGCGGGTTTTGGAAACCCGTTTTTCGACGGATGTTACAGTCACACAGCCTAATTGGTCGGGCTGTGTGCAATACGAAGCTATGTCGCAGCTTCGAGTCCAGTCCGTTACATGTTCATAAATTATCAAACCTTTTTAAATTACTAAACATAAAATGTTTTAATACAATATGTGTATATATGTAATTAAATTTGGTTATATTTCGGGTTAGACACGTAGCTCAGTTGGTAGAGCTGCGTGCACGTATACGTGAGGTCACGCGTTCGAGTCTCACATGATGCAAAGACCATTCGAATTAAACCGGTTCGACCCGCTAAAAGGGTATATTTTTTAATTAAACTTTTTCTTTATTTTTCTCAAAAATCCATAAAAATATATAATAAAAATGGGTTCTTTTAAGCACAAAAATTAGTAATAAATACTATAAAATTCTCTAAAAAGTCTAATAAAATTCATTAAATAAACATACTAATTTTAAATAAAAGAAATAAACTTACCGAATTATTATGTGAATATTTAGGTTAGTTTTCTCGTCGGTTGGAATCTTTAAATCGTGCGCACTCGTTATCAAATCAAGAACGCACCCTCTGTGAGTGAATTCCTACAAATTTTCCCTTTTTATTCATGTTTTGGGGTGTATCATGTGTCGTTTATTTATATCTTTTATTTAAACAATTGTGCTATTAACATTATATGAACTAACGTGTTATGTGATATTTGTTTTTTTTTTTGTTTTTTGTGGTTATACTTTCTCATTTCAGTCAAGCTTTCACATTAAGCCAATCAGTTCCCCGTTGCATACGGATAGAGCATCACGTTGCCTTATTAGATCGGCTCCTTTTAATTGAGCCTTGATCTCACAGCTCATTGTTTATCATGCTCATATGTATATTGCTAGATGAATATGTGGTTTGTGGATAGTTTACATATATGTTTGCTCATATTTGGTTTGTGCACATTTTTATTAAATTAATCAACATATCATTTTTTTCAAATGTTAAACGGGATTCACTCGTCAACTTTTGTTGACCCAAATCTCTATTTTTACACATGATACAGGTGATCAGGTTGAAGCAAGGAACACATAGGATTGGCCCTTAGAAGACGAATAAATTGTTATTTGAATGTCTTGTTTAGAACATTTTGTGCTTGTATGGTTTATGTGTTTTTTTGTAATTTTTCCTTTTAATTTGAAATAATAAATATGAAACTTTATTACAGTAAATGTCATAAGCTTTGATAAAAACCCAATCATGCCCTGACTACCATATCCGTTGCGGGTCAGGGTGTGACATGATCATCCAGCTGCCCGAATGAAATAAGCATTTTTCTTAATCCTGAATAACCCTCAAATCTCTCAAAGTCCAAGTAGATCCGACTGAAGTAACTAAGTCAATATCACCCATGCCTGTAACATCTAGGACTTCATCATTTGCTAGTCATAACCTTACCAAAATCCCCAACTTTAGATTCCATAGTGCTTCACTGTTGTGGGTAGCGTGAAATGAAGCACCCTAATCCATAATCCAGGAATCCACACTGCTCTCCATACTACAAATCAAAGCTTGATCATCTGAGTGGTCAGCTGTAGCGTTACCTTCTTTTCTGCTGTTTGGACATTGATTCCTGAAATATCCAACTTCTTTATGGTTCCAACAGAATACATCATTCCGAGCCCTAAACTGACTTCTCTTTTTGTTCTTACAGCCACTACTTCTTTTATTCTTCCAACCTCTGCCAACATTCATTAGTTCACTCAATGATCCTTCTGAATTTCTTCTTCTAACGTCTTCGCCTAGTTGAAGATCCCGCATCTTCGCAAACGTGAGCTTACTCATATCTGAAGAGTTGGTAATAGCAGTTATGGTTCCGGACCAACTATCGGGTAATGAGGACAATAACAATAGGGCTTGAACCTCATCATCAAAATTGATATTCACAGATACTAAACGAGATAAGATCGAGTTTAGGTTATTGATGTGCGCAATTACTGAATCATCTTCTCTCATACTAATATTCACAAGTTCTTGAATAAGATTAACCTTGTTTGCTGCAGAAGGCCTCTCATACATGTTCGATAATGCTGCCATCATTCCTCTAGCTGAGGTATCCTTTTGGATATTAAATTCAACATTCTCCGAAAAAGAAAGCGTTATCACTGCTTTGGCTTTCTTATCCTTTCTATCTCAATTTGCTTGTGATATTTTTTCTCGCTTTTCATCTTCGAGCACTACATTTAAGTCTTTCTGACGAAGTAGCGCTTCGACCTGCATCTTCCACCAACAAAACTTCTTCCCGTTAAACTTTTCAATTTGAACCTTCTCGTCTTTTGCCATGATAAACACATTAACACGATTAAAACGAAACTTAATCGAATAAACAAACCAGAACTGAAAAAAACTAAAAACAATAGAACTTGATTTATGACAATGATCAATCATCTCGTTTCTCTGATCTTCACAAACAGCACTTTGAAACACGTTGGTCAAACTGATCTCAAAACCTTAACTAGCTAATCAGTTCGTTATAAACATACCACCCAATTAAAATTTAGTTGGCCTAAAAATAAATTGGGCTCCTGCCTTAACGTTGGTCCAAAGAAAAAATAACTTGTTGCTTTATAGAAAATCTTGGTCAAAGTATCCAAAAAGCAAACCCACGTGCCTTTCTTTTCAAACCTTATCACAAAATTCCTTTTGCCAAGGCTGCTATTTCGATAACTATCGAAATAAAAAGAAAACGCCCCTGTAATCACGAAACTGAAAAATCCTGGCTACTTTCACTTCAGCTGGCAATCAAACAGAATGGCGGCGACGATCCTTGATTTTTGAATACGAGTAACGAACGAAAAAAAAGAAAGATGGGTTGTGGCTTATGTCAACCGGCAACCTTTAATTTCTTTTTCTTATTTTTGTTCCAATGCAACAACCATCAGCAACCGCTGTTTCTTCTCTTATGCACCAGGGTAAGTCAACAACACCTATCAGTTCTTTTCATTCTCCAAATAGCGGCAATACTGAACGAGGATTGGCTGGGTTGACGGCAGCGGGATTGCCCTATTGAATAAACCATAGATGGCACCTCTTTTCGCGCAATGTGTTTCCTATTGTATAACAAGCTGTAGCTCTGATATCACTTGTAAGGATCGAGTACACACACAAAGCAAAACACGACACACTAAAACACAATGAACAATCTAACACAATGAACAATATAATAAAACACAATTAACAGCAGACTAAAACACCATGGATAACACAATAAAAACACAATTAATAACAGATTAAAACACCATGAATAACTAACTAAACATAATGACCAGATTTTATAACAAAATGTAGAAAAAATTCACCCAATTGAAAAACACAATAATCAAAACTAATAACACAATGTGTATAAAACCCAAATATAACATAATGTTTATTGTGTCATAAATAGTGTTATAGCTTTTGATAATAAAAACACAATGGAAAGAACCCAAAATAACATTGTTTTATATGTTTTGATAATAACACATGTATAGAAACCTTAGTGAAAACGTAATAACTAAAACCCAGTTGAAAAACACAATGACAAGAATCTTTAACACAATACACAGAAAACCTAGAAAAAATGTAATCTTTTATTTTATTTTTATATAGCAATTTCTTACACATATTAAAGATAAAAAATATGGAGTAAATTGCACAAAACGTCCTTTATGTTTTCTCAAACTTGCAGGTTCCAGCCTTAATGTTTAAAACTTGCCAAAAACAACCTTTACATTTATTTTTGTTGCCGGTTCAGTCCTTTATTACTAACCAAGTTAATTATCTCAGTTTATTTCTCTCACATACCTAACATGTGAGGGGATATTCGTCATTTTGTTTCCTCTTCTTATAAAACCCTCAAAAAACACATCATCAAAACTAAAAACTCGTTGTTCACCGACCTGTACACAACCTCCTTCGATGACTTATCCCGTAATCTCCGACTACAATGTATTGAACCCATATTTGAACCAACAGCCAAGCGGACCGACCACCATCTTCAACCCAGACAAACCCATCACTATCTGAACCACCAACCAACATGTCACCATCAGAACCCTAGTTGTCGTCGTCATCAAAACAAGCGGCTAGAGGCCACCTCCGACACCACCTCCTCTGCCACCACCTCCACCTCCGACAAAACCCCCAAAATCCCCAAATAACTCCGCCACCATCATCTTCAACTGCCACCACCACCAACGCCACCTGATACATCACCACCGTAGAGAAAGAGAGAAAGAAGAGAGAGAGATCGTGAGAGAGAGAGATCGTATAGAGAGAGAGAGGGAGCGACAGGAGACGCGGCGATGGTGGGTTTTGATGGTGGTGGTGTGATGGCGGTGGTGGGTTTGATGTTCTTCATCTTCAAACAAAACCCCCAAATCGAACGACGACGGCGGTGGTGGGTTTGATGTTCTTCATCTCCGCCACCACCTCCACCCCCACATCTCCGCCACCACCTCCACAGACCTGCATAAGAGGGAAAGAAGAGAGAGAGAGTGAAAGAAGAGAGAGATCGGCGGTGGTGGGTTTGATGTTCTTCATTTTCAAACAAAACCCCCAAATCGAACGACGACGGCGGTGGTGGGTTTTGATGTTCTTGGCGGTGGTGGAACGACAAAGGCGGTGGTGGTGGTTGCGACGGGGGTGGGTTCTTGGAGTGGGGGCTAGGGTTTGCGGTGGTGCTTGGCTTCGCGGCAGGAGACAGGGGGCGGTGGTGCTTGACGGTGGTTGTTGGTTGTGGTAGTGGCAGGTGGACGGTGGTAGATGAGGTGGTGGCGGTGTGTGGTGGTGGTGGTAGATGAAGGCAGAGAGAGAAATGAATGGTCTGTGTGTGTTTGTGTGTGAGTAGAGAAGAGAAGGGTTTTTGTAGAAAAAAAACAAACCTAAAATGATAAATATACCCTCACATGTTAGGCATGTAAGGGAATTAAACTAGGATAATTAACTTGGTTAGTCAGAAAGGACTGAACCGGCAACAAAAATAAACGTAAAGGTTGTTTTTGGCAAGTTTTAAACATTAAGGCTGGAACCTGCAAATTTGAGGAAACATAAAGGATGTTTTGTGCAATTTACTCAAAAATATTTGTTAATTATGGTATTTTTCTTAATTTAAAGTATCATATGAAAAAGTTATGAACAATTTAAAATGATGGAGAAATTAACATATGTCTTGTGTGTGGAGGGAAAAAATCAACAAATATAAGATATTCTCTTTATGTTGTTCCGCTAATTTTTTTCTCAGAACTAATCTCAACCCTCGGATCGACTAGAATCATTCTCACTTTTCTTATTTATTCTTGCAGTTTGTATTTTATTTTAACCCTATCAAGTCAACGTTTAAGTTTTATAGCATGTTAAGGTTTGGTTAATATATGTAGGGCATTGTTGTCGATGGTTTAATGTGTGTTTGTGGTGTTTTAAGATTGTTTCAACAAAAGATGTCGTACTAGTCCTTGTTCATCTCCTGGTTTATTTAAAACTTTATGTATTAAAGCTTAAAGCAGCTGTAAAATGGTGACGACATAAGCTTGATATCACTTTTTATATTATTTTTAGGATTTTTTGTAATTTTTTTAAAAAAACCTTCGTAAGGCCGAGTTCTCTATATTCTCACAACTCGTATAAGTTTTCATTTTACCATATATATATATATATATATATATATATATATATATATATATATATAATGTACTATACAATTGGTATTAACATACCATGTGTACGTGATGTGAGTTCAGCATGTTATAATCCACTAAAACAAAAACCCGCATGTTATAAACCTATAAATCCGCATGTACAAATAACCACCATGACCGCATGTTTATAAAAAATTAAGGTGGCCATAAAATTGCATGTTGTATGAACCTAAAACCGCATGTTACATGAAACTAAAACTGCATGTACAAATATCAATCATGGCCTCATACACATGTTATATTTTCATATCGTATGCATTGTACATTAAGGCTAATTGTACATTAACTAATCCCTATATATATATACATATCTATATATATATATATATATATATATATAGGATTAGGATCATTTGTGAACAATATCTTCATAGTGAGCTGTGTGAACTCATCTTAGCCATTGATTTCTTTTTTAAGTGTCAAGGGTAGGATAGTATTTTTATAATTATTTACATTTAAATCTTTTATTATTAATAATTGTTTCAGTTACAACAACCCTACATTTTAGGGATTTAACAATCTTTCTAAAGTTTATGTAGATTTCTTGATGATTTTACGAATTGTTAATTTTTCACAGATCATAGTTTTATTATTAACACACGAACGTACGAATAGTTTCATTATCAGGGTTTAGTTTCTTCACCATTGTCTCGATCAGTGATAAGTGTTCGTATTTCTTAATTTATTCTAACATGTCGGATTTGGTTAGTAATAATCGCAATTCGTTAGAAAACACAAATGATATCAACGAACCGAGTAATGATGGCGTTTTTGTTACAACAATGGATCGTCTAGGTTTATTCTTCTCTTTTTTTGTATAATATTTGAAGATGAATATACGTATGATCTTGTTTAATCCATATGCGTAGTTTTTAAGGTTAAAATTGTTTTTACGTGTTTGTTCGTTCATTCAAGATTTACACTGATTAGATCAATGATGCATTTAGTCGTTAATACACAGGCATATATTCGAGGTTTATTTGTGAATATGCAGTTTTTGTTGTAAAATTACACTTGTTACCATTCAGTACACATGTGTATAATTTGTAAGATATGCATTATTTACATATCAGGATGCAGTTTCGTTGTAAACTTTCAGTTGATACCATTTAGTACACAGGTGTATACTGTTAACTTGCTGAATTATTATATACGAGGATGCAGCTTTGGTGTAAACTTACAGCTGATACCATACAGTACACATGTGTATACTGTTAACATGATGCATTCCTACATACGAGGATGCAGCTTTGATGTAGACTTACAGTTCATACCATACAGTACACATGTGTACACCGGGGAATAAATCAGTGGAAATAGCAATCAAGATTTTTTGGGATTGGATTCTCAAACAATATTAGCGATTTTAGAGGAGCGAGTAACTGGCGAAAGATATGGAAACTTTTCATGTTTCCGTTTTTTAAAAATCTCCCTTTTATGTAATTACAGAATTACCCTTTTTAATTAAATTTAAGAGAAAAAACAAAACTCAATATTTACAATCATGTCACTAATCAAAACATCAAGATGATGGAAATCAATGGTCTGTATCAGTTCACTCTTTTAATGTTGTTCACTCTTGATCCCTACCCATAATATATATATATATATATATATATATATATATATATATATATATATATATTATTATGAACAAGGGAAAACCCTACGAGTTGTGAGAATTTAGAAAACTCGGCTTTCCTATGCGAGTTTTGACCCCATTTTTTACACCCCTAGTTTAAGACGTTCTAAAGCCGCCTGTAAAAAATGTCGAATGGTGTTTTTCGATCTCTTACAGCAGTTGTAAAAAGCTGATGACATAAGCATGACATCACCTTTTTACATTATTTACGACTCTTGTAAGTTAGAAAACGATTTTTTATTTCTATTGGAAATGTTGATTTTTTAGTAGTTTTGTTATTTATTTTTGAAAAAACCTTTCGTAAGACCGAGTTTTATAAATTTTCACAATTTGTATTAGTTTCATTTTACCATAACCCTATATGTATAGGGCTGTAAAAAGTTGATGACATAGGCATGATATCATTTTTTACAGTATTTATGGCTGCTGTAAGTTAAAAAAACGATTTTTTTATTTTTATTTGAAAAGTTGATTTTTAAGTAGTTTTGTAATTAATTTTGAAAAAACCATTCGTAAGACCGGGTTTTATAAATTTTCACAATTTGTATTAGTTTCATTTTACCATAACTATATATATATATATATATATATATATATATATATTGTGTTCTGTCAATCGAGTAGAGAGGAAGCTGGGCCACCGATACACAATTATCAATTCTCAAAGAACACATTTTCTTAAAAAAAGTTGTAGACACTTAGTGAAAGAGCACTAACACCACTTACACTTGCTTAAAATACAAAGTCAATAGAAAAACAATTTCATGTTGCATCCAAGTGAAACATGATTAAAACATAGGAAATAAACAAGTGGTTGAACTTGCTCACTTAAACCAATATCCATCACTAGATAGTGATAAACAAATGACAAAACAACCTTATGCAATATCATGACACTAAGAGATCCAAATTTAAGCCTCAATTTACAGTGCAGCACGTGTTAACATTGTCATAATGCATTGAAATTTATATAATAATAATAATAATAATAATAATAATAATAATAATAATAATAATAACAACATAACTTCATAGTATATTTTATTTTATTTTTCTTTTATACATTAAGCTAAGATGTCTTATAAACTTTCGAGTAGGGATGAGCTCGATATTGTTACCAGTACCGATCTTGAATGCAGATAAAATTTGATACCGGTATCGAAAATGATTGTTACGGTAACAGTATTGGTATTTGAAGGTAAAAATGGGTAAATCTCAGTACCGTATTGAAGCGGTTCCGATCCAGAAAATGCTAAAAAGTGGGTGTCGATAATGATTTGGTACGGGAAATTCCCTACTGGTACCCGATACCAAATGCTCATTCCTACTTCCGAGTTGTATGCCATTGTAATGTGTTTAATTTTATCTAAATATCGATCTAGATTTTGTTCAAAACCAAATTATAAGCACTAATGTAGAGATGATAGAAATACAAACGTACACGTTATTAAAACTTCTTATTTTCTTTTTATAAAGTGTTAATAAGATAAATCTCCAACCAATTCCTGCATCAACTTAAAATCAGTTTAAAAAATTATCATTAATTCATACAAAAAAAGTGCTAAGTCATGATCGCAATCAAAACCAACTTAAAAATCATCCATACAATAATTTTTTTTAACGATCAATAAAATCTCGACCACTCCATAAACCCAATAGTAATACGGCACTCACAAACAACGTTAATAACATGACCTGTCATAATTCCAGAAAAAACTCATCCCCGAACAATGTTATAAAACATTGTCTCAACCTAGAGCATTTAACTCTAGGCAAGATTCAAACCTATGATCTCCATGTTATAATACATGCGGCTACCGATGTACTAAAAGGCCATCGGCCATCAATACAAATGTTAAATGAATATTCGATAAAGTAAAAAAAAACTTTGTTTGAGTAGAAAGAGTTCCTGTTAGAAAACAATACAACACAAAAAAGGTAATTATGAATATTAATAAATTCTGAAATTAACTTGACTATCTTCGGATATTTTAATCTCTTAAACTAAGATCTTTAAGTGTCTAAAGTCTGCAATTAGTTCCTCCAAACCTTTTTAAGGGTTTAACAAAGATATTCATATATAGCAAATTAATCTGTCGCATCTCATACGCCTAGGTGCATTGATTTACCTTTTTTAGAAGCAAAGGGCAAAACATCAACTTACAACATATCTATAAGAGCATTTATGATGGATCTTCTGTATGTGTGTGAGTGTAACCTCTATATATGTGAGTGTGGTTGTAAATTGTTGTGAGTGGAGGATAGAGAAAAAACATAAAAAGTTACTGTTTGTCAGTAAATTTGGAAGAGATATTGTTCGCCTCTATAATTTTTTCAATATTTTTTTAAAGTAGTAGTTGTAACATCCGTCAAAAAACGGGTTCTAAAACCCGCACCATTTTGTAATCAAGTTTGTATTATGATCTTTTCATTACATATTTATATTAATCGTTTAAGAGATTCATTATATCAATAATATAAAATAATAAAGATAATAATAATAATAAAGTGTATATATATATATATATATATATATATATATGTTATAAAATCAAAAACAATAAAAAGGTGTAGACCTCGACTATCGAACCCGGGTCACACCCGTAACCAAGCACACAACACACCACTATACCACACACTCAACATCTGATACAACCAAATCAAATAATCTTTTATACTCTCGTTTATCTTGGACTGGTTCAAAATGCAGCCCAATGTAACGGCACCCAGTCAACCGGAAATCACAAAGATTTCTGTTTCTCTTCAAGTGATCACGAAACTGACTCTAATCATGGACCTAGACTCAATTACGAGTCAACCCATATTCAAATCATGAATCCAAGTCAACTCGCCATAACCGCTTTTGACCGAAACCAAAGCACAATTCAAGCACCCTCCTTTCACTAAAAATAGAGAGTTCTGAAATCATTAGAATGCACACGCACTCCCAAAACTGCTTGCAATCTTTATTCATCAGACGCGTCGCCGAAAAACACTTGCTATTCGTCGGAATACTCACCAGAAAATCGGAAACCTCTGTTCGGTATATAGTTCACTTAACTCTTTTCATTATTATTTATATCATGTGTAGTTAGTTGGAGATTTATGAATGAAATGCTAAAACAAATCAACCAAAATCAGGTTCAACAATCCTGATCTTTTTAACAAAGAAGATGAAGTGGAGTCATCGGTTAAAAGAATTTAAAAACCGATGTGTGCATATAAAGTCCAAGGTCCCGGGTTCGAACCACGTTCATGTTTCGATTCGCTACAATGTAAAACCTTTTTATAAAACTAAATTATGAATCACGGCACTAAGTATATAAAGTTAATTAAAATTGTATATCCAACGTGTTAGACACACAGCCCAATTGGTCGGGCTGTGTACACACGAAGCAAAGGTCATGAGTTCAAACCGGTTCCATGCACAACCCCTGCAATAATAAATTTTTTTTATTTAATCAGTATATGAAAAGTTGTAGTAAGTGTATAAATATAATTAAAATTCAATATATTCCGGGTTAGACACGCAGCCCAGTTGACCGGGCTGCGTGCACACATACGAGAGGTCGCCGGTTCGACTCCCACACGCTGCGTAATCCAACTGGTTCAATTCGATTTAATTCAGAGAAAAACATATTTTTTAATTAATTAAACTTTTAATTATTCTCCCCAAAACTATATTATTTTTTATAACCAAATAGTATTAGTTGCAAATAAAAGTTTAAGCGAATAAAAATATAGTAATAAATACAATAAAATTTATCTAAATTATCTAATAAAATGTGTAAATAATAAGTTAAGTAAAAATATTAAATTCAAAAATAATATATTTTTATCTAAATTATTATGTGAATATCTAGGTTAGCCATATCATCGCTTGGTATCTCAACCATTCAATCGTGCGCAATCTTCATCGAATTATGTGTTGATTGGAATGTTTTAATCAAATTTGGAATAATAAATATTAAACTTTTATAATAGTAAATGCCCCGACTACCTTATCCGCTGCGGGTCAGGGTGTGACAGATTGGTATCAGAGCAGTGACTATAGGGATATATGATAGGTTATTAGACCCTTAGAGCCTATACTATAGTCAATTAGAATTTAATTGCTTACATGTTAAGTTTGTTACATGCAAACTTATTACATTTACATGTTTTACACTTCTCTCATGCAAACACTTTAATTGCTAATTGATTTTGTGTGACATACAACGTGTTATAAATTTTGTCAATATAACATGCATATATATATATATATATATATATATATATATATATATACGCATATGTTATCGTCATAACGCACGTCTCGATTCTCACACACATAAACATTTTCTTGCTCTTCTACGACGGGCATGTAGTAACTAGAAGGGTACACGTACTGGTAGTCAGGACGTCCTGTCTAGGATTGGCATTCGTATAAATCCAAAGTAACGGACCAGTTTGCCTACCTGGAGACTAACAATGAGAATACGAAGGACCTATTATGCCAAAGCATGTCACACCAAACGTCGTGTGAACTAACTCCACTTTGAGTTGTCACTTGGTCCACACCAGGACACCTTCGGACCTTACACCTCGCAATCATGTTTTACGATTTTCATTCGGGTGGTGCGAGTGTTAACAGGCCAAAACCAATGTGAAACCTACAAAGCCCAGTAGTCATGGGGGCCCACATGACTACCTAGGCCAAGTATGGGAGACATATGGGGGCCCAAACATGAGCAAAGCCTAAGACATCCTATGGATGTAATGGATTTATTTTTCTCATTTATTTTGTGGATGTTTAGTTTTATCTCTAAACGCTATGCGACACACATGCACCTATACGTCAAACTCATAATCTCGTTACGTATTTCATGTAGATGTCTTCTAGGCACTCTCGTGGAGGTAGGAGATCAGGAAAATCCGGTGAATGCATGGCTGCTCAAAGAGCCAAACAAATGGCCGTCGTGATTCCCAATATCGTAATTCCAGTTCAGCAAGCTCTCGCCGCTAACCCTGTTAATCCAACAATCAAAGATAATCAAAATGCTAACAACCCTCCCGCAAACACCACCAAATGCACTTACAAGCACTTCAACTCATGTGACCCTCCAAAATACGAGGGAACTGAAGGAGTCGCTGCTCTCCTTCGGTGGTTTGAAGAAATGGATAGTACTTTTCTCAATTATGACTGCCCCAACGACCGTAAGGTTCGTTATGCTACTGGTAGTCTATATGTGGTAGCACTCATTTGGTGGAATGACGAAAAGGGCAGAAGAGGCACCGAAGCCACAGTAGCCCTAACTTGGGAACAACTTAAAGAACTCATGACAAGACGTTTCTGCCTAAGAAACGAAATTAAGAAGCTAGAAGATGAGTTCTATTTCCTGAAGCAAAAAGAGGGAGATCATATAACAACTTACAACAAGAGGTTTCTCGAGCTAAACCAAATGGTTCCGAATTTTTTCATTCCTCTCTACCGCCTGATTGAGCATTACATTCGGGGTCTTCCTTCGAAGATTCAGGATTTTGTGATGAGTACTGTGTCTGCAACCCTGGAAGCAGCAATGGAGCTAGCTACTGAGCTCACTGAAAACTGTCACACCCCGACCCGCAGCGGAAAAGGTGACCGGGGCATGATTGGGTTATCATCAAAGCTCATGACATTTATTATACGTTTCATATCCATTAATACAATTTAATGGAAATCTACAATAAATGATACAACATGTTCTAACTATCAGTCTAAGCTTCTTGGTTCTCTTCTAAGGCATATCCTATGTCTTCCTTGCTTCAACCTGTTCACCTGTATCATGTGTAAAAAGGTTTTTGGATCAACATAATGTTGGCGAGTGAATCCTATGGAAAAAAAACATTTGAACAAGTCTATCCAATTGATTATAAATAATGTGCATACCACATATGAGTAAATGTAGATGTAAATTTATTCACACAACACAGAATATTGAATATTGAACACACAAACACCAAATGATTGTTTTGAGGCACGCGTTGTTCGACTCGTCTCCCACGAGGAACTGATGGGCCTAATGAATGAGTTTTGAGGCACGCGTTGTTCATACGAACTGATGGGCCTAATGTATGAGTTTTGAGGCACGCGTTGTTCATACGAACTGATGGGCCTAATGTATGAGTTTTGAGGCACGCGTTGTTCTTACGAACTGATGGGCCTAATGTATGAGTTTTGAGGCACGCGTTGTTCTTACGAACTGATGGGCCTAATGAATGAGTTTTAAGGCACGCGTTGTTCTCGTCTCCCACGAGGAACTGATGGGCCTAATGAATGAGTTTTGAGGCACGCGTTGTTCTTACGAACTGATGGGCCTAATGTATGAGTTTTAAGGCACGCGTTGTTCTCGTCTCCCACGAGGAACTGATGGGCCTAAATAATTTGCATACAACTTTGACAATATGTAATACATCACAACCAATAATAGTTACATTCTAGTTTAGTTCATATAATGGTATAGCACAAATTTGCATAAGAGAATTAGTTTAAACGACACATGATACACCCCAAAACATGAATAAAAAGGGGAGTTTGTAAGAATTCACTCACATTGGGTGCGTTCGGTTGATGAGGTTGAATGCACGCGAAATGGTGTTAACCACGAGTGAAATTAACCTAGATAAATTGCATTATGGTTTGGTAAGTAAACGGATTTTATTAATCTATTTTAGTAGGATTGTTGGGTGTATTTTTGTGAGTTTGAGGCTATTTTCTAACCTTAAAAATGTTATTTTTAAGTATTTTTAATTGATTTTTATTTAAAATAATTAAATAAAAATAATAAAAAAATATTTGATTTTTTTTTGCTACAGTTGACTTTGACCGTTGACTTTGACTGATGGTTTGACCGGTTCGAAAGGCATATTGTTGTGCGCTGGGTGAGGCTCGAACCCGAGACCTCCCGTACGCGTGCACGCAGCTCTACCAACTGAGCTACGTGTCTAACCCGTCATATATCCGATTTTAATTATATATATATATATATTAATTAGATTTTAAACAGAATTCCTTTATTTTAAAAACGAATTAATCTAGCGAACCGGTGCGCTCCACAGGTCTCGAACCAGGGACCTGTGGGTTAGCGTACACACAGTCCACCGCTGGACTGTGTGTCTCACTTGGTTATAAACTCGGTTATCAATATACTTAACATATACCTAAATCAATCCGGTTCAGTTTTGCGGAAAAAGGAATTTTTATTAAGGCAGCGTGTGAGGAACAATACTCGAACTCGAGACCATAGCGTTAAAAGTTCACACAGTCCACCGCTGGACTGTGTGTCTAACCCGGTAAATAACTTGATTTTAATTATACTTAACCATTACCGAAACGTCGTCTTCTTCACTGGTTTTAACCGGAAGTGACGACTGACTGGTTCGAAAAGTTGATTCAGGTTCCTTTAGCGTTTAATGATCAATTTCAGACGAGATAAAAGTAAAAAGGAAAGGAATTAGGCGTGAAAAGTACCGACTGATTCTCCTCTGTTTTCCGGCAGAACTCCGGCGACAGCAATCTTTTTCCGGCGACGAGTGTCTTGCAGCAGAGAGTCTTCCGAAAGCTTACAAAGGTTGTGGGTGACTTCGGTAAAAGTTTAGGGGGATCAGTAAAGCTCAGAGATTACTGATACAGTTTTCCGGCGAAGTATAAATTATTTTCGGCGAGTGAGTTTTCGCCGAGAAAGGGTGCGATTTGAGTGTGAAATGTTTCTGGCGAGTTGTGGGTGAATTTATAGGGTAGTATCGAGATGAATGGGGTCTGAATTCGGTCTCAATTCGAAGTCAGCCGTTCTCCGGCGGTTACAGCTGATGTCGCGGGTTCAGACGTCGGTTATAACCGTCGAGGGAGTTAAGTCTTTGGTTATTATGAGCGGAAACGTAATTAAACGGCGAAGTCGTCGGGATTTCCGACGACTACTATTTGGGCGGAAATTGATTGAATTCAACTTGCTAACTTGAATATTTGAATTAATTGTCTCTTTTTATTAACAGAAAATCAAAGTGGCGGAGTGGTTGGTTGGCTGAGTGATAAGTGTTGTTGAGCCGGTTATAGACCCGAGTTCGAAACCCGGCAGAAGCAAATCATTTTTTTGCGATTTTTATCAGTTTTTCAAAAACTAAATATATATCCCCACATAATAATTGATTACGTATCGTTTAAAATTATTTTGGGCATTTAATTCGCAATGAAAATTTTAACTGACTGTTCGGTTGATAAACGGAGCGGGTTTTGTAAATCCGTTTTTGACGGATGTTACAAAAACCACATCAAGAATGAGGATTTCAAGGATGACAAGAAGAAGGATAAAACATCGACCGAAACCCCCAACCCAACTCAAGCCGGATCCTCTTCTCGATTCACTGGCAAGAAAAAGCGAAATGGGAAGAATTTTGCTCTCACCTAAACCAATCAGCCAACTCTATACAACCAACCCATTGCAGCCTCCCCAATCACTCAAGTTGCTCCCCCTACCACTCCATTTAAGAAGCAATACATAGGACCTTACTCGAAGTGCAATCGAAGCCAATATCATCATCCTCTCGAAAACCCATGTCCCTACTGCACAGGGTGTGGCCGAGTAGGTCATACAATCCAAACATGTCGTTCACTTCAAAGACAAACCCGCAACCAACCTCAAGCCCAACCCAACAACCAAATGGTGGGCCAAGTTCTTTACCAACCACCATTAATGTTACCACATACTCAGCCCATGGCCCAACCCTTTTACCAACCTAACTACCCTATGATGCCACACGTTAGGGCTTGTTTTAATAGCGGTGATCCAACTCATTTCCGCAACACCTACCCGCGATTAGTGAACATCATCAACGCACAGGCCCAAGCTAACCCCGTGAACCAAGCCAATCAAGCCAATCCGTCCGCAAGAGGTAGATCTTTTAACATCAACGCCAATCAGGCTAGAGCTGATACCAACGTGGTCAACGGTACATTTCTCCTTAATGATATCTATGCATCTATTCTATTTGACACGGTGGCGGATAAGATTTTTGTGTCCCTAGAGTTCGAATCTATTCTTGGTTTACCTCGCGTTAGTCCAACCGAATCATTTACAGTGGAAGTAGCAGACGATGAACCTATTACGTTGGATTCTATTGTTCGCGACTGCACTCCTACTCTTAATGATTATGATTTTCCAATCGATCTCATTCCTATGAAATTGGGAAGCTTCGATGTCATCATTGGTATGGACTGGCTCAGTCAGCATCAAGCCGAAGTCGTATGTTATGAAAACTTCATTCGAATTCCACTCGCCGACGGCCAAACCCTTCGTATTTTGGTGAAACCCCATCCAAAGGACTCAAGTTGATGTCGTGTCTTCAAGCCTGAAAGTATCTTCACAAAGATTACATAGCATTCTTAGCTCATATCATCAAGAAAGAAGGCAAGGAGAAGAAACTCGAAGATATTCCGATTGTTAGAGATTTTCCTCAAGTCTTTCCAGACGATGTCTCATGACTTCCTCCTATGCGAGAAGTCGAATTCTGAATCGACCTTGTACCTGGTGCCACTCCAGTTGCAAAATCTCCATATCGGTTAGCCCCATCTGAAATGCAAGAGTTAGCTAGTCAGTTGCAAGAGCTGACTCACAAAGGGTTCATACGCCCTAGCTCATCACCTTGGGGTGCGCCGGTTCTGTTCGTCAAGAAGAAAGATGGAACTTTTCGAATGTGCATAGATTATCGAGAACTCAACTGTCACACCCCGGATTTCCAACCCAAATCCATACACTGATGGGCCCGGGTGGGGAGTATTGTGACGTCAGTTGATAATCATCATAGTCAACTAAACACGACAAAATGGAAGTCTTGGAGTAAAATTTCTATAACAAACCGAATGTTCAAAAATACAAATTAATAAACAGGCTCGTAATAGAAGATCCACAGGCAGATCATTAAAATGTACAAGAAAGAATATAAAACAGACTTTAGGGCAGATCTAAGGATTTGCAAGATCCTCTTAGTCACTACCGAGCAGCTTCCGGCCTATTTTGTATTGTACCTGCAGTTTAGTCTTTGGACGATACGTCAACTTTTGCTGGTAAATACACCCAACTAACTCATTTTGAAAACATTTTAAAATGATTTTAAGTGCACAAGGCACAAAATCTTTTATAACTTGGGAAAGTTACTTTGTAACCTTGTTAAAAGATTCACATGTTTTTCCATACATATAGGGCCCAGTACAAAGACATGATTAAATACACACCACTTAGAACTCACAGGAGTTATCCCCAACGTCTTGGGAAATTTGCATTTGAGCGTCTGTCAGGAGTATGCCTACACCCTACGCTAAGGTCGTGGCCATTAACTAATCTAGTGAGTCGAGGATATCCAGGACACGATAATTTAACCCCCGATGTTTAAGTTATCAAACAAAACTGATTAAAATAGAATATGCAGATTTACTAGCCACAATCCGGCATTCAATTGATCCCATTTCTGACCAAGCGGTAATAGTTTACCGTATCCCAAGCCCGTATAGGGAAAATAAGTCGAGAGTATTTACCTGAGCTAGTCTTATTTTAAATTTTAATAACTCAGTCGTATACAAAAGTACCAACTGCAGACAACATTTACCGGGAACGCTCTAGTCTGGATTATAGCATAAGCTAACTAATTAATACTAACGGTCTTTATTTAAGTCAAAGACTTAGACCGTAGTGTACATGATCAAGACGTATAACGCTTGATTAAACGATGATAAGATAGAATGTAGTTTAAACCCGACAAGAACTTGACTTGTATATTATGGGTAAACTATAAACATTCTGTATTTTGAAACTTAAATGACAAGGTAAAACCGTTTTGGTTAAATTCCTTAAACTAGTTACGAATAATCAACCGTACGCTTTTAAGCGATAATGGGTAACCGTATAAGTCATGGACAAGTTCTATATGCCATTATACTTTAAATAAGTAAAATATCAGTAGGATATCAACTTATATGCCCGTTAAGGTTTTAAAACGAAACTATGACTCGTAAGGGCATTTCGGTAATTATATACCGTATAAAAAGGAACTTGATTATATTTTAAGTTTATAATCATAATTATTCTGGAAAAATAGTTTATTTATGATATAATGTCAGTAGTATACCAATTATATGTGTAATTTATCTTTTATGACCAAATTATGCACCGAAGGGGCATTTTGGTCATTTTACACATAGTTTATAAATTATTTGGGATTCTGAGTTTATAACATGTACCTACTGTAAATATGTTTAAAATAAGTTTTAAAATCAGTAGGTATCAAGTCTTGGTCAATAATATGGTTTAAAACCATACTATGCGCTGAAGCGGCGCTTATGTCGTAAAATGACGTCTTTATGCGATGTTTATGAAAACTGATGTTATTGTCAGATTAAAATGTTTTAAGTATGTTATTTAATATAATATATCAGTAGGTAAATAATTTATCTTGAAAAGATTTGATTAAAACTATTTTATGAGCCACAAGGGCTAAAATCGTCATTTATCAACATAGTTTAAGGACCTGTTTGAAAACTCAGTTTATAACTTGGTTTAACATCCCAAATAATCCTACTTATAATATTACATCAGTAGGAAACTCATTTTCAAGTTCATTATCATTTAAAATCTTGCTTTATGCAAAAAAGGCATTTTTGTCAAAGATTGCATAATTATGGAACTTGCGCATAAACTTGGATTCTGATTATGATCATGTAATATAACCACAGAGGGTTATGATACGCTATATTATGATCATAATACAACTTTAGATCAGTAGCAAACTAATCTATATCGGGTCAGAATCGAAAGTCAAAGCAGAAGTCAAACTTTGTGACTTACGGTTGCGAACCGACCCTAGAACTGAAATTGACGAGCCGAACATGTTCTTACATATTCTAATAATTATTACCAACTTGTTTAAGTGTCAAAATAGGTTTCATAACATATATAAGATCATTTATGATTTTTCTGAAAAATGGCATGTTTGACTTTTTAATAGCTTAACTTTGACCCGTCAATTTGATCTAGCAAACGTGATCTTCAGGAGGTGCCCTTTATAAGGACTAACACCTACCTTATTACAATCACTTAGCCATGTTCGTTTCGAACAATTGCTGGACCATAATGGTCTTAACCGAAAGTCAAAGCGTTTCCGTAAAACGCTTGACTTTTGGCTATAAAAGCCTATAAACGAAAATGCACAAGAAAGGAACACTTACTAGTGATTCCTAGGGTGCAAAAGAACTATGTTGGATACTTCTTTTAGCTAGGAACTACTAGAGGAGGGAGAAGAGTTATGATTTAGAAAGGTGCAAGTTCAAATGGTGAACTTGATCACCTATTTATAGCTGGAGAACTCAAAGAAGGTGAAGCTAGGTGTTTAGGGGTGTAAGAGGAAGCTTACAAGTGTCCCAAAATGTGGCATAGCTGATTACAAGTCCATAGTTTCGATTTAATGGTTTTCGGAGCTTTGTTTGGAGGCCAAGACAAACTTTCTACAACAGAGCCTCTCTCGCGCCCCGCAAGAGACCCAGGCCTGGACTCACGCGGCCCGCGACCGCCCCTTGGCCAGTTTCAAAATTTTACACTTTAACCCATTAACTTTACAAAGCTTCTAAAAGCCTTCTAAAACACCTTTTTGGCACATTTTGCCCTCCGTAGCCAATTCTTGGCATACCGGGATCATGCCCGTACATTGTCGAGCTCTCGGTTCATTAAAAGGTCACTCAGAGGTAAGAATTAACATGTTGACACTTTTAATCCCTCCATCATCCAACTTTCACATATTTACAAAATTGAACCCTCTCGTCCAACAAATGGCATGTATGAGAGTTAGGACTTCGTAAAAGATAACTCAGAGGCTTATTATAAGCATGTTGACTCCGATGTCACTCAGAGGCTGGCATGTTGATATATTAGTCACTCAGAGGCCAATGATTTAAGCATGTTGATATATCAGTCACTCAGAGGCTGTTATTTATGCATGTTGACATTGGGCCGTCACCAGAGGCTCTATTTTGAGCATGTTGACGCCTTTAGTCCTTATTGGTCTTTAATATACTATATTTAAAATACAACACGTGTCGTTATACTATTGGACACGATTTTACAGGGTGTTACATCCTCACTCCCTTAAAAGAAATCTCGATCTCGAGATTTTATTCAAAAAGATGGGGGTACTTTTGTCACATAGTAGACTCAACCTCCCATGTATACTCAGGACCCCTAAAAGCGTCCCACTTAACCTTTGCTATGGGTATCATTTCCCTTCAGAGCTTCTTAACCTGTCGATCCTCGATCGAAATTGGTTTCTCAATGAACCTCAGGTTTTCGTCAATTTGCACATCCTTGTGTGACATTGCTAGCGACTCATTGGCTAGACATTTCTTAAGGTTAGATATGTGGAATACATCATGGATTCCACTTAGCTCCTCTGGCAACCTGAGCTTATAAGCTACAGTGCCGACACATTCGACTATCTCGAATGGTCCAATACATCTTGGGCTCAACTTGCCCTTCTTTTCAAAACGTATCACACCTTTCCAGGGTGATACCTTTAGCATGACCTTGTCCCCTACTTGGAACTTAAGAGGTTTACGCCTCTTGTCAGCATAGCTCTTCTGCCTGTCTCTGGCAGCTCTGAGACGATCACGGATTTGCACAATCTTCTCTGTGGTCTCCAGGACAATCTCTGGTCCTGATAGTTGGGCTTCCCCAACTTCTGCCCAGCACACGGGCGTTTGACACTTTCTCCCATATAAGGCCTCAAAAGGAGCAGCCTTAATGCTAGTATGATAGCTGTTATTGTAGGAGAATTCTATTAGGGGTAAGTGGTCATCCCAACTTCTATCTAAATCAATTACACATGTCCTAAGCATGTCTTCCACAGTTTGAATAGTACGCTCACTTTGACCATCAATCTGTGGATGGTAAGCCGTACTAAAATTTAATCTTGTGCCTAATGATTGTTGGAAGCTTTTCCAAAAATGAGAGGTAAATCTAGTATCTCTATCAGATACAATAGATACCGGCACACCGTGTAGGGACACAATCTTGTCCACATATAACTTAGCCAATTTGTCTGAATTATACGTTTCCTTAATTGGCAAGAAATGTGCTGACTTGGTCAGCCTATCCACTATGACCTAAATAGTGTCATTTGCACTTTTGGTCTTAGGTAACTTGGTAATCAAATCCATAGTTACCATTTCCCATTTCCATGTGGGAATTCCGATTGTTGTAGAAGTCCTGACGGCTTCTAATGTTCGGCTTTAACTTGCGAACACGTCAAACACTTGGCTACATAAGTGGCTATGGATTTCTTCAAACCCATCCACCAATAATTCTTCTTTAGATCTTGATACATCTTGTCACCTCCCGGGTGAACTGAGTATCTTGAACTATGCGCTTCATGGAGGATTAGATCTCTAAGTCCCCCAAGGATTGGAACCCAGATTCTTCCATTGAATCTAAGGATTCCATCCTTTCCAGGTGCTAACTGGTCAACAGTTCTGCCTAATCCCTCATTAGAGATATTAGCCTCTAATAGAGCTTGCTTTTGCGCATCTAATATCTTCTCACTTAATCTATTTCTGAGCTCAATGCTCTTAACGTTAATCCTTATAGGTTTAACCCGTTCTTTGCGACTTAAGGCATCAACAACTACATTTTCCTTGCCTGGATGGTAGCGAAGTCATTAAGCGTTTCCATCCATCGACTTTGTCGCATGTTCAATTCCTTCTGATTGAACAAATGTTGGATACTTTTATGGTCAGTGTATATAATACACTTTGTGCCATACAAGTAATGTCTCCACAGTTTTAGTGCAAATACAACGGCACCCAATTCTAAATCATGGGTGGTGTAATTCCTTTCGTGCACCTTTAACTGTCGTGATGCATAGGCAATCACTTTTCTTTTTGCAAAGCACACAGCCCATGCCAGTGTGCGATGCATCACAGTTGACTACAAAGTCTTCAACACCTTCTGGTAGGGATAACACAGGAGCATTGCTCAACTTGTGTTTAAGAACCTCAAAAGATTCTTGTTGTTAAAGGAGTGGCTATCCTTGAAAAGTTCTCAATGAACCTTCTGTAGTAACCAGCCAATCCTAGAAAACTACGAATCTCCGACGGGTTTTGGGTGCTTCCCAATTCATGATGGCTTCAATTTTGGCAGGATCCACTTGGATACCATGCTCACTTACCATATGTCCAAGAAATTGGACCTCTCTGAGCCAAAACTCACACTTAGAAAATTTAGCGTAAAGCTTCTCTTGCCTTAGCAGTTCGAATATGCACCGAATATGTTTCTCGTGATCAGCTTGATTACGAGAGTAGATAAGCATGTCGAATATTAAGACAATGACAAATTTATCCAAATATGGTTTGCAGACTCTATTCATGAGGTCCATGAATGTTACAGGTGCATTTGTGAGCCCAAAAGGCATCACTAAGAATTCAAAGTGACCGTAACGGGTCCTGAAGGCTGTCTTAGGAACATCCTCACTCCTAACCTTCAGCTGATGATATCCAGATCTTAAATCGATCTTGGAGAAGTAACTAGCCCCTTGAAGTTGGTCGAATAAATCATCGATCCTGGGCAGAGGATATCTATTCTTGATTGTTAACTTGTTTAACTCTCGGTAGTCAATGCACATCCGCATTGAACCGTCTTTCTTTTTAACGAAGAGGATAAGAGCTACCTAAGGCAAGGAACTAGGCTGAATAAAGCCTTTCTCCAAGAGTTCGTCTAGCTGCGTCCTCAACTCCTTCATTTCTGTTGGTGCTAGCCTATATGGAGCTCTAGCAACAGGTGCTGACCCTAGCAGGATATCGATTCTAAACTCCACTTGTCTGTCTGGAGTTAGACCGGGTAATTCTTCTAGAAAGATATCTGAATATTCCGAGATAACTGGTAGGTCTTCCATGTTTGGCGTAGGCTCATTTATGGTGACTTGTGCCATGTAGATAACGCAACCTCTTCTCAAACACTTGGATGCCTTAAATAACGACACCTTGTCTGGCAGTCCATACTGTGAATCTCCAGGGATGGTGATCATTTCACCAGATGGGGTCTTAATCTCGATGAGCTTCTTATCGCAGACAATGCGGGCTTGGTTATGAGATAACCAATCTATGCCTAAGACAACATCGAACCCCGCCAATTTCATTAGCAGAAGAGAGATAGGGGTAGAATGATTCTTAATGGATATAGAGCATCCATCAAGAATGGAAGATGCCGTTTCTATCGTTCCATCAGCAAGTTCTGTCTCATAAGTTTTATCTAGAGTTTTTAAGGGCAGGTTTAATAGTTTACTAAACTTAACAAAAGATCTATCTGCACCCAAATCAAAAAGAACTCTAGCATAAATATTGTTAATGAGGAATGTACCTATTATGACATTGTTGTCATTAACGACCTCTTTTGCAGTTATTTGAAAGGCACGGGCATTCCCCTTCTTGGCCTCTCCAGACTTCGCATTATTATTCTTTAGAATCTTAGGGCAGTTAGTCTTAATATGCCCCTTTTCGTTGCAGACGTAGCAAACGGCATCCTTAAGATCTTTACATTCTAGGGTCTTATGCCCCTTTCTCTTACAGATGCCATAGGGTTTGGCATGTGAACCCAAATTACACTGTCCCAAGTGTCTGCGGTTGCAAGTTTTCCTTTCTCTTACAGATGCCACAGGGTTTGGCATGTGAACCAAAATTACACTGTCCCCAGTGTCTGCGGTTGCAAGTTTTGCATGTTGGCATTACAGCCGTTTTGCCTTGGTTCCCTTTGAACCCAAATCTCACTTTATTTTTCTTATTGAACTTATGGGAGTTATCATCTTCCCTCTTTCTTTTCCCGTCAGTTTCAGACTTAACTGATTTTTTCCTCACTAGATCAAGGGTAAGGGAGAGAGATAGGTCAATAGCAGACCTATACGTAGTAGGCTGAGAAGCCTTTACCATGCCCTTTATCTCGGGCGCTAACCCATAAATAAAACGCGCAATGCGTTTGGGTTCCGGGGTAATTAAATAGGAAACTAACCTAGATAGGGAATTGAAATCGGAAACATATTTATGACAATCTAGGTTTTTCATGGAAAGAGACAAGAAGTCGGTCTCTAACTTCTCCACCTCATGGGGTGGGCAGTATGTTTCCTTAACAAGGTCCACAAATTTGGACCACCCCAAATTATATAGGTGTACTTTACCTATTGACTGAATCATGGCTTTCCACCAAATTAGGGCATCGCCCTTAAAGGATTGTGATACATACTTGACCACATCCTTATCAGCACAGTTGCTGATATCTATGACTGTTTCCATCTCATCTAGCCACTTTAGAGCTTCCAGAGCTCCTTTCTCCCTGTTAAAGTCTGGGGGCTTACATGAGATGAAATACTTATAGGTGCATCCGTCTTTAACAGAACGGGACCTTTCAGCAATATCTATTTTCTTTGGTTCACTCTTCGCATTGAAGCGTGAACGGAGCTCTCCTTATGAGCTGAGGATGGAGGAATAGATAATGGTCTAGAGTGTGTGGCACTCGAATCTCTAAGCCTTTCTATGGCCTTCCCATGACCTTTTCAACTACCGCGTCAATGCGAGCTTGAAAATTATCATTATCGATATCTCTATTTTCGGCTTTGTTTGATTCCATATTCCGGTGGCTACTTTGTGCTTCATTTGAGTCAGCCATCCTTAAGCTTTGGTTCTATACACCAATAAAGCTTAACTTAGCCATGGTATGTCAACCATAATGGTTTTAAACATTGGATATAACAATCCATTGCCTATTCTAGTGTGAATAACATCACAACTCTTAGGCTTAACATAACTATATTTGGCCTAGGTCTTAATAGGACCATCAAAGGTAAATTACAATTTGGACTTAGTCCATATATTATTAGGCAGTGGATCGTAATGTCACAACTGTCATTGTCGTATTTGACAATTACTTTTAGCTTTTAAGCTTGTCACAAAGGACATAAGATTTTATGGCACATAGGCCTGTCACTAATGGACATGAAATATGGCCCGTAGGCACTACATCACTATGGATGTTTGAATCATAGCCCAAGGGTAATACATCAATAATGGATGTTTAATCATAGCCCCAAGGTCAATACATCACTAATGGATGTTTAATCATAGCCCCAAGGGCAATACATCACTAATGGATGTTTAATCATAGCCCCAAGGGCAATACATCACTAATGGATGTTTAATCATAGCCCCAAGGGCAATACATCACTAACGGATGTTTAATTATAGCCCCAAAGGCAATACATCACTAATGGATGTTTAATTATAACCCCAAGGGCAATACATCACTAATGGATGTTTAATCATAGCCCCCAATACATCACTAATGGATGTTTAATCATCTTACTGATGATATTAGCGGGGATCAAATTTGATCACATGGGCTATATAAGGTCAGGACATAGTCCTTTACCTTGAAGGCTATTATGATTCCTCAAGTCACACTACCAAGAGTATGAACATTCTTGAATGTTAACATAAGAGTACCTTAATGGTCGATTAATAGTCCCGGTCGCACTGACCTTAATGACTTGGAGGCTTGAACTTAAGTCCACCACCTCTGGATAGAAGGATAACTTCCCTTAACTATCCTGATAGAAGACCCCTTCGTACTTAACTATCATTTATAATTGGCCAAATGTGTGGTCTGTGCCACTTGGCAAATCAAAACCATTAAGATCTTTTTGGAATTATATCACAGATTATAAATTTCGAGTAAAATCGAGACGCTCGATTGAAGAGGATGAATACATATATATATAATTCCAAAATACTTCATTAAATTTCAAATTAGAAATTACAATACTAGAAAAATGAAATAAACTATCCATGCAAGGACTTTAAAGAAATAAACATGTCCACACAGGGACTAAAGAAAAACAATGTCCCCGCAGGGACTACATATAATTAGAAGATACTTCACTCGTCCTTCTTTCCCTTGACCAACTTGGAAAGTTTCTTGAAGAACTTGTTTGTTTTCTTATCCGTCTTCTCTGCTTGCTGCATCATCTCTTTCATCCGTTCCAAGGCCTCATTGATGGCCTCAAGTGGTGGCGGAGGTTGTGGTTGTGGTTGTGGCATAACCGGAAACTGGTACCCATAAGTTGGATATCCAGTCGGTGGATAAGTAGGTGGGAAAGGAGACGGGCAAAGTGCGTTGTGCATAATCTCTTGCATGTAGGGGTCTTGCGACCATTCCTGATAGTCTACTGGTGTAGACGGGTTAAAAGGATCATATACAGACGTATCTGGATATGTGGTGTTGGGTTAGTATAACCCGATGGTGGTGGATGAACCATAGATATTGGTGTTGGTTCCACCACAGGTGTGGTGTTAGAGGGTCCACCCATTTGTGGGTCCTCTTGAATTGTGGGGTAGGAGTTGGGCAAAGGTGGCAGCGATCCCGACCTTTGTCCTGTACGTACCGACATACGTGCACCACGCTTCCTCCTTGGTGGTTCAGGTGGTGGTTGAGGTTGGTCCACTAGTTCCATGTGGATATCTTCTTGAACAGGATGTGGTTGAGAATGATGAGAAGGAGTGTGGGCGAAAGTGAATTGGTTCCAATATTGGTCCCACTCATTAGGACCGTGGTAAGGCGATCCGGCATAAGAGTTCGAATCGCTTGATATTTCAATGGGATGCGTATTTGATCCCGACGGCGGCATCTCTGGGTTGGAGTCCTCGTCCATAGGGTTTGGCTGGTCCAACTGATTTTGATCGGCTGGAGGCGTGTTAAAGTAGTGGTTAGGGTTAAATTCTTCATGGTAAGAGTGATGAGAATGGGAATGGTGTGAATGATAAGAGTGGTGAGAGTGGTAAGAATTTTGAGAATGTTAGGGCGAGTGTCTATTAGAGATAGAACGTCTTGCTGGTTGCTAAGGAGACGAATCTCCTGATTCTTGGTAGGCATCTAAGTTGTGAGGTTGAGGGGGAATGCGCCCCGATGGCCCTCCCCTCATTGGTTCTTTTCCTTTTCCACTTTGTCCTCATACACATGGCGGCATTTTCCTGTTAAAAAAATCAATTCAAAAACAATACTAATAACTTAATAATGAAATGAGTAATCCTAGGTCAATGCCTAGACTCGAAAGTCTAAGGAATGTGCTCATATAAGTTCGAGATTAACACAAGAAGGATAGTGTTTATTCTCTCAAACGTTGGCTCTGATACCTACCTTGTCACACCCCGGATTTCCAACCCACATCCATACACCGGTAGGCCCAGGTGGGGAGTATCGTGACGTCAGTTGATAATCATCGTAGTCAATTAAACACGGCACAATGGAAGTCTTGGAGTAAAATTTCTATTATAAACCGACTGTTCAAAAATACAAAATAATATACAGGCTCGTAATAGAAGATCCACAGGCGGATCATTAAAAAGTAAAAGAAAGAATATAAAACAGACTTTAGGGCAGATCTAAGGATTTGCAAGATCCTCTAAGTCACTACTGAGCAGCTTCCGGCCTATTTCGTATTGTACCTGCAATTTAGTCTTTGGACGATACGTCAGCTTTCGTTGGTAAATACATCCAACTGACTCATTTTGAAAACATTTTAAAATGATTTTAAGTGCACAGGGCACAAAATCTTTTATAACTTGGGAAAGTTACTTTGTAACCTTGTTAACAAATTCACATGTTTGTCCACACATACAGGGCCCAGTACAGAGACCTAGACATGATTAAATACACACCACTTAGAACTCACAGAGGAGTTATCCCCAACGTCTTGGGTAATTTGCATTTGAGCGTCTGTCAGGAGTATGCCTACACCCCGCGCTAAGGTTGTGGCCATTAACTAATCTAATGAGTCGAGGATATCTAGGACACGGTAATTTAACCCCCGATGTTTAAGTTATCAAACAAAACTGATTAAAACAGAATATGCGGATTTACTAGCCAGAATCCGGCATTCGATTGTTCTCATTTCTGACCAAGCGGTAATAGTTTACCGTATCCCAAGCCCGTATAGGAAAAATAAGTTGAGAGTATTTACCTGAGCTAGTCTTCTTTTAAATTTAAATAACTTCACAGTAAAAGTATCAACTGTAGATAGCATGGCAAGGCTCTAGTCTGGATTATGGCATAAGCTAACCAATTAATACTTAGACCGTAGTGTACATGATCAAGACGTATAACGCTTGATTAAACGACGATCGGATAGAATGTAGTTTAAACCTGACAAGTACTTGACTTGTATAATATGGGTAAACTATAAACCTTCTGGATTTTGAAACTTAAATGACAAGGTAAAACCCGTTTTGGTTAAATTCCATAAAGTAGTTACGTATAATCAACTGTATGCTTATAAACGATAATGGGTAACCGTATAAGTCATGGACAAGTTCTATATGCCACTATACTTTAAATAAGTTAAAATATCAATAGAATATCAACTTATATGCCCGTTAATTTTAAAACGAAACTATGCCTCATAAGGGCATTTCGGTAATTATATACCGTATAAAAAGGAACTTGATTATATTTTAAGTTTATAATCATAAGTATTCTGGAAAAAATAGTTTATTTATGATATAATATCAGTAAAATACCAATTACATGTGTAATTTATCTTTTATGACCAAATTATGCACCGAAGGGGCATTTTGGTCATTTTACCCATAGTTTATAAATTATTTCGGATTCTGAGTTTATAACATGTACCTACTGTAAATATGTTTAAAATAAGTTCTAAATCAGTAGGTATCCAGTCTTGGTCAATAATATGGTTTAAAACCATACTATGCGCCGAAGCGGCGCTTATGTCGTAAAATGACGTCTTTATGCGATGTTTATGAAAACTGATGTTATGGTCAGATTAAAATGTTTTAAATATGTTATTTAATATAACATATCACTAGGTAAATGATTTACCTTGAAAATTTGATTAAAACTATTTTATGAGCCACAAGGGCTAAAATCATCATTTATCGACATAGTTTAAGGACCTATTTGAAAACTCAGTTTATAACATGGTTTAACATCCCAAATAATCCTACTTATAATATTACATCAGTAGGAAATTCATTTTCAAGTTCATTATCACTTAAAATCTTGTTTTATGCAAAAAGGGCATTTTGGTCAAAGATGGCATAATTATGGAACTTGAGCATAAACTTTGATTCTGATTATGATCATATAATATAACCTCAGAGGGTTATGCTACATTATATTATGATCATAATACAACTTTAGATCAGTAGCAAACTAATCTATATCGGGTCAGATTCGAAAGTCAAAGCAGAAGTCAAACTTTAAGACTTTCGGTTGCGAACTGACCCTAGAACTGAAATTGACGAGCCGAACATGTTCTTACATGTTCTAATAATTATTACCAACTTGTTTAAGTGTCAAAACAGGTTTCATAACATATATAAGATCAATTTATGATTTTTCCGAAAAATGGACTGTTTGACTTTTTAATAACTTAACTTTGACCCGTCAATTTGGTCTAGCAAACGTGATCTTCAGGAGGTGCCCTTTATAAGGACTAACACATTACGATCACTTAGCCATGTTCGTTTCGAACAATGACTGGACCATCATGGTCTTAACAGAAAGTTACAGCGCTTTTTATAAAACGTTTGACTTTTGGCTATAAAAGCCTATAAATGAAAATGCACAAAAAGGAACACTTACGAGTGATTTCTAGGGTGCAAAAGAACTATGTTGGATGCTCCTTTTAGCTAGGAACTTCCAGAGAAGGGAGAAGAGTTATGATTTAGAAATGTGCAAGTTCAAATGGTGAACTTGATCACCTATTTATAGTTGGAGAACTCAAAGGAGGTGAAGCCAGGTGTTTAGGGATGTAAGAGGAAGCTTACAAGTGTCCCAAAATGTGGCATAGCTGATTACAAGTCCATAGTTTCGATTTAATGGTTTTTGGAGCTTTGTTTGGAGGCCAAGACAAACTTTCTACAACAGAGCCTCTCTCGCACCCCGTGAGAGACTTAGGCCTGGACTCTCATGGCCCGCGACCGCCGCTTGGCCATTTTCAAAATTTAACACTTTAACCCCTTAATTTTACAAAGCTTCTAAAAGCCTTCTAAAACACCTTTTGGCACTTCTAGCCCTCCGTAGCCAATTCTTGGCATACTCAGGATCATGCCCGAACATTGTCGAGCTCTCGGTTCGATAAAAGGTCACTCAGAGGTAAGAATTAACATGTTGACACTTTTAATCCCTCCATCTAACTTTCACATATTTACAAAATTGAACCCTCTCGTCCAACAAAGGGCACATATGAGAGTTGGGACTTCGTAAAGGATCACTCAGAGGCTTATTATAAGCATGTTGACATATTAGTCACTCAGAGGCTGGGCATGTTGACATATCAGTCACTCAGAGGCCAATGATTTAAGCATGTTGACATATCAGTCACTCAGAGGCTCTTATTTATGCATGTTGACATCGGGCCATCACTCAGAGGCTCTATTTTGAGCATGTTGACGCCTTTAGTTCTTATTGGTCTTTAATAGACTATATTTAAAATACAACACGTGTCGCTATACTATTGGACACGATTTTACAGGGTGTTACACCAACAAGCTGACCATCAAGAACCATTATCCTTTACCTCGTATCAATGATCTTCTAGACCAACTTCAGGGTGCAACCTGTTTCTCAAAAATCGATCTTCGTTCTGGCTATCATCAGCTTAGAGTATGTGAAGAGACATTCCAAAGACTGCCTTTTGAACTCGCTACGGTCACTATGAATTCATGGTCATGCCCTTTGGGTTGACCAATGCTCCTGCCGTTTTCATGGATTTAATGAATAGGGTGTGCAAACCCTACCTCGATCGTTTCGTCATTGTATTTATTGATGATATTCTCATTTATTCCAAGACCAAGTCAGATAATGAACGACATCTTCGACTAATTCTAACACTTTTGAATACTGAAAAGCTTTACGCTAAGTTTTCAAAATGTGAATTCTGGTTAAAGGAAATTCAATTCCTTGGTCACGTTGTCAACGACATGGGAATTCATGTTGACCCTGCAAATATCAAAGCAGTGCAAGAATGGCAGGCTCCATGCACTCCTACCGAAGTTAGGTCATTCCTCGGTTTAGCGGGTTATTATCGACGTTTTATCACCAATTTCTCCCGTATTGCTTTACCACTCACAGCCTTGACTAATAAGAGCAAGCCCTCGATGGGGGCCCAAACAAGAGGAGGCTTTCCAAACTTTGAAACAGAGACTTTGTGACGCAACTATTCTCACTCTCCCTAACGGTTGTGATGACTTTGTAGTCTATTGTGATGCATCAGGGCAGGGACTAGGGTGTGTCTTAATGCAAAGGGGTAAGGTGATAGCCTACGCCTCAAGACAACTCAAAGTTCATCAGAAGAATTACACCAATCACGACCTGGAACTCGGAGCAGTCGTGTTCGCTCTAAAGATATGGAGACATTATCTCTATGATACAAAGTGTGAAATCTACACTGACCATAAGAGCTTTCAACATATCTTCAATCAGAAAGAGTTAAACATGAGGCAACGACGATGGTCGAACTCTTGAATGACTATGACTGCGAAATCCATTATCACCTTGGCAAAGCTAATGTCGTAGCAGATGCTCTTAGTCGGAGAGAATATGCCAACTCCATCTACCTTTTGTGCTCTCAAATAGTAACTGATCTTCAACGACGCATTCGTGAAGCACAGCATACCTCTGTCACGGAAAATGATTTGCGAGACGAGTTATCTTGTGGAGCTGAAACTAAGTTGGAATCAAAATCTGATGGCATTCTTCATTATCTAGAATCGTATTTTGGGTGTCTGATCGTGACAATCTTCGCACATTCCTCATGAACGAAGCCCACAAAACACGATACTCCATACATCCAGGGGCTAATAAGATGTATCAAGATCTATGATACTCTTACTAGTGGCCTGGAATGAAAAAGGATATCACCATCTTTGTCTCCAAATGCCTCACATGTTCGAAAGTTAAAACCGAGTATCAAAGACCCTCAGGCTTACTTGTTCAACCCGAAATACCCGTTTGGAAGTGGGAAAATATAACCATGGATTTTATTACTGGGTTACCTCGCACCTCCAGTGGGCATGATATGATTTGGGTTATTGTCAATCGCCTTACGAAATCCGCTCATTTCATTTCGATCCGCGAAGATTACAAAAACGAGAAGTTAGCTCGTATTTACATTGATGAAATGGTAAGTCGACACGGTGTGCCTTTGAGCATCATCTCAGATAGAGATGGACATTTTACTTCACGCATGTGGCAAGTTGTGTAATCAGCATTAGGCACTCGCTTAGACCTCAGCACTGCCTTTCATCCTCAAACTGATGGTCAATCTAAGCACACTATACAGACCCTTGAAGACATGTTACGATCATGTGTTATCGACTTCAAGGGTAATTGGGATACTCATCTACCATTGGTCGAGTTCTCATACAATAACATCTATCACTCTAGTATTGCTATGGCTCCTTTTGAAGCATTGTATGGTCGTAAGTGCCAATCATCCGTATGTTGGCACGAAATCAGTGAAGCACAAATCACTGGACCGGAATTAATCTAAGAAACAACCGATAAGATTCTCCAAATCTGCAACAATCTTCTAGCAGATCAGAGTCGTCAAAAGAGTTATGCAGACAAACGACGAAAGCCGCTCGAGTTTTGTGTTGGCGATCAAGTACTTTTGAAAGTATCACAATGGAAGGGAGTGGTTCGGTTTGGAGAAAAAAGCAAGCTAGCACCTCGCTATGTTGGACCTTTTAAAATACTCATGAGAGTTGGTCCTGTAGCTTACAAGCTTGACTTACCTGAAGAACTCAGCAAGATCCATCCAACGTTCCATGTTTCTAACTTAAAAAGTGCCTTGCCGACGAAAACCTTCATATACCGCTAGAAGATATTCAAATTGACGAGTCGATGCATTTTGTAAAGCGACCTGTAGAAATCATGGACTTCGATAAAAAAGGCTTAAGGCGAAGTCAAATTCCTATAGTTAGGGTTCGTTGGGAGTTAAAACGAGGACCCGATTTTACTTGGTAACGTGAAGACTCAATGCGTGAAAAATGCCATCATCTCTTTCGAGATAAACCTACTACCGCATAAATTTCGGGACGAAATTTCTAAAAGTAGGGGATATTGTAACATCCCTCAAAAACGGGTTCTAAAACCCGCACCATTTTGTAATAAAGTTTGTATTATGATCTTCTCGTTACGTATTTATGTTAATCGTTTAAGGGATTCGTTATATCAACAATATAGAATAATAAATAATAATAAAGATAATAATAATATTAATAATACTAAATAATATATATATATATATATATATATATATATATATATATTGTATATGTATATATTAGTTATAAAATCAAAAACAATAAAAAGGTGTAGACTGCGGGTATCGAACCCGGGTCACACCCGTAACCAAGCACACAACACACCGCTACACCACACACTCAACATCTGATACAACCAAATCAAATAATCTTTTATACTCTTGTTTATCTTGGACTGGTTCAAAATGCCGCCCTATGTAAAGGCACCCAGTCAACCTGAAATCACCAAGATTTCCGTTTCTCTTCAATTGATCACGAAACTGACTCTAATCATGGACCTAGACTCAATTACGAGTCAAGCCATATTCAAATCATGAATCCAAGTCAACTCGCCATAACCGATTTTAACCGAAACCGAAGCACAATTCAAGCAACCTCCTTCACTATAAATAGAGAGTTCTGAAATCATTAGAATGCACACGCACTCCCAAAACTGCTTGCAATCTTTATTCATTAGAAATCTCACCGGAAAACACTTTCTATTCGTTGGAATTCTTGCCGGAAAATTGGAAACCTCTTTTCGGTATATCGTTCACTTAACCCTTTTCATTATTATTTATATCATGTGTAGTTAGTTGGAGATTTATGAATGAAATGCTAAAACAAATCAACCAAAATCAAGTTCAACAATCCTGATCTTTATAACAAAGAAGATGAACTGGAGCCGTCGGTTAAAAGAATTTAAAAACCGATATAAACCTGGTTAGACACACAGTCCAATTGGTTGGACTGTGTGCATATAAAGTCCAAGGTCCCGGGTTCGAACCACGTTTATGTTCCGATTCGCTACAATGTTCAAACCTTTTTATAAAACTAAATTATGAATCACGACAGTAAGTATATAAAGTAAATTAAAATTGTATATCCAACGGGTTAGACACACAGCTCAATTGGTCGGGCTGTGTGCACACGCGAAGCAAAGGTCACGAGTTTGAACCGATTCTATACCACAACCCCTACAATAATCAAACTTTTTTATTTAATTAGCATAGGAAAAGCTGTAGTAAGTGTATAAATATAATTAAAATTCAACGGGTTAGACACGTAACCCAGTTGGCCGAGCTGCGTGCACACGTACGAGAGGTCGCCGGTTCGACTCCCACACGCTGCGTAATCCAACCGGTTCAACTCGATTTAATCAGAGAAAAACATATTTTTTAATTAATTAAACTTTTAATTATTCTCTCCAAAACTATATTATTTTTATAACCAAATAGTATTAGTTGCAAATAAAAGTTTAAGCGAATAAAAATATAGTAATAAACACAATAAAATTTATCTAAATTTTCTAATAAAATGCGTAAATAATAAGTTAAGTAAAAATATTAAATTCAAAAAGAATATATTTTTATCTAAATTATTATGTGAATATTTAGATTAGCCATATCGTCGCTTGGTATTTCAACCATTCAATCGTGCGCAATCTTCATCGAATCTTAATCGCATCCACTGTGAGTGTATCTTACAACTCCCCTTTTATGTCACGTTTTTTGGGTTATCATGTGTCGCTATAATTATCTCGTCATTTTAAATCTCGTGCTATTACCATTATGTGATCTAACGTGCTATGTGATATAGTTTGTTTATTGTCATTTTGTGTTTATATTCTCATTACAGTCAATCACTCACATTAGGCCCATTTGTTCCCCGTTACCTACGGGTGGAGCGTCGCGTAGCCTAATATACTGGATCGGCTCCGTTTGATTGAGCCTTTATCTCGCAGCATATCGCTTATCGTGCTCACATGTACATTATTACTGATGATGTGGTTTTTTATTTAGATTACATACACGATGTTCCCACATTTGGTTAATGCACATTTTTATAAAATACTAAACATATCATTTTTCTTAATGATAAAATGGGATTCACTCGCCAACTTATGTTGACCCAAAACTTTATTTTTACACATGATACAAGTGAACATGTTTGAAACGTGGATCACATAGGACATGGGCCTTAGAAGAAAATAAAATGTTATTTGCAAGTTTGTTTGAATCATTATAGTGTTTGTATGAATTATGTGTTGATTGGAATGTTTTAATCAAATTTGGAATAATAAATATTAAACTTTTATAATAATAAATGTCATGAGCTTTGATGAAAACCCAATCATGCCCCGACTACATTATCCGATGTGGGTCAGGGTGTGACAGTTATAATTAGAGGAGAGAGAAAAGGTAATGGTAAAAGTATAAAAAAATATTATTTAATTGAAAATGAGAAAGAAAATGTAGCTTTTATTAGTATAATTATAAAGATAAAGTAAGAGATTTGATTGTAAATCCTCAAAGAAATCAACTTACACCGACTAACACCCCCCCCCCCCCAATCCTTGTCATGCACGGAGTGGTGTAGGGGGCGTGGAGGGGCTTCCACTCCCCCTCTACACACCCCACACTGGATAGTCTAACGTCCACCACACATGAAGCCCTTTTCATAACAATTATTGCTGATATAACTGACGCCCCGACTAACACCACCCCCTCCACGTCAAGCCCACGCCATTATGCAGGGCGATGTGCCGACGTCCCACACTGTTTGATTTTTTTATTTTTTATTTAATATGTAATATCTAAGATTTAGGTTCTTTGATAATATGTAATATCTAAGATTTTTTTAGTATCTAAATACATAGTTTGTTTTATTTTTAGTTTTATATAAGTTTTATTGAAAACAAAGTTAAAATAACGTGTTATCATGAAAAAACACATGATTTATATTTTAGTTGAAAACTTTAAATAGCATAATAAACTTTTTTTTCCTTTTATGAAATCGACTTCGATTACAAAGTGGAAAAAGAAATCCTCTTACTTTACTATCCAAAAGCTAATAACCTATAAGCCCTATGGTTGTATCTGAAAAACAATCATTGCAAGTTGGATTCTTTTTTATATGAAATAAAAAATGAACAAAAAGGGATCACCAAAACAAATTGAGCACCTTTTACTTGTGGGCGGTTGTGTGTGTCAAGTTTTTTAAGGTTTGGGCCTAGGGTCCATATTGGGGCCTCTGATTTTTATTAAAAAATAATCATATACATAATTTAATCCACAATTTTTTTTGTTTTTGTTCTAGATATTTGATCTTAATCGAATCTCACTTTAACAAAACGAAATTTGTAAGCTTAATTTTTTTACACACATAGTCCAATCTTATTTTAGGGAACCTGGTTTTCATCCCCACTCATTAAAAAAATCTTATATTCGTCACTTTTTATAACAATAACATCAGAAAAGGGCTTTATCTTTACATCACCTTGGGTCCCTAAAATAGTTGAGCTACCCCTAATTTTACTACCAACACATATGTTAAAGAAGTCTTATCAATTAATAATCTCGTTGGTAGTTCTTTTTGTGCCCTATGTTTGTTGGTAGATTTACAAAGATTTTGCTACGAATTTAAGTATTACTATTCTTTAATGGATTGTCGTGAACTAGTAGGCTTCCTAGAAGCGTTGTGGTGGTGGGGGGGGGATTCGGTTTTGGTCGATATTGGTTTGATTGTTACGATACTAGCACTCGTCACTCGATACAACATCCGAAAGAAAAAGCCAAAAAAATAAAGTCGATATATACTCAAAGAATATCAACACATGTTCATATTGATCGAAATCCATAAAAAAACTATTATAGAGTCGTGATATGTTCAGAAGGATACTGACACACGTTTTACATTGATCGAAAACTATAAAAATGAATGCCGGTACCAATATCGATGTACGTATTGGTTTGGTTCGTTACAAAATTTATGTTGGCACGTCAAAGAAAACAACTATACACACCTGTGTATCAATCAGCTTTTTTCGAAAAAAAATAACAAATCCAAGTTATTAAGGAAAAAAACAATTTAAATGAAGACTAAATGTGGTGGACCGGTATATTATTTAAAGTAAAATGGTGATCAAATTGTAATGTAAAGAGAGAGTAACTATCTATACTAGGGAGATATATATTTGATAAATGTATTATTATTTTATAAAACCCTTTGTAGCAGTGTTTGGATTTTGTATTCTAAGAAAATATATAGAAAACCCCAAAGTTTGTTGTTTTAACATACAAAACGGCCAACGGGAATATATATATACATTTTATGTAGTTGACCTAAGGTAACGACGATTAATAATTATATTGAGTCATACAAGCTCCAACTATGCTTAATGCTATCATTGTTCTCTTAATTCCCACTTATAGCCTAGTGGTAGAAGGCTTGGATTCTCTAGAGAGAACCTAGTTCGTTACTCACTTGTGTATTTTTTGTGGATTGAGCAGTGAAGGCGGATTTAAGCTAGAATTGTGTGAGGTTATCGGTTCGAATCCTAAATTTATCTGGGTTTTCGTCCCATCATGTATTACGTCATAGAGTTCTGCTCTTGTGGTGGCACAACGACTGTCTAGTTGGACAACAGAGCTCTCCAAATTAGGGAGTACGATTACCAAACACAAAAAGAAAGTCCCCGTTTAAAAAAATAATAAAAAATTATTGTTCTCTCTTTCATAGCTGACCTCATCATCTTTGCAAACGTTACACAAGTATGGTAAGCAAAACAACCAATGTTGCGACATATATCCATGATACTGAAGTCATGTTCATTTCTTTTAACTTTTTGATCATATCCACCCCTTTCCTTCGGATTCTTGATCTCGTTGGGCAATTCTTGATCATTTCAATATAAGTTTGCATGTCATGAACACAGAGAATGTCGTCGATTTTGAAAAATTCCATCATATTCACACCGTTTTTTATTCTCTGATCTATCATGATGCCTGACATCCCATTTGTCTCGTCTTCATACGACTTCAGAGGATCGAACACCAATTCAGTACCAACGTGAGCATAACAAGCACTCCTCCAAGTACTAAAAGACACGTTGAATATAATCCCTGGGAGTTTTGTTATAGGATCATTTGTGTTCACGATCCTAAGAGCTTTAACTCCCAACTCATCACACCGTTCCTTGAAATGGACATTCCCAACCCTGGGTCCCGCAAATGAAAAAAACAGTTAATGGGACCAAGGGTTGTTTCAATCAAACTTCTGCTATGTCATACGCAAGTAGCATAGCCAATGAGCTACCCATGCTATGCCCGGCTAACGTTATGCTTAGCTCTTCATTTTTATATATTCTTAAAAACCGAGAAATTTTTGAAAGAAGTTGTTCTCGGAAACTTCCAAGACCAAACCTGTTTTTGGTCTCGGAAGAAGTATATAGGTTGAGGAAACCAGCTTGAACCATAACATCAGGTTTTGGATCATTACGATCCAACCTCGCAGGGGATAGCGAACTCATGAAGTTCAACCATAACATGTCCCTCCTCCCAATCCTCTTCACCTCCTCATCTGATGACACCGCAATGTACCCTACCCATCGGGCACATGAACCACCATTTTGGATAGGAATGTTGATGTTAGCGGTGGCATAAACATATTTTGTAACCGTGTAACCACAATCTCCCCATCTTACCTCTAAAAACATTCGGTTCTTGCTGTGCTTGCAGTTCAAGTAGCGTTTGGAATTGGGGTTTAGATCAAAAGCATCGTAGCAAGCTGTGACAAACTTGCCATAACGGATTATTTCATCTTGGAGAAGAGGACTTAAGGGTTGGATGAGATTTTCCCAGTTGTTTAAACCTTGAACATCCCTCCAGTTAAGAGGTAAACTAGCAGAATTGTTACAAACCCTAGCTGATGAAACTGATGAGGGTAAACATGTAATGGTAACAGTATTGCAATAGATCTTCTTGGTGACATTTGGTTTGGATGAATATGATTTTTCAGAGTTGATGATCACTACAGGATTAAGGGGGAACTTAGTAAGATTCATGCACGAACTGTTTACCTTAAGCAATGGTTTAAACACCATGGAACAGCAGTATGATCAGAGAGAAAGATAAATATATTAATGAATTCTTAAGCATGTTCAGCAAGACTTTGCCTCTAATGTTAAAGCAAAGCTCAGCATTAATGGAGACCATATGTATCATTATATATGCATATGTGTGCATGCTCATAATGGGTGATGAGGTTACATCTCTTTTAATATTTACACAATTTTTATTCATAACCATTGGTCCAACTAGTGTAAACAAACTAGTGGTTGGAAGTACCTCACATGTTGCAATGGAAATTCGGTCAGAATTGATTTAGTTCATCAAAAAGAGGTGTAAATGAGACGAAAGGACTCAGCTCTTTACATTTTTCTTAAGCTCAAATTTGAGCTCGGCTTTGTTCGAGCCTATCTTATTGAAATCGAGCTAGGCTCACAAACAAAAAATTAAAGATCGAGCTCAGTTGAGCTCAACCTAATTTATGGACAAGCTTAATCATTTTTATTTGGCCTTTAAGGAGCCAAAGGTTGGCTCGGTAGTGTGATCAGATTAAAAAAAAATCATTCAAATGGACAGAAATGGAACGTAAACCATAAAAAATAATCCAAAAAAACCACCATAGAGAAGAGTATACTTAAACCATACAAATTCATGAGACCTACATAAAATAACAAATACCATATGAAGTTACGAGATAAATTAGTTAAACCATACAAAGTTAGACCAAACTTAGTAAACAAAATTTCGTGTCTTCTCGAATAATCATAGCTTATATTCCACAAAAGTAAGCGAGCCTTTATATTGTTAAATCTGAAACATCAAATGAGTAAAATGAGTGATTGTTTAATTAAACACAACTTTTACAAACATCAAACAAGTATATCTTTTTATTTTTTTTATTTTTATAAAACGTTCTAAAATTCTAGCGATAAAATTTAAAAATGAAAATATACCTTTTTATAGGGGGAAGGGGCACCTAAGGGCACTATCTATATTCTAGCCCCGACCAGTCTGGGTTGTCATGTCAATTCTACACCCAAAGTATCATAGAACCACAAAACACTTACGGTGCCTACCACAAGTATCCTAGAACGATTGACCCAACTCTTTCCCTCCACCTATCAATCACACACACCTTAAACACTCAATCCTCAAACCTTTACACTTTCTCATGCAGCAAGCTATACCGCATGGCCTGCCTGTGGGAGTTACGACGGTGTGACCGTGTGGGTTTGAACCTGCATGGGATACTCGTGCTAGTGCCCCGTCCCCTTCTTATGCTAAAACTAACTCTTATACAAAAACTAATAATGGATCCCAAAAATCACAAGTGAATTAAGTAGTGCCTACTTTTAGATTTTAAATCCTAACACCCACTGCCTGTTGTGCTTAAACATCCAAACACATGAACAAAACAAATGAAAAACTACTAAGAGTTAAAATAAATCTTTAGACCTGGAAGTTTTAATTAAATTTTCAAAACCAAAATGATCCAAAATATCAGTTTCCATTACAAGTCGGTGACCACAGAATTGAAAACAAAAGTTAAAAATGTTGATATACTGGTTTGGATTGATTTGCGTGCTTAAACGATCTTTGTATACAAAGCTTGGGCTCATGCTCGATAAGTAAATGAGCAATATTTCAGATTCAAGCTCGTTTAGGCTAGGCTAGTTTAAGCTTTTTTACCGATTCGATCTCATGTAGGCCGCGAATGGCTTAGCTTGTTACACCCCTATTCATTACAGTATCGAAACTCGGTATAGTATCCGAAAGATAAAGCTTAAAAAATGAAGTAGCACTATACCTAAAAGGATATCGACACTTATTTTGCATAGAACAAAAATCATTAAAAAGAGATCAGTATTGGTTCCGAATACACTTATACCGGTATCATTGTTGTTCGGGCGAAATCAAATTGCTATCAACATTGTTGGGACTGTATCAATTTGATTGGTCATAGTATTGGTATGATGCCGACACTCGCTACAACTTATGATATAAAAAATACATTATATTGTGAATGCAACTAAACGTTTTCAACGAAATTTATACCGGAAACTATAAAAACGAATATTGGTACCGCTACGAAAGTTGTTAAGTTATGTAACACCTCATAAAATCGTGTCCAATAGTATAGTGACACGTGTTGTATTTTTTAAGTCTATTAAAGACTAACAGAGATTAAAGGTGTCAACATGCTCAAACAATGGCCTCTGAGTGACTGATATGTCAACATGCCCAGCCTCTAATTGACTGATATGTCAACATGCTTAAACGTGGCCTCTGAGTGACTGATATATCAACATGCCTAGCCTCTGAGTGACTGATGTGTCAACATGCTTAAAACGTGAGCCTCTGAATGATCCTTTACGAAGTCCTGACTCTCATATGTCTCATCTGTTGGACGAGAGGGATTAAATCCGTAAATATGTGAAAGTTGGATAATGGAGGGGTTGAAAGTATTAACAAGTTAATTTATACCTCTAAGTGACTTTTTAACGAACCAAGAGCTCGACAATGCCAAGGCATACTCCCGGGTACGCCAAATATTGGTTACGGATGGCAAAATATACTAAAAGGGTGTTTTAGAAGGTTTTATAAGTCAAGGGGCTAAACGTGTCAAAGTTTGAAACTGGCCATGAGGCACTCGCGGGGCGCGAGAGGCCCATGTCTGTAGAAAAATTCTTTGGCCTCCACACAAATTGCTAAAAACCATGAATTGGAAACTATGGATTCCCAAACAGCTATGCCACATTTTAGAACACTTGTAAGCTCCTCTTATACCCCTTAGCACTGGCATCACCTCCTTCAAGCTCTCTAACTCGAACTAGGTGTCAAGGTTCACCATTTGAACTTGCACCTTCTTCATTCACAACTCTATCTCCCTCCTCTGGAAATTCCTAACTGAAAGGAACATCCAACTTAGTTCTATTGCATCTTAGGAACCACTTGTAAGTGTTCCTTCCTCTTGCATTTTCGTTTATAGGCTTTTATAGCCAAAAGTCAAGCGTTTTACGGAAAACGCCTTGACTTTCGGTTAAGACCATTATGGTCCAGCCATTGTTCGTAATGAACATGGCTAAGTGATCATAATAAAGTAGGTGTTAGTCACTATAAAGGGCACCTCCCGAAGATCACGTTTACTAGACCAATTGATGGGTCAAAGTTATTATATTAAAAAATAAAACAGGTCATTCTTCGGAAATGTTATAAATTGATCTTATATATGTTATAAAACCTGTTTTGACACTTAAACAAGTGGGTAATAATTATTAGAACATGTAGGAACATGTTCGGCTCGTCAATTTCAGTTCTAGGGTCGGTTCGCAACCGAAAGTAGCGAAGTTTGGCTTCTGCTTTGACTTTCGATTCTGACCCGATTTAGATTAGTTAGCTAATGATCTAAAGTTGCATTATGATCGTAATATAATGTAGCATAACCCTCTGAGGTTATATTACATGATCATAATTAGAATCTAAGTTTATGCGCAAGTTCCATAATTATGTCATTTTTGACTAAAATGCCTTTTTTGCATAAAACAAGGTTTTAAATGATAATGAACTTGAAAATGAGTTTCCTACAGATGTAATACTATAAGTAGGATTATTTGGGATGTCAAAACAGATTATAAACTAAGTTTATGAACAAGTCCTTGTATTATGTCGATAAATGACGATAATCACATCTTTTTAAAGTAAATATTTTACCTACTGATATGTTATAATAAATAACATATCTAAGACATGCTAACCTGACCTTAACATCAGTATTCATTAAACATCACACAAATCGTCATTTTACGACATAAGCGTCATTTCGGCGCATAGTATGATTTTAAAACATATTTACCAACCAAGACTTGTTACCTACTGATTTTAAAATTATTTTAAATATTTTTACAGTAGGTAGAAATATAAACTCAGAATCCCAAATAACTTATAAACTATGTGTAAAATGACCAAAATGCCTATTCGGTGCATAGTTTGGTCATAAAGGACAAATTACACATAAAATTAATGTCTTACTAATATTATATCATAAATTAATTATTTTTTCAGAATACTTATGGTTATAATGATAAGTTATTTTCAAGTTCCTTTTTATACGGTATATATTTACCGAAATGCCCTTATGAGGCATAGTTTCATTTTAAAATCTTAACGGGCAAATAAGTTGATATCATACTGATATTACAACTTATTTAAAATATAATGGCGTATCACACTTGTCCATGACTTATCTGGTTACCCGATATCGCTGATATGCGTACGATTAAGTATATGTAACTAGTTTACGAAAATTAACCGAAACGGGTCTAACCTGTCATTTAAGTCTCAAAATCCAGAATGTTTATAGTTTATCCATATTACACAAGTCAAAGTACTTGTTGGGATTAAACTACATTCTATCCGATCATCATTAATCTAGCGTTATACGTTTTGATCATGTACGCTAGTCGGTCTAAGTCTGTGACTTAAATAAGACTGTTAGTATTTAATTGGTTAGCTTATGCCATAATCCAGACTAGAGACATTCCGGTAAATGCTATCTGCACTTAGTGCTTTTGTGTACGACTGAGTTAATAAATCTTGTGTTTAAACAAAGACTAGCTTAGGTAAATCTTCTCGACTTAGTTCCCCTATACGGGCTTGGGTTACGGTAAATTATTACCGTTTGGTCGGAAATGGGATCATCGAATGCCGGATTGTGGCTAGTAAATCTGCATATTATGTTTTAATCATTTTTGTTTGATAACTTGAACATTGGGGGTTAACTACCGTGTCCAGGATATCCTCGGCTCATTACATTAGATAATGGCCACGACCTTAGCGCGAGGTGTAGGCATACACTCGACAGACACTCAAATGCAACTACCCATGTTATGGGGATATCCCCTTCGTGAGTTCGTAAGTGGAGTTTAGTTAATTATGTCTCGGTTTTCGCACTGGGCCACGTATGTATGGACAAACATGTGAATCTGTTAACAAGGTTGCAACTTCAACTTTACCAAGTTATAAAAGATTTTGTGCTGATACGCACTTAAAACATATTTTAAAATGTTTTCAAAATGAGTCAGTTGGGTGTACTTACCAGCGAAATCTGGTGTATTTTCAAAAGACTAAGCTTGCAGGTACAATATGAAAATAGGCTAGAAGTGCTCGGTAGTGATAAGAGGATCTTGCAAATCCTAGATCTGCCCAAAGTCTGTTTTACATTCCTTCTTTGTACAATTTATGATCCGCCTGTGGATCTTCTATTACGAGCCTGTATACTATTTTGTATTTCGAACATTTGGTTTGTAATAGCAATAATAAATCCAAGACTTCCGCTGTGTTATGTTTAATTGACTATGATGATATCAATTTACGTCACGGTATTCCCCACCCGGGCCCACCAGTGTTTGAATTGGCTGTGGAAAGCCGGGGTGTGACAGGTTGGTATCAAAGCCAACGTTTGAGAGAATTAAACACTATCTTTCTTGTGTTTAATCTCAAACTTACACAAGCACATTCCTTAAACTTCCGAGTCTAGACTTTGAACTAGGATTACTCATTTCATTATTAAGTTATTAGTATTGTTTTGAATTGATTTTTAACAGGAAAATGCCGCCACGTGTACGAAGAAGAGGCAAAGGACCAATGAGGGGAGGACCTTCAGGACATATCCCTTCACATCCACATCACCTAAACCCCTATGAAGATTCGGGGGATTCATGGCCATTATCATAACATTCACTTTCTCATACCCAAAACTCTTATAACTCGTACCATTCACATCATTCACATCACTCTCACCATTCCCATCATTCTTATCAAGATGAATTTAACCTCAACCAATACCTTAACACACCCCTAGCTGATCATAATCAGTTGGATCAGCCAAACCTAATGGACGAAGACTCCGAACCGGAGATGTCACCGTCAGGATCAAATGCGCATCCCATCGAGATATCGAGCGATTCAAACTCTTAAGCCGGATCGCCATATCAAGGTCCTAATGAGTGGGACCAATATTGGAACCAATTCACCTTTGCCAACACTCCTTCCTATCACTCTCAACCACCTCCTATACAAGAAGATGTTCACATGGAACCAGTGGAACATCATCAGCCGCACCTGAGCCACCGAGGAGGAAACGTGGAGCACGTATGTCAGTACATGCGGGTCAATGATCATGTTCGCTACCACCATTGCCTAAACCTACCCCACCATTCAAGAGGACCCACAAATGGGTGCACCCTCTAATGCCTCACCTGTGGTGGAACCAGTGCCATCACCCGCAGTTCAACCACCACCATCGGGTTATAATAACCCTATCCCAACATATTCGGATACGTCTGGATATGATCCTTTTAACCAAACTACACCTATTGATTACCAAGCATGGTCGCATTACCCTTACATGCAAGCGGTCATGCATAATGCACTTTACCCGTCTCCTTTCCCACCAACTGGATATCAAAGTTATGGGTATCAGTATCCTAGTATGCCACAACCATAACCACAACCTTCGCCACCACGAGGCCATTAACGAGGCCTTAGAACGAATGAAAGAAATGCAACAACAAGCGGAGAAAACGGAGAAGAAGACACACAAGTTCTTCAAGAAACTCTCCAAACTGGTTAAGGGAAAGAAGGACGAGTGAAGTCTTTTCTAATAATATATGTTAGTCCATGCGAGGACATTGTTATCACTTTAGTCCTTGTGTGGACATTTTTATTTCTTTAATCCTTGCATGGACAGTTTATTTCATTGTTTCTAGTATTGTATTTCTATTAAAATTTAATGAAGTATTTTTGGAATTATATATATATATATATATATATATATATATATATATATATATATATATATAATATATATATATATATATATATATTATATATATATATATATATATATATATGTATTCATCCACTTCCAAGCGAGCGTCGCGATTTTATTCGAAATTTATGCTCTGCTATATAATTCCAAAAGACCTTAATGGATTTGATTATGCCAAGTGGCATAGACCACACATTGGCCAAGAACTGATAGTTTAGGATAAAAGGCCTTTTATCAGGATAGTTAAGGAAAGTTATCCTTCAATCCAGAGATGGTGAACTAGGTTCAAGCCTCCAAGGTCGTTAAGGTCCAACGTGACTAGACCATTAATCAATCATTAAGATACTCTTATGTTAACATTAAAGAATGTTCATAATCCTGGTAGTGTGACTTGAGGAACCACACTATCCGTCTAGGTAAAAGGACTACGTCCTAAGACCTATTATATAGCCTTTGTGATCAATGTGATCCCGGCTAAAGTCATCAATGTGATGATAATTGACAGGCCAAAGTGCCATAGGCCAACGTGCTATAAATCACATATGTTATGATGTAGGCCAACGTGCCATGAATTTCATCTATTATGATGTAGGCCAACGTGCCATGAATTACATCTGTTATGATGTAGGCCAATGTGCCATAAATTACATCTGTTATGATATGGGACGACGTGCCATAAATTACATCTGTTAGTGATGTATGTCAACGTGTCGTATTATTATGTCCATTAGTGACAAGCCTATGAGCTACATATAATTGTCAATTATGACAATGACAGTTGTGACATTACGATCCACTGTCTAATAATATATGGACTACGTCCAGTTGTGACTCACAACCAATACTTTGTGTTTCTCTCATTCTATAACTTCTCTCAAAAAAATGTCTACCCTAAAACCCTAATGCAAAACTATTTATATAACACAACCACAACCATGCAGAATGGGCTAGGCCCATATTACATATGAAAACAAATTTAGACTAAACATAAAACTCAAACACGGTATGCATATATTGAACACAAACTCGAAATTCAATTCAGGACTCACAAACTCGGACAAGAGTTACAAACTCGGACATCTTCATAAATTCGAAATGTGATTTATAAACTCGGACTCCTCTTGATCATCACAAACTCAGAATTCACTTGAAGTTCACAAACACGAAACTTCAATGTCTTTATTAAACTCGGAACCCAAGTCTGCAATGTTATCCAAGTCTTGACTAATATATCCACAGGCCAAAACCAAAGCTATTGTCACATAACATACACCAACATCAATGCTCTGTGTTCTTGCTTGTTAATGTGACTATTATGGGTCAAACTGAAAATTCCATACGTAAAGATGTATGTGAAGAATTTACCGATAATTAAGGGGGGATAAAATTTTTGAAAAAAAAAATATATAGTTCTTGGGAAATTCGGGTGATATTTAAAATTTAGGTGGTACTGACAACCGAGCGTATGGTGTTGCATAGTATAAAAGAGGTTCAGTTCGTTTATCAAATTGTAGTTTTTGTTTTTGTAGGAGCTTTCAGCGTTAATCATTGGCTAGTCGGTGATTGGAGTTGAATGTGACGATTCTCATGGAAAGGACTACACAATTGATCTTCCTTCATCTGATTTATTCTATGACTAACCATCGCGAATAATGATGTGACTAGAGATCTCATTGAGGATAAAGTCTTTACTAGTGTTGTGGACTTTGATTGGGTTTGAGTTTTCGTGACAAAACTTATGACTTGTTGTAGATAATTAAAAGATTAACCCTTTATCATATACTAGTATGGTGATTGAAAGATCGGGCATGTTTCCTTTAAACATGCTGCTAGATATGGAGATGCTTACCTTTTTTAAGGGTGGGGGGATCTAATATGAGAAGGTTCGAGGATTTAATTTTATTACGAAGGTTCGAGTCAAAGTCTTGCACACCTAAATCATTAGTCAAGGATTTTGTGATGTCATCCAAATACATTAGTGACTAAAGATTGCAAGACATTCAGCATTCACCAGCAGTGGAAAAAGGAGGAGTTTGTTAGTACATATTAGTGTATCTGTCAAGTGAATTAGCTAGGTTGAGTTGTACGTTGAATAAGTTATTGCATGTTACAATATGAATGAAACAATTTCTATTCAATAGAGAGTGTCTAGATGCCATTTGCTAGGTTAGTATTGGCGAATGGACTCTTATTTGCTAGGATGGGTTCAACGAATGGGGATTGGCTATAAATATCGGGTTCATTCGTATAGGTTGAGAAGTCTTGAAAGATGTCACACTTGACCTTCAGATTAGGGACCATATAAATCTTGCAGTATGTTCAATCATTCGGTTCCATGATCATGATTATTTCTAAACATTATGATGTCCGATTGTTTACCGATTGTAGTTATTATCTCAGACTTTCCTCTTGTAATCAAATCGATTATTGTGAGCTTTCAATTCAAGCCAAATCGTGTTTCTACAAAATATATCGAGATGTAGATAATAATAGATACCCAGTAACAACATACTCGAAATTTAAAAACCATCGTAAGTTAAAAGTTTTAAAAGAAGAAAAACAAAAGATGCTTAGAATCACTCAATTATAATAATAAGTTAATAATAAAAGGGGGTAACTTTGTAGAAATGCAATTAAGTTTGCTAGTTGTTCTAATTAAGTGACTGAATTTTTATTTGTCTCTCTAAAATAACCAAAAGTTTTATTTGTTGTTATAATACTATTTAATTATCAGAACAATGATGATATAGACTTCATTAAATTTTCTTAATCTTTAGTATGATATGGAAAATATAAATAATGACATGGGTTTTTAATTAAAATCTTACTTCTATAAATTTATATAATGATCAACCTTAAGTTTGAAAATTTACCTTTTTTTAACTTTTAAACTCATAAAATTATATTTCTTAAAGGTCGTAGCCAATTTAATTTATGGAGGGTTTTTTATGAACTGGTTATTAAACATTGTTAAAACACCAAATTAAGTTTAGTTATTTTAAATAGAAAAAAAAAACACTCAATGACTTAATTGTAACAATAGTTGACAAATTTGTTACATTTCTGTAGTATTTTCCTTGAATATATTAGAAGTTTTACAAAAAGAAATCCAGAAATCTAGAAGTTTTACACCAATCGAAAGTGCGTCTTTAAACCGAAGGTTGTGTGCGGTCGATTAACTAAGTCACTGTCACATTACCGCTATGTCAGCTATGTCACTGTCATATGGGCATTTGAGCAATAACTAAACACACATAGTTATGTGTAGTAGTTTAACTAAATATAAAATAAAAATGACAAGATTAGTCAAAAGGGTTTGGACGCAATATCTTAAGGGCTTGGCGCCCGTTATTGAGTTGGCGAAACCCTACATTGGTGTCGCCCCTCATCAACGGAGCATAATGAGTCAATACCCTTAATCGTGAGGTGACGAGATAATGTGTAATGGGCACCAACCCACAACAGTTGGACTAATAAATCTAATAAAATTACTCTTCTTCCAATTATTTGGCTGCATACGTAATAATTTTTTTTATTGAAGTCATGACAAAGTAAATATGCATTCTATCAATCGACGCTTAAGGAAATAACTGAATACAATATAAATAAATATATGTTTGTGTAATTGATAAATTGTCTAAAATGGTTTACACATAATAGGATGAGGTAATGGTAGTAAACAAGTACTCATTGAATTCACAAACTTGAAGTGGGTTTGCACTGATTATACCCTTATCACTTCTGAATATTATTAATTTAGTAATTAATAATAATTCGGATAACATGGGACTCTTTAAATATCCTTTTTATTAATAATAATGATGATTTCCATTATAGGAAAAAGTGAACAGTACTGTGGTAGTGATCTGTTACGAATGGAGTATTTATAAAATTGTTTATGTTTACAAAGGTTGAGTTGGATTCAAGTACAGGGAAACCATCGTAAAGTTGAAGGTTGACCTAATTTTCGAACTCATAGCTTAAAACTCGACTAGAGCTTGATATATTGAGAGTGTTCATTTTTCATTTTTATGCCAATGTCCAAGGTCGAATAATCCACTTGAGCTCAAGTCCATTCATTACTTATATTTGTTAACAGTATTTTTAGACAGTTTTAAAGTATATTATGTAATGCTATACCAAAACAGATGGAAAGCCTTTTAGATATTTTAGTGTAGTTGCGATTGACTTGTAGACTAAAATGAATTGTAATACACTTTAAGCAAGTTAGGAGGTGTAGGAGTGCACGTTTATTTGAGTTATTATAATTCAAAGTGTTCGGCGCAGAGCCCGTAATCAAAGACGGTTCCAAGGGGGCAACGCCCCCTTGGCGGGGGTCCGGGGCAGCGCCCTTGGTAGAAGGGTCCAAAGGGCAAAGCCCCTGGTTTAGGTGTTAAGAGATAAAATGATTCGTGAGCTCATCATCCATGGTGTGATATATGTGGAGTTCGCGAGAACTCAGGAGAATTAGCCAATCATTTAACTAAAGAGTTAATTACAGATCATGTACACAAGGGGACTGTAGGGACGGAATTAAAGTCCACATGAAATTTATGATGTTAAGATATCAATTCCCATCTAACATGACATTAGGTGTGCTGAATTCAATGTCAAAAACTTAACATCTAGAAATTAGAACACATTAGTAGCATCATCCAAAAATATGTGTTAAGACCTACAAGTTAAAGGAGGTTGAAGTTTATCTATATGCAGATGCAAGGGAAAAAGAGCTACCAATATAAGCATGAAGTTTAGCAACCCCTTCAAGAAGCTTGGACTTGACTTTGATATGCTCATCGAAGGATAGGACACATGCTTGTAAAAATAGTGTTAATATTCGAATATCTGGAATGTGTAATATTCGAATGTGAAATTCAATCATTGCGATATTTCATATATGCATAAGTCTGTTTGTTGTGAATTTGTTTAAGTTGATCAAGGTTATGCATAAGTTTGTTTGTTGTGAATTTTTTTAAGTTAATCAATGATTACGTTAAAATGGGGGAGTAATGTTAGATATTTTAGTGTAATCAAGAATTACACTTCAAATAAGTTAGGAGGTGTTGGAGTGCACCTTTGTTTGAATTATTATAATTCAAAGTGTTTGAGCGGAGCCCGCAAGCAATACCCCCTTGGCGGGGTTCCAGGGACAGCCACCCCGATAACAGGTCCAAGGGGCAGAGTCCTTGGCGAACATTATAGTCTTTTTATCATGACTTAATAGAATTACACTAATGGTTTAATGACGTTGACTGAAACAGTTAGAATCAACAAACTAATGGACGATAAATACAACTAAACTATTGAACTAAAAGTGTTAAAATCAACAAACCATAAGAATAAAAATCATAGTTTACTCTAAACAAAACAACTGTATTATAGAAAAAAAGTTAAATGATATCAGTTATTTTTATTAAGTCTTCGAACGAAATGACATCTAAATAATAGGTAAAATAAAATAAAAACTCGTTGACCAACCGAAATCTCATGTGTTATAAAGTTTTGTGAAATAATAAATTAAAGATTAAAGATTGTTTAAATAACATATTGCTTCTCAAGTATTTAGTCAATAAATTATCTATATATTATAATAAAACAAAACAAATTTTGACCACTTGACAACCACTTATGTCATTAATTGTCATGTGTTATTGTTATACTCCTTATTGTTTTACCTTACGAGGAAAAACACAAGGCCTTTATTTCACTTAATTTTATAGAAACTAGACTTTCCTTTTTGTGCAAACCGTTTTGTAAGACCCTATCTTACTTTACTTGAATTTCTATTAAAATTTCGCATTTTGATGTGTGAATGCGAATACACATCACTCATATTTACGAGTTTATTAAAACTTTTTCAACATCTTTAAACAAATTAACATGTTATCGTTGGTTAGATTTATTATAATCAAAACCAAATGAGGAAGCTTGAACTTTGATCGTGTTCGGTTCTTCATATAGCATGATCCACCTCCGGTGCTCCCAAACATCACATATATTTCATAATTTATGAAATACATTAGTTAAAAATAAATTATAAAATAACCAAATAAATATGAAGTCTTAAAAACAATAAAAAAAACAAAAACTTTATTTCAGACCCCAACGTAAGCTACGGTGGCCACCGTAGCTTACGGTCCAGCATTACGGTCCTAGCTCACTGTCTTACGGCTAAGACTTCCAATTTCAACCAGCAGCTGCCTACCGTGAGCTATGGTAGGCCACCGTAGCTTACGGTGGGCTGCTGCAGCTTTTCTCTTGTTTGAAGTTTTAGTTATGACATGTTCCGTAACTCACTCAATTCTTCTCCGTTCTACCCGAAACTTGTTTCTAAATATCTGTAGAATATTTTCTTACATATTTTACCCGAAATACTTGACCCAGATTATTATTTCTTATGGATTACACATTCACTCCTGATTTATGCGTATATTCATTTTGACCCATTAAGTGATTGAAGTGTATAAACTTAAATCTCACTTCCTCTTACTTTGTTTCTCGTTTTCCCATCAAAATATCTAATTACATTCCACCAAAACTATACATTGTGGTGGATTGATTATAAAAATGATATATTTTAAATTCTACCATTCGGTTTGGTGTTTTTACGAAAAAGGTCTAATATGAGACATTAAGCCAAAACGGCTTATGCTTTTCGCCTTTACATTACCAAAGGGGTCTATCATATTATAAAACTTATTTTTAAACAAATATTAGAGTCGTTTACCTATTTTATCATTCGAGGGCATTTTGGTCAACTTAGACCCCTCTTTACGACGAAGGACTTACAACATTATGTTTTGACCAAAACGAACATCTAACCATAATCTATGTAAAATCATTATGTTCTTAAGAACATAATGATTACATATTAGATTATTGGATTTACCTTACCTTAGGTAATCCCTTTTTCATTTAGGATTCATTTAACTTTCATCAGACCTTTGAGTCCTGGTTGAGAGTTTGACCCGTTACACGTACCTGACTCGGGTCATAGCATTGGCCCGTTTAATTACTTTGTACTACTAGTTACTAATTAATAGCGATGCGAACCAAACGCCATTTCCCTGTGACAAAAACTCGACAAGCATTCACTAGATATTATTGTCAAATGGTGATATCATCACCATTTGATCCATTTGGTCAAAATGACCATTGTATCATCACGAGATGGTATTTATTTACCATCTCATCATGTATCCGTTTCAGTTTACACCACATGATCGTATTACTTAAATTTGTTTCTCAATTTATTCGATTCATTATGGCATACGCCATAGGGTGTCTATATCAAAATTTAATATTTATTTGTCAACTCCTGACTGAATTACCATTTTACTCTTTTATTTCTTATGGCTTACACCATAAGGTAATTTTTTTTTCGAATTCCTTGTTTATTTGTCATTACATGACTAAATTACTGATTTACCCTTTTTACCATCAAATATGGTTTATTACCATTTTCACTTGTTCCGACCCATATTGATTCAAGTCGGAACCTTGCATTTTATATCTCATTCCGATTACCAAATCACTTATTCTTAGTCAATTACATAAGTAGATTTTCTATATTAAGGATGTAAGCTTTACTTACCTTGAAATCCAATTATGCTCTTTCCGCGTACTTGATCCGTTTGACCCGCTTCTTCCCAAGCCTCCACCTAGTTTGTCAAGCGTCAAACTATCATTTATCATTCGCAAGATGGTTAGGCTAGTCATCATTTAAAATGACTATTCCACCTTATGGATTTTATATCAAATTTATCATTTGATCTTATTATATGTCAGTTTAACTCTTAAAAGTCAACTGCCCATTTACACATACAAACTCACGGATAAGTTTAACACCTCATTTAAGTGTTTCGTTAATTACCCGGTAAGCGCTATTCTTAGGACACCATTATAGCTACGTTTTCCAAACCAAATTCATTTCGTTTCTTTCACTTAAACAAATTCAAGCGATTGTTAACATCAAGTTAACTTAGCTTTTGATCAACAATGCTAATTTATCCGTTAGCTAGGTTTTCATCTTTATGTAGCAGTCCATTTCATCATATTATTAGACATTCACCCGAATACCAACATTACCAATTTAACATCTATTAACATTAACTAAACATTTATTTCATCATATCATACAAAACTTATTTCAAGTCATGTATGATTACATACTCGAATCTCTAATTTGTTCAAGTTTCTTACACATGCATACAAGTATGATGATCATAAACATTCCCACATTATTAATTTCATCATATGGTCAAGAACCCATTTCATTATTTACTTGTTAATCACTAACAAGAAATCTTACATCAAATTGTGCATAATTTCTTTAAGTTTAACGAAATCAATCATACACATACACTTAATTTTATCTTTGGATCATAATCTAACTATCTATTTGTAAGTATTCAACTTGTCTCAAGTTATGATTTTTCACCAATCTAGGTTTTGAGACATACCTTATGATCCCCTCGATTAGGTGATTGTTTATATGCGTTCATTCATCGATTCCGAGCTTAATTCATCCTTTAATTTGATGATTTAGGAAGAACAAGTGTTTGCCCCTTGTTCTCCAGCCGTAGAACACACACACATACACATTCACTATGTGATTTGTGTTTTAATTTTTTGATATTTATCATACAAGTTCCCTTTTTAGCAGCTTTGGTCCCTCAAGTTTAGTTTTGATTATGAATGAGATTACAACTCATTGTTTGGTTACTTGTATACATGTTTTTAACTAGGTTTATTTGTTCCTAGTCATTTTGTTTATAGTTTAACTTTCACCGCTAACGGTCTTTTACTCACTTTTTAATATTAACGTGGTTTGATCACCAAACCCGTTTTTTGGGTGTTACAAATCTACCCCCTTAAAGAGGTTTCGTCCTTGAAACCTTTCTTACGTAGTTTCTTGGGTTCAACCTAATGGACTTGGTTTCGTTTTCACCTGAGTATTGCTCATATTTTAATTATTCAAAAATTCTTATCAGGAAGGTATGGCATTGCCTTTTAGGCTCCAAGGTGCATGCGCCCTTCATGTGTAAGGCCTCATGTGTCGTTTATTTCATCTTGTATCCCTTTTCTTTACTTGATCGAGTCGTCATTCCCCACTCGTTCATATGTATCTGTCAACATGCTTATTCCACGCAAACCTTATACCGATAAGCGCATTCAACAAATTTTAAATCTAATTTTGATCTTGTCGGTTAGACTTATTATTCATCGGTTACCTTATACTTCATAATTTAGGTACGCTTATATTGCATTCGCAAGGCTTTTACTAACTTTTGAGACCCTAGTCTCATGGCTCGTGTCACAAGGTAATCGTTTACCATGTTATATATTTATATATATACATATATATTGACCGTGATTACATCACGTCATGTTAAATTTTATATCTATCCTTTTCGTTTTTGAAAATTTTCTTTTACTTAGGCTCTTAAGGTGAGGTCTTTTAATGCATCATTCCTCTTGATTCGTGATCCCAAGGTCATTTTGACCTTGTAGATTATTACACTATTCGTAACTCGAAGGTCGGGGTGATCCTTTAGATCATCCTTTGTCCCGTGTCGTTCTTTAAATATATTTGGTTTCAATGTACCTCTTTTTTACTTAAAAGGAAAAATCATTTACGTTGTCTTTTTCCGCCAAATCATGGCTCTCTTTTACCATGAAGGCTAATTTATTTTACTTCAATTATGGTCCTCAGGCCATGTTTGATTCGGTTTATTAACATTTTCGTTTTCTATGACTCCGCGAGTCATTTATGAATCACTTTCACTTGTCGGATCTATTAGTCGTTTCATCTCCATTGGGTGATGATCATTTGCGTCCAAACCCCTGGCGCAATGTCAACTGGCATTGACCACTTGTCACCACCGAGTCACAACTACCATCTTTAGTGGCAACCACAGCATTTTGTGTATGTTGCCCCAAACAAGTATTCAGATCAGACACTGTCTGTTGATAGCCGTGCGCGCCTACGCGATCGTAGTCCATGACTAGATCAATTTTCGTTCGGACAACTCTTCCGACTCTACGACTTCATATGTCATTTATGCGTTGGTTTGCCTTACGTTTACCGTTATCCGGTTTAAGCCTATATTTTCTTTACAACCCGTTACCTGGGGTTTTTTATCTTAATGTTTTAACGTTCCCGTTATCCGTTTTGCGTCTTCATTTATATTCATTCACGACCCATTTTATGTGTTCATTTCTATTCCATGCCCCATTATTCGGTTTACGTCTACAGTATATTAATCACGTCCCATTATCCGGGCTCATTATTCTTTTGCTTTAACGCTCCCGTTACCCGGTTTGCGTTTACTTTTAAATTCAATCACTATACTTCTTTTTGACTCGTTTGGCCTGCTCGTGTGAAATCCATCACTTATGAGCGATCGAATCTAATTCTTTATTTAACCCGTTTGATTTGTTCTTGTGAGATTCATCACTTATGAACTATCAGACTTTGTTCATTATCTAACCCGTTTGACTTGTTCGTGTGAAATACATCACTTTTGAAAAAATAAAACTTTATTCTATGTCTAATCCGTTTGACTTGTTCTTGTGAAATCCATAACTTTTGAACAGTCAAACTTTATTCATCCGTTTGACTTGTTCATGTGAAATCCATCACTTCTGAACAGTCAAACTTTATTCTTTATCCGATCATCCTTTATGGCCTCACAGACCATGAATGATGATTATTATCATCATTTCTTTCTTTTCTCTTTTTATCTTTTCTACGATCATAGTCATCGACTTGATCATTTCCCATGTGGGCACTACCTCCGTTTCTATGACCTCACAGGTCATTTATACTTTGGTTTTACGTGCCCTTTTTGTCAACCATGGTTCTTTTGTCCATAATGACTCATTCCCATTCACCTCGTCTTTACCATATCGAATGTATATGTGTTTATTATAACAAGTTCATGATATCATGTGTTTATCATTTACTTGGCTAGAGTAAGCGATCAACACATGGTACACATGACCTTATTATAACTAACACATTACTTACCATGTAAGTAAATCCTCTGTTCATGTCCATATTTCTAATTTATTTGGGAAAATCTTGTTTAATTGTTATTTAACAATCATTAGTTTTTACTCTTCTCATCTCGAAACATATAAATGTTTTTCCCTTTTTATAAGACTTTTATGTAACCACATTTATCTATGTGATCTTTACTTTTCCTCAATAAAATCTTATTGAAAATTTTCTACTTGGATGGTCACCCCATCCAAGATTTTAGATCTGTACTCTTTTATATTTTATTATTCATGATTTGTGAATAATGAGTATTACCCGCCCAATTTCTCTTGGGAACATCATCATGGATGGGTATCCCTTCCGGTTTTCCCATGATTTAGTCTCATATACAACCCTTGTTCATTACATATCTGTTGTATACTACTAGTTATACAATAATTTAAAGTGTGCACCTATGCGATATTTTCTTCATTGGCTTTCATTGCCGTTCCACCTTTATTTAATATCATCATTTAGTTTAGGTCCTTAACGAGTATGCTCTACTTGTCATACTTCAGACCATTCTGTCATCGCGTCGGCAGATCATTAGATTCCCGCCATCTTCAGACGCGAGCATCCTTTAACCAAAACGTTTACATTGATTAGTAACATTGAAAATTAATAAGCGCCCTTAGAATAGTACAAGGCTATCTACAATATTTGTTAACACAAGTAAATTCACTAGTTCTATCGGTCTTTTATCATTTTATTTGGGGTAACGTGCATTCACACGATAACCCTATGTGTTATTTACAACACTTTAACTATGTTAGACCGCTAAATTTATAATAACTTACCGGATCATGCGACCAAGCCTCGAACCGAACATATTTGATCATTAACCTTGAGCTCTGATTACCAACTTGTAAGACCCTATCTTACTTTACTTGAATTTATATTAAAATTTCGCATTTTGATGTGTGAATGCGAATACACATCACTCATATTTACGAGTTTATTAAAACTTTTTCAACATCTTTAAACAATTTAACATATTATCTTTGGTTAGATTTATTATAATCAAAACCAAATTCGGAAGCTTGAACTTTGATCGTGTTCGGTTCTTCATATAGCTTGATCCACCTCCGGTGCTCCCAAACATCACCTATATTTCATAATTTATGAAATACATTAGTTATAGAAAAATTATAACATAACCGAATAAACATGAAGTCTTAAAAACAATAAAAAAACAAAACTTTATTTCAGACCCCACCTTAAGCTACGGTCAGCATTACGGTCCTAGCTCACTGTCTTACGGCTAAGACTTCCAATTTCAACCAGCAGCTGCCTACCGAAAGCTATGGTAGGCCACCGTAGCTTACGGTGGGCTGCTGCAGCTTTTCTCTTGTTTGAAGTTTTAGTTACGACATTTTCCGTAACTCACTCAATTCTTCTCCGTTTTACCCAAAACTTGTTTCTAAATATCCGTAAATATTTTCTTACATATTTTATCCGAAATCCTTGACCCAGATTCTTATTTCTTATGAATTACACACTCACTCTTGATTTATGCGTATATTCATTTTGACCCATTAAGTGATTTAGGTGTAAAAACTAAAATCTCACTTCCTCTTACTTTGTTTCTCGTTTTCCCACCAAAATATCTATTTACATTCCACCACAACTATACATTGTGGTGGATTGGTTATAAAAATGCTATATTTTAAATTCTACCATTCGGTTTGGTGTTTTTACGAAAAAGGTCTAATATGAGACATTAAGCAAAAACAGCTTATGCTTTTCGCCTTTACATTACCAAATGGGTCTATCATATTATAAAACTTATTTTTAAACAAATATTAGAGTCGTTTACCTATTTTATCATTCGAAAGCATTTTGGTCAACTTTGACCCTTCTTTACGATGAAGGACTTACAATATTATGTTTTGACCAATACGAACATCTAACCATTTATTGAATTTACCTTACCTTAGGTAATCCCTTTTTCATTTAGGATTCATTTAACTCTTACCAGACCTTTTAGTCCTGGTTGAGAGTTTGACCTGTTACACGTACCTGGCTCGGGTCATAGCATTGACCCGTTTAATTACTTTGCACTACTAGTTACTAACTAAAAGCGATGCGAACCAAATGCCATTTCCCTGTGATTACAAAAAACTCGACAAACATTCATTAGATATTATTGTCAAATGGTGATATCATCACCATTTGATCCATTTGGTCTAAATGACCATTTTATCATCACGAGATGGTATTTATTTACCATCTCATCATGTATCCGTTTTAGTTTACACCACATTATCGTATTACTTAAATTTGTTTTTATTCGATCCATTATGGCATACGCCATAGGGTCTCTATATCAAAATTTAATATTTATTTGTCAACTCGTGACTGAATTACCATTTTACTCTTTTATTTCTTATAGCTTACACCATAAGGTAATTTTTTTTCCGAATTCCTTGTTTATTTGTCATTACATGACTAAATTACTGATTTACCTTTTTTACCATCAAATATGGTTTATTACCATTTTCACTTGTTCAGACCCATATCGATTCAAGTCGGAACCTTGCATTTCATATCTCATTCTGATTACAAAATCACTTATTCTTAGTCAATTACATAGGTAGATTTTCTATATTAAGGATGTAAGCTTTACTTACATTGAAATCCGACTATGCTCTTTCCGCGTACTTGATCCGTTTGACCCGCTTCTTCCCAAGCCTTCACCTAGCTTGTCAAGCGTCAAACTATCATTTATCATTCGCAAGATGGTTAGGTTAGGCATCATTTAAAACGACTATTCCACCTTACAGATTTTATATCAAATTTATCATTTGATCTTATTATATGTCAGTTTGACTCTTAAAAGTCATCTGCTCATTTACACATACAAACTCACGGATAAGTTTAATAACTCATTTAAGTATTTCGTTAATTACCCAGTAGGCGCTATTCTTAGGACACCATTATAGCTACGTTTTCCAAACCAAATTCATGTCGTTTCTTTCACTTAAACAAATTCGAGCGATTGTTAACATCAAGTTAACTTAGCTTTTGATCAACCATGCTAATTTATCTGCTAGCTAGGTTTTCATCTTTATGTAGCAGTCCATTTCATCATATTATTAGACATTCATCCGAATACCTAATATTACCAATTTAACATCTATTAACATTTACTAAACATCTATTTCATCATATCATACAAAACTCATTTCAAGTCATGTATGATTACTTACTCGAATCTCTAATTTGTTCGAGTATCTTACACATGCATACAACTATGATGATCATAAACATTCCCACACTATTAATTTCATCATATAGTCAAGAACCTATTTCATTATTTACTTGTTAATCACTAACAAGAAATCTTACACCAAATTGTGCATGATTTCTTTAAGTTTAATGAAATCAATCATACACATACACTTAATTTTATCTTTGGATCATAATCCAACTATCTATTTGTAAGTATTCAACTTGTCTCAAGTTCTGATTTTTCACCAATCTAGGTTTTGAGACATACCTTATGATCCCCTCGATTAGGTGATCGTTTATATGCGTTCATGCATCGATTCCGAGCTCAATTCATCCTTTAGTTTGATGATTTTGGAAGAACAAGGGTTTGCCCCTTGTTCTCCAGCCGTAGAGCACACACACATACACATTCACTATGTGTTTTGTGTTTTAATTTTTTGATAGTTATAATAAAAGTTTCCTTTTTGGCAGCTTTGGTCCCTCAAGTTTAGTTTTGATTATGAATAAGATTACAACTCATTGTTTGGTTACTTGTATACATGTTTTTAACTAGGTTTATTTGTACCTAGTCATTTTGTTTATAGTTTAACTTTCACTGCTAATGGTCTTTTACCCACTTTTTAATATTAACATGGTTTGATCACCAAACCCATTTTTGGGGTGTTACACGTTTCATTTAAATATGATTGCAAATCAAAAACCCTATTATTTCTTCCATATCGCACCATATATGCACTTTCCTTCGTTATCTTTTGTAAGAGCGTTTTCTTCAATAATAGATTACTTGTAGAAGCTTGCATATAATTAATTATTTTACACTCATTTTCAACTAGATATTTGTTGATCCGTTAATTTTTTCAATGTTTAATGACTTTAACATTTTCAATGAAAACTTCGATGCTATTTTAAGGATTCAGTTATATCTTTTGATTTATTGACATTGAGTAATATTCTTTAAATTCAACATATACTTGTCAATAGTTTATTCAAGATTATATGAATTTATTTCTCTACCAAACTTTCTATGGTAAATCTTAATCAATTAATAATTGTATACGTATTTTTTATTATGTTAAATAATAAAAAGTATTTTTGGTCATTTTGATGTATCATTACTTTTTTAGTTACATTCCTTTTTAAGATTAATCATATATTTTTTAAATTTATGATATTTTTACTCTAATTTTGAGATTGTGTTCTCCTTTATATAAAATTATTTTTGTAACTAAATTGTAAATTTTTGTTATAACGATCTTAATTTTTAGATTCGTTTTTTAGGTCGGCATTCATAAGACATTTAATAAATACAATGACGTTTTAAAATATAATATATAATTGTAACTGATAACCGACTTCTAAAAATTATAATATATATTATGCATTCAAATTATAAAATAATTAAAGTTTTTAATTATGTTCAATTATGGTAATAATTTAAATTGTCTTTATTTGTTTAAATAAATCAATATAATAATTATTACCTTTTTGTATTATTATTATTATATTAATAATATTATTATTATTTTAATGAAATCTTGAATGATAACTGACAATCATTTCCATATTTAAAATGTTTGCATAACTTATAAATAAACAACAATTTGATGTTTAGCAAATGATTAATAATAAAAATCAAACACAATCACTATCTAATCTTAAAATTGGTTTGTGCTCATAGGTAGTTACAAATAATGTGACACTATAAAAAATAAAAAGAAAACACAAAGTCAAGTTACTAAGATTAGAAAAGATGAAAAATGTTACAAATAAGACGAATAATATGATGTACAATGAAATATTTAAAGATTCATATATTGTTTATATTGTTTGTTATTTATATATTGTAATTACCAATGAGGTGATTGACCTATTGAAAAAGACAAAAACATTTAATTACACTTAGATTTGAAGCTCTTATTTTAAAAATTCAAGTCACACATATAATAGAAATAAATAAAGAGAAAAAAGCTTGTACGTTGCAATTTAACTTTTTTCATATTTCATGCATTCAATATAATAATTATTAGCTTTTTGTATTATTATTATTATTATTATTATTTTAATGAAATATTGAATGATAACTGAAAATCATTTCCATATTTAAAATGTTTGCATAACTTATAAATAAACAATAATTTGATGTTTAGCAAATAATTAATAATAAAAATCAAACATAATCACTATCTAATGTTGATTTGTTCTTAAAATTGGTTTTTGCTCATAGGTAGTTACAAATAATGTGACACTATCAAAAATAAAAAGAAACACAAAGTTAAGTTACTAATATTAGAAAAGATGAAAAATGTTACAAATAAGACGAATAATATGATGTACAATGAAATATTTAAAGATTCATATATTGTTTATATGTTTGTTATTTATATACTGTAATTACCAATGAGGTTGTTGATCTATTTACAAAAGCAAAAATATTTAGTTACACGTAGATTTGAAAGTCTTATTTTAAAAATTCAAGTCACACATATAACAGAAATAAATAAAGAGAAAAAAACTTGTATGTTGCAATTTAACTTTTTTCATATTTCATGAATTATTTCTTATTATTATTTAATGAATTATATTATATAAAGTAAAATATATTAAATAAAATGACATGTGGTTTTTTTCGTATTTATATGTTAATGGAAAGCTACTTCGTGATAAAGATTAGGGTTTTTAAAATCGTAAAACGAAAAACAATTGTGATTATAATAGCATCTATATATATGTGCAATTTATTACATCAATTTATTTATAAGGAATATTTTCTTTATACAATTCATGTAACACATGATTTTAAACTAGTTGATTTAATATACAAAAGATTTACAAACACATAATTATGATTCTCGTATCTGGCTGGCTTAATTTAAAAAAAATGCTTGTCCTAATTTAGAAAAAAAAACCCACTGTCAGCATATGGTTTTTCTTCTTTTGAGTTTGTCAATGTGACCTAGAAACATCCGTAACCACATGATGTTAAGTCATGTGGACCTTTGATGGGTATCATCCAGAAATGTCATTTTCACCGTCCCACAAGTTTTAAGCAAAGGATTTATGGAATTCAATGGATCCCACATCACTAGTTTAATAAAAAAAAAATAAGTCTAGCGGTCCTTTGATGGGTATCATCCAGGCCGTAATATATAATGTTAAAGCGATAGTGAAAAATGCACCATGTAGTGAGGAGAGATGGCATTTTTTACTATCAATTAACGTAAGTTATGGTTATGGTTAGTAAAAGGAAAAAAAATGAGTTATATCATTTCTTTTTGATAAATTTAAAAAACAAAGTGTCATGTTTGAATCATTTTAATTGTTTTGAACATCAAAGATTTATACAGAAAGATTTAGGTTAGAAGAAGCTAACCAAACATCAACAAAAATTACATTGAAAGAAGAGGGTTTTAAGCCACTCGGTCCAGGTAAAGTTGATTTTCCTACTTCGACTGACTTTCCACAAAATGAAACGTATGAAATTGAATAAAAAGGTCCATCTTCAAATCACTATCATTGAAAAAAGTATCATTCCGTGTCTTCCAAATCATCCACCAGAACGTGGCTATAATACCTTCCACCACTTAGCTTTAAATTGTGGAAAGATATAACCAATCGACCCAAGCCATCATATCCTTTGGCTTCACCACTATGGGACCGCCAATGTTCAAGCATAGCATTATAGATCTCTAAATCCGAGTTGCAATATAACAAATTACCAACCAAATGGACCACAGTTTCACTTTCAGACACGCAAAAGGGGCACGTAGTTAATGGAATGTCAAAACCTTTACTGTAAAGATTAACCGGTGTGAGCAACCTGTCAAGGAAAAGTCTCCACATGAATATGTTGATCTTTTTAGGCTCTCCTTTATTCAACGATCATAGAAGAAGCCTGTGGGAGAATTTTCTTTTCAACAGCTTTCCTCAACTCCCAGACACAAAAAAAAAATCACTTTTTTTTTCGTATCATCATTTGAATTCGACCATTGAACTTGATCCAAACTTAGCTACTTAGCTGAAGGGTAGAAAGTTGGGTTTCCTCCACTTTCCCACCCAATCAATCTATGCTATTCCCAATGCTTCATCCCATTTCTTTTCCGGTCTTTTACAAGAAAATATACTTGGATAAGTCTCGGCCAAAGTCATTTCTCCAAGCCAAACCTCCTCCCAAAAGCTTCCGGAGTCACCAATCCTCATTGTTTACACATGGCTCATATAGGAATCGGACTTTTGTATTCAAATCGTGAATACCCTTGACTATCATATTTTAGACCCCCTGCTTGTAGCCACCTCTCGTTAATAAAAAAAGACATCATTATTATAAATGGATTAAAGAACTCGAAGCCATAACGCATTCTTACACAAATGAAATCTCAACATCCATTTTAACATGAGGGCCAAATCAAAGTGGACAAGCTTCCAAGACCCAAACCACTTTTACTTTAATCTGCGATAATCAAATCCCATCTGACCTAAGCCATTTTCATAATGGAGCCAACTTCTCCAAATAAATTAGCACAGGAAAGTACTTTCAAGAGAATTCCTAACAATATTAGGCATCAAAAATAAAGAAATAATAAGTTGCAACCGAGCGAAAACTGAAGTAACAAGACCTTCCACTAATTAACAATGAATTAGCTTTCCAAGAAGCCAATTTGAAAGATAACTTCTTCACTATTGGTTGCCACAATTTCTAGTTGCCATATTTTTACCCATCGGAAGTCCGAGGTAAATAAATGGAAGAGTAGCTAGTTTGCACCCGACCTTACAAGCCACACATTGGACCTCACTTGGACCCACATGAATACCAAAAGATTAGATTTTTGTGTTTAACATTAATCCTGAGGCTAGATAGAAGCAATTAAGGGCTATCACTACATTTATAACATTTTTTCAATCTCCAAAAATGATCACATCATCGGCATAAAAAGAATGAGATAAAGGAACATTACAATTTCCATTCGAGGTGAGTGTCCTGAATCAACCAAAATATTAAGCATGATAATCGGACCTTCCATAATCAAAATAAAAAGAAAAGGAGACAATGGGTCACCTTTTCGAGAGATCATGATGAATGGAAAATTCATGAATAATGTTGCCATTTCCAAGCACCAAGGCCGTAGCCGAGTGTAAGCACACTTCTTTTTAACTTTTTTTTTACCAATTAAGAGTCTCATTCATAATTAAAGTAACATCTAGAATTTGTCGATCTTTAATGATCTTTAATGAATACTGACTGAACCAGACTAACAATGTTCCCTACAACTTTTGCCAACCGAAGTGCTAAAAGCTTAGCGAAGATCTTATATCGAAGATTGACCAAACTTATAGGTTGAAACTCCATACCAATAAACGATTATGAACTTTCAAAATAAGAGTTTTGATCTAACACATATTCCATGATATCCAATTGCAACATACACGAATACCTCATCACAAAAGCGAAAGAAAACCCATTCGGCCCTTTGAAATTTTCATTCCCACAAGCCCCTATAGCGTCCCGAACTTCCCCTTAATTTGTAAGATTGGTTTGTCTTGATTTGTTGTACATTGCGATTTTTTGTGCTCGTTGTTGTTGTATGTTGCTTTTGTGGTGTTGTACCTTGATTTGGTATATAAACCTTAAATATCTCTCATTTATGCTTTTCATCTCCATGCAAAGTGCTACTATGCTATTCACCGTTGTCTTCTCTGACGACCGGTTATCATGTTAAGGTGATTTGCCTTTTACTCCAGTTAAACCTCTAGGGTTTTCATGTCTGTTTCTGTCATGGTTTCTGGTTAAGTATCCAGTTAGATGATGGTTAACCCTTTGAGTTTTTCTTAACGCTGACTATTTTTGATAGAACAACCGTCAACTATCCATACTTGTAACTCAACCTGTTTTCTATTTGGTGTAATTCAATCACATTTTTTTCGTTGTATGTGTGTTACTTTTGTATTTCAATAAAGTCATCCCAATATATTTTTTTCGATAATGATGGAAATTAGTATTAGTCAAAATACATATAATTGTGTAAAAACAGGTAAAAGAAGATCATAGAAGTACAAAGTTTAGAAACTAGTGTATATATATAAGGATTTTATTAAAAAAAACAAAGTTCTTAATCATTTAACAAACAACTCATAAACTGGGGACCTAAGTGGAATTATCTTTTAGAAACCCTAAATATCTACCACCTTTGACCAGCTTTTCGATGTTCCGTCAGAATTTTCTCTGGTCGCTTTAACTCGAATCCAACCATCCTAAGTTAAATTTTTATGAAATTAAACCGTTTAAACAAGAATAATCACAACTCAAGTTGTTACAATTGTAACCGAACATTTAGAGAACATCAACCAGGGGACAATAAGGTCTATTATAAAATAATCGGCGACACCGCTATTGTTTAATTCGATTAAAGGACATTAGAACTACAATCCAGTATAAATTACACCATTCGAACTCTCCCCGGAAGCTTTTCATACATCGGGATACTCTCATTTACTCGTATCTGAGCACCTATATTCACGTCGGATCTAGCCAGAACCGGAACTCTGGCCATCGCTGCATTCATAGTCTAACATCGTTGATCCGATAAATTAATGTGTGCCTTTCAATTATTTTTGTATATAGATTAAAAGCTCCATAATAATCGAAACCATCAGTCTCTATGCGTTATTCAATTTGTAAGATCTTGGGATTAGGGGTCTTTGTTCATAGATTGTAAGTTAGATTAGGTTTCTAGTTGTGTATGTAGACAATACGAGCCATTGGACTACCAACAATTCTGGTAGCCGAGTTGGTCATCGTTCCACATTTGAACATCTTGAAACGCTTCAGGTGTGGGTTCAAGTCCCGTTTTGGCTCTTTTCTTAGGTTTTTAATTTTGTTTATGTTTATACTAGGTATTTAAAATGCGGATAATTATATCAAATGAACTTTTGTAATTAATACAACCTATTAAAACATAACCATTAATATGAATTTCTTTTCTAAACTCATCCTATCTAATTAACATAAGTTATTGTATAATGATGGAGAGGGAAAAACCCACGCATTAACGTGTTTATCGTATGGTTTTTATTATGTTTTAGGTGATTCTATTGTTTGAATGTGATAACTACAAGAAATTATGGTTTTGCAAATTAATCGCTTAAATCGATAGAGTTAAAGTGTTTGGAAATGAAGTGGAACACCCAAAGACGATCAGCAAGGCAAAAGACATTGCTCGGGACGTGTTTTGGCTAAGAAGATGGCTTGGAAGCATGGAAAATTGGAAGAATGAAGTTTGGGGGCCTAATGGTCATTTGGTGAAAGTGTAAAAAGAAGAAATGAGAAATTGTAACACCCTGTAAAATCGTGTCCAATAATATAGTGACACGTGTTGTATTTTTTAAATAGTCAATTAAAGACTAATATGGACTAAAAGTGACAACATGCTCAAACTGAGCCTCTGAATGACTTTCTGTTGTCAACATGCATAAACCTAGCCTCTGAACGACCATTAGTGTCGTCATGCATAAAAACGTAGCCTCTGAACGACCATTAGTGTCGTTATGCATAAAACGTAGCCTCTGAATGACCGTTAGTGTCGTTATCCTTAAACTCGGCCTCTGAGTGACCGTTGTGTCAACATGCCTAGCCTCTGAGTGACATCGGAGTCAACATGCTTATACTAAGCCTCTGAGTGATCCTTTACGTAGTCCTAACTCTCATATATCCTATTTGTTGGACGAGAGTAATTAAATCCAATAATAGGTGAAAGTTGGATGATGGAGGGATTAAAAGTGTCAACATGTTAATTTATACCTCTGAGTGACCTTTTAACGAACCGAGAGCTCGACAATGTCTGGGCATAATCCCGGGTATGCCAAGTATTGGCTAAGTAGGGCTAAAAGTGCCAAAAAGGTGTTTAAAAAGGTTTTTAGAAGCTTTATAAAGTTTAGGGGTTAAAGTTTCAAACTTTGAAATTGATTATGGGGCGGTCGCGGGCCGCGAGAGACCAGGTTTGCGTCTCTCGCGGGGCGCGAGAAGAGGTCTTCTGCAGAAAGTTTTGCTTGGCTCCCAAACAAAACTCCAAAACCATAAATCGAAACCGTGGCTTCCCAAACTGCTATGCCACCTTTTGGGACACTTGTAAGCTCCCTCTTACACCCCTAAACACCTGGCTTCACCTCCTTTGAGCTCTCCAACTATAAATAGGTGATCAAGTTCACCATTTGAACTTGAACCTTTCTAAATCACAACTCTTCTCCCTTCTCTGGAAGTTCCTAGTTGAAAGGAGCATCCAACTTAGTTCTCTTGCATTCTAGAAACCTCTTATAAGTGTTCCTTGCTCTTGCATTTTCGTTTATAGGCTTTTATAGCCAAAAGTCAAGTGTTTATAGAAAACGCTTTGACTTTCGGTTAAGACCATTATGGTCCAGCCATTGTTCGAAATGAACATGGCTAAGTGATCGTAATAAGGTAGGTGTTAATCCCTATAAATGATACCTCCTAAAGATCACGTTTGCTAGACCAATTGACAGGTCAAAGTTATGTTATTAAAAAGTCAAACAGTCCATTTTTCGGAAAAATCATAAATTGATCTTATACATGTTATGAAACCTGTTTTGACACTTAAACAACTTGGTAATAATTATTAGAACATGTAAGAACATGTTCGGCTCGTCAATTTCAGTTCTAGGGTCGGTTCGCAACCGAAAGTCGCAAAGTTTGACTTCTCCTTTGAATTTCGATTCTGACCCGACTTAGGTTAGTTACCTACTGATCCAAAGTTGCATTATGATCATAATATAATGTAGCAAAACCCTCTGAGGTTATATTACATGATCATAATCAGAATCTAAGTTTATGCGCAAGTTCCATAATTATGCCATTTTTTACTAAAATGCCCTTTTGCATAAAACAAGGTTTTAAATGATAATGAACTTGAAAATGAGTTTCCTACTGATGTAATATTATAAGTAGGATTATTTGGGATGTTAAACCAAATTATAAACTGAGTTTTCAAGCAGCCTTAAGGTAAATCTTTTACCTACTGATATGTTATATTAAATAACATATCTAAGACATTTTAATCCGACCTTAACATCAGTTTTTATTAAACATCACATAAAGACGTCATTTTACGACATAAGCGCCGCTTCGGCGCATAGTATGATTTTAAACCATATTAATTAACCAAGACTTGTTACCTACTGATTTTAAAACTTATTTTAAACATATTTACAGTAGGTACATGTTATAAACTCAGAATCCGAAATAAATTATAAACTTTGTGTAAAATGACCAAAATGCCCTTTCGGTGCATAGTTTGGTCATAAAAGATAAATTACACAAATAATTGGTATCCTACTGATATTATATCATAAATAAATTATTTTTCCAGAATACTTATAATTTATAAACTTAAAATATATTCAAGTTCGTTTTATACGGTATATAATTACAGAAATGCCGTTAATTTAAGGCTTAATTTCATTTTAAAACCTTAACGGGCATACAAGTTGATATCCTACTGATATCTTAACTTATTAAAAGTATAATGGCATATAGAACATGTCCATGACTTATCTGGGTACCCATTATTGCTTATAAGCGTACGGTTGATTATACGTAACTAATTTACGGAATTTAACCGAAACGGGTTTAACCTTGTCATTTAAGTTTCAAAATCCAGAATGTTTATAGTTACCCTTATTATACAAGTCAAGTACTTGTCGGGATTAAACTACATTCTATCGGATCATCGTTTAATCAAGCGTTATACGTAATGATCATGTACACTATTCGGTTTATAAGACCGTTAGTATTTAATTGGCTAGCTTATACCATAATCCAGACTAGAGCCTTCCCGGTAAATGCTATCTGCACTTGGTACTTTTGTATATGGTTGAGTTATTTGAAAAAATAAAAGAAGAAGGCTAGCTCAGGTAAATACTCTCTCGACTTATTTTCCCTATATGGGTTTGGGATACGGTAAATTATTACCGCTTGGTCCGAAATGGGGTCAATCGAATGCCCGTTTGTGGCTAGTAAACCAGCATATTACGTTTTAATCAGTTTTGTTTGATAACTTAAACATCGGGGGTTAAATTACCGTGTCCTGGATATCCTCGGCTCAATACATTAGTTATTGGCCACGACCTTAGCACGGGGTGTAGGCATACACCTGACAGATGCTCATATGCAAATTACCCAAGACGTTTTTGTGAGTTCTAAGTGGTGTGTATTTAATCATGTCTCGGTTTCTGTACTGGGCCCTTTATGTATTGACAAACATGTGAATCTGATACAAGGTTGCAAGGTCAACTTTTCCAAGTTAATAAAAGATTTTGTGTCGTTTGCACTTAAAAATCATTTTTAAAGTTTTCAAAATGAGTCAGTTAGGTGTATTTACCAGCGTAAGCTGACGTATCGTCCAAAGGCTAAGTTGTAGGTACAATACGAAATAGGCCGAAAGCTGCTCGGTAGTGATAAGAGGATCTTGGAAATCCTTAGATCTGCCCTAAAGTCTGTTTTACATTCTTTCTTGTACATTTTATGATCCGCCCGTGGGTCTTCTATTACAAGCTTGTATATTATTTTGTATTTTCGAACATTCAGTTTGTAATAGTAATTTTACTCCAAGACTTCCGTTGTGCCGTGTTTTATTGATAATGATGTTATTAACTGACGTCATGATACTCCCCACCCGGGCCCACCAGTGTAAGGATTTGGGTTGGAAATCCGGGGTGTGACAGAAATAGATAAAACCCGCCGTAAGTTACGGTTGGGTGGTCGTAACTTACGACCAGGTCAGAAGCATCAGAAAGAAACCGAAGGTATCTGTCGTAAGTTACGACATGTAGCCATAACTTACGAAGGGGTTTGGGTGGACACATGGGAAGGTTGTTTTAAGGTATAAAAGAAATTTTTAAACCCTAATCGAATTATTCAGCCGGGGGACGAAAATAGGGATGTAGGAGCACTTCTTGGACGATTTTTAACCCTTTCCATCAAAGTTTTTAATAAAACCGAAGATCCTAGAGATGAATTCAAACATGATTCAAGCATTTGAAGATCATATCATCGACATGAGCGGCTAAATCTTTTGTGGTTTCCTCCGGGTGGAGGATTCTTGAAAGTTGACGTATTTTATGTGTTCTTTATTGTACTTGAACTTGGTAATATAAGCATTCAATGCTTTTTACCTATGGATTTAATTAATTGGTTGTAAACGATTGATTTCTATGTGAACCTTATTTCAAATTCATTCAATTCCCGAGAGTTCTAGTAATTGGAATATATTTGATAGGGATTGGAGTTGATAACTTTAATTGATGTTCATATGATAACCTTTCATTGTTTTGGAATATATTTGATAGGGATTGGAGTTGGTAACTATATTTTCTTTACAACCCGTTACCTGGGGTTTTTTATCTTAATGTTTTAACGTTCCCGTTATCCGTTTTGCGTCTTCATTTATATTCATTCACGACCCATTTTATGTGTTCATTTCTATTCCATGCCCCATTATTCGGTTTACGTCTACAGTATATTAATCACGTCCCATTACCCGGGCTCATTATTCTTTTGCTTTAACGCTCCCGTTACCCGGTTTGCGTTTACTTTTAAATTCAATCACTATACTTCTTTTTGACTCGTTTGGCTTGCTCGTGTGAAATCCATCACTTATGAGCGATCGAATCTAATTCTTTATTTAACCCGTTTGATTTGTTCTTGTGAGATTCATCACTTATGAACTATCAGACTTTGTTCATTATCTAACCCGTTTGACTTGTTCGTGTGAAATACATCACTTTTGAAAAAATAAAACTTTTTTCTATTTCTAATCCGTTTGACTTGTTCTTGTGAAATCCATAACTTTTGAACAGTCAAACTTTATTCATCCGTTTGACTTGTTCATGTGAAATCCATCACTTCTGAACAGTCAAACTTTATTCTTTATCCGATCATCCTTTATGGCCTCACAGACCATGAATGATGATTATTATCATCATTTCTTTCTTTTCTCTTTTTATCTTTTCTACGATCATAGTCATCGACTTGATCATTTCCCATGTGGGCACTACCTCCGTTTCTATGACCTCACAGGTCATTTATACTTTGGTTTTACGTGCCCTTTTTGTCAACCATGGTTCTTTTGTCCATAATGACTCATTCCCATTCACCTCGTCTTTACCATATCGAATGTATATGTGTTTATTATAACAAGTTCATGATATCATGTGTTTATCATTTACTTGGCTAGAGTAAGCGATCAACACATGGTACACATGACCTTATTATAACTAACACATTACTTCCCATGTAAGTAAATCCTCTGTTCATGTCCATATTTCTGATTTATTTGGGAAAATCTTGTTTAATTGTTATTTAACAATCATTAGTTTTTACTCTTCTCATCTCGAAACATATAAATGTTTTTCCCTTTTTATAAGACTTTTATGTAACCACATTTATCTATGTGATCTTTACTTTTCCTCAATAAAATCTTATTGAAAATTTTCTACTTGGATGGTCACCCCATCCAAGATTTTAGATCTGTACTCTTTTATATTTTATTATTCATGATTTGTGAATAATGAGTATTACCCGCCCAATTTCTCTTGGGAACATCATCATGGATGGGTATCCCTTCCGGTTTTCCCATGATTTAGTCTCATATACAACCCTTGTTCATTACATATCTGTTGTATACTACTAGTTATACAATAATTTAAAGTGTGCACCTATGCGATATTTTCTTCATTGGCTTTCATTGCCGTTCCACCTTTATTTAATATCATCATTTAGTTTAGGTCCTTAACGAGTATGCTCTACTTGTCATACTTCAGACCATTCTGTCATCGCGTCGGCAGATCATTAGATTCCCGCCATCTTCAGACGCGAGCATCCTTTAACCAAAACGTTTACATTGATTAGTAACATTGAAAATTAATAAGCGCCCTTAGAATAGTACAAGGCTATCTACAATATTTGTTAACACAAGTAAATTCACTAGTTCTATCGGTCTTTTATCATTTTATTTGGGGTAACGTGCATTCACACGATAACCCTATGTGTTATTTACAACACTTTAACTATGTTAGACCGCTAAATTTATAATAACTTACCGGATCATGCGACCAAGCCTCGAACCGAACATATTTGATCATTAACCTTGAGCTCTGATTACCAACTTGTAAGACCCTATCTTACTTTACTTGAATTTATATTAAAATTTCGCATTTTGATGTGTGAATGCGAATACACATCACTCATATTTACGAGTTTATTAAAACTTTTTCAACATCTTTAAACAATTTAACATATTATCTTTGGTTAGATTTATTATAATCAAAACCAAATTCGGAAGCTTGAACTTTGATCGTGTTCGGTTCTTCATATAGCTTGATCCACCTCCGGTGCTCCCAAACATCACCTATATTTCATAATTTATGAAATACATTAGTTATAGAAAAATTATAACATAACCGAATAAACATGAAGTCTTAAAAACAATAAAAAAACAAAAACTTTATTTCAGACCCCACCTTAAGCTACGGTCAGCATTACGGTCCTAGCTCACTGTCTTACGGCTAAGACTTCCAATTTCAACCAGCAGCTGCCTACCGAAAGCTATGGTAGGCCACCGTAGCTTACGGTGGGCTGCTGCAGCTTTTCTCTTGTTTGAAGTTTTAGTTACGACATTTTCCGTAACTCACTCAATTCTTCTCCGTTTTACCCAAAACTTGTTTCTAAATATCCGTAAATATTTTCTTACATATTTTATCCGAAATCCTTGACCAAGATTCTTATTTCTTATGAATTACACACTCACTCTTGATTTATGCGTATATTCATTTTGACCCATTAAGTGATTTAGGTGTAAAAACTAAAATCTCACTTCCTCTTACTTTGTTTCTCGTTTTCCCACCAAAATATCTATTTACATTCCACCACAACTATACATTGTGGTGGATTGGTTATAAAAATGCTATATTTTAAATTCTACCATTCGGTTTGGTGTTTTTACGAAAAAGGTCTAATATGAGACATTAAGCCAAAACAGCTTATGCTTTTCGCCTTTACATTACCAAATGGGTCTATCATATTATAAAACTTATTTTTAAACAAATATTAGAGTCGTTTACCTATTTTATCATTCGAAGGCACTTGGTACTTTTGTATATGGTTGAGTTATTTGAAAAAATAAAAGAAGAAGACTAGCTCAGGTAAATACTCTCTCGACTTATTTTCCCTATATGGGCTTGGGATACGGTAAATTATTACCGCTTGGTCCGAAATGGGGTCAATCGAATGCCCGTTTGTGGCTAGTAAACCAGCATATTACGTTTTAATCAGTTTTGTTTGATAACTTAAACATCGGGGGTTAAATTACCGTGTCCTGGATATCCTCGGCTCAATACATTAGTTATTGGCCACGACCTTAGCACGGGGTGTAGGCATACACCTGACAGATGCTCATATGCAAATTACCCAAGACGTTTTTGTGAGTTCTAAGTGGTGTGTATTTAATCATGTCTCGGTTTCTGTACTGGGCCCTTTATGTATTGACAAACATGTGAATCTGATACAAGGTTGCAAGGTCAACTTTTCCAAGTTAATAAAAGATTTTGTGTCGTTTGCACTTAAAAATCATTTTTAAAGTTTTCAAAATGAGTCAGTTAGGTGTATTTACCAGCGTAAGCTGACGTATCGTCCAAAGGCTAAGTTGTAGGTACAATACGAAATAGGCCGAAAGCTGCTCGGTAGTGATAAGAGGATCTTGGAAATCCTTGGATCTGCCCTAAAGTCTGTTTTACATTCTTTCTTGTACATTTTATGATCCGCCCGTGGGTCTTCTATTACAAGCTTGTATATTATTTTTTATTTTCGAACATTCAGTTTGTAATAGTAATTTTACTCCAAGACTTCCGTTGTGCCGTGTTTTATTGATAATGATGTTATTAACAGACGTCATGATACTCCCCACCCGGGCCCACCAGTATAAGGATTTGGGTTGGAAATCCGGGGTGTGACAGAAATAGATAAAACCCGCCGTAAGTTACGGTTGGGTGGTCGTAACTTACGACCAGGTCAGAAGCATCAGAAAGAAACCGAAGGTATCTGTCGTAAGTTACGACATGCAGCCATAACTTACGAAGGGGTTTGGGTGGACACATGGGAAGGTTGTTTTAAGGTATAAAAGAAATTTTTAAACCCTAATCGAATTATTCAGCCGGGGGACGAAAATAGGGATGTAGGAGCACTTCTTGGACGATTTTTAACCCTTTCCATCAAAGTTTTTAATAAAACCGAAGATCCTAGAGATGAATTCAAACATGATTCAAGCATTTGAAGATCAAATCATCGACATGAGCGGCTAAATCTTTTGTGGTTTCCTCCGGGTGGAGGATTCTTGAAAGTTGACGTATTTTATGTGTTCTTTATTGTACTTGAACTTGGTAATATAAGCATTCAATGCTTTTTACCTATGGATTTAATTAATTGGTTGTAAACGATTGATTTCTATGTGAACCTTATTTCAAATTCATTCAATTCCCGAGAGTTCTAGTAATTGGAATATATTTGATAGGGATTGGAGTTGGTAACTTTAATTGATGTTCATATGATAACCTTTCATTGTTTTGCAATCAAAGTACTTAGTCTTTGAATAATCACAACCAATTAATTGAGTTACGCAATCATGTCATTGTGATTGTTACAATTGAACACGTAATTGAAATCCATTTTGAGTCTAAAATCCAGAGGAACCATCTTCTCTCTCATTGTTACACTCTTTTTAGTAAGTCTTAATTTAGTTCAACATACTCAAACACTCGATTTTACATTTTTTTTTCAATTCGATTCTTAGTACTTAATCAACAAACACTTTCCACTATACTCTTCTGGTTCAATACCCTGTTTACACTATCTACGTAGTTTAATTAGGTTTTCGCATGACACTCGCGACAATTACCATATAATAAGTGTTAGTGAGAGATAACTTTGTAATAAATTTATTAAATAAACAAATATGTTTTTATATATACGTTTTTTTACAAAGAATATAAAACAGAAAATAAGAAAGATTCAGTTTATTTTAATATATATATATATATGTATATTTGTTTTATCCATCAATAAAACCCATTTTATTTAAAGACAATTTTGTTAAACAATGAAATATGTTTTATAAAAATAAAAAGTGAAAAGTAAAAAAATCAGATTTATAAAAATTATCCAAACAAATTAATTTTTATAAATCTAACAATTATCTAACTAATCAATCAATTATACTTTGTAATTGTTTAATAAACAAATAACAAATCATTTATATTTTATATCCAACCCTTCGATCAAAACCCTAACAATTCCCAAATGAAACTAGGTAACTAATTTCCTATATTCATAGTATACATTAGACATTAATTTAAGTCCATTTCTTTTTCAATATTATCATTTGAACATCTTAGTGTAATTCTTTGGAATTCTCCTCACAATCATTTCCGACAACTTTTGTGTTAACCCTTGCTTTGCTACCTAACGTGAGTATTGATAGCTCCTTTTCCATTATATTTGTTTTGGAGTGTATCATATACATGTTCAATCATAAATCATTTTATGGAATCATACAAATTCATTAATGTCTATGTGGTATTTGTGCTATTTGTTAAACATTATTTGATGTGGGCTAGTCATGCATTAATTCATGCTTTGATCATTAACAACACCAAACCTAAGAAAGTACATAATAGCGTTATTAGTTTGACCACACACCCAAATTGGTATTTGGGTATCAAAACTGAATCCATTCATTCGTTGTCATTCGTGTCGTGTAGGTTTGATCAAATACAAATTCTTTTATTCATATTCCGTCATAGGTTAGCGTGTTACAAATTAGTATCAGAGACATGGTTATAGGAGATTAGGTTATTAAGCGTGATGACCTAGACTATAACATTAGATGTCCAAACATGAGTTATCTCATGTGTTGCATGCTTAACTTTGTATCTTCATGCTTGTACTATGTGTTCTTATTTGATGATACTTTATACTATATGCATTTACCTTAACATATTCTTTATGTGATCATACATTATGCTATATGTGTTACATTATTATATTCCTTGTATGCTTAAACTTTATTCATGTCACACAGTTATGTTATTTATTATCTTGCGCTTATTCTTTAGGCATGATGCCTAGCCTCTATTTCCTATCACTGAAATTTCGTTAATTATTTTTTTTGAAATTTCATTATTTAATTTATTTTGATTTTTAATCTCGTCAAAGTTTAAAAGTTCACTAGGTGACAGACATGTATTAACTGGAAGGGTGGACACTTATACACTAAGTTTTCAATTTATGGAAGCATTTCGTATAAATCCTAATCAACCGAGGGACTAGTTATGCTTTCCTGAGAATTCTTGGAGTGAGTTACTTAACCTATTAGGCTAAAACATGTCATTAACAACTGAACTAAAAAATAACTTTGATAAGTCAAGGTGTTCATTTTCAATACCACTCCAAATTTATATTTTACAACCTCCATGATTTATTCATTGTTTTATGCTTATCCTTAATCAGAACTTCATGATACTTAGTAAACTCGGAATCCTTCATTAAGTCCATAAACTCTTTTTCTCGAAACCTAAGTATATTCAAAGACCAAACCCAAGTTGTTGTCACATAACATGCACCAACAAACTCCACCTTGACAATACTGCTGGTGAGATTTTCGTACCTCTTTCTAATATTTTCAGCAAGTCGTTTTTATGGGAAGACGAGACTTTCTACGGGTTTGGGCTTAACTATTTAGGCAAAGGCAATGGGACATTTACTGATGAGAAGCGATAAGACCAAACGAGAGGCCCGATAGCAGGCCCTCGTCTTTAGAGGGTAAAAACAAGCAAGCAACACAATTAAGTAAACATGTCTACAAGTAAACAATTAAGTAAACTTTAATTATAATAAGTTAAGTAAATAATAATTAATATAAAAAGTATTAAACTTATAAAAAAAGATAAAGGAAAAAATATTTGTAAAGAAAATAAGAAAAAATTAACTTTATTAACTTTAAAAATCGTATGATAATTATCTTAAAGTTTGGAGGTTGAAATATTATTAGAAAAAGAATTATTATTAAATTTCCGTATAAAAAATATTAAGTTTAGGGGTATAAACGTATATCGTTTATAAATAAAATAGTATTAGTGTTTAGGGGTCATATAATAACTATAACAAAGTTAAGAAATAGAAACTTAAAATAATTAAATATTTACTAAAAAGATAATAATATTATAATCCTATAACTTAAAGTCAAATTAAATAATAACAAACCACTGGTGAATATACAATTTCATATTTATTAATTCTCTTGTTTATTCAATTGTTTGTATTGATTTTCATTATTCAATTTTATATGTTACAGTCATGAAAACCTTCATGATCAACGAAAGAGATACGAGTGATACGACTCCTCGTTGTGTTATTTGAAAACGACAAAAGGACGATGATATGATCGAAATTTTACATTTTGAGCCTACAATTTTAGTGGAATTTTGCGATAGTGCTCACAATAATTTCCAATGTTTTAAAACACTCCAACGGATGCAAAAAGATATTTTATTTATTTTTAAATTTTGTTAATTATTTTTTCTTATTGTGTGGCTAATTTTTATTATTTTTCAATATTCCTTGTTTTCTAATTGCAAGTTTATGGTGACATGATTTCCACATGATTTTGAGTTGGAATGATGATAGTTAAATTTGGTAAGTGTTGCACGTTTTCAATGAATTATGAAATATATAAGATCGAGGTATACACATACTATTTTTCTATGAATAATGAAATATATAAGATCGAGGTACACATATAGTATGAATAATGAAATAAGATCGAGTTAAACACATACTAGAGAATAATAAAACCCTAAGTTTCTTAGATTGATATCAAAATATTTCAAATTTTAACTAAAGTCATTAAATAATTAATAACAAGGGTTAAGTTATTTTCAAATAGTTTTAATATACAAAAAGACTTTTAACGTAAGAAGTGAAAAAGAGATTTTTTTTTCATATCTTATTAATAACGTATTTTAGTATCAGAATAAAAAATATGACTTTACACTAGTTAGAATAATTATGTAATTTTGTATAGTGATTATAATTACTCAACAATCTATAAAATTATAGAGTAATTATAATTATCTACAATAACTACTCTACTACTGTAAAATCATAATTTTTTTATAGTTTATATTTAAATATCATTCTTAATTAGATGAAAAAAGTTTAAAAAAAAGTTTTATTTACTTCTCACATTTAAGATATTTTGTATATCAAAATCCATTTTGTTTTAAATTTTACACTTAATAACAAACCGTTTGGGAACATGCCAGGGTATTGAAGAACTACACAAAACATAAACAATATAAATATCAATATCGTGGTTGATTGAACTGTATATCACATGAATTTCTGACACGATCCGAAAAATCCGACACGAATGTAACACACAATTCACGGGTTTAGGTTTACTCTAAACACGTTATGGTAAGTTTCAGGTTGAACCCGCAAACTCATATAGGTTAACGGGTCGTGTTCGGGTCAACCTGGTTGGGTTGACGGGTTGACCCGTTTAACACATTTATACTATATTATATTTTTTACAATATATTTTATGTTATAAATTAAATTAGGTGTGTATTTTATGCCATGATTTTAAGTTAAAAAGAAAAATTAACATAGATTTTATAATCTCAATATGATATCATTATATACATCTTTGTTTTTTAAGTAATTTTAAAATTTTAATATATTATTTTCAGAAAAAAAAATCAAAAAATTCGGGTTGAACGGGTTGTATTCAGGGCAACCCAGGAAACTTCGGGTCGTGTTCGGGTTCATATATATGATACGATTTTCAGGTTCGGGTCGGGTTCAGGTTTGTGTAAAATTTTCAGGTTCGGATCATGTTAAACCCGCCAACCCGACCCGTTTAGCACCCCTAATATCACACCGGTATTATCACAACAACCCATGGGCGATAGTTGGGCAAAGTAACTAACAATAAAGATCAAGTAACATAGTTTGACGCCGTTACGATATCCAACTTCAACTCTTAATTAGTAAATATTCGCATATATAGTGTTTTGGAAACAAAGATAGGATATCTAGTAAGGGGAGTGGGGGTGCCTCCGTGGTGGCTGGTGACCACGCGTGAAACACCATCGTCAGCTGTGTCCATGATGCGTGGTGAAGATAACGCGTCAAAATCACCACGCATTGAACAATCGACATATCCGTTGCAAATTTGACCGTTGGACCGGGATATGACCGTTTGAACATTTTATTTTATAAAAAAAGCATTTAAAACTATATATAAACCATCCAATTTAACTTTTTAAACCCACAAAAAATACCATCTCTATAATCATATTCTTTAACCCAAAAAATGGAAGGCTCAAGCAAACGTGGTTCGGGTTCGAAGAAAATAAAACGACCAAAGGTTCGAGCTAATTTTGGCGAGCCCACGAGATTTCAAAACGAACCGTGTCTCAACCAACCCTTTCAACATGAACAGTTTCATACCCAACCATATCAAAACCAACCGTTTATTCCACCGTATCCAACCCAATCGTTTCAAATCCATGCTTCTAATCAAATGTCTATCGAACCACTTGAAGATAACAATCTCATCCACCATTCGATCCGTACAATTTTCAGTTTTTTTTTACTTTCTAATGTTTAGTTTTTTTTTATTTTAGTTTATAATTTAGGTTTTTTAATGTATTATTTATTTAAATGAAATTGTTATTGTTAATTTATTATTTAAAAAAATAAAAAAAAAACATCACTCATGGTGCACTTCCACTAAATTCCCTTACTAGTGGCGGAATGATGCTAGATGAGGTGGCAAAACTTGATTGGGTGTGATGATTGATGACTAATGTAACACCCCTAACTCCTAAAGGTACATAATATTTAAACATTAAAATAATATACATATACACACCTACCAAATCTACTTCTCAATCTGGAGCAAATTAGGTTGTTAAATGAAAGGTAGTTTTTATTAACGAATAACTCACACACCACAAATTTAAACCAATTTTTATTATAAGATGGTAACCTATAACCAGTTAGGGATGGATGTATTTATTACACTCTTTAATACCACTAAGGTACACGTTTGGTAAACACCTATTTAATCGTATAAAAGTATATCTTTATTTATGTAACAAATGGGATAATTATCATAAAAACTGCCAGATTTTCTATTTATAAGGACTACTCACTCTCTCACTTAACGTAGTATATTAAAGTTTCTGTGTTTCTCAAAAATAGATCAAATTCAATTCCCTAAGACTTGTTTGGAATGTACGTATACTCAGTGGCGATGCTTGAGATATCTGACTAGGGAGGAAAGTCGCAGAACCTAAAAATTTCTATAAAATCGGGTGGTCGAAAACGTATATACCAAAAAATTTCTATACGAAAACTACATAATCTCCACTACTAAGCGAAAAGCTCAGGGTGACGCCCCCCTTGCGCCCCTTAAAAGCTTCGCCCATGCGTACAATGAACCTTAACTAACGGAACCCTAACGTTATTAGTCTCCAGTCACCGGAAAAACGTTTTTGCCCGAAAACTCAATCTTTTCATTCCAAACCTCTTTGTAACCTTATTACAGACCTTTAGGAACCATTTTCTATTAAAAAGCCCAATTATTGAGGTTGTCAGAAAACTCGCTTTTCGCCAGAAAACTTCTTTTTTCCCAGAAAACTTAACTTTTTGGCCGGAAAACTCAACATTTTCGTTCCAAACCTCTTTATAATTTTAGATCAGACCTTTAAGAATCTTTTTTCCGGTCAACACGTTTTTCCGGCGACCGAAGACTAATGTCGTTAGGGTTCTGTTAGTCCGGATCCATTGGATGGCAATATGTTAATAGTTGGGACCGCGAGTGAGTATTTTTTAAATTGGGACTGCTGACGGCCAACAAAAATTATTAAAATCCAATATTCATACTTTTTACAATTTAGATATATTTTAGAAACTTAAATATATTTCAATTAAGTTGAGATTGTTAAGAGATTAGGAACTTTAACATACCAAATCTATGCAGGGGATTCTTTGTGATTAATAATTAGAAATTTAGAAGTAGTATCTTGTTGTTGCTATTGCTGCTGTTGTTCGAGTTGTGGACGTTGAACAACTTACTTTTTATTTTTTCTTACAAAAGTCTTTTACTTTTTTTTATAAAAAATAGTATACTTTTTATTTTTTCTAACAAAAATCTCTCCCTTTTTTCACATTAGAGTCCATTACTTGATAATTTTAAACATAATTCTAAACTTTTTCTCCAAAAAAAATATAATAACAATTACAAATTAGGTTTTTTCATTTTATATATATACTAGTCAAATGCCTTGTGCGCCGCGGTGAGTATTTGGTTGGAATCAGTTTGTTGGTAACCAAAAGATAAAACCAAAAAAAATCATGATATGACCAAATCATATCGGCGCGTCTTTTACATGTTCTAAAAACGGTAACCACTAATAATGCTACCGGTTTCAATGTTAATTGGTTAGAACTGCGTCGGTCTCGACAACAATAGAGATGCAGAGAAAACCATAAGAACCAATATAGGTAGCAATGCTGTTCGGACAATATCACTTTGATTCGTTGGGGTAAAAAATAATTGTATATCATTCGCTAGCTTTTGAAAAAAAAATCTTTTATTGAAACATAGATAGAAAATAAGCATGTCGCAACAGGCTTTGCAACAATTAAATATATGATATGTTATAACCTATGGTTTACTGAGAAAAATATAATATAAATAATTTTGTTAAAGGAATGAGTATATGTTTTAAATATTTTTTAATAGAGAAAGATGTAATATAAATATTTTTGTTAAAGGAATGAGTATATTTTTAAAATTTTTTTAATAGGATAATAAATTTAGTAAATTTTGTTAATAAAATAATAAATTTAGTAACATGTAAATTTTAAACATAGTTAATGATTTAATGTGATAAAAAATAGGATAAAAAAGTCACTTCCAAGAATTTAACCTGTGTGATGAAAGCAAGGTAGGTAGTTGCAAAAGGCCACAATCAATCCGCGAGCCAATATTCTTTCCATTGAGTATAATATATAATATATATATTATTAAACCAAATGTTGGTATAGAAAAAAAATTAATGATTGGTCCAATGTCACCCAAATACTATTCATCAGGCTTGGCCAATAATATATATAAAGAATTTAACCTGTGTGATGAAAGCAAGGTAGGTAGTTGCAAAAGACCACAATCAATCCACGAGCCAATATTCTTTCCATTGAGTATAATATATAATATATATATTATTAAACCAAATGTTGGTATAGAAAAAAAATTAATGATTGGTCCAATGTCACCCAAATATTATTCATCAGGCTTGGCCAATAATATATATAAATTTAGTAAAATTTTGTTAAAGGAATACGTAAATGTTTTAATTTTTTAATAACGATAATAAATTTAGTAAAATTTTTTAACAAAATAATAATAATATTTAGTAAGATGTAAATTTTAAATATAAGTAAAGATTTAATGTAACAAAAAATAGGATAAAAAAAGTCGCTTCCAATAATTTTATTTGTGTGGTGGAAGCAAGATAAGTAGTTGCAAAAGGGCAATAATATATATAAAATGGTGACTTAAATATCATACTTTTCAACTATTTTTTCGATAATAATTTTTACTTGCAACATAAAAATGAAAATATAGAAGAAAATATATATAGAAATGGGATAAAGAGAAAACGCATAAAAGTGAAAACGGTGAAAATGATTTTCAGTCACAAGATCTTTATGATTTGTGGTTAAGATTGATATGGTGATATTTTTGTAAATAATAGGAACTTTAGAAATACTAGGAGGGTAATATGGATAGATCCAAACAAGGGTGCACATGCTAATCACATGTCATTTCACCGTCATATCTAAACGACAATAACCTTTTTATACATCATCAAAATTTTTTAAATTACACCATAAAATTCAGCGTTTTTTTATCTTTCCAATGAGTATACTATTAATATATTTTTTGAAAAAAAATGAGCTAGGATTTTTATGGCGTTTTGAATTTTGTTTTTTGGCGTTCTGAACTTTGTTTTTTATGGTGTTTTAAACTTTATTTTTATGGCGTTTTGAACTGTGTTTTCATGTTATTATGGCGATTTCAACTAGTTTTGTTAGCGTTTTCTGAAGTTAGTGTTTTTATGGCGTTTTTCAAATGGTTTTCATGGTTTTTTTCTTCTGAATTTGGGTGTTTTATGGGGTTTTTAACAGGGTATTTTCATGGCGTTTTTTTTTCTGAACCGGTTGTTTTACGGCGTTTTTATTTGAACAACAGGTTCGTGTCATTTTTTTATTTTAAAAACTATAACAATAGTAATACTCGTTGGAAAGATATAAAAGACTCGATTTAATCGTGTAATTTTTTTAAAAAACATTATCACGTATAAAAAAGTTACGGGAGTTTAAAAAAGATGGTGGAATGTGCATGTGACTTGCATGTGGATGGTCTTTTGGCATGTGAGTGACATGTGCATGCATTTTTGACAATATTATCCCCTAGCGTTGGTTAGTACCAACGCCACATGTCAACACCAAAATTGTTCTCACCGTTTAACACTTTTAGGCATTTTCCCGAAATCCCACCCCTATATATATATATATATATATATATAGGAGAAGGTTCATTTGAGAAGAAATTTAATGTGAGAAGAAAAATAAATCACATAATTGCAAAATATTAAATAGTTTATAACTCCTCTCATTAATTATGTTATCTCTCATTAATAATACAAAACATTTTATTCTACACATTTCAAAATTTATCCTACATATATCTTATACTTATCGGAATTTACCCTACACATATGTAAGTTTACCCTACACATTTTAAAATTTATCCTACACATCTCGAAAATTGTCCTTCACCATAAATTATTTGATCTTGAAAAAGTATTATAAAAATGAGTTACAAGTTTAATTAATTAGCTAATTAATGACAATTATAGATTTACCTATATGTCATTTTTATAATATTAAATACACACATTAAATGAAGTAAATTGTGAATTTATATTGGTTTAAAAGTTATTCTTTTTATTCTTACAAAATTTTTCTTCTCATTTGAACTCTCCACTATATATATATATATATATATATATATATAGGTTAGGTTAAGGTTCATTTGCAAACAACCTCCTTGATTGTGAATACTAATGAACTAATCCTAACCCTTGATTATCAATACACAAGTGTAAATCAAAGGCTAGGATTTGTTCACTCAGTTCACAAATGTACTAGTGTTCACTCTACATATATAGGGGCATGATTTAGGGAAAACGCCTATAAGTGTGAAAACGGTAAGAATGCCCCTCGTCCGTTGGATCAAAACAATCTATGGATTAGATTGGCGCGGTGCGTTTTCGTAAATAACATGAACTTTTGAACGTGGACACGCTTCATTAAGGAAAAAAAGGTAAATGTGCATTAACAAAACCCATCAAAAACGGGACCGAAACATATATACTTTCTAGAGAAACCCCTTAATTCTAAAGAAATGCAAAAACCCTAGAAAATGCGAAACCACAGTATTATGGCGTCTGACAATCAAACATGGTATAGATGGTTACTTTTTATGATGCTTGTATGTAAACCTCCATATATCATCTAATATATTTTGATAGTTTGTTAATAAACAGCAATAAATGTATTGTTTGTATAATATTGTTTGACTGTATGAGAGCGCCATTTTACATATATTAAATGCTATATATCATCTGAGATTGTCTTATTGAACAACATATATCATTTAACTAAACTATAACGCCATGGAAATTAAACTTGATTTAACGCAAAGAAGGGATTAGAGTAACAATAAATGTGCACACCGGAAAGGCCCAAAATGCCAATAAGAGGAAGGCCTTAAGTCAGGATGTTAAGGTTGAGGAAGAACCATTTTTTAAGTTCAGTGGGGCTAGAGTTTTGTTAAGAGTAAAACCTCCAAACTTTACTGCTTGGTTTATAAATCTGAATCAAAATCAAAGACAGGCAGTACATGACATGGGTTTTGGTGCTGCCATGAAGATGAAAATAGACAGCATACCCACAATGCTTGGGTACTGGTTGGTTGAAAATTATATTGAAAGAACAAACAAGCTAATGTTGGCAACCATACAATACATATCAATGAATAATTGATAAACTCTTTAATGGGTATACCAATGGAAACCTGGTCGTGAGGAAAAAAAGGTCAACAACCAAAGACGACGTAGTGGATGACTGGAGAGCATAGTTCAAAGGAACTAACTGGATTAACAGACCAACTATGAAGCTCTTCTTTGATGGCATCTTGCCTCAGATGGATAGCTTCGGGAGAAACTTCTGCCTAAATTTCCTTGTAGCATTCTTCACTATAATTGGGCATGCAAGTGATAATGTGGTCGTCAACCAACTGTTCTTACACAACATTAAACGAAACGTCAAATAAACCAACTAAACTGGTGTGGTTATCTCATCCAATGCTTGCAACACGCCAAAACCGCATGGTCTTCAAAAAAGCATTTCATAGGACCCTTGATTGTACTTGCGGTAAGAAAATAATTTCCATATATAATAGTTTGCACAAATAAAAATTTAAAAATTAAAATTTTCTTGTGTTACAGCTTGCCTTGGTGAATGATGCTTGCCATAGAAAAAGGTTGCAACGACAAGAAGGATACTCGATTGAGTGGATTACAACAAGAACTCTTGACCTGTTTGAGAGTGTACTAGTTAAAAAGATATATGATGGAGAGCCCAAAAGCCATGATGGCAAAGAACTTAAAAAGAAAACTGTTAAGCAAACTAAGAAAAATAGTTACAAACAGTTGTTCAAGAACAAGCCACACCCAAGACAACAGACAAAATGCAGGGTGTTGATGAAGAAAATGCTTATGGTGAACATGTTGACAATGTTGATGAGCATGTTGATAATGATCATGATGAGGTTAATGATGATGATGATGATGGTTTTGGTCATGATGATCATTAAGATTATGCTGAACTCGACCCTGAAGTTCAAAACCCCATGATGATTGGTGGTGAGAATGAAGAGTCTTTCTATTAAAGGGTTGTGGCTGAAGATGTAGAAAGCCAGAACAAGATGTTTGAAGTTTCTGCATCAGGGAACCATGCTCTAGTCACAGTACTAACATAGTATGAAGACCATGCTGCTAGTGAGAAACAACAAAATGTTGAAGCTGAGGAGGTATGTTGTTCGAATAATTAGTTTAACAAAAAACACAAAACACCATACTTAATAATTCATTTTTTAATTTAACAGGCAATGGCTAAGAAGTTGGATGAGGCATACAAAGAATTAGAAGACTGTTATAATAAAATAAGGACTTTGTTAAATCAATTAAAGTTTGAACATCCAAACAGCCTCTTGGTACACATAAAATATTCACGATGTCTGACATTGTTAAAGAACATGTCAACATCTGTTGATGAAACACCAAGGAAGTGGCATATGAGAGAAAAGAAGTGAAAATGAAGATGAGATTGAAGTGGAAGTAGGGGAAGGGAAAGGAGAAGGGGAGATGGTTGGACAACAAAACGCCAAGGAAGTGCCAACAGATGAGATTGAAGTGGAAGTTGAAGGTGAAAGGGATGTGGAAGGAGAAGGGGAAAGGAAAGGAGATGGGGAAGGAGAAGGGGAAAGGAAAGGAGATGGGGAAGGAGAAAATGATGTGGCAACAATTGTTGATGAAACGCCAATGAAGTGGCTGATGAGAGAGAAGAATGTGAAAATGAAGATGAGGTTGAAAGGAGAGATGAAGGTGAAGGGAGTCTTAGGTTAGTGATGAGGATATTATATTGACAGCTGAAGAAAGTAAATATGAAGAAGATATAAATGAAAATGATATTAAAAGTTGGGATTGTGATTTCAAAACACTTGAATATCATATTTTCATATAAAATGGGTAAAAGATAATTAAAAGGAATACTGCTGAGGTTTTGGATCTGCCAGGACAAGACCTAGAACAAATGATTGAACTAAAAGAAGGTTTAGATTGTCCAAAAATTGTGGAACAATTGCATAAAGCTATAAAAAACCACCTGCACCCTGCTGAGGAAACCTCAACTATGCATGTATTTGTTGAAACGACAAAAATCCCCCCAACAGAAATACAATACACTCAGGGGTTCATCATTGAACTCGAAAAAACAACTGAGGCAGTCAATGACAAAACGCCAAACATACCTGTGACAGAGACACAGTTCAGTGATGCCTTCATTTCTCAACTAGATAAACTGAAGGGTAGATGGTGAACAAAAGTGTTAACCAGGATGGTGCAGTGGTTGATGAAACGCGATGTCAGCAGCCACCATCTGGAGGTAGGAAGAAACTCATGCAAACTTTTGAAGAAGAAAAGACACCCTTGAACTCCCAAGATGAAAAATCCACTGACACATCACCAATCAAAACACCAAACAGGGCAGATGTGAAGGAGAATGGTGATGAGGACAAAACGCCAAACATCACAAAGTTGATGCAAGATAACACCATCTTAAACCCAGAAAAGCTGTCTGTTGATGAAGAAGATGAAGAAGAAGTTGAAGATTATGAAAATAAAAAGGATAAGACTATAGAAAAAAGGAGAAGAGAGAGTCAAAGAATAGTAGAGCATATTTGTCACCTTATATCAGGAGGCAATTGGTTATACATGCAGCAAGGGAGGCAAACGAAAACAACATTTCCACATACATATTCACTGGATGCGATGACTATATGTGTGCACATTTCATTCTTGTAAAACGCCAAACTTTGCGTTTGTTACGTTAAAAATATACATGCATATGCATGTATAACACCCAAAACGCCATGTTTTATGTAAAAATGTGTTTGCATAACTAAAACACCATATGATGTTTCTTTCAGGAATACCGTGTTCAAGATTGAAGGAGTGCCAGAACTCTCAAGGTGATTTATGAGAGCATGAGACAAGGATTGTATGCACACGTCTGCATTATTCAAATTTGGGGGCATATCCTGAACTATGAAGAAAGATACAAGGCTCCCGAATCACCATCAAGATTATTTTGCACACAAATAATGCTGGTAACTCTTTTGCTATATTTAATTAATGCAATTATATTATAACTTTGTTTTGTTATTAAAAATGTCGTTCCTCAAAATTACAAAATATGCACGCGTATGATAACACAAGAAGTTATTGATACAAAGAATTCAACAACAACATGGAATTGGTTTTGAAACACGTCCCTTTCCAAGAAGACTGGAAAGATCGAAAGATAGATGAATATGATCTGGTCTTCGTGACAATAATAGCCCAAAGGCATTTCTATGTTGTCTACTTTAATCTAAAACACAACAGAGTTGACGTATTGGATAACAGGGTTTTAGAGGATACATTCAGCATCAAGAAAAAGTATGGTGGATGGGTGATAAAGTTGGTAAGTATCTTAAAAACTTTGTGTGTAGAAACTATCTTGACAAAACGCCGTACGAATAGATGCAAAAATGGGAACCTGCAGCAAGATGCTTTTGCAAACTACTTGCGTATTAAAAACACCCAATGGCTATGATCATGAAGACGACACCTATTGTTAGACAAAAGATAGATTGGAGGACATTGTCTAACATGATCGACTGTGGGATTTTTGCAATGAGGCATATGAAAACGTATATGAGGCAGTTGGCTAGTTGGGAATGTGGTCTGGCAAAAGAAAATGCCCTAAATGACCTACAACAAAGACAACTAAATGACCTCAGATTAAATACATTGCAAAAATCCTGCTGCATAGTAAAAATGAAAACAGAAGAAAACTGGTCAAATCTTTAAATAAATTCTAGCAATTAGGGGTAGCAAGAATTAGTGAATTGTATAGAACAGGGTTCAGGATAATAGAACAAAGGATGGAGAATTGCTTTGATTATATAATTTTCATGTTGACTAATGTATTTGGTTTAGACTATTGCATCTACTTGTTTCTTAATAAAATGCCATAATGAAAAAGCCATTAGTTGAATAATAAACAACAAGAATAACTAATTAACTATCTTCCTAAAACATGTTAATGAAAACGCCATAAGTTGAATAATTAACAAATAGCAATAACTGATGTTTACAAATTAACGCTAGTGTTCACAACTAATCAGATGTACATAACCAGGTGTAAAATGTCATTAAGCGTAAAGGCCAAATATTGAATATAGGAAGAAGGACATTGAAACATAAACAACATTTTCAAAAATATTGCTTTGAAAAGAAAACGCCATTGAAACATGAATAAATAACAAAACGAAATATCTGATGGACTTTTGTTTGAAAAGGAATTATAACGCCATTTATTGAGCGGAACCTAGACAATGACAATCGTGCCCCGTATATGATTTAGCGCCCTCTGCCACGTGTTCGACTAGAATCTGTTCTCACTGTTTTCACACTTCCAATCGTTTCCCCTGATCCCATTTCTATATATATAGGCTTCCGTTCAATTAAGAACCACCACGAGCTATGAGAACCATGCGAACTCCTACTTTTCGCTAGAGTTGGGCCACAATATTTTGCACAAACGTAGATGAAAAATATTATAAACACATTTGTAAAAAAACAAAAAAACAAATTGTCGAGTCAGTAGTTTTGCCTAATGCATGTTTTTTATGCGCAAATGTAAATTTTGTTACGGCAAAATTTTTTTTACACCTCATGTAAATTTGTGCATACAACATTTAATTTTAGTTTGCTGATACAATTGATTTTTTTTTCAGATTTTTGAGATTTTTTTTGAAAAACCTTTTGGAATGCCTAGTTTTCATGGTTCTTACAACTCAAGTTGGATATATATATATATATATATATATATATATATATATATATGGCTCGGTTCAAACGAGAACCACCACCAGTTGTGAGAACTTCTTCTTCACGCACGAGTTGGGCCAATTTTTTTTGCACAAACATAGATCAAAATATTATAAACACATCTATAAAAAAGTAAAAATAAATTATCGAGTCGGTAGTTTTGACTGATGCAAGTTTTTTTACGTGCTAGTGTAAATTTTATACGAAAATAAATATTTTTTTCACCTAACGTAAATGTGGGTATGCGACATTTTTTTATATTTTCAGTTTTTTGCTAAAACAAGTGATTTTTTTAATTACCATTGAGAAAAAAAATTAAGAAAAACCTTTTAGATGACCTAGTTTTCATGGTTCTTACAACTCAATATGGTTCTTATTTTAACCATCCCCCCTCTCTCTCTCTCTCTCTCTCTATATATATATATATATATATATAGAAGGGTTCAACAATTACTAAAAAATGTGTTTTTCTATGTAATACCATGCTAAAAGAATCTAAAACACCTTACTTAAAATTTAAAACCCAATGTTTCCATAGACTTTTTACACATTTGCTAGAAATTTTAGACTTTGTAGTTTAAAACACCACATACCTGTTATAATTAAAACACCATTGTATGAAAGCACCAAAACACCATCGACTAATAATACCTGGGTGAAACACAATTATACACACACACACATATTTATATATATGGAACTCATATTAAAGATAAAAAGCGCTTGTTATTATGGTATATTTTTTAAATATATATAAAAGTTATTAACGTTTAAAAAAGATGGGGAAGGGGGAGTTGCATGTGTGTTGCATGTGAGTTTCTGAATTTAAGGCACGCCGAAATTACATTTGTAACCCCATACTATCAAATAAATTATCAAAAATAAAACATAATTTACAAAAATGTCACTAAGCAATCTCATCCATCAAAAATTACAATCTAACGATCCATAATATTTCTTAGCCTTTTTAGAATAAAACACCCTTTATAGCCTAACACTACTGTATATATTTGCTTGTAACTTTATTAAAGTAAATTTTAACTACATGGTAGTAAGAAGGAATGAAGTACACCAAATTTGCAATTAAAGCTACACATTAGATAAACTTTCTATAAACAATAGAATACTTATTGATTGATAGACTAAATGATTACCGCAAATTCTATCTCCAATCGACGTATCTTGATAACGACAAAATTTAATCTTCTGATGTATACATATAGAATGAATATTGGTTGATAACTACCAAGAATAGGAAGATAAAGAAAGCTCCATTACCACCTTGGTTCAGGCTCGTCATGGCTTGGAAAAAATAGTATAGATTTTGGTAAAGTGAAAACTTTATCTTTTCTTACACTTCTACAATTTGGTTTCTTTTGCGACAACCTAATTTGTAGCAAATGTGGGAAAATGGCATAGCAACAGATTTGGCAGAAAACCTCTGGTGTGAAAAAAACTTGTCGGAAATCAAATTAACAACTTTGTGATAATTTTTTTTTTGATAAAATTACGAAAAAGCAAGCTAGTCACTACATTTGTGACAAATTTTTGACATAGCTGTTTTAATACTATTTCTGAAAATTTGCAAACATACTTGCAATCAAATGAACAAAGAGATCAAATTTAGGTTAGCATGAAAAAAAATATTAATAACATAGTATGTCTAGCCCTGTTTTCCCACCATAGTTAGGCTAGTGCCTGCACAATCCCATCTTCAACCTATAAATGCACAGTAAGAAATATACACAAACTATTTCATGTTCCAATCGACAAGGCCATGTCTGAGAACACAAGGGCCCCTGGGGGCCTGTACTGGTAGAAAAATGGGCCTTTAAATCATGATCATCCCTAAGATTTCAGACACCTTGTACGGTTAGGACAAAATATGAAGTAACATTGTTGGAGAAGAGTGAATGTTCTACAAACTTAAAATTATTTTTTTACCCTCTTATTCAATTCTGTATGGGCAATCATTTAAAGTTTCCAAAAATCATTTTTAATGATATGTTGTCCAATATAAACTAAAAAAAAAGTTTCTAGTGTACCCTAGATTGTTTATGTAATAGCTTTAACAAGGACAGCGTGCCAACATTTTTAAAAGGGGACAAGTAGTTGTCATTAACCCTTGCAAGTTTAACCTGCTAACATTAGCAAAAACATTTTTAAGAAGATGCCTAATTAGAGGTTGAGCCTACTGCTCCTGTTGACTAAGAGGAAGAACTCATCCTTGAGGATCCCATAGCATAAATAACAAAAACAATAATAAGGTCTAAATCCAAAGCACAATCTAAAAAGCCAAAGAAGTTACTAAGAAGATGAGATCCCTAAGAACCTAGTTTAAACACAAACTCAACTAAAAGAGACTAATGCTACTTCTTCACTTCAGATATCAGAACCTCAGACCAGCCAAACTTGTCGGGATTCCTCACAAAATTATCCTATTTAAAAGAAAAGCCTACTTCTCCTAACTCTACTCTTGAACAATACCTTGTAAAAGCAGGAGTTCCTTTTTTCAATGAAATGGACAATTCTCAACCACAAATCACAAAGATTGAGTTACAACCAGAAGTTCAGGAACTTGAGAACCCTGTTCTTAGCCCACAAGGTAAAAAAGGCAAATCCATCTCAGGTAAATCCTATTGGTGACGTAGTTAAAGTTTAGGGAAGCCCACTACAACCTTTAGGACAAAGATAACATACTTAAAATTATCATGCATGCGACAGTTGATGAACTCATAAAGGCCTTAGAAACCATTAGGAGTAATGATTCAACCGGAGGTCCCCCAGTACCAATAACATGGGGCATGAAAGAATGTATCTGGATGTAACAACCCTCATTTAGCCAGACAGTCTAAAGTACGTGCATCATTATATGTGGACCTTTAGACTTAGTTAGACATTAACTAGGTCATACAACATGTATCATGTACATAACTAGGCACAATTATAGTATGTCGGGTATTGAATACTAGCGTCAATGAATACGTAAGTGCTATTTCAGGCTAAAACAATCAATGGACGATCTGAAATAATAAACAACGGTGATATACAATAAATGGAACAACAAAACCTCAATTTGAAAAACGTATTGGAATCTATCAAATTTAGGTGTTATCTATGGGTTATATAATATGCATAGCCTATAAAAATGTCTATTTTTATAAACATGTTCTAACATGAAAAACTTAATAGTAAACAATACATAGCCTAATGTTTATATATGTTAAAAATGCTCTAAAATGGTTGTATAATATGTAAACCATGTCTACATTATATCAAAATGATGAATTATTAATCCCAAAACAGATTTGTTATGACTGATTATATAGCCGCACATTGATAAGAACAAGTAAATGGCTTAAAAAAACATGCTAATTAGGAGGATCTATTTGCATGTTATTTCTTATAACTTTAAACATAAAAATCTAAGTATCACTATAATTACCACTGCCACCACACCTTCATCCACCCCACCCCCACTCTATTCTCGACTCTCCCTCCCTTAAAATCGAATCCCAAAGATCAAACACTCATAGCATATTTCATTTTCATCTAAAGCTTTCTCTAAGATCATCCAAATAATCTTCCATTTCTCTGTAAAAAGTGAAATTATTTTCAAGAGTCTTGAAGCACTTGAAGCTATCAATCCATGCAAAAACTTGGATATGCATCAAAACATCAAAGAAAACACTCTTGGATGACACATTTTTGTGAATGAATCCAAGAAAGTGTCTTGTTTGATGTTGTTCAAGTTTTGGTAACCAAATGTATAAGAATCATGTCGTGATAGATGAATCATACTTTGTACATATTTATATGTAGTGATGTTGCTTGATGATTTAGCCAAAACATGATAATACAGTCAACACACCAAAAATAACAAATATTATGTATCAAATCTCTGTCAATCTCAACATTCCTGTTATGGAACATGAAGTACCACTTGTCAACCGAGAACAAATTTCTCACCTTAAAAGACAACAACCTTGAGATGAACACACAGTATCAACACTACGACCAAAGATGTCAAATTTTGGTAGAATACTTGATGAATTTTCCTCTGAAACAAGCTATAACAAAGACTGCAGAAGTACCTGAAATCATCCTACAACAACTTGTTCATACTCTACAAAACACGGATGACACAACAAGGAAGAGATGAAAGCTCGCCTATGGTGAAATATATATGTGATCATAACTCCTAAAAAGATCAGAGAATGGTTAGAACTGTCAGTCAAAAGTCAATACATTTGTGCACTAGAAAAAGGTGAACTTCTTTTAGTATTCAAATACCTAGGTTATAAAGAAAATATAAAAACGATTGGAGATTTCAAAGAAAGGAATTGTCTGCCTTCTATCAAGTCCTCATGGAGACATTGAACAAATGTCTAACATCAAAGATTGGTGGAGCTGACCAGATAAATACCTCAATTCTAACAATCATGTATGGGTTGATAATCGGGTACAACATTAATTATGGAACATAAATCTTTCATCTAATGAAGAAAATTAGTTTATACCAATAACAGAAGAATCACCACTCATCTGCCATATCCTAGATTTTTGGCAGTTATAATAGAAGATACTTTTGAAGAAAGAATTATGGAGATGCCAATAACTGAATAAACATGGAAATCACTAGTGATGATACCATGGTGTGCTGAAAGAGCTTGGACATCAGTCAATGATGTACCATATTTGCCAAAAAGCATGCTAAGTATGATAGCAAAGAATCTCCTTATAGAAGAAGGGATGAGCAAATATTCAACAACGAAGAACTACTTGATAGTAGCTCTTCACATGATAATGATAAAGTTTCAACAGCAGGAGATAAGCCTTAGTCTGATAGAAATGTCATACTAGAAAACATGGAACAAGTGTAGAATAAATAGTGCTTGCAGGAGAAGGACAACATTAAGAAACAAATGTAAAGAACATCATTGAATCAGGTGTACATACCAATCCTTCTCTTAACTTTGTATGGAACTCAACAATATCAGATTTCGATGATTAGATTGATGACAAAATCCGGAAACAAAGTGTAGAACAAAATCTGCTAAAGAGGAAGGGGATGAGATGACAACAATTGGAGATCAGTATTCTGATCAAGGAAGCATGGTTTAGGAAAATCTGTATTTCCCAAAAACTCTTGGAGAACCATCCACAAAGACAGTTCAATGAAATGAGGAAAATCCAGATATGAATTTGTTTCATAAATCTGGTAAAGGTTTTATGGATTGGTCTTATGACCATTTTGAACCTTTGACAACAACCAGAAGTGTGTCTTCTACTGGTCTGGTAGCAGGAAAATCTAACATCATAAAATTTTCAGATTCAGTAGAAGTCATCAGTAAGCAAACAAAAAAGAACACTTCAAGGCTGAAGAGCATGTAGGAGGCCCTAGCCAGCTCTAAAGACATCAACAACTTCACAACTGAATTCAAGAAGGTAGCACAAAAACTTGAAGAAATGAAGAATCAGATGAAGGATGCTTTAAGGTCAAATGGAGTAGCAATTTCTGACGAAATGAAGGAAGAAATCAACAACTTGAAGGTGAGCAACAACACAGTGGTGAATGCACTTGTCAGATTGATCAAAGATTGGAATGAGCACAAAGAAGATCTTCAAATGGAGCTCTATGGAATATGTGCCAAGGAGAAGAACAACAAAGTCTTAATCAATGATGTGAAGTCCCTACTGAAAAGACTACACTAGAATATTGCTTCGGTGTCAAAGATAAACGTCCATGATCTGATAAGACCAACACCAGAAGAACTTCTGAACAAGGAACTTCTACAACCAAGACAACAACACCTACAACAGAACAAAAAATAGCACCACAAGCCACCAAACCAAGAACAGTGCCAATGGGTCTCCACCACCTGTGTCAAAACTATAAACCACAATGATCCCATATTGAACAAAAGAAGCCAGACCAGAAAAACCATCTACAAGTGAATAAGCTAGAAAAAAAAACTTTCTATCAATCAAAGAACAAAGAAAACTGCAAACAACACCCAAAAGAACAACGCCTGGTGATGTTGAACAAGTCTTCATTGATGTTGATATGGTAAGTCTGATTCACCCAATTGATCTAATAACACTGAGAAAAACATATGAAGAAGACGAGTTGCATAGAAAATTTGTTAGAAGAGCAATGGATAGCATCACTAGAAGTGGGATAAAGTTGTTCACCAAAATGGCCATTTGTGATTTTGACATTTGCCTACACTTTGACCATCAAGTTAGAGGAAAATTGCTCATATCACCTCCAGACACAACAATCCCTGATGAAATCAAGGCTGAAGCTAGAACAAGTTTGATCTTCGAACAATCCAATCTGTCTATCATTTATAAATATATCAGTGAGGAGAAAGAAGCAAGAGTAGTTGATGGTCAAAGGACATGCCATGATAGATCTTAGAAGGCAGATTGAAAAGATAATAGATGAATCGATTGAAGCCAGATTTGTCTACAAAGCTCTCTACAGAGAATGCAACAAGCCCATCCCATAGAACAAGATGTAGGTCCACCTGGAGGATCAAGATAACCTACTTCCTTGTTTATCGATCACACATACGAGTGCGGAATCCAGGTTTATGCAAACCAAACCAAAGCAAAGTAACAAACACAAGATAACCATTCACTATCTTGATTAAATGAAGAGAGCTAGTACAAACACATACAAACAATGTTCATACAGACTTAGGGTATTCTCTCTGTGCTCTTTCTCTCTCTCTTGAGCCTCGGTGTCCCTTAGTGTCACTATGTCTCTTCTGAACTGTGAAGTGCATGTCTGTATTTATAGTACCAACATCCAGCAACATACTAAGAATGTCACTGGTCATACGAACTACTACAAACCATGAAGAACATTCAGAAGTCGTTGCTCGTACGAACAACCTATTGCTCGTACGAATGAGTAAATCTCTTGCACTAACAAATAAAGTTCTTGTTAACAGAGTCACTCGTACGATCATGTAACTGGCTCGTACGAACAAGAAATGGCTCGCACGAGCAAGCAACTTGCTCGTACGTAGCACCATTCACTCGCACGAATAAGTGTTCTTCGGAGAATGTGCTAACACACATGCCGTACATACAACAAGATCAGAAACACAAGACATAACAGTATGCACACATGCAACTGTTTTACAACACAGACAAACTAAACGTCATACTAAATCAAGATAGGAGGATATCTTGATTTGGTCGACACGACCAAACTATACAGACTAAATAAACAAAGACCGTACAATTACTGATGTAACTAAGAACAAGCGACAGAAACAAAAGTGTATCAACAAACCCCCCCTTGACTGTTGCTTGGTCATCGGTCTTCATTTCTAATGGCCTGCTACATCCATATTCACTGAAAAATTTCAACCAATGTTGACTAAGGATCAAAGTCTTCAACATTCTCCAAAAACATCAAACCTTCCTTTTTCCTCTTGAGTACCAATGGAGGTAGTTGAATCGTCCACGATCTATTGTGCACTAGACGCTACCGTTGGAGTAGTAGCAGAAACTTTTGGTTATACGGATGAAGCTGAAGCATTAGGATTACCAGGTTTTTCACTATCGTGATCATGTTTACGTTGGATCTCCTGTGCTTTGCGTCTTTCATTCCACAGAATGTTCACCCGCTTTCTGCTCATTTCAAAAACGTCCTTAATGCTATTAAATCCTTCAACCAGTACCATTCTCTCATGTCATCATGTTTAGCATTTAATGTTTCGGCAGATCGTTGTATAACCGCACTATGTTCCTTTAGCATATTCATTTCAATCCCTCGAGCGTTATCAGCCGCTCACATCTGTTGTAGCTGAGCTGCCCTTTCAGCATCCGCAGCTCTCAACTGCTCATTCTCTTTTCTTAACTGTGCAATCTCAGTAGCCTGCTTTCCAACAGTTTCCTTCAAAGAATTTAACTCGAACTGTTGGTTAATAACTTTATTTCGATTTGAAGACATAAATTTGAGTGCTTGTTAATCTGAGTTGCCACAGCTTGCAGCTGAGAGAGCAGAAAATCCACTTTCTCATCTTGTTCCATTTCAGAGAGTAAATGACTGCTTCGTTTTGTACTTTGTTAATGAATTGTTGACTGGGATTCTTGAGCTGAGGAAGTAGTGATTTGTTGTTGAACTGGAGTAGTCTCAATTGAAGGTGTTTCAGTTGTTGTGGTATCTGCAGGTTGTCGTTTAGAGGTTGTAGTGGGTTCTGATATTAGAGTTTCAGCCTCCTCCTTTGTGAAGACAAAATGAGCTTCTGCAATTGGTTCTAGTATGGTTTCTTGTTGCATGGTTGTAGGTTACGTGGTTTCAGGTTGAGCTGATGAGGTTTCCATAGATGTTTTGTTCTGTTTCTTTCTACGAACCGCAATTTTCTTTTACGAGCTCGTTTAGTCTCAGCATCTGATGGAACATACTTAGCATCTAGATCTGATGGAATCTTTCTAATCTACCTAACCCCATGCTCATCAACATAGCGTTCATACCTAGGTTCAAGCGGATTGTCATCAGAATCTGATTGTTTATCCGGTTGTTACCCTTATCACCACATGTAGCACCTACACCACTCGTACCACCATCACCATTATCATCACTGTTATCATCATCACTTTTTCCTTTTGACGACCAAACTTATCTTCGATCATCTTCTTCAAAGTTGGTTCTTCATTATCCGACTGACTATCATCATGGCTCCACTTATTGTTTTCGGGTGCAACATATTCATCATTTGCCAAAAAACCAAACAACTTACGAGGAGGTATGCTTTCCTTGTAATGTTTTGCTGCTACTCCGCTAAGTATCTTCCACGAATGTTCCATCATAACATCAACTTTTAGAACATCGTTGTCGTTCTTCGGAAGATTCGGTGTTGTATATTCAAGATCATCTAGAGAAAACGAGGATATATCCAAAACTTGTTTCCACCAAATCCAGTTCTTCTTAGGTTCTCCTTCATGTTTGCAAAAATATACTTTGAAACACTGAACGGTTTGTTCAATGTCAAAGCTACCATCATCCCAACTAAGTCGTTATTAGCCGTGTCATAACCACTTCATCTGTTGCTTAAACATTGAATTAAAACGTGTAGAAAGAACTTGTATCGGAGCAGCAAACATGCTTTGTTTTGTTGTCCAACAAGAAAATCTCCAATGTAACATCCGTCAAAAACGGATTTACCAAACCCGCTCCGTTTATCAACCGAACAGTCAGTTAAAATTTTCTTTGCGAATTAAATGCCCAAAATAATTTTAAACGATACATAATCAATTATTATACGGGAATATATATTTAGTTTTTGAAAAACTGTTGAAAATCGCAAAATAAAAATAAAAAGTCCCTGCCGGGTTTCGAACCCGGGTCAGTCGCCGAGTCACGGATTCAGCAACTTAACTCACAACACACAAACCACTGTGCCACTTGTATTGTCTGTTAATTGTTAAGATCATTTAATTCATATCTTGACGTTCCGAATTCAAAACCGGCGCCCAAAAGTTCAGTCGTCGGAAATCCCGGCAATCTCGCGAGTATTTAACGAATCTTTCCGTTATAACGTAAACAATTACTAAGACATCGGTTATAACCGACGTCTGAGTCCGCGACCAAAGTCATAACCGCCGGAGTTTTTATAACTTACGAATCCAGTCGGAAATCAGACCAAGTTCTTCGAAGATTTTCCCTATAAAAACCACCTCGAACTTCTGCAAACATTTTCGCTCAAAACCGCACCTTTTGTCGGCGAAAACTCACTCGCCGGAATTATTCTGTTCGTCACCGGAAAACCGGTTTCCCCATTTCTGAGCCTTACTAAACCCTTTGAGCTTATACCGAAGTCACCCACACCCTTTGTAAGCTTCCTGGAGACTCGCTGCTGCAAGACACTCGTCGCCCGAAGGGATTGCTGTCGCCGGAGTTCTGCCGGAAAACAGAGGAAAGCTAGTCGGTATACCTCACGCTTATTTTCCTTTCTTTTTACTTATACCTCATCTGTAATTAATCATAAAACACTAAAGAACATGTTTTAATCATCGAACCAGTCGATTTCCGATTCTGGTTAAAACCAGTGAAGAAGACGATGACTGCTGTAATGTTTAAGTATAATTAAAAACAAGAAATTACTCGGGTTAGACACACAGTCCAGCGGTGGACTGTGTGCACATTAAACACGCAAAGGTCTCGAGTTCGAATCTTGTTCCACACACGTCGCCTTAATAAAAATGATTTTTTTTGATTAACCGAACCGGAGTCATACTGATATATGTTAAGTATATTAATAACCGGAAAGATAACCAAGTTAGACACACAGTCCAGTGGTGGACTGTGTGTATGATTATATCACAGGTCACGAGTTCGAGTCCGGACTACTGCACCGACTCGGACAATTATCTATTTTTTTAAAATAAGACAGAAAAGGAAATAACTAATTTGTGTTTAAGTATAATAAAAATCAGTAAAGTTAACAAGTTGGACACACAGTCCAGCGGTGGACTGTGTGTTAGTATAAGCCACAGGTCCCGGGTTCGAGACCTGTGGAGCGCACCGTTTCTTTGATTTAAAATTGTTTTTAAAATAAAGGATTTTCTGTTTAACATAATTAATATATAAATATAATTAAAAACGGATATATGACGGGTTAGACACGTAGCTCAGTTGGTAGAGCTGCGTGCACGCGTACGGGAGGTCTCGGGTTCGAGCCTCACCCAGCGCACTTATATACACGATTCGAACCGGTCAACGGTCAGAAAAAAATCAAATTTTTTTTATTATTTTAATTAAAAATCAATTAAAAATACTTAAAAATAACATTTTTAAGGTTAGAAAATAGCCTTAAACTCACAAAAATACACCCAACAATCCTACTAAAATAGATTAATAAAATCCGTTTACTTACCGAACCATAATGATATTTATCTAGGTTAATCTCACTCGTGGTTAAAACCACTTCGCGTGCATTCAACATCATCAACCGAACGCACCCACTGTGAGTGAATCTTACAACTCCCCCTTTTAAATTACACGTTTTTGGGTGTGTCATGTGTTATAATAAATAATTAACTTGTTTATTTAAACTTGTGCCATACCACATCATGATCTAAACTTAGATTGTTTATATTGTTGTGATTACTTATTCCCTTTTGTCAAATTATATGAAACTCATTCATTAAGCCCATCAGTTCCTCGTGGGAGACGAGTTGAACAACGCGTGCCTCAAATCAAATTCATTATTGTTCATGTGTGTATCATTGAGTTTATATTGTTTGTAGTTGTGTCATTCATATTATCATGTTTATGCAATTCATTCATTAGGCCCCTCAGTTCCTCGTGAGAGACGAGTTGAGCATCGCGTGCCTCTAAATGTTCCATTATTGTTCATGTGTGTTTTATTTAATATCTTATGATTGTTGAATAAGTTTACATCTATTTTTACTCATGTTTGGTTGTGCACATATTTCATAACCAATTTAAATAAACTTGTTCAACTGTTTTCCATAGGATTCACTCGCCAACTTTTTGTTGATCCAAAACCTTTTTACACATGATACAGGTGAACAGGTTGAAGCAAAGAAAACATAGGAAATGCCTTAGAAGAGAACAAAGATGCCTAGATTGATAGCTAGAACATGTTGTAATCTCTATTGTAAATTTCTATTAAATTGTATTAATGAATATGAAACGCATAATAAATGTCATGAGCTTTGATGATAACCCAATCATGCCCCGATCACCTTTTCCGCTGCGGGTCGGGGTGTGACATCCAACACATCGCATTCGAAGCAAACATCCACGTTGACACTTCAACGGAACTTAGTATGGAGCTTCAGGATCATCGCCAAGTTGTAATACTGAGTTTATTAGATCAACGGAAATGTCTACGTCTAAGTCATCTACTCTTCCATGGATAATTTCCTATCCATTCACTTCAACAACTTTGGCTGAATCCCAAAATTCCTTGATCAATGTCTTGTATACTTAGTTTTATGCGTGATAGCATAATGTTTCCTTGAGTCGCGCAAAAACTTCCTTATACCGTTGTACTCAGCAAATTTATCTTCCGATCTAAGTAGGCAACCATGTTGTGTCTCGGCTCTGACATAATTTCCTCTTCTAACTTGTCAGTTTTCCTCGTTGCGGGCTTTCTTTTCTGTTCTTTTGGTGCCATCCTTTACACAAAAGATAACCAGAATAAGAAGAAACATAAATATACTAGGGAACATACTCAAAAGTTTATTATGAACTTTTTGAAAGTATACAGCCCCTTGACGAAGAACTACCAACTCATACGAATAACAATTTATTCGTACGAAGAACAACTGTCTCACACGAACAACAACTAACTCGCTCAAACAAGTGATTCGCTCATACCAGTAACTGGCTCGTACGAACCACAAGTTACTCGTACGAGTGACAATGCACTCGTACGAATAAGAATCAACTTGGTCACACAAAGAACTTCAAGTGAAGATTATACATGAAGAACTCGTTTTTCTTCAACAGGTTCTTCGCTTAAAGTTTGTTGTTCGTTGTCACACCCCGACCCGCAGCGGAAAAGGTGATCGGGGCATGATTGGGTTATCATCAAAGCTCATGACATTTATTATGCGTTTCATATTCATTTAATACAATTTAATGGAAATTTACGATAATTATTACAACATGTTCTAACTATCAATCTAAGCTTCTTTATTCTCTTCTAAGGCATTTCCTATGTTTTCCTTGCTTCAACCTGTTCACCTGTATCATGTGTAAAAAGGTTTTTGGATCAACATAAAGTTGGCGAGTGAATCAGATGGAAAACATTTGAACAAGTTTATTTAATTGATTAAGAAATGAGTGCACAACCACACATGAGTAAAAATAGATGTAAACTTATTCAACAATCATTAGATATTAAATAAAGCACACATGAACAATAATGGAACGTTTTGAGGCACGCGTTGCTCTACTCGTCTCTCACGAGGAACTGATGGGCCTAATGAATGAATTGCATAAACATGATAATATGAAAGACATAACTATAAACAATATAAACTCAATGATACACATATGAACAATAATGGATTGGTTTTGAGGCACGCGTTGTTCAACTCGTCTCCCACGAGGAACTGATGGGCTTAATGAATGAATTTCATATAATTTGACAAAATGACATAAGTAATCACATCAATATAAACAATCTAAGTTTAGGTCACGATATGGTATGGCATAAATTTAAATAAACGAGTTAATTATTTGAGACACATGACACACCCCAAACGTGTAATTAAAAAGGGGAGTTGTAAGATTCACTCACAGTGGGTGCGTTCGGTTGATGATGTTGAATGCACGCGAAGTGGTTTTAACCACGAGTGAAATTAACCTAGATAAATAGCATTATGGTTTGGTAAGTAAACGGATTTTATTAATCCATTTTAGTAGGATTGTTGGGTGTATTTTTGTGAGTTTAAGGCTATTTTCTAACCCTAAAAATGTTATTTTTAAGTATTTTTAATTGATTTTTAATTAAAATAAATAAATAAAAATAATAAAAACATTTGACTTTTTTGACCGTTGACTTTGACTTTGACCGTTGACCTTGACCTTGACCGGTTCGTATGCGAGAAATTGTGCGCTGAGTGAGGCTCGAACCCGAGACCTCCCGTACGCGTGCACGCAGCTCTACCAACTGAGCTACGTGTCTAACCCGAAATATTTCTGTTTTTAATTATATTTATATATTAATTAGTTTAAACAGAAAATCCTTTATTTTCTAAAAACGATTTTAATCCAAAGAACCGGTGCGCTCCACAGGTCTCGAACCCGGGACCTGTGGCTTATACTAACACACAGTCCACCGCTGGACTGTGTGTCCAACTTGTTAACTAAACTGATTTTTATTATTCTTAAATACAAACTAAACCTTTTCATTTATGCCGTATTTAAAAAGTTTGAATAATGGTCCGAATCGATGCAGTAGACCGGACTCGAACTCGTGTCCTGTGATTAAACATACACACAGTCCACCACTGGGCTGTGTGTCTAACTTGGTTATTATTCCGATTATTAATATACTTAACATATAACAGTGTGACTCCGGTTCGGTTAACAAAAAAATCATTTTTATTAAGGCAGCGTGTGTGGAACAGGATTCGAACTCGAGACGTTAGTGTGTTTATTGTGCACACAGTCCACCGCTGGACTGTGTGTCTAACCCGAGTTATTTCTTGATTTAAATTATACTTATATGTTACTGCAACATCGTCTTCTTCGTTAGATTTTAACCAGGAACGATGACGATCTGGTTCGAAATTTTAATCAGGATTCTTTAGCGTTTTTAGGTTAATTACAGATGAGATATAAGTAAAAAGAAAGGAAATTAGGCATGAGGTATACCGACTGGTTTCCTCTGTTTTCCGGCAGAACTCCGGCGACAGCAACCACTTCTGGCGACGTGTGTCTTGCAGCAGCGAGTCTTCAGAAAGTTTGAAAAAAGTATGGGTGACTTCGGTATCAGCTTAGGGGGTTCAGTAAGGCTCAGAAATGAGGAACCCGGTTTTCCGGCGATTTGCAGGTGATTTCCGGCGAGTGAGTTTTCGCCGAGAAAGGGTGCGGTTTTGAGCGAAAAGGTTTGCAGAGGTTCGAGGGGGTATTTATAGGGCAAGTCGTCGATGGATTTGGTCCGATTTCCGACTTGATTCATCGGTTTGAATTTCTCCGGCGGTTATAGATGGTGTCGCGGACTCAGACGTCGGTTATAACCGATGTAGTGTTTAAGTTTTACGTTATAACTGAAGATGTCGTTAATTCTTGGCGAGATCGCCGGGATTTCCGACGACTGCATTTGGGCGCCGGTTTTGAATTCGGAAACTCATGATATGATTTAAATGATCCTAACATTTAACAAGGAACATCAGTGGCGCAGTGGTTCAAGTGTTGTGTGCTAAGTTGTTTGATGAACCGGTTACTGACCCGGGTTCGAAACCCGGCAGAACCAAAGTATTTTTATTTTCTTATTTTTGACAGTTTTTCAGAAACTAATTATATATTCCCATATAATAATTGATTATGTATCGTTTAAAATTATTTTGGGCATTTAATTCGCAACGAAAATTTTAACTGATTGTTCGGTTAATAAACGGAGCGGGTTAGGTAAATCCGTTTTTTGACGGATGTTACATTCGTGTCAAGCAATGTCAAACAGTCAATTAATGTTCAAACTGCTCATCTTCAAGGTATAAGAACATTGTCAAACATACTTTAAAGATATCAGAAACAACTTAAAAAGGGGTGAAAGGATGAAGTGAGCTGGGTGAAAGCAAAGTTGTACTTAAAGAACTACATTACTCTTTATACCACATTCTTATACTCGCACGAAGAACATTAGTTCAACTGCTAGCCGTACGAAGACTGTCTAGTACTCATTCGCACGAAGAACTATCACTCGTACGAGTAACCTCTGATTCGTACAAGCAGCCACTAATTCTTACGAATCTAAGTTCTTCTAAACTGGAGCATCAGTTCTTAGTGGACCTAAGGTTTTTCATTGACCTGTTTAGATATTCGCACATACCCACACAGATCACAAGTTTGAAAATTTTCACATTAAACAGATTTTGCTCTTTGTAATGAGTTTACCCCGTTGCAAGAAAGTACTTTATGAAATTATGATATCAAAGCAAATGATGTTTAAGGCGTATCTTGGTAGAAAACATTTGAGCTTCAATCTTCGGCTAAATAAAAAATAATTTAATTTAAAACAGAGTAAACTAAAATAACTACTAACAGATAAGTACAAACTGTACATGAACTAGCAATCTTTTTCTGAGTTTCAAGGTAAGAAAATCATGCCAGCTTTTAATCTTGCCAAAAATGAGTTTTTGTTTAAAACATCAAATTAAATAAGTAAGTATTTACTACAATTATCAGTATTGTTGTCCACATAAGCTCAGCTTATCAGATATAATCATGATTAGGAGATATGATTAATGTATGAATTATACTTACTAGCCGGTGTTCAACCACTTCACGACACATTCCCGTATCAAGACATTCACGAGAGAAAATCTTACCGGTGAATATACTGCTTATCATCTGTTTTGACGTATAAATTGTGAGATACTCACTTATTTTGATTAAAAACAAGCCCTATGTGATTAAATCACTTATTGAAGAGGAACTTGGTTTTCAGATGCATGAAGGGCACTTGAGTATGTCCGTGAACAGGTTAGTACCATCGTACCGACAAAGAGACGAACTTAGCTCCCGCATAAAGCTGTGATATATTATCACTTATTGTTAGGTGAACGTGATATTTTTATCACTTATTGATGGTCGTATGCAGTATTTACACGTATGTATGGTATCATGGAAGTTCTAGACTTGTGTCCCCGTTATATTCTGGTATTTAACCATAATACCTAGATGATAAGCAAGCATAAAGACCGCATATCTCAGAACCTCGGCATACTATCAAACGAAATTTCGGTACCAAGACCATATGCCAATGAATGGTTCCTACTTGGCTTTCAGTCCATTATGTTTATATCAACCTGCACATTTTAATCTGATTGTAAGCCTACCGATACATCATTAGTAAAGCTACTTATCAATTTTCGTTTTATGTTTTTCACCTTATTTGACAGATCACCAGTGTATCATCATCTTCTCTTATCTTTCCAAAAAACTCATTTTTGATTTTTGGGTTTTCTATTGTTTTTATACTTCTCTAAATTTTTATCCCCTTTAAATGTAGAAGGTAAATAAATAAAAACATACTTAAAATAAAGACATATTTTTGTATTTTCTCATGTTTTTGTATTTTCATGAAATTTTCTCCCTCTAAAATAGAAAAATAAAAGAAAATGGAAAATCTTGATGCCATTGACCAAAAGAAGATAATCAAAACGTGATTTATCAAAAGCTTTATTGAACAGGTCGACACATTGGTGATCGTGTGGATTTTCACAACATTGATAAGTTTCTTTTCATAACAATCTTGTATGAAATGATACTTAATCTCAGTGTGTTTGATTTTTGAGTACTGTACAGGATTACGAGTGATTTGTAAAGCAACTTCATTATCAACGTAAATAAGAGTAGTTAGAAATTCAAAATCGTAGTCGCGCATTTGCTGTTGGATCCATAAAACCCGAGAGCAGCAATTAGAAGCCGAAATATACTTAGCCTCACAAGTTGAAGTAGCTACACAAGTATGCTTTTTGCACTGCCACGTGATTAGGCGATTTCCGAAGAACTAACATCCTGCTGATGATGACTTTGCATCTTTCTTGCCGCCGCCATGATTAGAATCACTGAATGTTGTAAAACAAAACTTATCATCCTTAGGGTACAAGAGACCAGTGTTCGGGCAACCCTTCAAATAACGAAAGATTCTTTTCACAGCCATCAAATGAGAAACTTTTGGACTTGACTGGCAGCGAGCTAAAATACATGTTGGGTACATTATATCGGGTCTTGAAGCAGTAAGATACATAAGAGATCCGATCATAGCACGATAAAGAGATGGTTCCACATGTTCACCCATTCTATAAGGAGTAATCTCATGATTTTGAGCTAATGGAGTTCCCAAAGGCTTTGAGTCTTCCATTTGAAATCGTTTGAGAATATCCCCAACATACTTGGTTTGATGAATGAAGATTCCTTCGTTAGATTGATGAACCTGCAAACCGAAAAAGAAAGTCATTTCTCCCATGGCGCTCATCTCGATCTTCTCTTGCATTACCTGCTCGAATTCTTTGCACATTTTATCGTTTGTAGACCCAAAAATAATATCATCAACATATACTTGTACCAGCAACAAATCCTCATTCTTTTCCTTGATGAAGAGAGTACAGTCGATCAATCCATGTCCAAAACCATTCTTCAGAAGATAGAAAGACAACGTTTCATACCAAGCCCGTGGGGCTTGATGAAGACCATATAATGCCCTATTAAGAAGCCACACCTTGTAAGGATGAATTGGATCTTCAAAACCAGGCGGTTGCTCAATATATACTTCTTCTTCAACCACACCATGAAGAAATGCACTTTTCACATCCATTTGATAAACTGTAAACTTCTTGTAGGATGCATAAGCCAAGAAAATTCTTATGGCCTCAAGACGTGCTACTGGTGCATAAACCTCATTATAATCAATGCGTTCTACCTGATTAAAGACCTGGACAACCAATCTTGCTTTATTTCTCACAACAACACCTCTGTCATCCTTCTTACACTTGTAAACCCATCTAGTACCAATCTTCTTGTAGTTGTCGGGCCTATCAACCAATTTCCACACCCCCAACTTCTGAAACTGCTAAAGTTCCTCTTGCATTGCTTCAACCCATGAGTCTTCTTTCATTGCCTCCTTCCAAGATTTTGGTTCAACTTGGCAAACATAATAGGCAGAAGACCAATCATTTTGTTCCCTAGATTCTCTAATTGCCGTACACAAACCAGTATTCTGGTTGTTCCTTAGCTGATTACGTGTCTGCACTCCACTTTGGACATCTCCTATAATATTCTGCTGAGGATGAGTATTATGGATTCGAGTTTCAGGTACATCAGAAACACGAGAATTTATACCCAAATTGTTGATATTTAGATCAACAACAAAGTCGATGGCTGTAATCAACGAAGATGTAGAAGCATGACCTTCAGTTGTCCCTTGATTTTACTCATTTGAAATTACATCAGACATTTCAGGAACAGGAGCAGAAGTAGCTTCATTTGCATCATGGAACTCATCATCTTCTGATGAAACATTATAATCAGCAGCATCTTCAAATTCCTCATTCTGAACAATATTATTAACCAAAGTAGACACCTGTGGGTTAACAATAATTGGTCGTACTAATGACGAGTCAACTGCAGTATCACTTTCAAGTAGCATTTGAGCTGCTGCAGATGCATCATCAAAAGTTGGCAGATTGAAGGAGTCAAACAGTCCATCGTAGTCAAATATCCAAGGAGCACCAGGAGCTCTTATTGATTCAGTGTATCTTTGAACCTTAACTTTACCCCATTCATCAATCTTTTTCGTTGACAAATTCCACACTCTAAAATTTGGGGTAGTATATCTAAGAAAGAAACCTTCGATAGCCTTTGGACCGAATTTTCCATGTGGATCAATCATAGTACATGGAGCTCTAAAAGGTTCTAAGAAAGACACATCCGGTTTCCTTATAGGTAACAATTCAAAACATGTTTTCCCATGCCTTTTTACTGTAAGAACTCTATTCATCATATAGCATGCAGTAGCCACAACCTCCCCCCAAAATTGAACAGGAAGTTTTGATTCTACTAACATAGTTCTTGCAGTCTCGATCAAAGTTCTATTCTTCCTCTCAGCGGCACCATTTTGTTGTGGAGTATAACGAGAACTGTATTAATGTGAAATGCCTTTAGAATAGTAGAACTCATCCATAACATGGTTCTTGAATTCGGTGCCATTGTCACTTCTGATTCTCCTTATCTTCAAATTGTATAAATTTTCAAGTAGCATGAGGAGATTCTTGAGGATTTTAGGAACTTCACTCTTGTGTGCCATAACATTCACCCATGAAAATCTTGAATAGTCATCAGTAACGACTAAACAATATGCATCGCCAAAGGTAGTCTTGTGTTTCATTGGTCCAAAAAGGTTCCTATGAAGACGTGCCAGAGGCATATTGACAGTGTTTATTTTCTTCACATTTCAAGCTTGCTTTCCCTTTTAGCACGAAACACAGATATCTTGTAAATGAAAGTTCTTCACTGGTACACCACTCACAAGATTATTTTTCACTAAATAGTTCATTTTTCTCAAGTGAATGTGTTCCATTCGTCTATGCCAAGAGATTGATTCCTTTTTAATAGCCTTTGAGACAAAATATGTAACTTGTGCAGATATAGTAATAGCTTGGCTCATGTCAAGAATATACAAATCATTATTCTTGGAGTCGACAAGAGAATCCATTCTTTGGGAATCTTGAAACCAGGTTTTAGCACATAACAACCGACATCATCAAAATGAACCATGAACTTCTTGTCGTAGATTTGAGAAACACTCACAAGATTGTGATCATTCCTTCTGACAAACATAATTGATCTTGTCAAAACTAACAACACCATTGGAAACCATTCTTTCTCAAGTGATGTAACCGCCTTTGTCTCTAGCAAAAGCAACATAACCTCCCCTAATTCTTTTCACATCATAAAGGAGCCTTAAGTCGCCTGTCATGTGCCGTGATGCTCCACTGTCAACAATTCAATGACTATTCACAGTTCCTCTTGGAACACCCTGCACATTGCATTACCCGATTAGTTTGAGATGGGGACCCAAGCCTTAGTGGTCTTGGGTCGACCCTTATCATCAAGAAATATGATTTCTATTTCTTAGGATTTGAAAACTTTGTGCCTCCCCCTGAAACATTACCGGTTTTAGGTTTCCAAGATTGTTGATGTTTACTAGATTGACTATTATTTACAGATTTAGACATTTCTGGTTTTAACGATCTTGATGAACTTGGTTTCTTTTCTAAAACATCTGGTTTTAATGCCTTTTTAATTATTTTAACTTGTTTACGTCTATGTTTTTCTTCTTGTTCCTTAACAATACGTTTGTCTTGTTTAGGTGACATAGATCGACGTTGGCAATTTGTTTTAGGAGGGGCTTTTTCAACAAACTTGGGTTTTGCTGAGTTAGTACAGTTTTTGATTATGTGGCCAAACTCCCCACATCTAAAACATGTTCTCCTTTCAACAAATTTAGAAGATGCTGTTTGATGACTTGACGTTGAACTTGTAGGCCTAGAGGTACTTGGTCCATCTTCACATCCATTTATGTGTTGAGTGTAGTTGTTTCGACTATTACGTTTTAAAATCTTGACTTGATTTACAAAATCACAATTTGACATATTTTCAAAAGTCTCGATTTTATCAGTACCAGTTGAGCCTACAATGTTAACATTCTTCCCCTTTTTCTTGCTGCGAGCGCCTTTAGCTTCAACCTTTGGTTGTGACACCTTAGGTTTTCAGCTCACTTTTCTTGTTCTTTTTTAAGCGATTAGTGATTGTGGTTTGATTGGATTCTTCTTTTCCAAAAATTTGGTTGTCGAATTTTCAAAATTGATCAATTGAAGTTAGATTACATTTTTGATATGGAAATCCTTGTTTGAGTAAATTTTCTCATCACCAATCAAAGTATACAACACATTATTGTTTTCAAATGTAGACGCAGTTGTCTTGACAGATTCGATAGGATCACTCCCTTGATTTATAACAGATTGCAAAGTAGCAAAAATTTCTACCCCTTTTCTCTTTATCAAGAGATTGATCCTAATCGATCTTATCTGACTCATCGTCTGATGAATCATCCTCTTCTATTATAGATGGATTCTGATCAACAACTGATGATAAGTTCTCTGTTTTTTTGGATTCATCTGAGGAATCATCCTCTTCTATTATAAATGGATTATGATCAACAACTGATGATAAGTTCTATGTCTTTTTGGATTCATCTGAGGTATTGTCCAGCTTTAATCCTAATCCCGCTGTAAACTCTTATGGATTAAGAGGTACAGATGGTTCAAAGCGTGGCATTTCCTCTTCGTAAGGCAATTTGGTATAATTTTGTGTAATGGTGGTGGACACGATTTATACTCAATGTATTTTACATCTCCCTTAAGTTTTTGAACACCAATGATGTGATCAAGCACATATCGAGAGTTGGAATAACTCTCCAATTTTAGCTTGATTGCATCATGCTTGCATTTGGCAATGGCTAACTCCTTTTTCGTTTCTTCAAGGATATTAATGTAGTTATTAATACCAGTTTGCTTGTTCAAAATGGTTTTTGGTAACTCAGACACACTTTTCTTAAGAGTCTCAATTACAGATTTGAATTCTTTTTCATTTCGAGTTAAAGCCATATTTGCCTCTTTGCATTTTGACAGTTCAACTACTTGGCTTTGATTATGACTGTTAATTGTTTCAAATTTTGTTTTTAAGTCAACACAATCATTGCATATCCTAGGAGAGTCGGATTTTACCTGACTTGTTGAACCTTCAACATTAGCCATAAAAGCAGTGTGATTAGAGAAAATTCCATTGTTCATAAAGAATTTCTCCATTTCCTTCGACGCAATTTCAGCTTTCTTTTTCAATCCAGACTTTTGACTTTTCAACTTCTCTGCTTCTTTCAGCAACTCATCGACCTCAGTATCAATCCTTTCCCTGACATCTGAATCTGATCCATAACCACTCACACTTGAGCTTTCTTCGTCAAAACTCCCATTATACCTAGAACTATCATCATCATCATCATTAGAAGAGTCAATACTGTGAACATGTTTGATTTTATTGATTATCTTGGCATAACACGCAGTGCCTCCTTGATTCTCATTTCCCAACTGAATTGACCAATCACATCCTTCATCTGCTTGAACTACTAATGCTCTGCTTGTGTTGTTTGAAGGCCCAGACTGGTTGGAGTTGTTTGGGTTGTTAACAGTTCATTGTTAACTTGAGTTGTGTTGGATGACCTTGATTGATTTCGGAAAGGGTTGTGATTTCCTTGTTTGCTAGGTCGAGTACATTCACGTTTGAAATGACCTTTTTCACCATAGTTGAAGCAAGTAACATCATCTTTATCAAATCCATACTTTGTGTCTTTCTTGCTTTCCAAACTTGTTTTTCTAGTTCTACTCATGTAGTCTTTAGCTCTTCTGACTGCACTAGCAAATGCCCATTTAATATCCATCAATTCCATCTCATCCCTGTCTATTTGTTGATAGTCCTCATTAGTCAAATTGATGTTTCCAATTTAACCGGCGACTAGTCCATAGTGTGCACTAACCATAGTATTCAGAAGTTCCATGTGTTCCCGAGCAAGTTCTATACTGACCTTGGAAAGATGTGAAGTATCAAGTCTGATGGTATTAGGATTTGCAGGTTGAAAGTTATTACCATAGAAAGCTTGTTGAGAAGCTTGTCGTTGAACTTGAGGTGTGACAACTTGTGGTTGTGGTAGAAAGACTTTAGGATCAAATACTTGACCATACGTTTGAGTACTTGAGCCAGCAGATTGATCTATTTGAATTGGTTGTGGTAGAAAGGGATTAACGTTTGACACAAACGCTGTTTGAAGTTTTGGTTGTTGAGTTGTACTAACACCCGTGTTAATACCTCCAAAGTACATTTCAGGGTTTTGTGGAATAGGGACTCGTTTTGCTTTTCGTATTTCCTCTTCGTTCTTGTTTTCCAGCTTCGGAATAAATTCATAAATACTGATCACATCCAAAACACCTGTGTGCTTTAGCAAGTCAATGAAATGACTCCACTTTGGTGGTAGGGCATCAGCAAAACGCATTACAATTTCTTATGTAGATGCAATCACTTTGTATGAATACATTTCACTAAGTAGATTATAGAAACGGGTTTTCATATCGCTTAACGTTTCATTTTACATGAACAACACTTGAAGGAAGAGATATTATCCGGTAATATCTGATAGCAATCAACGACCATGAATTTCTTTTCTAGTAATGCACCATCATCAGAAAAATTTTGTGGGTACACAAAATGCAAAATGAATTTTGTCTTTCAAAAAGACGGAAGAAAAGTTGAGTTTCTCAGAACTCTGAGAGTTTAAATTAATGTTAGTGGACCATCCTTTAAAAAAGGGGAAGAGAATAAAAGGTATAACTTGGCCGTTAGTATTCACCATTTAAGACCTCGGATTTTTAATAAATCTTCGAAAACATTTAAAAGATATATTTGAAATTTAAAATAGTTCCAGATAAGTTAATTATCATTAACATATCATAAACCAACTTAAATTCTAACCTTTCATACCGTATAAATACCTTCCATAACCCAAAAGAACATTCATTCACCTAGAAAGCCGAAACTCACACACAAGCCCTAGAATCTTTGTTTTTTTGAAAGAAAAATTCTTCTCCAATTGCCATGTCCGCTTCAACCTCTGTCAATCTCAACATTTCTGTTATGGAACATGAAGTACCACTTGTCAACCGAGAACAACTTTCTCACCTTAAAAGACAACAACCTTGAGATGAACACCTAGTATCAACTGTACGACCAAAGATGTCAATTTTCGTAGAATACTTGATGAATTTTCCTCTGAAACAAGCTATGACAAAGACTGCAGAAGTACCTGAAATCATCCTACAACAACTTGTTCATACTCTACAACACAAGGATGACAACAACAAGGAACAGATGAAAGCTCGCCGTTGGGGAAATATATATGTGATCATAACTCCTAAAAAGATCAGAGAATGGTTAGAATTGTCAGTCAAAAGTCAATAAATTAGTGCACTAGAAAAAGGTGAACTTCTTTTAGTATTCAAATACCTAGGTTATAAAGAAAATATAAAAACGATTGGAGATTTCAAAATAAAGGAATTGTCTGCCTTCTAGAAAGTCCTCATGGCGACATTGAACAAATGTCTAACATCAAAGATTGGTGGAGCTGACCAGATAAATACCTTAATTCTAACAATCATGTATGGGTTGATAACCTGGTACAACATTGATTATGGAACATAAATCTTTCATCTAATGAAGAAAATTAGTTTCTACCAATAACAGAAGAATCACCACTCATCTGCCATATCCTAGATTTTGGACAGTTATAATAGAAGACACTTTTGAAGAAAGAAGATGGAGATGCCAATAACTGAAAAAACATGGAAATCACTGGTGATGATACCATGGTGTGCTGAAATAGCTTGGACATCAGCCAATGATGTACCATTTTTGCCATAAAGCATGCTAAGTATGATAGCTAAGATTCTCCTTATAGAAGAAGGGATGAGCAGATATTCAACAACAAAGAACTGGTTGATAGTAGCTCTTCACAGGAGAAGGACAATATCAAGAATCAGATGTAAAGAACATCATTGAATCAGGTGTACCTACCAATCCTTCTCTTAACTTTGTATGGAACTCAACAATATCAGATTTTGATGATTCGATTGATGACAAAATCTGGAAACAAGTGTAGTACAAAATCTGCTAAAGAGGAAGGGAATGAGATGACGACAAGTGGAGATCAGTATTCTGATCAAGGAAACATGGTTTAGGAAAATCTATATTTCCCAAAAACGCTTGGATAACCATCCACAAGGACAGTTCAAGGAAATGAGGAAAATCCAGATATGAATTTGTTTCATAAATCTGGTAAAGGTTTTATGGATTGGTCTTATGACCATTTTGAACCTTTGACAACAATAAGAAGTTTGTCTTCTACTGGTCTGGTAGCAGGAAAATCTAACATCATAAAATTTTCCGATTCAGTAGAAGTCATCAGAAAGCAAACAAAAAAGAACACTTCAAGGCTGAAGAGCATGCAGGAGGCCCTAGCCAGCTCTAAAGACATCAACAACTTCACAACTGAATTCAAGAAGGTAGCACAAAAACTTGAAGAAATAAAGAATCAGATGAAGGATGCTTTAAGGTCAAATGGAGTAGCAATTTCTGATGAATGAAGGAAGAAATCAACAACTTGAAGGTGAGCAACAACACAGTGGTGAATGCACTTGTCAGATTGATCAAAGATTGGAATGAGCACAAAGATCTTCAAATGGAGCTCTATGGAATATGTGCCGAGGAGAAGAACAACAAAGTCTTAATCAATAATGTGAAGTCCCTACTGAAAAGACTACACTAGAATATTGCTTCGGTGTCAAAGATAAACGTCCATGATCTGATAAGACCAACACCAGAAGAACTTCTGAACAAGCAACTTCTACAACCAGACAACAACACCTACAGCAGAACAAAAAACAGCACCACAAGCCACCAAACCAAGAACAGTGCCAATGGGTCCTCCACCACCTGTGTCAAAACAAGAAACCACAATGATCCCATATTGAACAAAAGAAGCCACACCAGAAAACCCATCTGCAAGTGAATAAGCTAGAAAACAAACTTTCTTTCAATCAAAGAACAAAGAAAACTGGAAACATCACCCAAAAGAACAGCGTCTGGTGATACAAGTTTCAATCTATCTATGGTCCAAGGTGCCAAAAGAACGTGGGAAGAATCAACTACTTCTTCAAAAAGGCCAAAAATAGTTCACAAAACAGATCTTCCAGGAAATATCACAAGATACATATTGGAGGTTTAAAAGGAAGATCTGTTATTTCCATAACTTCACCCCAAACATTTCTACTAGGCATAGTAAAAAATGATATAGGTAAATACAGCCTTCACAAACCATTGACAAATCCAATAAAAAAGAGTATTAAAAGTTAACCCTTACTCAACTCCTAATGGCATATTTGGATTTCAAGATCGAAACAAATATACTGTATAAGGGAACAAGCTGTTGAACAAGTCTTCATTGATGTCAATATGGTAAGTCTGATTCACCCAATTGATCTAATAACACTGAGAAAAACATATAAAGAAGACGAGTCACATAGCAAATTTGTTAGAAGTGCAATGGATAGCATCACTAAAAGTGGGATAAAGTTGTTCACCAAAATCGCCATTTGTGATTTTGACATTTGCCTACACTTTGACCATCAAGTTAGAGGAAAATTGCTCATATCACCTCTAGACACAACAATCCCTGATGAAATCAAGGCTGAAGCTAGAACAAGTTTGATCTTCGAACAACCCAATCTGTCTATCATTTATAGATATATCAGTGAGGAGAAAGAAGCAAGAGTAGTTGATGGTCAAAGGACATGCCATGATAGATCTTAGAAGGCAGATTGAAAAGATAATAGATGAATCGATTGAAGCCAGATTTGTCTACAAAGCTCTCTACAGAGAATGCAACAAGCCCATCCCATAGAACAAGATGTAGGTCCACTTGGAGGATCAAGATAACCTACTTCCTTGTTTATCTAACACACATACGAGTGCGGAATCCACGTAAGTATGCAAACCAAAGCAAAGTAACAAACACATGATAACCATTCACTATCTTGATTAAATGAAGAGAGCTAGTACCAACACATACAAACAATGTTCATACAGACTTAGGATATTCTCTCTGTGCTCTCTCTCTCTCTTGTGCTTCGGTGTCACTTAGTGTCTCTGTGTCCCTTCTGAACTGTGAAGTGCATGTCTATATTTATAGTACCAACACCCAGCAACATAGCACTGGCCATATAAACTACTACAAACCACAAAGAACATTCAGAAGTGGTTGCTCGTACGAACAACCTATGGCTCGTACGAATGAGTAAATCGCTCGTACTAACAAATAAAGTTCTTGTTGACAGATTCACTCGTACGATCATGTAACTGACTCGTACGAACAAGAAATGGCTCGTATGAGCAAGCAACTTGCTCGTATGAAGCACCGTTCACTCGTACGAATAAGTTTTCTTCGGAGAACGTGCTAACACACATGCCATACATACAACAAGATCATAAACACAAGACTTAACAGTATGCACACATGCAACTGTTTTACAACACAGACAATCTAAACGTCTACAAAATCAAGATAGGAGGATATCTTGATTTGGTCAACACTACCAAACTATACAGACTAAATAAAAAAAGACCGTACAATTACTGGCGTAACTAAGAACAAGCAACAGACACAAAAGTGTATCAACAGAAGAGATTGAAGATTGGAGATCTCTATCTTATAGCTTGAAAAACACTTTCTTATTTTGATTTGAATGTCTACATTGAAAAAATATATTTTTTTCTTTTAAAAGTTCCTCTTTAATCATTATGTTTGTTTTGTATGTCATAGTAGCTATTTTTTTACAACACTTGGGGAGAAATTGTTAGGAAACTATTTGTAAGTGTTGAAGAAAAATGATCTGATCATTCTGATCAAATTTTATGATGAAAAAGTCAATAGGTTATAATGAAGAAACATACATGATAATCGGAGAAATGAAAGAAGAACATCATCATGAAGTAGATCAGAACGTCATCTTCAACAAAAGAAGAAGATCAGATCAGAGGAATATGATGTTTCTGATGATATATACGATCATCATCTGAATCTGATAGGATCTGATCTTCAACTTGATAAGAAGATTAGGTTCTCCACAAACTCCTAAGTGACTAGTGGACTTAAAAGGATTCAATGAATATGGCTAAAAGCTACATTTCACAATATAAGTGTATGAATAAACAAATTTATTCATACACTTGTTTATGAATACATTGGTTTATTCATACCTGTTATTCTCTATAAGAAGAGAATAATACAATGAAGGAACAAGTGAGTTAAGCCTTGCATTTATTACATCCTACAAAATTCCACTGCCTTCACCATAGAATTCTTTAAGTATTTGTTTGTACCAGTCAATAATCATAGAATCACCTAGTAATTTTTTCAAAGTGATATAAACTTGAAAATTCTATATCTCAGTTTCTTGAAAGTTTGATTTCTAATTTGGCACATTATTTTCATACTTGTTGAAATCACTTGGCAAGTTTATTTGAAACATTCTTATCTGGGATCATTAGTAGTTATCTCCTTTTTTTTATTTGGGCGATAAACAATTTCATTATTCACGCCCAAAACGTATTCTCCTTTTGATAGTTGGCTAAACGTAGAAAAACAATATTATCATTCTATATATTTACATTCTAATTCAATATATATATATATATATATATATATATATATATTAAATTTATAAACAAAGAAAAAAAATATTACCAATCGTTGGGTCCTCGGCTATGTCTAGCCAAGAACGTGCCAAAGCGAACTCCTCAACCGGCGTCCACGCCTTATGCGTTCTCTTAAATGTCGTCTCCTCCAAATCTTTTTTCTTTGATGTTGACCGCTTGCGACTTTGTGACGCACCAGCCTTGTCAGGTCGCGTCTCGGGCATGACCTCAGGTTGTGATTCTTGAAAAGTAAAACGTCGAGGCATTTGTGGTGGCGGTTGTTAAAAACCCATAATCTTTTGTTGGTACCCGAACGGGCTCATCGGCATGTTAGCTATCAACATATTAGCTATCATGTTAAATAACATGTGGTTATCGTTGTTTTCGTAGAAGTCTGGATTCATCGTTATTAGATTCGGGTTTGGTGGATTTGAGGAACTAGACGCATTAGCATGGTTCATGGCTTGACAAGGTGGGCAGTATGATGAATTAAATGGGCTACCATACGGAAACACCTTGAATTTTTTGAGGAGGTTGAGAGTGTATTGTTTTTTAGTTTGTGAAATGGGTTAGTTTGTATGAGTGTAAAATGGTAATACATATAGAGGTTTATAATTTGAAAGAAATTAATTTTTTTATTAAAGTCACGTTACTGTTAACATCCATTTATTAAACGAAAATGCCATGCGTGGTCTGGAGCATAAGCATGGCAAGAAAACACACAACATCGAGGAGAGGAAGTGGTGTTCCCTCATGGTTGGCTCGTGGTTGGGGTAATAATGAGCCCAGTACGCATGGTCTTATGTGAACTCAAACCAAATATACAAAGTCTTCTATTATTATGCTATCTTGGTAATCGCCCCCTTATAGAAAAAACAAAGGACTTGTTTATCTTGAGTAGTGATCAAATGAACACTAATGGCAAACGACATAGGGTCTTTGATTAGTGATAACCATACTTCAAACAAGAAAACCAAACCTTCTTGCGAAATGTTTTCCATGCAATCCTCCTAATTACAAATTGTTATCCCAGATGGATCAAACACGAACAAGATATTTAGAGGGACAAACCCGCAACTCTTTCTATTCAATTAAAGGAACTTATGAACCTACAAGGAAATAGGATAAATAAAAACAACAACCTAGATCCTTATTTATAGTTCTACTAAAATTCCTCTCCAAGAATTTTCTAAACATATTACAATTCTAATTAAATAAATATAAATCAAACTTTAATAAAACATATCAAAATAAAATTTCTTATTAGGATCTAGTTTGATATTGATGTGATTGTTCAGATGAAATCAATGAAAGATGATAGATAATAGTGAAACAGTGCATTGGAATTATGTAAACTTTGAAATCACAAAAATAGAAAGATTGTTTTCAAGAACATGCTTTTGTAATTATAATCACGTATGCATGTAATTCACAAACTTCCCCTCAGCCTAAGATCACTCTCTTTGTTCGTACAAAATGTTTAGAAGAAAAGTGATGGATAGAATAGTACATGCACTGTTCTATTTATAGTACATTTCAAACCACTGAGCATTTTAGGCTGATGTCACTATGAAAGTGACATTTAACAAACTACAAACTCTAACCTCTGCTAGACCTAAATATTGTTACATTAGTTACAAATAGACTATGTTGGACAACAACTGCTAAGGTATCCTCGTTGATGTTCAGCAGACCTTTGCTTCAACAGCCTTTATACTTCATCAGAGTTTCTCTCTAGCAGACCTTTGCTTCCAGCAGACCTTTGCCTTTAACAGATCTTGTGAACAGTCTTTAAGTATGAGCAGAGTTTAGAGTAGTTGATCTTATTAGTATTATTAATGATCAGATGTTATAAAAGTTTTGGCTTTTCAATCATCTGTTCTTTTATAGACTTCAATAGACCGAACAATCTCCCCCTAGAACAGATGATGCCAAAACCCTTTTTGTGCCTATGGGACATACAGCCTAAGGCAATGGTACAAGTTCTCATATTTTTTGTCTTTTGAACTATAGGAGCTCTTCTTGCATGGTCTCTACCCAACTGTTGTTTTTTAGTGCCTCTTGGTACTTCACAAGTTGTGTGAGTGATAGAAAACCAGCAAAAAGACAAATATTTTGGAATTGACTTCTTGTGAGAACCCCTTCATTGATGTTGCCAATAAGTTGGTCAGATGGATGGTTTTTAAGGTAGATTAGATCTCACTTATATGGAACAATGGTATTTTCAGGTGAAGGCTGCAGATGAGAATCATCTAAGCTAACATTTGTTAGCAATTTTGAAGAGCCAGCATCTGTTTGGAATGGAGGTGGAGGTATAGGTGGAATAGGGGTAAAGATGGGTTGACTTTTGTTCATAGAAAATGGACTTTTATCAACAGGGGTTTGACTAGATGAGCTGGCAGAGGTTTGAGGATCAACAACTGTTGATCCAATAGTGGCAGAGTTTTCACAGTTGTTAGTAACATCTGTTGCTCTGGTGAATCAAATGACTTTGCATTGTGGAATCACAATGTTATATCCATAATCTTGATGTGAAGACTGTGGTGTACATACTTGTTAGTCTTGATAGACACATGTTCAAATGTAAATTTATCTAAATCAAATAGTTCAGCAGGATTTGCTGGGTTTTTAATGAATAAAGTTCATTGAACTTTACACTCAAGGTCTCTTCCACACACCTAGTCCTAGAATTAAAAACTTTGTAGGCTTTACTAGTGGTTGAATATCTTAGAAAACAACCACAATCTACTTTGCGTGCAAATTTTGAAATTGAATCTTCTAAATTTAAAACAAAACATGGGCAGCCAAAGATTTTGAAATAGGTGATCAGAGGTTTGATCTTGTACATAATTTCATAAGCCGTCTTTTGATGCCTGCGGTTAATTAAAACTCTGTTCTGTACATAGCAAGTAGTGTTTAAAGCTTCTACCTAAAAGGACAAAGGTAAACCTGAATCTGCAAACATTGTTCTAGCAGCTTCAATCAAAGTTCTATTTTTCCTTTCAATCACCCCATTTTGTTCTGGTGTCCTTGGGATGTTGTATTGCCTAACAATCTGTAACGCCTTGCTTTTTTGTATTTTCCTTAATTAGAAAGTGTAACGTGTTCCTATTTATGGAAACTTGTATTCGTATCGCATACGTATTTCTTTTCCCAAATCTTGTAAACCGAGACTATGATCGTAATAATATTCATACTTGTTATATACTTGTCTTACATATCAATCATTTAATACATGTTTACATATAAACCAATACATGTTATACGTGCAAATACTCATACATTCATACTTGATACTCAAAATATACTTACGTATATGTTATACACTTAAAAACATGCCAAAATACCAAGTTTTAGCATGAAATGAAGGAAAAACTAAGTTAAGGAGCCTCTCGCGCTTCCTAACCGTCCCAACTCTTGTCTCTCACGGTCCGCCAGAGGGCACAATCCGCAGAATGTTGTAACTAGCTCATGGATTGGGCAAAAGTGTGTTTGTTTAAGTGTGTTTCTTACATTTAATGCTCACCTACCTCACCCCCCTAACCTCAACTATGAATACCCATCTCCTCCCACACTCACTTCACACCTCAAACATTCATCTCTCTCTCTCTAAATCTCTCTCTCAATCCAGAAAGTTCAAGACTTTCAAGTGAGTTCTAACTCACCCTTACCTCCCTTCTTTACTCTTTCTTCTTCTTAATACTTGGAACACCTCTAGGAGTGCTTCCATAGGTTTTCCATAGAAAACCAACATGGAACATCACCATATTTGAGGTCTCAAGCGTAAGAAACATTCCGTTTTAATAGGGTTTTAACCCACATATGTTGTATCCTTCCAAGCTTGTTTTTGAAACAAGACTTGAGTTGGTAGTGTGCGATTACTTGGAAGCCTTGGCTATCCTACCTTCAATCCACCACCCCACTTGATGATTTTGATTATTTTACAACTTTTATTTTCATTTTTACTTATTCATGACCATCCTTGTTGTCCTTGTGACAACTTGTGCATTGGTGAAGAATACGAAAGAGGTTAAAGGAAGGTTATCCTCCTACCTCCATGCATGACTTGTATGAACTTCCATGATAAATATGATCTACTTATTACATATACTATATATATACACACACACTAATCGAAACTTTGATGACAATTGAATGGTTGTTCGTCATGGTACTAGGTAACATCACCTAAGTACTTAACTCCTCGTTACGATTCTAATGGGTATCTTAACCCATGAAAACACATCAACCTAAATGGGTATTATAGTGCCGAAAACAAGTGTTAAGTCTAGCTGATTAGTTTCTCGTATACATACTTTGGTACATTTAAAATTCCTAATCCTCCGTTATCATCCGAATACTTACCAACCTACGTTTTCCTCATGTAGGATAACTCGGTGTTCCTCCAACTCTCCAAACTCTTCACGGAATTACCAAGTGGAAGCTTGCAAAACCGTGAGTACACTTGACCCATTTCCCTTTTTACACAATTTGGGTTGTAACATCTTAACTTACAAAATACACGAATACACACACACTACATGCTTTATACACTCGATCCGTTATACATGCTTATTGTTATGCTTAGGTTCACGCTAGATTCATACATGCTTCTAGTCATTAACTTGGCTAGCCCCAACTTAACATATATAGCACTATAGGACTAGCACACCACACGTCGGGGTATTGTTATGCTTAAGCTGATTCTGATTCTTATTCATACTTTAGTCTCATTACTTTGTGTTACGAGGGACACTTAATTCTTGTGGACACGTGGGTTTGACAATTAGTATTACATGCTAGCTTACCTTGTATACAATTGCCATGTGGATTTGAGTAAACTCTTTTATACTTATGCTATGTACATAAACTTGTGTACTCGCCAATACTTTTTGAATTGAACTATACTTTTAACTTGTTGCAGGTTAACGATGTTGAATATGACGAATCTAGTAGGAACGACATAGAAACGCACCTAGAATGTTAGGATTTTTATGTTGTAAATTTTGTTGAAGTTGTTATGTTGTAATTGACAATTTGATTTATGAAATGAAATGAATCTTTGAATTTAATATTGTCACAAATAGTGTTATGTGTAATAGAGCAATCTATTTCATCTCACTCTGATGTTTCCGCCGCCGGTTGGGGTGTGACAGATTGGTAGCAGAGCCATAAGTATAGAGAATTAGGTAGAATTGCCATGTTCGACCTAGTCTATAGTTTAAGTGGCCAACATTCGACCATTCTTGTTCATGCCTAAAATGTTAATTCTTCCTACCTTGCTTTTTCCTACTTATTTGGTCTTAATACATACAATGTGTCTTTCCTAAGACATTTATACAATATACGCACATGAAGACTTGAAGACACTCGTATTATAAACGAGACGACTTCACCAAAATAGGCGTGAAACCCACACTTTGGTGAACGACTCTCAATCCGCGTATTTGATTTTTCATAAAATTACGGCAGCAAGTTAGGAGTGATATCCATACCTGGATGGAAAATTTCCATTTCATACTCTAGTGGGCCCTTACCAATGAGTCGGAATTCGCTCCTCATTTGGTAAGTACCAACCACGCTTAGGGAACGATGTTGTCAAGTTAAGGGTGAAACCCGCACCTTGTCAACTAGTCGCACTCCTCGATTTTCAATCTCGCGAAAGTTTCAATTTTATGATCAATTAGAGACTGTAGTAAGTGGAAGGGTAAAATGCCGTTAATCGCTTCTCGACGAGAGCATTTTACCTATAGGCCAAAGTACGTTCCTCTAATTTGAAAGGATCTTTGATTCACTTTGGTAGTCGACGTTTCTCAACCCAAAACACTCCAATGTTTTACTAAGCCTATCTTTTATGTTAACTCAATTTCTATGTGTTTTTAATACTTGTTACCTGGTTCATTTTGAACCCGACGCACAATTCGCACGCCTTTCACAATAAAAAACAATATAATTCTCGCAAACCAACTAAATCTACACTCCTTACACAATCATACTTGTTTATACTTTTGATGTGACATTTGTGCATTTTCAATCATTGCATAGTTACAAACAATTTTGTATTCAATGAAACCCTGTGATTATTTCCAAATATTTTTGTATTCAATAAAATCTTGTATTTTATTGATGAGAATGCAAAAATGTCAATCGTTGCACAATTTCGATAATTTTCATTTCGTTAAAGCGTTTTACGCATTTTCGCGAAACGCGTAACCGTACAACCGAACGAATCGACATCCACGACATTTTTGAGCATAATTCAAACTACACATGTCTTAGCACCTTTATATAATCTAAGTATTAGGTTAAAGAAGTTAAAAATGACAAACAAGTGAAAATACAAGTCCAAGGGCCAAAAATGTCAAAAAAAATAATAAATATTTTGCTTCTTCAGCAAGTTTGTCACCTATCTCCAATTTTTGACCCCCAGCACTCACTTTGCCACACTTAATATAGTGTTGACGCATGTTTGGATAATCCACACTAGGACACTTGTCATCACCTCCTTAATCCTAAAATACTATAAATACCCCATGATTCTTCCATTTTTTCACACCACTTCAAAACACTTCAAAGCAAAGTGTGAAGTTCTTCTTTCTATCCTTCTAGGAGCTTGTTTCCAGCCTTTGGAAGCCTCCTATCTTGAGTTCCGAATGTGTCCTTCAACACGAGTAAGTACTCTTCCTAGTTCTTTCATTATTTTAGCTATTTTGAGCTAAAAGTCGAACAATTTGGCTTCTTGATTGACTTTTGGTTCTGACCAAATTTGGTCAAGTAAAAGTTCAATTGAAATTTGCAACGTGATCGTACATCATGAAGGTTATAATCGTTAAACGATTTCACCTTCTGATTACCACGTTTACTAGTCGAAGTGACGAGTCAAAGTTTCGGTCAAAAATGCACATGATGTGCATTTTACGATGAAACTATTTCCGGGTATCAAAACACCGAGTTGTGATACCAAATCAGTTTATAAACTTAGTTAGACATAGTTTGACACGTCTAACTCATCGCTTCTAGTTTAGTGCTTATATAGGGTCGTAAGTCGAGCGGTCTTGACCACCGCTTTGACTTTCGAATCCGACCCGTTTGGTCGATCTTAGGATCCGACCAAACACATATTTGTGGCCATAGTTTTATAGGGAATAACCTACTGAGGTTATACCTTATGGTCACGTCATTTGGTTAGAGTTATGATAAGTTACTTCTATGTTCTTAAAAAATGATGACCAAAATGCCCTTTTGCGCATAAATCCATGTTAAACACATGTAACCAAATTTTTAACATATAAACTGATGTTATAACATTTTCAAACATGTTTGGGCATTTAACACTTATCATAGGACGATCACGTGTTTACATTAATGACCCGTTAAAGTAGCATAAACTACCTTAACGAGTCATAATGGGTCAAAAGCACTTAGGATCCTTTCCAAATCAGAATGTTAAGTTTGTTAAATCATATCACATGAGTTTCAAAACTCGTTTGGTTTATAAGACTTCATTCTATCTGATCTCCCGTTTGTAGTCCCGACACGCTAACATATTTATCTGACACATTAAGACACGTTTGAGCTTTGTTTATTTCGTTGATCAAAAACATTTTCGCAATCCCAAGTGACTACATAGCCCCCCTCTTTTACATTTCTAGATGTTTTGGGGTGATTCATATGTGCCTAAAATTATTTTCAAGATTTCAAAACAATATAGATGGTTTATGTATACAAATGATTTTCAAAGTGAATACATAGTTCCCCTCTTTTACGTTTTTGCAAATGTTTTGGGGTGACTCATATGTGCTAAATCATTTTCAATTTTCAAAAACAATGTCTATGGTTTATATATAAAACAATACGATTTCAATAATGTGAATAACTTTTTGATGCGGTATCCATAACACGAATGACATTCATTAGCTTTGGCCGAGCCGACCAGTAGTATGTTATGGTACCATAGGACTGACAATCCCATTATCGTACTATTCACTGGATTTGGTGGAAGTTTGGGTAATGACAGAAACTGTTTCTGATTAACAAATCATTTGTTGATTTCTTAATCTAGTTAAAGAGACCCTTTGCTGGTTTATTAAAGATACCCTTTGGTGGTATAGTTAACACAGGTTTGAATGTGTTCATTAAAGAATGATCAAAAGTTTTCATAATTAGAAACGTTTTAGTCAAGATTCACGACTCTAAGATTTTCACAACTCTAACCAACTTGTTTTAGTTGGTTAATTGTATTGCAGTATCAAACACTTTTGATACGAGGTTTTTATGTAACGACTCTTATAGTCGGACGAGGTGTTGCAATATGTATTCAAAGCCACGAATTTGACACACTCACAAAACCTATGTACTCGCCGGCATTTTTATGCTGACTCTCTTTTCACATATGTTTCAGGAGTTAATGCTTGATAATATGATGCATACTTCACGTAGGAATGGATGCGGGCCTTAGTGACTTAAAACATGAAAGACAATTTATTTATGTGTTGTTTCTGTTTATCCCAAGACAATGTAAACATTTAACTTAAGAAAACAAAATTTCAAATTCCATGAGTTGTGAAACAATGTTCTGTGACATGACTCCCCGACGTTTCCGTCGCGATTTGTTGTTTTACGTGGTCGGGGTGTTACATTTGAATACTTACTATGCTTATGTCATCCGTGTGAACTCATACGTGTTATGAGATACTTACATGCTCAAATGTGATTTTTATTGTCAATCACTTAGATGTCTTTTCTCGCAAAACTCAAGTTGGAGAAATGAGTTGAAGTCCAACTCCAACTCGACTATTTTTGTAACAATCACTATATCAATAATTATACTCAAACCTTTTATCATTGTTTCAATTTTTCTCATTTATGCATAAACCTCGAACCTTATTATTTTATCCAAACAATTTCTCACCCTACAATTTATTTATGTAAATTACATACACGAAACCCCTAATGATACTTTAAACGTTTCTTTCACAATTTTCGAAAAAACTTTATGAAATTCTATCAACTTAGTTCGTCAAACGAATCTCTTTCCCTCAATTTTCGTAACTCGTCCAAAACACACTCACTTTATACTACCATTCTAAAGACATTTTATTTCCAACAAGAACGCAATGAAAATTTTCTCTCACATACGTATAAGTACTTTGCTAAAATACTTTTCAAAATTCAAGTTTTACATCAAAATTTTCAAAACACAACTTTCTTGCATCAATAAAATAAGATAAAATAAAATATAATATAATATAGTAAGCTCACTATTTTACAACCTTTTCAAAAGCCGCTAATACCCAAATCTAAATCTGAACACATCGGCACGAAAATTTCACATGCGAATACAAATTTTAAAATAAAAGTAGCATTCCTTTATACAAACCACATCTTACATCAAAAATTAATACTTTCTCAATATTCACCCGACATTCACAATTTTGGTCCTTCATCCCCGACAAACCTGACTTATTTTAATTCAACCAACTCAATGTTTTGAATCAAGCAATTATATGCATGCTTATCGCCTTACACGTTTCTATTTATGCAGTCAATGTTACATGACAATATTATCACTATTACACTTCGTATTTTACACACTCGCAACTTCATGGTAACTTATATATGCTAAATCCCATTTTATTCCACCTATACGCTCGATACTGCATGGTAATGTTAATATATTTGTCTTCAATCATACTCAAAATTTATACATTCGCACTACTTGGTAGTCATACTTGAAATCTATAAGTAGGCATAACCCGAGTAGTTTAGCCTACGTTCGACACAGTCATACATACTTATAATCATGCTTACATACTTAATTTTTATACTCTATCTTACACACCTTTTGATAGTAATACTAAATGTAACCTGAACCGTAGAATACTAGTACAAACTATGCGGATCATGCACAAACCAAAATAATCGCGGATGCACATGAGATTATATTGGTAGGCGCATGAAAACCATAGTGGGTTCTACTGTGTATCGTAACACGGAACGTAACATGACACCGAATAGCGAAACGGACGTAACATGGTGTGAATATGGTGGATACGCCGCTGGTATTTCCTATATATAAGTGTCCCTACCATGTTACCAAACTTTCGTAAAACGTGCCATGAGAAATTCGGTGATTTCCCGGACCTTGTTAAATACATTTGATTCATAACAAACTTTGGTGACCCCACTTCGAAATGATTAGCACTCGATTATCCATGACAAAGCTTCATTCTCAAAATCGTTAGCTTTAACCACTACAACTATCACTAGCATCTCTCAACATTCCATGTTCGCATTTTATCTGATATTCATACCATTTATACCCCTCGCATACACCTATCGAATCCTTCACTACCATACCACGATATTCCCAATTCTTCCTTTAACCTTTCATCCAAACTTTATTTACAGTGAATCAGCCTAAACATTCAATCCATTTTTTTGTAAACGTCCCCGCTAGCTCAATCTTGTCCAATGTTCTGTTTCTTTAAAAGTCTCTTCCACTCTTATCTACGTGCAAACTACAACTAGTCGGTCTATTACCGACAAAACCTTTTAGAAACCATAAATATTTACCATCCTGGCTCTCTCCAATAAACATTTTCTACAACAAGTGATATTGCTAATACGCCTTTGAACTGACAAAACTTTTCTTACAACTTACAATGCGGACCGCTCATTTTAATCAAAATACATCCTTGTGCATACTAAAACCTTCCCGTTATATCACACTCTTTTAAAATATTCCTTCCAATGGGTTGGCCAGACTCAGTCAAGCTCAATTGATTACACACACACGCACGTTTTTACATTCTTATACACAGTTACAATTGGTGTCTCAAAACACCTTTGTCAAAACAAAGTACTTTCACGAACCTACCGTTTTTATCCTTCAAAATTTCGATACATATTTTCACATTTATAAACTTTAAACTTCAAAATCATGATTTTTGGCCAAACGTTTTCACCAAAATAAAATCTTTTCCACTGTCTTTCTCTTGAATAAATTACGGGACGAAATTTCCTAAAGGAGGGAAGACTGTAACGCCTCGCTTTTTTGTATTTTCCTTAATTAGAAAATGTTCGTGTTCCTATTTATGGAAACTAGTATTCGTATCGCATAAGTATTTCTTTTCCCAAATCTTGTAATCCGAGACTTTGATCGTAATAAAATTCATACTTGATATATACTTGTCTTACATGCAATCAATCATTTAATACATGTTTACATACAAACCGATACTTATTATACATAAAAATACTCATATATTCATACTTGATACTTAAAATATACTTATATATGTGATACACTTAAGAACATGCCAAAATACCAAGTTTTAGCATGAAATGAAGGAAAAAATAAGTTCATGGACTAAAAGTGATAAAAATCAACTAAGTTTCTGGCCCGGAGCCTCTCGTGCTCCACGACCGTCCCATCTCTTGTCTCTCGCGGTCCGCCAGAGGGTACAATCCGCAAAATGTTGTAACTAGCTCATGGATAGCGCAAAAGTGTGTTTGTGTAAGTGTGTTTCTTACATTTAATGCTCACCTAACTCACCCCCTAACCTCAACTATAAATACCCACCTCCTCCCACACTCACTTCACACCTCAAACATTCATCTCTCTCTCTATCCTGAAAGTTCAAGACTTTAAAGTGAGTTCTAACACACCCAAACCTCCCTTCTTTACTCTTTCTTCTTCTTAATACTTGGAACACCTCTAGGAGTGTTTCAATAGGTTTTCCATAGAAAACCAACATGGAATATCATCATATTTGAGGTCCCAAGTGTAAGAAATATTCCGTCTTAATAGGGTTTTAACCCACAAGTGTTGTATCCTTCCAAGCTTGTTCTTGAAACAAGACTTGAGTTGGTAGTGTGTAATTACTTGGAACCCTTGGCTATCCTACCTTCAATCCACCACCTCACTTGATGATTTTGATTATTTTACAACTTTTGTTTTCATTTTTACTTATTCATGACCATCCTTGTTGTGCTTGTGACAACTTGTGCATTGGTGATTAATGCGAAAGAGGTTAAAGGAAGGTTATCCTCCTACCTCCATGCATGACTTCTGTGAATTCCCATGATAAATATGATCTACTTATTACATATACTATATATATAATATATACACACACACACACTAACCAAAATTTTGATGACAATTGAATCGTTGTTCGTCATGGTAATAGGTTACATCACCTAAGTACTTAACTCCTCGTTATGATTCTAATGGTATCTTAACCCATGAAAACACATCAACCTGAATGGGTATTATAGTGCCAAAAACGAGTATTAAGTCTAGGTAATTATTTTCTCGTATACATACTTTGTTACATTTAAAATTCCTAATCCTCCGTTATCATCCGAATACTCACCAACCTATGTTTTCCTCATGTAGGATAACTCGGTGTTCCTCCAACTCTCCAAACTTGTAACATTCATGTAAAACGGGTTTCAAAACCCGCATCGTTAAAAAAATCAAGTATTTATTTGAAGTTCGTTCCACATTTAGTTGTGTTATTTAAATTGATATTTATAGTTAATAAGTAATTAATTAGGTTCTATAAAAAATATATATACGCATATATATAAATAAAGAGAATTAGCAAAAAAAAATTAAATGAAACAAACAAAGGGGGAGCCGGGAATCCAACCCGGGTTTTCCCACAAATTTTACACAACCTTCACCACTAGACTACACACACACTTATGTTTAAATTTGAAAAGAAACTAAATTTATAATGAAACCGCAAGCAAATCTGCAAGATTCAAAAAACTCAGAAAACTATAACCTCCAAAATCATCATCAACTCTCCCTTTTATGTTCAATTTAAACCACGGAAATAGTTTCAAATTTTGTGAGTTAAGTTCAATCATTGGGTCAAAACGGTTATGTATTTATGTGGAGATTTTAATGTTTTGACCAGAATCTTCGAAACCGAAACCCACCTTCAAACCAGCTTTCACCTATAAATAAGGATCCTTGCACCTCAGTTGAACTCGCTCACATCCTCTCATCTCTCTAAAACTCTCCAAAGAACCTCCACAGTCTCAATTCGGCTTCTCGCCGGAAAACCGTGCATCGCCGGAATAAAACCGGAGAACTGCTAAATTCAGTACAAATACTTATTTTCCTTTTATTATCATTTGATTCGTGATATATTATAATACATTAATCCAATCTGTATAATGGATTAACAGTCGGGTATGATGATTCTGGGTTTTGTTTATGAAGAAGATGAAGTCTTGTTAATATATGTATATAAATAAAAATGTGTTTTTAATCGGGTTAGACACAAAGTCCAGTGGTGGACTGTGTGCATCTTAAACAAAGTTTCCCGGGTTCGAGTCTCAGATACGGTCCGATTTCCTTAATTAAACCCAACCTTTTTATTTCTTATATATATAACAGTATTCGACAAGTGTATAACTTTAATTAAAAACCAATATTCAACGGGTTAGACACACAGCCCAACTGGTTGGGCTGTGTGCACACGATAGAAGAGACCCGAGTTCGATCCGGCCTCTGTCACCGGTTCGACCATTTACAAAACCTTTCTAATTATATGAATTTATGATTTAGCTCAGTTAGTATATATATATATAATTAAAATCAAGATTATTTCGGGTTAGACATGTAGCTCAGTTGGTAGAGCTGCGTGCACGTATACGGGAGGTCACGAGTTCGAACCTCATACACGCTGCCAATTTCAAACATTAAACCGGTCAGACCACCTTGTCAGACCTGACAAGGTCAAATTTTCTTTTAATTTTTATTTTATTTCTTTATTATTATTATTATTATTTAAAAACCATCTAAAAATATTTAAAAATAAGATTTTTAAGTTTAAAAATTACATTAATTACCACAAAAATAAATCTAAAACCTAATAAAGAGCACTAATTGAAAAAATTAATTTCAAATAAAATTTATTTATTTATTGAATTATTACGTTATTATTTAGGTTAGTTTCTCTCGTGGTTAAATCCAAATTCATTCGCATTTGTCGTCAATGCAAGGAAACGCACCCACTGTGAGTGAATCCTTACATATTCCCCTTTTTATTCATGTTTTGGGGTGTATCATGTGTCGTTTTCATATTTCGTTTATTCAAACACTTGTGCTATTACCATTATATGAACTAATGTGCTATGTAATGTTATTTGTTGTACTGTGTGTTTACATTTTTGTCAGTTGCGTGCAATCATTCACATTAGGCCCATCATTCCTCGTTGGAGACGAGTTGAGCATCAGGTGCCTCATTAGATCGGCTCCGTTTGATTGAGCCTTGATCTCATTGTTCATCATTTGTCATGCTTGTGTGTACATAGATTGATAATATGTGGTTTGTGGTTAGATTTACATATGCGTTTACTCATATTTGGTTTATGCACATTTTTATTTAACTAACCAATATAACTAATTCGTTCAAATGTTTAAATAAGATTCACTCGCCAACTTTTGATGACCCAAAACCCTATTTTTACACATGAAACAGGTGGACAGGTTGAAGCAAGGAACACATAGGAAATTGCCTTAGAAGAAAAATAAAGAAGTCATGAATGCTGTGTTTAAAACATATTCTGCTTGTATGTATACGTGTTTGTTGTAATTTATCGTTTTAATTGGGAGTAATAAATATGAAACTTTTGTCACACCCTCGTGTTATCCTTTTCGCATCAGAGCCGGGCGTGAACCGAATGGCATCTTCATCGCACAGCGGAAGCAGACGTGATGGCTAAGGTTTCTAGTAAATGAACGCCCGCTAACTACTCGAATCCCCATGGGTTCCACTATTCCAACCGTGCCATACTTGTAAGCATAACATGAGAAAGAACATGCGAAAAATCAACATAAAGTTGGCGAGTTCATAGTTTGTTTGTTTTTGTTTCAAATGAATCATAAAACATTTGAAAGTCTTGCATTTAATAAACCGGTTTGTGGGATCATAGTATCCCAAAGCATTTGAAATGTCATGTCTGTATAACAGTATTGAAATGTTTTCTATGTCGTTTGCAAATCCATGCATATAACTGTTATGTTTATAAACCGGTGATAAAATGTTTTCAATCGTATCTGTAAATAAACCGGTGTTGAAATGTTTTCTTCATAATGGTAAACCGGTATTGAAATTGTAGTATGTAGTTTTCCTATGGAATCTAAGGATCTGTCAGTGTGTAGCTAATACACCGACCTATGTGCCATAAGTAAGTAACCAACCCGAGACAACTTTGACATCATTGGGATCACAAAAGCACTCCTAGCTGTTTAAGTTACCAGGAGTGGAGCGTGTCTCAAACTCGATAGATCTATACCTTTTGCACCATGGTCACTACGTGATTAATGGTTACTATTGTCATCACCGGACTTACGCACAGTGATCTGTTATAATCTAATCCCATAGCTACATACAAATTGTTAAAAATCTGTGTTCTTGGGCGTAGCCCATGTTTTCTTGTTATTGGGCCTCGCCCATGTTTTCTTATCATTGGGCCTAGCCCATGTTTTCTTATCATTAGGCCTAGCCCATATTTTCTTGTCTTTGGGCCTAGCCCATGTTATAGATAAAATTGGGGCCTCGCCCCTAGTTGTGACTATGACAATCCCGTCACTAGTCTTAAACTCATGCACATTTCGGAAAAGCTTTGTATAGCTATGAAAATCGGTAAGTTTAGTATAAACCTTTCGTAAACCATTTGTATTCATTGAAATCTATTTGTAACATGGTTTAGTAATATATGATTTTTGTTTATCGAAACGTAGTGTTCTTTTGCAAAACTTGCATGTCTTTCCACCCCGAAAACATTTATAAAAATGTAAAACGGTAAAAAGTGGGGTTATGAACTCACCTGGATAATCCAGTGCAAAGCTAGCCTAAATGTAATTTTGCATAGTGTTGTCTACACAACTTGACTTGCTAGCATGCATTCTAGTGTATTCCTAAAATGCAATAACTTGTAAGTTTCTAAGAATGACATAGCTATACTACGTCATACCGAGCTCTACCGAATCGTTACTCATACGATTCTATGAATATGTTATTTTACTTAACTCGGTTAACCAACCTATGGTTTTCTTAGAATTGTCTTAGTTTTCGAGCGACCTAAAATATATGTTTACATCTAAAACATAACTAAATTTCATGAATTCATAACTACTTCGTAGTTTTCGCAAGACATGTTATATATATACCTGTCTATATATCCGTATAAATAATACATTTCGATTCGCGCAAGACGTTTGAATCGAATATAAACAATATACTATTGTTATGACGTCGTTTGAATAATTTTATTGTGGTTTGAAATCAAATTCCCGAATTCGGCTTTGAATTAAACATAGATAAATATCATTTATCTTGTAGTCGTTCGCCGCACATTTGTTATCTTGAAATCGCGCGTGCTGAAAAGTTATCGGATCGAGATTTGAATGTTTTAATTAGCGTCGACAAAATAAATATACACTTATATTTATTTAATAATAATCGTTTTGAATCGGATGTTTAATCTTTGAAATGTGTCGCGTTTATTTGTATTGCGAATTTTTAGAAAAATCGGCATTGTTTCCTCTGTTTTTGGAAGATCCCGACAATACTAGTTATCGAATTATTATCAAAATACAACCTACAATATATACAATCAAACAATATATAAAATTTTTCGTCGTTTTCGAATATTAAGTTTTCGCCGATTTAATATTTCCGATTTATGTAATTAACGACGGCTCGGTTTTAACTTATAATTTTTCGCGAATATTTTTGTCGGATCGATTGTTATTATTTATTAAATGTTTTGGCGATATCGAATTGTTATTGTTAACGGTCGGGTCGAGCTCGATTTCGCGATAATTTAATATTAATAATAATTATAAACTTATATAATTAAATTTGCGCGTCGTATTTAATTTTTACCAAGTCGCGAGTTGACCAGTGTTTAACCAGTTGACCGGGTTTGACCAGGTTTGACTTATGTGGACTGGGTTTGACCAGTTGATTTCGTTGACTTTTGTTGACCGACCGATCCGAACCGAACACCGCACCAAGACACGTATCCCGAACATGAAACATGAGACAAACATAACCCAAACCGAAATGAAACTGAGATATCGAGACTGAACAAGAATGAACTCGAATAAACCAAAGCTTTATTCGAACCTTAAACCCGAAACCTGAACTTGACGTGAATCAAAACTGAACCGAGATCCGAGTGAACTGAACCCGAACCGCGACTGAACCCGAGACTAAACCAAATCTGAACCATGATTGACTGAACCGAAAACTGAACCCTGATAACCCCACCATCCCCGCCGCCGCTGCCGGCATACCAGAAACAGTCGGCACCCGCCGCTGGCTGCCGTCGCTGTCTTTCTTTCGATTGAACCACCACGCCGCTGATCGTCACCAACCCAAACCGTTCACCACCACTGCCTTCGTCTTTGGCCACAACCACTTCCGAAATAACCACCACTGCCGCCGTCTTTTCACCGATCGAAACCCCCAAAACCCGTTGTTGCTAGTCGACTGAAACCGGAAACCCCGAGCTGAACTACCACTGCAAACCGCCACTGTCGCCGCCGACCTTCTCCCTCCGCCGCTCTCTCTCTCTCTCTACCCAATGTTCTCTCTCTCTTCCTCTAACATGTGTAGGTGGGTTTGTGTGTGTATAAGAGACGAGGGAAGTAGGTGAGGGTGTGTGTGGCCGAGATGACCGGAGAAGACCACCGGAGCTGCCGGCTTTGCTAGGCCTCTCTCTCTCTACCCATTGTTCTCTCTCTCTTGCTCTAACTTGTGTAGGCGGGCGTGTGTGTGTATAAGAGACGTGGGAAGTAGGTTGGTGGTGTGTGACCGAGATGAACGGAGAAGACCACCGGTGCCGCCGGCTTCGTCGGGCTCCGGCGATCGGAAACAGGGAAGGGGAGGGCAGGGATCATGAACTTGTGGGCGCTAGGGTTTCAAATTTTGAGAAATGAAGAAGATTAGGGTATTAAGTTTTTTATATACATAGGGTTTTCTAAACGGGTTGGGCCCAAGGCCCGTTAATGCATGTTCAAGCCCGAACCTTTTTCCATGGCCCGTTATTGAAACCCGAACATCGTATAATATTTATTTGGAGCTGAAACACTCAAAATTTTGTCAGTGTCGGTGTTTGATGCGATTGTTTGTCGGTTTCGTTCAAAAGTTGCTTAAAATATCTACGATCGCCATTTATAGTCTGTTTTTCGATCCAATTGTTGTTATTTGTCGAAATTTATTCGTTTAGACTCGAAAACGTATCAAATTATGTCGGGGGTCGTTGTTTGACGCGTAAACCTGTCGGTTGCGTTAAAGTTTTGTATTTTGCCCTGTTTGTCGTTTCTGATCCGTTTTTCGTTCTGATTTCTTCCGTGAGCGTTAAAATTTGAAAACGAAGCCTAATATATCTTAATATATTAATATTTAGACGTATCTCTAGTCCGTGGCTTCTGTTTCGTTGTCGGTGCGTCTCGATTTCCGCGTATCTTCCGCGTTGTGCTTTGCGACGTTCAACGATCTATCGCATAATAATAACTGTACTACATTATAAGTACAAAATTCATATTTTTAGATGTTGTCAGTATTTGTTTGGCATCAGTTCGCGTATCGTTCGATTTCGCTATAGTGTCTTCGATTATCACCAAATCGCGTAACGTGAAGCAAGTAGACGTCCCTAGGCTCTCCAGAGGCCTGGTTGAGTTAATTTACGTCTAATTATGCTAATTATGATGGTATTTACTGTTGTTAAGCACTTAATTATGACCGGAAAGTGCCGGTTGTCACATTCTCCCCTTGTTATAAAAATTTCGTCCTCAAAATTTAAGTTATGTTATCTCCTTATGTTCTTGTCATGCGTAGATAAGTATTACAAAATACCCAGGTAAATGATCATGTAATTGCATCGAGACTTGTCTGGATTATATGAATACAATGACTTTCTACAACAACATGAACCCACTGACTCAACGGGATCTGTTTTCAGAATCGATGCCAAGTGAACGAAACGTAATGACATAATCACCAATGTGACTGAGGTTACATGGGTCATACAAATGAGAACCTCGACCCATAGATTTCTGAAACGTTCACAATCTCCAAATGAATTTCATAAACAATAGGAATTTCTACCAACAGAAACTAGCGTTCATTGTTGGATCCATGAGACTTAGAATCAACAAGCTCAACTGAATTGGAAATATGAAGATGATCTGTTAACTTTTTGAACCATAAGTTAACACTATTGAATTTGCAAGGAAACACCGGATTACAACTGAAATTAGTGTATCATTGTCTTATTACATAGTTGCATTAAGACCACTTTCAATGATTAGCCCAAGCTACAAGTTTTCTACCGACGCCACAAGGCGTCATAGCCATTGAAATAATTAAATAATAGCGGTGATCGAACAAATTCACTGTGTTTACAATGAAAGTTCACTCAAGTAAGTCTGAATATTTGTTCCAAATAAGTCCAATAGGATTTTCAACTGAAAATTAAAGAACAAATAAATATAATTTTCGGTCGCTAGTGGAAGAACAATAAATATCCCAAAATGTTCGACCGATGATGAAAGAACCGTTACGAGGTATACTGAAATAGGCCATAAAGTTGTGTACCATCTCCTTAATACACGATTGTATTAAGGATGTTTTAAGAAATGATCCAAAAAGGGGGATTTAAAAATGAATAGATAATCAAGTAATTAAATCCGTACATGAATTGTGAAAGCGATGTCAGCGCAAGCTTAAACTAGTCTAACGCCACCACAAGGTGTCGTAACCAATAAATGACTTAACAAGGGTGCAGACTGAACCAGTCTGCTATGGTTCGAAACAAATGAATTGCTTCTTGATATTACTTTGAATATGATGGCCTCAATCCGTCATATGAAATCCTTGAATTTAATTTGTATACCGTGAGCAGTTCAAGCAATTGAACTTGGTTTGACATAATCCAACTATAAATACATGATTCAACCAAGAAGTTTTGATACGATTACTACGAAAACCCATGCATGCAACTTGGAAAGAAAATGAATTTCAAGAAATTCGTTGACTCGATATCAAGAAATCAATATTTGCAATAAGGCAGGTCATCTAGATCACCAAGCGAAAATTTGAATATAGCGAACCAATCTTTGAATTATTGATGAAATGACCATTCGAAGTGAAGACCCAAATGGCCTCCACGTATCAAGTTAACCACATGCGTAACAAACAAAGCATGCGTATCGTATAAATTTGTTAAGAAATGATGCAATAGGTGTTCGCTAATCAAGAAAGAAATTTTCGTGACACAATGACTGTTATGAGGAGTAGAGGTGTGCAAACCTACTCAGTATATGCAAGTTGAAATTTCAACAAAAGGAATTCGAGGACTTTACCTGGTATTTTCTGTGATGACTTATTGTTTCGTGACATTACCACCGAATGTCGAATGTGGCGTAGTCGTCATTAATATAGTAGGGGGAATGCGGTGACACATGACTTCTTTTGCAGCACCATTGATGCGATTACCATTGTAATAGGTACCGACTGTTATGAAATCTCGTTTGGACATACCTCAACGTTGTTCGTGTCGCTTACAGGACCACATGACAAATTGTCGTATCCTGGTCGGTAGTTCTCCCGCTGACGGGATTAGCGTCGTTGTCGTAATGTCGTGTTTTCCTCAAGGTTGCGGCCTGAAAGTCGTATTGATGTACTTCTACATCCGTTGTCGTATTGTTTAAGTTTCACGTATATTTGTGCACTAGTGTTTCGTTTTACGTAGGCTACCTGCTCGGGTAAATAAAATAGTAATGACAATATATGTAATGTGTTTGTCCGAGCTAATAATCGTGGTTCCTACGTGCTGACCTTTAATTGATACAGACATAAGTTTTCCAAAGGTCCTAAATGCACATTGTCAAAACTCTCAAAGTTTTCCCTACAGTATGTAATGTTGTCGTATGCCGTGTATCAGACACAACACTAGTGTATGTTTAAAATCAAAATGTTGACTTACTGTTTTCGGCTACGGTTGGAACCTGTATTCGAGTCCTAGGCATTCTGTATTTATTTAAGTCTTGATGATCTAATGTCCCCAAAGGAACGTCAGGTTAAAGCCTATGTATCTCCACAGAAACCTATATGTTATCATAGCCAGGTTTGATACCTAATTCGCTAAAGCCTATAGCTCTGATACCACTCTAGTATCAGAGCGGGGGTTGGGTACCTAGTTCGCTAGAACCTATGGCTCTGATACCACTCTAGTATCAGAGCGGGGGTTGATACCTAGTTCGCTAGAACCTATGGCTCTGATACCACTCTGGTATTAGAGCGGGGGTTGATACCTAGTTCGCTAGAACCTAGGGCTCTGATACCACTCTAGTATCAGAGCGGGGGTTAATACGTAGTTCGCTAGAACCAATGGCTCTGATACCACTCTGTCATACCCCCGTGTTATCCTTTTCGCATCAAAGTCGGGGCGTGAACCGAATGGCATCTTCATCGCACAGCAGAAGCAGACGTGATGGCTAAGGTTTCTAGTAAATGAACGCCCGCTAACTACTCGAATCCCCATGGGTTCCACTATTCCAACCATGCCATACTTGTAAGCATAACCTGAGAAAGAAAATGCAAAAAATCAACATAAAGTTGGCGAGTTCCATAGTTTGTTTGTTTTTGTTTCAAATGAATCATAAAACATTTGAAAGTCTTGCATTTAATAAACCGGTTTGTGGGATCATAGTTTTCCAAAGCATTGAAATGTCATGTCTGTATAACAATATTGAAATGTTTTCGATGTCGTTTGCAAATCCATGCATATAACTGTTATGTTTATAAACCGGTGATAAAATGTTTTCAATCGTATCTGTAAATAAACCGGTGTTGAAATGTTTTCTTCATAATGGTAAACCGGTATTGAAATCGTAGTATGTAGTTTTCCTATGGAATCTAAGGATCTGTCAGTGTGTAGCTAATACACCGACCTATGTGCCATAAGTAAGTAACCAACCCGAGACAACTTTGACATCATTGGGATCACAAAAGCACTCCTAGCTGGTTAACTTACCAGGAGTGGAGCGTGTCTCAAACTCGATAGATCTATACCTTTTGCACCATGGTCACTACGTGATTAATGGTTACTATTGTCATCACCCGACTTACGCACAGCGATCTGTTATAATCTAATCCCATAGCTACATACCAATTGTTATAAATCTGTGTTCTTGGGCGTAGCCCATGTTTTCTTGTTATTGGGCCTCGCCCATGTTTTCTTGTCATTCGGCCTAGCCCATGTTTTCTTGTCTTTGGGCCTAGCCCATGTTATAGATAAAATTGGGGCCTCGCCCCTAGTAGTGACTAAGACAATCCCGTCACTAGTCTTAAATTCTTGCATGTTTCGAAAAGCTTTGTATAGCTGTGAAAATCGGTAAGTTTAGTATAAAACTTTCATAAACCATTTGTATTCATTGAAATCTATTTGTAACATGGTTTAGTAATATATGATTTTCGTTTATCGAAACGTTGTGTTCTTTTGCAAAACTTGCATGTCTTTCCACCCACGAAAACATTTATAAAAATGTAAAACGGTAAACAGTGGGGGTTATGAACTCACCTGGATAATCCAGTGCAAAGCTAGATTAAATGTAATTTCCATAGTGTTGTCTCCACAACTTGACTTGCTAGCATGCAATCTAGTGTATTCCTAAAATGGAATAACTTGTAAGTTTCGTAGAATGACGTAGCTATACTACGTGATACCGAGCTCTACCGAATCGTTACTCATACAATTCTATGAATATGTTATTGACTTAACTCGGTTAATCAACCTATGGTTTTCCTAGAATTGTCTTAGTTTTCGAGCGACCTGAAATATATATTTACATCTAAACATAACTATATTTCATGAATTCATAACTACTTCGTAGTTTTCGCAAGACATGTTATATATATACCTGTCTATATATCTGTGTAAATAACACATTTCGTATTCGCGCAAGACATTTGAATCGAATATAAAAATATTTACTATTGTTATGACGTCCTTTGAATAATTTTATCGAGGATTGAAATCAAATTCTCGAATTCGGCTTTGAATTAAACATAGATAAATATCATTTATCGCACGTTTGTTATCTTGAAATCACGCGTATTGAAAAGTTATCGGATCGAGATTTGAACGTTTTAATTAGCATCGACAAAATAAATATACACTTATATTTATTTAATAATAATCGTTTTGAATCGGATGTTTAATCTTTGAAATGTGTCGCATTTATTTGTATTGCGTATTTTTACAAAAATCGGGCATAGTTTCCTCTGTTTTTGGACGAGCCCGACAATACTAGTTGTCGATTTATTATCAAAACATAACCTGCAATATATACAATCAAACAATATATAAAAATTTTCATCGTTTTCGAATATTAAATTTTCGCCGATTTAATATTTCCAATTTATGTAATTAACGACGGCTCTGTTTTAACTTATAATTTTTCGCGAATATTTTTGTCGGATCGATTGTTATTATTTATTAAATGTTTTGGCGATATCGAATTGTTATTGTTAACGGTCGAGTCGAGCTTGGTTTCGCGATAATTAAATATTAATAATAATTATAAACTTATATAATAAAATTTGCGCGTCGTAATTAATTTTTACCAAGTCGCGAGTTGACCCGTTGACCGGGTTTGACCATGTTTGACTTATGTTGACTGGGTTTAACCAGTTGACCGGGTTTGACCAGGTTTGACTTATGTTGACTGGGTTTGACCAGTTGACTTTTGTTGACTTTTGTTGACCGACCGATCCGAACTGAACATCGCACCAAGACACGCATCCCGAACCTGAAAACGTGCGACAAACATAACCCAAACCGAAATGAAACTGAGATATCGAGGCTGAACAAGAATGAACTCGAATAAACCAAAGCTTTATTCGAACCCAAAACCCGAAACCTGAACTTGATGTGAATCAAAACTGAACCGAGATCCGAGTGAACTAAACCCGAACCGCGACTGAACCCGAGACTGGACCAAATCTGAACCATGATTGACTAAACCGAAAACTGAACCATGATAACCCCACCATCACCGCCACCGCTGCCGGCCTACCAAAAACAGTCGGCAGCCGCCGCTGTCTTTCTTTCGCTTGAACCACCAAACCGCTGATCGTCACCAACCCAAACCGTTCGCCACCACTGCCGCCGTCTTTGGCCACAACCACTTCCGAAACACCACCACTGCCGCCGTCTTTTCACCGATCGAAACCCCCAAAACCCGTTGTTGCCAGTCGATTGAAACCGGAAAACCCTAAGCTGAACCACCACTTCAAACCGCCATTGTCGCCGCCGACCTTCTCCCTCTGCCGCTCTCTCTCTCTCCTCTACCCGCTTCTCTCTCTCTCTCTACCCACTGTTCTCTCTCTCTTGCTCTAACATGTGTAGGCGGGTTTGTGTGTGTGTGTATAAGAGACGAGGGAAGTAGGTGAGGGTGTGTGTGACCGAGATGATCGGAGCCGGAGCCGCCGGCTTCGCCAGGCCTCTCTCTCTCTCTACCCATTGTTCTCTCTCTCTTGCTCTAACTTGTGTAGGCGGTGTGTGTGTGTGTGTGTGTATAAGAGACGAGGGAAGTAGGTGGGTGTGTGTGTGACCGAGATGACCAGAGAAGACCACCGGAGCTGCCCGCTTAGCCGGGCTCCGGCGATCGGAAACAGGGAAGGGGAGGGCAGGGGTCATGAACTTGTGGGGGCTAGGGTTTCAAACTTTGAGAAATGAAGAAGATTAGGGTATTAGTTGTTTATATACATAAGGTTTTCTAAACGGGTTGGGCCCAAGGCCCGTTAATGCATGTTCAAGCCCGAACCTTTTTCCACGGCCCGTTATTGAAACCCGAACATCGTATAATATTTATTTGGAGCTGAAACACTCAAAATTTTGTCGGTGTCGGTGTTTGACGCAATTGTTTGTCGGTTGCGTTCAAAAGATGCGTAAAATCTCTACGATCGCCATTTATAGTCCGTTTTTCGATCCAATTTTTGTTATTGGTCGAAATTTATTTGTTTAGACTTGAAAACGTACTAAATTATGTCGGGGGTCGTTGTTTGACGTGTAAACCTGTCGGTTGCCTTAAAGTTGCGTATTTTGCCCTGTATGTCGTTTCTGAGCTGTTTTTCGTTCTGATTTCTTACGTGAGCGTTAAAATTTGAAAACGAAGCCTAATATATCTTAATATATTAATATTTAGACGTATCTCTAGTCTGTGGCTTTTGTTTCGTTGTCGGTGCGTCTCGATTTCCGCGTATCTTCCGCATTGTGCTTTGCGACGTTCAACGATCCAATTTTATCGCATAATTATAACTGTACTACATTATAAGTACAAAATTCATATTTTTAGATGTTGTCAGTATTTGTTCGGCAGCAGTTCACTTATCGTTCGATTTCGCTTTAGTGTCTTCGATTAATGCCAAATCGCGTAACGTGAAGCAAGTAGACGTCCCTAGGCTCTCTAGAGGCCTGGTTGAGTTAATTTACGTCTAATTATGCTAATTATGATGGTATTTATTGTTTTTAAGCGCTTAATTATGACCGAAAAGTGCCGGTTGTCACATTCTCCCCTTGTTATAAAAATTTCGTCCTCGAAATTTAAGTTATGTTATCTCCTTATGTTCTTGTCATGCGTAGATAAGTATTAAAAATACCCAGGTAAATGATCATGTCGCATCGAGACTTGTCTGGATTATATGAATACAATGACTTTCTACAACAACATGAACCCACTGACTCAACGGGATCTGTTTTCGGAATCAATGCCAAGTGAACGAAACGTAATGACATAATCACCAATGTGACTGAGGTTACATGGGTCATACAAATGAGAACCTCGACCCATAGATTTCCGAAACGTTCACAATCTGCAAATGAATTTCATAATCAATAGGAATTTCTACCAACGGAAACTAGCGTTGGTTGTTGGATCAATGAGACTTAGAATCAACAAGCTCAACTGAATTGGAAATATGAAGATGATCTGTTAACTTTTCGAACCATAAGTTAACACTATTGAATTTGCAAGGATACACCGGATTACAACCGAAATTAGTGTATCATTGTCTTAATACATAGTTGCATTAAGAACACTTTCAATGATTAGCCCAAGCTACAAGTTTCTACCGACACCACAAGGCGTCATAGCCATTGAAATAATTAGATAATAGCGGTGATCGAACAAATTCACTGTGTTTACAACGAAAGTTCACTCAAGTAAGTCTGAATATTTGTTCCAAATAAATCCAATAAGATTTTCAACTGAAAATGAAAGAACAAATAAATATAATTTTCGGTCTCTAGTGGAAGAACAATAAATATCCCAAAATGTTCGACCGATGATGAAAGAACCGTTACGAGGTATACTGAAATAGGCCAAAGTTGTGTACCGTCTCCTTAATACACGATTGTATTAAGGATGTTTTCAGAAAAGATCCAAAAAGGGGGATTTAAAAATGAATAAATAATCAAGTAATTAAATCTATACATGAATTGTGAAAGCGATGTCAGTGCAAGCTTCAACTAGTGTAATGCCACCACAAGGTGTCGTAACCAATAAATGACTTAACAAGGGTGCAGACTGAACCAGTCTGCTATGGTTCGAAACAAATGAATAACTTGTCGATATTACTTTAAATATGATGGCCTCAATCCCTCATATGAAATCCTTGAATTGAATTTGTATACCGTGAGCAAGTTCAAGGAACTAAACTTGGTTTGACATAATATAACCATAAATACATGATTCGACCAAGAATTTTTGATACGATTACTAGAAAACCCATGCATGCAACTTGGAAAGAAAATGAATTTCAAGAAATTCATTGACTCGATATCAATAAGTCAATATTTGCAATAAGGCAGGTCATCTAGATCACCAAGCAAAAATTTAAATATAGCGAACCAATCTTTGAATTATTGATAAAATGACCATTCGAAGTGAACACCCAAATGGCCTCCACGTATCAAGTTAACCACATGCGTAAACAAAGCATGCGTATCGTATAAATTTGTCAAGAAATGATGCAATAGGTGTTCGCTAATCAAGAAAGAAATTTTCGTGAGACAATCACCGTTATGAGGAGTAGAGGTGTGCAAACCAACTCAGTATATGCAAAGTTGAAATTTCAACAAAAGGAATTCGAGGACTTTACCTGGTATTTTCTATCATGACTTATTGTTTCGTGATATTACCACCGAATGTCGAATGTGGCGTAGTCGTCATTAATATAGTAGGGGGGGAATGCGGTGACACGTGACTTCTTTTGCAGCGCCATTGGTCGCGATTACCATTGTAATTGGTACCGACTGTTATGAAATCTCGTCTGGACGTACCTCAACGTTGTTCGTGTCGCTTACAGGACCACATGACAAATTGTCGTATTCTGGTCGGTAGTTCTCCCGCTGACGGGATTAGCGTCGTTGTCGTAATGTCGTGTTTTCCTCAAGGTCATGGCCTGAAAGTCGTATTGATGTACTTATACATCCGTTGTCGTATCGTTTAAGTTTCACGTATATTTGTGAACTAGTGTTTCGTTTTACGTAGGCTACCTGCTCGAGTAAACAAAATAGTAGCGACAATATATGTAATGTGTTTATCCGAGCTAATAGTCGTGGTTCCTACGTGCTGACCGTTAATTGGTACAGACATAAGTTTTCCGAAGGTCCTAAATGCACATTGTCAAAACTCTCAAAGTTTTGCTTACGGTATGTAATGTTGTCGTGTACCGTGTATGAGACACAAAACTAGTGTATGTTTAAAATCAAAATGTTGACTTACTGTTTTCGGCCACAGTGGGAACCCATATTCGAGTCCTAGGCGTTCTGTATTTATTCAAGTCTTAATGATCTAATGTCCCCAAAGGAACGCCAGGTTAAAGCCTAGGTATCTCCACAGAAACCTATCTGTTATCATAGCCAGGTTTGATACCTAATTCGCTAAAGCCTATAGCTCTGATACCACTCTGGTATTAGAGCGTGGGTTGGGTACCTAGTTCGCTAGAACCTATGGCTCTAATACCACTCTAGTATCAGAGCGGGGGTTGATACCTAGTTCGCTAGAACCTATGGCTCTAATACCACTCTGGTATCAGAGCGGGGGTTGATACCTAGTTCGCTAGATCCTATGGCTCTGATACCACTCTGGTATCATAGCGGGGGTTGATACCTAGTTCGCTAGAACCTATTGCTCTGATACCACTCTGTCACAGCCCCGTGTTATCCTTTTCACATCAGAACCGGGGCGCGAACCAAATGGCATCTTCATCGCACAGCGGAAGCAGACGTGATGGCTAAGGTTTCTAGTAAATGAACACCCGCTAACTACTCGAATCCCCATGGGTTCCACTATTCGAACCGTGCCATACTTGTAAGCATAACCTGAGAAAGAACATGCGAAAAATTAACATAAAGTTGGCGAGTTCATAGTATGTTTGTTTTTGTTTCAAATGAATCATAAAACATTTGAAAATCTTGCATTTAATAAACCGGTTTGTGGGATCATAGTATCCCAAAGCATTTGAAATGTCATGTCTGTATAACAGTATTGAAGTGTTTTCCATGTCGTTTGCAAATCCATGCATATAACTGTTATGTTTATAAACCGGTGATAAAATGTTTTCAATCGTATCTATAAATGAACCGGTGTTGAAATGTTTTCTTCATAATGGTAAACCGGTATTGAAATCGTAGTATGTAGTTTTCCTATGGAATCTAAGGATCTGTCAGTGTGTAGCTAATACACCGACCTACGTGCCATAAGTAAGTAACCAACCCGACAACTTTGACATCATTGGGATCACAAAAGCACTCCTAACCGGTTAACTTACCAGGAGTGGAGCGTGTCTCAAACTCGATAGATCTATACCTTTTGCATCTTGGTCTATACGTGATTAACGGTTACTATTGTCATCATCCGACTTACGCACAATGATCTGTTATAATCTAATGCCATAGCTACATACCAATTGTTATAAATCTGTGTTCTTGGGCGTAGCCCATGTTTTCTTGTTATTGGGCCTCGCCCATGTTTTCTTGTCATTGGGCCTCGCCCATGTTTTCTTGTCTTTGGGCCTAGCCCATGTTATAGATAAAATTGGGGCCTCGGCCCTAGTAGTGACTATGACAATCCCGTCACTAGTCTTAAACTCATGCATGTTTCGAAAAGCTTTGTATAGCTGTGAAAATCGGTAAGTTTAGTATAAACCTTTCGTAAACCATTTGTATTCATTGAAATCTATTTGTAACATGGTTTAGTAATATATGATTTTCGTTTATCGAAACGTTGTGTTCTTTTGCAAAACTTGCATATCTTTCCACCCCCGAAAACATTTATAAAAATGTAAAACGGTAAACAGTGGGGGTTATGAACTCACCTGGATAATCCAGTGCAAAGCTAGATTAAATGTAATTTCCATAGTGTTGTCTCCACAACTTGACTTGCTAGCATGCAATCTAGTGTATTCCTAAAATGGAATAACTTGTAAGTTTCGTAGAATGACGTAGCTATACTACGTGATACCGAGCTCTACCGAATCGTTACTCATACAATTCTATGAATATGTTATTGACTTAACTCGGTTAATCAACCTATGGTTTTCCTAGAATTGTCTTAGTTTTCGAGCGACCTGAAATATATATTTACATCTAAACATAACTATATTTCATGAATTCATAACTACTTCGTAGTTTTCGCAAGACATGTTATATATATACCTGTCTATATATCTGTGTAAATAACACATTTCGTATTCGCGCAAGACATTTGAATCGAATATAAAAATATTTACTATTGTTATGACGTCCTTTGAATAATTTTATCGAGGTTTGAAATCAAATTCCCGAATTCGGCTTTGAATTAAACATAGATAAATATCATTTATCTTGTAGTCGTTCGCCGCACGTTTGTTATCTTGAAATCACGCGTATTGAAAAGTTATCGGATCGAGATTTGAACGTTTTAATTAGCATCGACAAAATAAATATACACTTATATTTATTTAATAATAATCGTTTTGAATCGGATGTTTAATCTTTGAAATGTGTCGCGTTTATTTGTATTGCGTATTTTTATAATAATCAGGCATAGTTTCCTCTGTTTTTGGAATCAAAACACAACCTGCAATATATACAATCAAACAATATATAAAAGTTTTCGTCGTTTTCGAATATTAAGTTTTCGCTGATTTAATATTTCCGATTTATGTAATTAACGACGGCTGGGTTTTAACTTATAATTTTTCGCGAATATTTTTGTCGGATCGATCGTTATTATTTATTAAATGTTTGGCGATATGGAATTGTTATTGTTAACAGTCGGGTCGAGCTCGGTTTCGCGATAATTAAATATTAATAATAATTATAAACTTATATAATTAAATTTGCGCGTCGTAATTAATATTTACCAAGTCGCGAGTTGACCTGTTGACCGGGTTTGACCATGTTTGACTTATGGTGACTGGTTTGACCAGTTGACCGGGTTTGACTTATGTTGACTGGGTTTGACCAGTTGACTTTCGTTGACTTTTGTTGACCGACTCATCCGAACCGAACACCGCACCGAGACACGTATCCCGAACATGAAAACGTGAGACAAACATAACCCAAACCGAAATGAAACTGAGATATCGAGACTAAACAAGAATGAACTCCAATAAACCAAAGCTTTATTCGAACCCAAAACCTGAACTTGACGTGAATCAAAACTGAACCGAGATCCGAGTGAACTGAACCCAAACCGCGATTGAACCCGAGACTGAACCAAATCTGAACCATGTTTGACTGAACCGAAAACTGAACCGTGATAACCCCACCATCACCGCCACCGGTGCCGGCCTACCAGAAACAGTCGGCAGCCGTCGCTGGCTGCCGCCGCTGTCTTTCTTTCGCTTGAACCACCACGCCACTGATCGTCACCAACCCAAACCGTTCACCACCACTGCGGCCGTCTTTGGCCACAACCACTTCCAAAAATACCACCACTGTCGCCGTCTTTTCACCGATCGAAACCCCTAAAAACCCGTTGTTGCTAGTCCATTGAAACCGGAAAACCCAAGCTGAACCACCATTGCAAATCGCCACTGCCACCGCCGACCTTCTCCCTCTGCTGCTCTCTCTCTCCTCTATCCGCTTCTCTTTCTTTCTCTCTCTCTTGCTCTAACATGTGTAGGCGGGTGTGTGTGTATGTATAAGAAACGACGGAAGTAGGTGGGTGTGTGTGTGACCGAGATGACCAGAGAAGACCACCAGAGCCGCCGGCTTCGCTGGGCTCTGGCGATCGGAAACAGGGAAGGGGAGAGCAGTGGTCATGAACTTGTGGGGGCTAGGGTTTCAAACTTTGAGAAATGAAGAAGATTAGGGTATTAAGTTGTTTATATACATAGGGTTTTCTAAACGAGTTGGGCCCAAGGCCCGTTAATGCATTTCAAGCCTGAACCTTTTTCCACGGCCCGTTATTGAAACCCGAACATCGTATAATATTTATTTGGAGCTGAAACACTCGAAATTTTGTCGGTGTTGGTGTTTGATGCGATTGTTTGTCGGTTGCATTCAAAAGTTGCGTAAAATCTCTACGATCGCCATTTATAGTCTGTTTTTCGATCCAATTGTTCTTATTTGTCGAAATTTATTCGTTTAGACTCGAAAATGTAATAAATTATGTCGGGGGTCGTTGTTTGACGCGTACCCGTCGGTTGCGTTAAAATTGTGTATTTTGCCCTGTTTGTCGTTTCTGATCCGTTTTTCGTTCTGATTTCTTCCGTGAGCGTTAAAATTTGAAAACGAAGCCTAATATATCTTAATATATTAATATTTAGAAGTATCTCTAGTCCGTGGCTTCCGTTTCATTGTCGGTGCGCCTCGATTTCCGCCTATCTTCCGCGTTGTGCTTTGCCACGTTCAACGATCCAATTTTATCGCATAATTATAACTGTACTACAATTATAAGTACAAAATTCGTATTTGTAGACGTTGTCAGTATTTGTTTGGCATCAGTTCGCTTATCGTTCGATGTCGCGTTTAGTGTCTTCGATTATCGCCAAATCGCGTAACGTGAAGCAAGTAGACGTCCCTAGGCTCTCTAGAGGCCTGGTCGAGTTAATTTACGTCTAAATACGCTAATTATGATGGTATTTATTGTTCGTTAAGCGCTTAATTATGACCGGAAAGTGCCGGTTGTCACAACTTTATTATAGTAAATGTCATGAGCTTTGATGAAACCCAATCATGCCCCGACTACCATTCCGCTGCGGGTCAGGGTGTAACAGATTGGAATCAGAGCTTTTGACTATAGGGATATAGGATAGGTTATTAGACCCTTAGAGCCTATACTATAGTCGATTAGATTTTAAATTGCTTATGTGTTATTTGGTTACATGCAAACTCATGATATTTACTTGTTTTACACATATTTCATACACAAATGCATGCAAGCACTTCCACTATCATTTTGTGTGATATTTAATGTGATATATGTATTGTCAAACATAACATGCTTACATATACGTTCATCACGCACGTTTCAATTCTCACATATTCAAATCATTCTCATATTTTCTTTATTCAAGATTTTGTGGTGTTTTCGTTTTTCAATCTCATCAAAGTAAGTTCTACGACGGACATGTAGTAACTGGAAGGGTATAAGTACCGGTAGTCGAAACGTCCTGTCTAGGTTGGCATTCGTATAAATCCCATATAACAGACTAGTTTGCCTACCTGGGGACTAACGATGAGAGTACGAAGGACCTATCAGGCCAAAGCATGCCACACCAAACGTTGTCCGAACTAACTCCACTTTGAGTTGTCACTGTGTCTACACCTGGACACCCTCCGACTTTATACTTTGCAATCATGTTCTATGATTTTCATTCGGGTAGCGCGAGTGTTAACAGGCCAACACCAATTTGAACCCTACCAGAGCCCAGTAGTCATGGGGGCCCACATGACTACCAAGGCCAAGTATGGGACATATGGGGGCCCAAACATGAGCAAAGCCCAAGACATCCTAAGGATGTAGAAAATTTATTTTTTTCATTTGTTTGTAATGTTCATTTTATACGACACATGACACCTATATGTCAAACTCATACTCTCGATACGTATTTCTTGTAGATGTCTTCTAGTCACTATTGTAGAGGTAGAGGATCAGGAAAATCCTGCGAGCGCATGGCTGCCCAAATCGCTCAACAAATGGCCGCCGTAATTCCCAACATCGTAGTTCAAGTCCAACAAGCCCTTGCCGCAAATCCCACCAACCCAATCAACCAAGAAGGTCAAAACGTTGCCAACCCTCCCCCAAATACTACCAGGTGCACTTACAAGCACTTCAACTCATGTGACCCTCCCAAGTACGAAGGAACTGAAGGGGTCACTGCTCTCCTTCGTTGGTTCAAAGAGAACGGGAGTACTTTCCTCAACTGTGATTGTCCCAACGATCGCAAGGTGCACTATGCTACTGGACGCTTGTATGGAGTAGCCCTCACGTGGTGGAATGCTGAGAAGGGCAGACGAGGCGCCGAAGCCGTTGTAGCCCTAACTTGGGAAGAATTGAGAAAGCTTATGACTAGACGTTTCTGTCCAAGAAGCGAAATTAAGAAATTAGAGGACGAGTTCCATTCATTGAGGCCAAAAGAGGGAGATCACATAACCTATAACAAGAGGCTCCTCGAATTGAACCAAATGGTTCCAAATTGTTTCTCCCCTTTCTACCATTTGATCGAGCACTACATTCGGAGTCTTCCTCCAAAGATTCAGGACCCTGTGATGAGTACTACACCTGCAACTTTGGAAGCAGCAATGGAGCTAGCTACAGAGCTCACCGAAAACCACATTAGGAATGGAGACTTCAAGGATGAGAAGAAGAAAGATAAAACACCAACCGAAACCTCAAACTTAACCCAAACTGAATCCTCTTCCCAACTCACTACCAAGAGAAAGGGAGATGGGCAAAATTTCGCTGTCACTCAAGGCAATCAACTAGCTCCACAAGCCGTACCACTCCAAGCTATCCAATCACTCAAGTAGCACCCAACTCTGCTTACCCAAATAAGAAACCTTACATTAGACCCCATCCTCAACGCAACACCTGCTTTTATTACCACCAACCTACCATACCATGTCGATTGTCTGCTAATTGTGGACGATATGGTCATCTAAGTAAAACTTGTCGTACTCCCCAAAACCAAGCTTCACCCCCTACCCAAAACATGATCCAACCCTATCAACAACTCCAACACCCCATAGTCCCATATGTTCGAGCTTGTTTTAATTGTGGTGACCCTACTCATTTTAGAAACACGTGCCCTAGATTGGTTAACATCATTAACACCAAGCTCAAGCGAACCCAGATAATCAACAAAATCAAGCAAACCCAGCACACCCACCAGCAAGAGGAAGAGCTTACAACATCAACGCTAATCCATTTGAAGTCAATAACGGTGCAAACGAGCAACCCAACTAGCCTTCCATCACCAAGAACCAAGACTCCTCTCCAATCGTCGAGTTTTTAATGTTCTCTATAAATCTCAATCTTTGTGTATCCCTGTTTTAATTTGGAAATTTATGTATCCAAGAATTTTAAATGCTAATTGATATCATTGTTTTATTTCATTCATCTATTTAAAATTTCATGTCATGATAACATCATGACGTACCTTGCCTCATCATTTAAGGAAGTTGAGTTGTGTCTCACTTTTTCATAGACTGACCCCTTCATCATAAAAAACGAGAGAGGTACCATCGTCATTCAGTCATGTATTCTTTCAGATTTGAGACTCAAGCTTTGGCTGTTGTGTTTGTTTATGTTTTGTAGATTTTAGAGTCACATAGAACTAATCATAACTTACTGACAAAGCCAATGAAAATTTGACAAGAATATGGTGGATACGCCGCTGGTACTTCCTATATATAAGTATTCTTGTCAAAGGATCAAAAGCATTGTCAGGCGGTTATGAGAAGTTCCGTGTAGGTTTTAATATCGTCATGGTTGAAGTTTTTGTCTTGTGATATAACTTTATCTTTTCAACGCATCAATTCTCTCAAAACTCTTATGCATGAGATCATATCTAGTCAATCAACTCCGTGTATCAACGCTTCTCATCTTAGGCATCAAAAAGCGATTCTTGTAGCAGGGTATTCAACCTTGACTAGGAACGTTACCGCCTCAACCAAAAATCCAAACATCACACCTCCCTTTTTCTGTTAAAAGATATTCAGATATTAGTCAGAGTACGTTGGGAGTCAAAACGAAAACCTGAGTTTACTTGGGAACATGAAGACTCAATGCGCGAAAAATACCCCTATATCTTCCATATTACAACTTCTACCTAAATTTCGGGACGAAATTTCTAAAAGTAGGGGATACTGTAACATTCATGTAAAACGGGTTTCGAAACCCGCACCATTTAAAAATCAAGTATTTATTTGAAGTTTGTTGCACATTTAGTTGTGTTATTTAAATTGATATTTATAGTTAATAAATAATTAATTTGGTTCTATAAAAAATATATATACACATATATAAATAAAGAGAATTAGCTAAAAAAATTAAATGAAACAAACAAAGGGGGAGCCGGGAATCAAACCCGAGTTTTCCCACAAAGTTCACACAACCTACACCACTAGACTACACACACACTTATATTTAAATTTCAAAACAAACTAAATTTTTAATGAAACCGCAAGCAAATCTGCAAGATTCAAAAAACTCAGAAAACTGTAACCTCCAAAATCATCATCAACTCTCCCTTTTATGTTCAATTTAAACCACGGAAACAGTTTCAAATTTTGTGAGTTAAGTGCAATCATTGGGTCAAAACAGTTATGTATTTATGGGGAGATTTTAATGTTTTGACCAGAATCTTCGAAACCGAAACCCACCTTCAAACCAGCTTTCACCTATAAATAGGGATCCTTGCACCTCAGTTGAACTCGCTCAAGTCCTCTCATCTCTCTAAAACTCTCGAAAGAACCTCCACAGTCTCAATTCTGCTTCTCGCCGGAAAATCGTGCATCGTCGGAATAAAACCGGAGAACTGCTAAATTCGGTACAAATACTTATTTTCCTTTTATTATCATTTGATTCGTGATATATTATAATGCATTAATCCAATCTGTATAATGGATTAACAGTCTGGTATGATGATTCTGGGTTTTGTTTATGAAGAAGATGAAGTCTTGTTAATATATGTATATAAATAAAAACGGGTTTTTAATCGGGTTAGACATTTAGTCCAGTGGTGGACTATGTGCATCTTAAACAAAGTGTCCCGGGTTCGAGTCTCAGATACGGTCCGATTTCCTTAATTAAACCCAACCTTTTTATTTCTTATATATATAACAGTATTCGGCAAGTGTATAAATTTAATTAAAAACCAATATTCAACGGGTTAGACATACAAACTGGTTGGGCTGTGTGCACACGATTGAAGAGACCCGAGTCGATCCGGCCTCTGTCACCGGTTCGACCATTTACAAAACCTTTTTAATTAAATGAATTTATGATTTAACTCAGCTAGTATATATATATATATATATATATATATATATATAATTAAAATCAAGATTATTTCGGGTTAGACACGTAGCTCAGTTGGTTGAGCTGCGTGCACGTATACGGGAGGTCACAAGTTCGAACCTCACACACACTGCCAATTTCAAACATTAAACCGGTCAGACCACCTTGTCAGACCTGACAAGGTCAAATTTTTAAAATTTTTATTTTATTTCTTTATTATTATTATTATTTAAAAACCATCTAAAAATGTTTGAAAATAAGATTTTTAAGTTTAAAAATTACATTAATTACCACAAAAATAAATCTAAAAACCTAATAAAGAGCACTAATTGAAAATATTAATTTCAAATAAAATTTATTTATTTATCAAATTATTACGTTATTATTTAGGTTAGTTTCTCTCGTGGTTAAATCCAAATTCGTGCGCATTTGTCGTCAATCCAAGGAAACGCACCCACTGTGAGTGAATCCTTACAAATTTCCCTTTTTATTCATGTTTTGGGGTGTATCATGTGTCGTTTTCATATTTCGTTTATTCAAACACTTGTGCTATTACCATTATATGAACTAACGTGCTATGTAATGTTATTTGTTGTACTGTGTGTTTACATTTTTGTCAGTTGCGTGCAATCATTCACATTAGGCCCATCAGTTCCTCGTTGGAGACGAGTTGAGCATCAGGTGCCTCATTAGATCGGCTCCATTTGATTGAGCCTTGATCTCATTGTTCATCATTTGTCATGCTTGTGTGTACATTGATTGATAATATGTGGTTTGTGGTTAGATTTACATATGCGTTTACTCATATTTGGTTTATGCACATTTTTATTTAAATAACCAATATAAATAATTCGTTCAAATGTTTAAATAAGATTCACTCGCCAACTTTTCTTGACCCCAAACCCTTTTTTTACACATGATACAGGTGGACAGGTTGAAGCAAGGAACACATAGGAAATTGCCTTAGAAGAAAAATAAAGAAGTCATGAATGTTGTGTTTAAAACATATTGTGCTTGTATGTATACGTGTTTCTTGTAATTTATCCTTTTAATTGGGAGTAATAAATATGAAACTTTATTATAGTAAATGTCATGAGCTTTGATGAAAACCCAATCATGCTCCGACTACCATTCGCTGCGGGTCAGGGTGTGACAAAACTCTTCATGGAATTACCAAGTGGAAGCTTGCAAAACCTTGAGTACAGTTGACCCATTTTCGTTTTTACACAATTTGGGTTGTAACATGTTAACTTACAAAATACACGAATACATACACACTACATGCTTTATACACTCATCCGTTATACATGCTTATTGTTATGCTTAGGTTCATGCTAGATTCATACATGCTTATTGTCATTAACTTGGTTAGCCCTAACTTAACATATATAGCGCTATAGGAGTAGCACATCGCCCGTCGGGGTATTGTTAAGCTTAAGCTGATTCTTATTCTTATTCATACTTTAGTCTCGCTACTTTGTGTGATGAGGGACGCTTAATTCTTGTGGACACTTGGATTTGACAATTAGTATTGCATGCTAACTTACCTTGTATACAATTGCCATGTGGATTTGAGTAAACTCTTTATAGTTACGCTATGTACTTAAACTTGTGTACTCCCCAATACTTTTTGTATTGAATTATACTTTAACATGTTGTAGGTTAAAGATGTTGAATATGATGAATCTAGTAGAGACGACATAGAAACGCACCTAGAATGTTAGGCATTTTATGTTGTAATTTTTATTGAATTTGTTATGTTGTAATTGACAATTTGATTTATGAAATGAAACGAATCTTTGAATATAATATTGTCACAAATAGTGTTATGTGTAATGAGCAATCTATTTCGTCTCACTCTGATGTTTCCGCCATGGGTTGGGGTGTGACGCAATCCCTTCTGACACATAGAAACCATCCAACTCCTTTTTTTAAACTCTGTTCCGTTATCACTCCTAAAGACTTTTACTGGCAGGTCAAATTGCTTTTAAACTTGTTTTCAACATTTTGCAAAATACCTGTAGTCTCATCTTTGGAGTGCATGAAATAAGTTCAGGCAAACCTTGAAAAATCATCAACTATGATAAGACAATATCTCTTCTTTTTAAGACTCATGTTTTTACAGGGCCAAACAAGTCCATGCGTAGCAATTACAAACACTGACTTGTTTTGGACTCTTCAATTGATTTGTATGAACTTTTATGTTGTTTACTTTTTAAATAAGAAACACAATGTTCATCACAGGTGAATTGTTTTAATGCAAGACCTCTTACAAGAAGTTGTTTGGATAGTGTAGTGATAGTTTTAAGATTTGTGTGACCAAGTCTTCTATGCCATAGTCCTGTCTTTTTGTTAGAAGCAACTGAGAACAGACATGCATTGGACATTGGATTATCTTTCAATATATCAACCACATACACATTGCCATTCCTGTGAGCAACAAGCTGTGTTTTGCTCTTAGCTATGGTTTGATCAATCTTTTTACCTATTCTGGCCCAACAATCTGACAAGTTTTCTTAGTGAAGAATGACCTATACCCTTTGTCACTCATTTGAGATACACTAAGAAGATTAAATTTCAGATTGTCAATAAGATTGACATGCTCAAACTTGAGTTTCCCAGCCCTGTCCTTAACCCTTACACCTTCCATTTTGAATTGTTACCAAAGGATATATCACCCCCTCCATATGCTATGAAATCTTTGAGTAAGGCTCTATATCCGGTCATGTGCTTAGTGCCTCCACTATCTACATACCATAAACTATCAAGGCAAGTAGAAGCTCCCTTCACATCAGTAAAAAATTAGTTTAGGTGAGTTTACAAAGCCAGGATGGCTTTAGATGGGGTCACAAACATTCCAGCCTCAAGTCCAGAAATATGGTCAGTGTTTTGAACATATTTTGGTAACATCTACTGTGAACCATTTCCTATTAAATGATCATAACCATGAGGATGCTTGTTAACTCTTGGTTTTGATGGTCTTTTGTAGACCTCATAGCCAAGTGGTACACTCTTATAAGCAGGTTGGCCATATCCTCTAGGAAATTTATTTGCTGGTGGTGCATCTGTTACCTGAACCTCTCTAGGAGCAAAGGTTACATGCAATTGTTTGATAACAGATGTTTGGACAGGGACAAAGGTCTGTTTAGTCTTTTCTTTTCTTGAACCCTCAAGTGTTTTAGATTTATACTCATTTCTTTGGAGTTCAAAATTTTTGAGATAAAAACACTCTTGAGTTTTGTAGTTTGTTCTACCACATTTGGTGAAGTTTGGTGAATCAATGATCACACTTATTTTGTTTATATCATAATATTTTAGAAGAAAACTATTATTAGTGACATGATTCTTCTTTTCAAAAAAATCATAAAACAAATTTGATATTTTCTCTTTTTTCTTCCCTTTTTCTGACTTTTTATCAACAGATTTTGTAACATCTGTTGGACGATCTTTTAAGGGAATGATCTTGACTTGAGGTGCCTTTACACCTTCAATGGTTGAAAAATCTATTGGCTTAAAGTTGTCAATAATGTCATACTCATCTAACCAGGTATGTTTGAATTGATATTTTTCAATTTTTTCAAAAGTTGAGGATCCTGCTGGTCTTTATAAAACAATTTTCTTACCATTTGGTTCAGTGACTTTAATTTATTGACCAGCCAAATCAGTTGGAATAATTTCAACCAACTCACAATCATTTACAGCAGTGTTTTGGTAAACTCGGTCATATTTTCTAAAACCTACACCAAATTTCACAGTGGTTTTGATTTGTGATTCAAACAGCAGCTCATAATCTTTGCAGGATTCTACCCACTTTTCACAAGTGATTTGGGTATATTAGGCTCCTTTTTACAACTTTGATATTTTTCTATCATAGTTTAGAGTTGATCCTTGGTTATGCTTGACTCATGTTTGAGGCTACTGCTTTCAGATTATTTTTTTTAAACAGTTTAGATTTTAACTCTTTTGCAAGTTTTTCAAACTGAATTTCAGAATCTAAAATTTTGTTTCTAAGGTTTTCATTTTCCTCTTTTATGTTAGCAAAAGCAATGATACATTTGTCTCAATATAGGTCTTTAAGGATCTGAGGTGATACCTTAGCAGCAGCCATCATGGCATAGTCACATTCTCCTTCACAAACACTGGTTTCCCATGGGTCTAACACTGGGATCACAGTTTCTTCACCAACTTTCTTTTCTGAAACATCTGCCACAACATTATCACAAACATCATTAGAATTTAACATTACTTTCTGAGACTCATCCCTTTCAAGTATTGTGTCTAGTGCCATGAAACAAAAATCATCATATTTCTTTTCAGTATTATCAACTAGAGCAAAATTCTCGTCAGTCAGTTCTTTAGGTAAGCTACTCCAATCAACAAGACCTTGTGTAAAGAAGCTCTGTTGACTAGTCTGTGTACGAGTAGAGGTTTGTGTAACTTGTGGTGTTGGCTGCACTTGTACCTGAGGACTTGTGGCTTGAACATAATGTATTTGAGGAACAATGGTTTGGACATACTAAACTGGAACAGTGGTTACAAGGTGTGCAAAATGAGCATTGTTTTGCATGTGAGGAGCAGAGGTATATTGGGATAATGGAAAGTGTTTTGTGTGTTTTGAGGTTTAGGACTTGAGTGTGTGATAATTGGACCATTTGTTTAACTCCTACACTCCCTAACAAATTGACCTAGCTTATTACACTTGTAGCACTTAATCTTTGACTTATCAACCCAACTTTTAACCCTCCATGCAACCCTGTAAATTTTCTACCAGTTCTTTTATGAAACTTGCTGGTCCTAACACTTAGCAATGGCAGTTGGTGTAATATGTCCATTTCTTCTAAATCACTTGGATCAAAATGTTGAAGATCATTTAATTCAAATGATAAGTTGTCAGAAACTTGGTTTTCCCCACTTGCAGCAAAAGCAAAATTGAGTGAGCAAGAATCATAGTTAAAATTTCAACCAGATGTTATGTCAATAAAGTGATCATAACTCTATTCCTTGCTACTAGCAGAAGTTTCTTATTCACCAAAAAGTGATGTACTACCAAAAGCATAGTCATCAGCCACTTTTCCGAACTCTTGTAGCTTCTTTTTCTGGTTAAGCTCTCTCTCATAAGTGAGAAGCCTACCTTGAAGCTGAGTCAAACTCATCTCTTTAAACCCAACAGAATTTCTGGTTACAAAGGCAATATTGTCCTATTTATCTGGTAGTGATCTAAGAAATCGACTATTCAAAGTAGAATTTGCAAAATTAACATCTAATAGTTTTAACTACTAATTAGACAACTAAACATTTCAAATTGTTGAGTTAATGATTCTCCTTTCACATGACAAAATGTTTCGTGTTGTTGGTTCAAAACTTTCTATTATTTTCAATAACTTCTTCAGTGCCACCGAATTGTTCTTTTAGAGCATCCCATAACTCCTTTGCACTGTTGCAATGCAACAGGCCAACATAGATGTAATTAGGCAAACCAGTTGCGACGATTCTAAATGCCTTTGCATCTAGCTCAATTTTCTAAAAACCTTACTCGGGGTATTGTTCAGAACTTTTTGGAAGTTGAACTTTTGGCACTCGATGGCATTGGAACATGTGGTCTGAAGATAACCGATTTCCAGCAACCAGTGTTCTGTTGTGCAAGTATGTGACCCAACTGTCGTTGCTAGATATTGTACTCCGATCTGACAAGCATCAGAGGTTTATACAAGGTGCCAATGTTGTGTGGATCTTGTGGATTTTGAGACATTCTGATTGTTTACAAACAAGTTTTTGTTTAAAACTTTGAACGTTAATAAACTTTTACTCTGTTTTCAATACAAACAAACAAACGAATTAGCAGTGAAAGCTGACCAGTTTATATCAAATTGATACCAATTGTTAGGATTAGAGTTAGATATTGATTTGATTGTTTAGATGAAATCAATGTAAGATGATAGATAACAATGAAACAGTGCAGCGGAATTAAGTAAACTTTGAAATCACAACAATAGAAAGATTGTTTTCAAGAACATGCTTTGTAATTATAATCACGTATGCATGTAATTCACAATAGAAAGATTGTTTTCGAGATCACTTTATTTGTTCGTACAGAATGTTTAGAAGAAAAGTGATGGATAGAACACTATAGGCATTGTTTTATTTATGATACATTTCAAACCACTAAGCATCTTAGGCTGACGTCACTATGAAAGTGACGTTTAACAAACTAACAAACTCTAACCTCGGCTAGACCTAAACTCTGTTACATTAATTACATAATAGACTCTATTGGACAACAACTGCTGAGCTATCCTCTGTTGGTCTTCAGAAGACTTTTCCTTCAATAGCCTCTATACTTCATCAGAGTTTCTCTATAGCAATCCTTTGCTTCCAGCAGAGCTTTGCCTTTAACAGGTCTTCTGAAAAGTCCTTAAGTATGAGCAGAGTTTAGAGCAGCAGATCTTCTAAGTATTATTATTAATGATCAGATGTTATAAACTGTTTTGGCTTTTCAATCAACTATTCTTTTATAGGGTTAATAGATCCAACATTTTCACTTTCACAATAATTCAAAATTAACCTTCAAATGGAACATTAATTAACATTCTTTATTGACGAACTGAGACTTCAAATTGAACACTAATTAACACTCTTTATTGACGAACTAAGATAGATTATATGATCTCAATTTATAAAATTTTAAAAATTTATTAGAGTCATTCAAGTTACATTTAGATTTTTTAACTTCAAGTTACACAAAATTCAATTTGTTAGAGATTTATTAGAAGTTATTGTGAAGTAAGTGGTACATTATACAAATACTGGCCTCGGACCTACCCATTCCTGAAAGAAACCAGCCATTCTTGGTTGAAAAGTAGTGAAAGATCTTACACGGGTCATGAGGTAGCGACTTTACAATTTTTTTTATGTCTACTTCTTATATCTTTGGAGTACATATGTGATACATGTTAGGATTTAGGTCATACATCGTGCACGTGCTCTTTAAATGTCTTTGATAGTCTTTAGTATTAGTTATCCATCTTAACTGAATTTCTAAGTATTTATAAATTGTTTACATGGTCTAGCAAATGTTCTATCTGCTTATAACATTCAAATATCAGATCCTTAATTTACATCTTGCAACTTCTAGCATGTTGAGTTGAATTGACTTACAGAAGACTTGTTGTAGAAGGTTAAACGATCCTCCCTCAACTTAGAATTTTAGAATATCTCACCATGTGAATAGCTTAAGATAATCAATATATGATTTATCTTTTTACATATATCATATTTTTAATAGTTGTAATGGATATAAGTTTGATGCTAACATTCACTATAGCTTATTATATCAAAAAATAGATTTTATTGTGAAAACTCTGTTTGTTTTCAACCAAACTTATACTGCAAACTATTAAAAGAATATTGGTACCAAGGTACTGAAGTTATTCTGACGGTGTCCATTCGATTAGTCACTATAAATAGCAAAAAAAAATCAATTCTAACTTTGCTCATTTGGTTTTGAAAAAAAAAAACTTTTATCTCAACGTAGATTAAAAATACTACGCCGCAACAGTATATTCATAACTTTGTTAAATTAATACGCCACAAGAGTATATTCAGAATTTTATAAAGCATTATATTATATTATTCAAAGAATGAAAATGGTAAACAGCGTAACTTTTTACCAAAATTTAAATACAACTCTATTTGGTAACATGTACGTTTGTAATTCGATTACTTGTAAATACAACTCCAAACTCGGTTTTGAAAAAAGTTGTATCAAGACATAGATAAAAATAAGCACGTCCCAACAACATAAATGAAAAGGGTGAACATCATCAATATATAAAAGAAATATGTGAGCTAGCTTTGATAGCATACACGTTTGTGCTTCGATTAGTTGCACATTAATGCTCACACCTCAGTTTCAAAAAAAAACCTTATATTAAGAAATATATAAAAGTAGGCATGTTGAAAGGACATACAAATTTTATAGTAATCGTATCTTAAATTTATAACTGAAATACCAAATATATGCTAAAAGTTCATTTTAATAATAAATAATAGAGTTAATTATAATTTAACTCCCTATGGTTTTGGTCACTTTTTTACTTTGTCTCTCGCTTACAAACATTTTTTATACCGCACACCCCTAATGTACGTATGTTGCAATTTGCCTCCCCCACATTAGAATCTTGTTTGTTTAAGTTTAAAAACCTGTGAAAAGACCAACCTACCCTTTTCCATTTTCAGTATGACCCCTTGTGGTTTATACTGAACAAACTTTCCCCAAAGTGAATTTCCCACCAAAATCACCGCTTGACTATTGAAGTCAACAACTCAGATATTGACTTTTAAAGTCAAATAAACAATAACAAATGTGTGTATTCTGTAACATCGTTACACGTATCTCAATTTCCCACTGGAATCAGATTTTGACTATTTATGTAACACCTCGTAAAATTGTATCCAATAGTATAGTGACACGTGCCATTACTTTTAAGAAGTCCATTAAGGAATAATAAGGACTAAAGGTGTCAACATGCTCAAACTAAGCCTCTGAGTGACCCACTTGTGTCAACATGCATAAATCAAGCCTCTGAGTGACCATTAGTGTCAACATGCCTAAACTTAGCCTTTGAGTGACCATTAGTGTCAACATGCTTAAACTTAGCCTCTGAGTGACTACTTCTGTCAACATGCTTAAACTTAGCCTCTAAGTGACCATTTGTGTCAACATGCTTAGCCTCTAAGTGACCATCAGAGTCAACATGCTTATACTTAGCCTCCGAGTGATCCTTTATGAAGTCCTAACTCTCATATGAGTCACTTGTTGGACGAGAGGGATTCATTATGTAAATATGTAAAAGTTGGACAATGGAGGGGCTAAAAGTGTCAACATGTTAATTTATACCTCTGAGTGACCTTTTAAAGAACCAAGAGCTAGACAATGCCAGAGCATACTCCCGGGTACGCCAAATGTTGGCTACGGAATGCTAATTATGCTATTAAAGGTGTTTTAGAGGTTTCATAAGTTGAGCGGCTAAATGTGACGAAGTTTGAAAGTATCCATGTGGCGCTCGCGGGCCACGAGAGACACTGGCCTGGTCTCTCGCGGGGCACGAGGTACCTGTGTCTTCAGAAAATTGACTTAGCCTCCACACATGTTGCGAAAAACCATTATATATGAAACAATGGACTTCCAAACTGCTATGCCACTTTTTAGGACACTTGTAGGGTTCCTCTAACACTCCCTACTCCAACTATAAATAGGTGCATCGTTTCACCACTTAAACTTGCACCTTTCTCATTTATCACACTATCTCCCTCCTCTGGAAGTTCCTAACTGAAAGGAACATCCAACTTAGTTCTCTTTCATCATAGAAATCACTTGTAAGTGTTCCTTTCTCTTGCATTTTCGTTTATAGGCTTTTATAGCTAAAAGTCAAGCGTTTTACGAAAAACGCTTTGACTTTCGGTTAAAACCATTATGGTCCACCATTGTTCATAACGAACATGGCTAAGTGATTGTAATAAGGTAGATGTTAATCCCTATTAAGGGCACCTCATGAAGATCACGTTTGCTAGACCAATTGACGGGTTAAAGTTTTATTATTTAAATGTCAAACATGCCATTTTTTTGGAAAGATTATAATATGAGATTATATATGTTATGAAACATGTTTTGACACTTAAACAAGTTGGTAATAATTATTAGAAGATGTGAGAACATGTTCGACTCGTCAATTTCAGTTCTAGGGTCAGTTCGCAACCGAAAGTCGCAAAGTTTGACTTCTGCTTTGACTTTTGATTCTGGCCCGATTTAAATTAGTTAGCTACTGATCTAAGTTTGCATTATGATTTATATAATGTAGTATAACCTCCTGAGGTTATATTACATGATCATAATCAGAATCCGAGTTTATGTACAAGTTCCGTTATTATGCCTATTTTGACTAAAATGCCCTTTTTACAGAAATAAGTTTTAATCGATAACGAACTTGAAAATGAAGTTCCAACTGATATAATATCATTAGTAAGATTATTTGGGATGTCAAGTCAATTTATAAACTGAGTTTACATACAAGTCCTTGTAATATGTCGAAAAATGACGATAAAGCCCTTATGTGCATAAAATGGTTTTAATCATAATTTTTATACCAAACCCTTTTATCTACTGATATGTTATATTAAATAATATATCTAAAACATAGAAACCTGATCTTAGCCATCAATTTTCATTATATATCGCACAAATCGCCATTTTTCGACATAGACGCCGTTTCGGTGCATAATATGGTTTTAAACCATATTTATCGACCAAGACTTGGTACCTACTAATTTAAAACTTATTTAAAATATTATTTTTACAGTAGGTAGGTAATATAAACTCAGAATCCCAAATAAATTATAAAACTATGTGTAAAATGACCAAAATGCCCCTTCGGCGCATAGTTTGGTCATAAATGAGAAATTACACATATAATCAATATCTTACTAATATTATATCATAAACTAAATATTTTTCCAGAATACTTATGATCATAACATCAAAATATATTCAAGTTCCTTTTATATGGTATATGATTACCAAAACGCCCTTATGAGGCATAATTTTATTTTAAAACCTTAATGGGCATGTAAGTTTATATCCTACTGATATTACAACTTTTTTAAAGTATAATGGCATATAGAACTTGTCCATGACTTATCCGGTTACCTGATATCGCTTATATGCGTACGGTTAAGTATATGTAACTAGTTTACGGAAATTAACCGAAACAGGTTTAACCTTATCATTTTAGTCTCAAAATCCATAATGATTATGGTTTACCCATATTATACAAGTCATAGTACTTGTTAGTTTTAAACTGCATTCTATCCAATCATCGCTTGATCAAACGTATTATACCGTTTTGATCATGGACGCTAGTCGGTCTAAGCCTATGACTTAATTAAGACCGTTAGCATTTTAATTGGTTAGCTTATGTCATAATCCAGAATAGAGCCTTCCGGTAAATGCAATCTACACTTATTTCATTTTGGATACGGCTGAGATAAAAAATCTTTCATTTTTAATCAAGACTAGCTCAGGTAAATACTCTTGACTTATTTTCCCTATACGGGCTTGGGTTACGGTAAACTATTACCGCTTGGTTAGAAATGGAATCAATCGAATGTCGGATTGTGGCTAGTAAATCCGCATATTCCGTTTTGATTAATTTTTTTTGATAACTTAAACATTGGGGGGGGGGGTTCACGACCGTGTCCTGGATATCCTCGGCTCATTACATTAGTTAATGGCCATGACCAAAGCGCGGGGTGTAGGCGTACACCTGACAGATGTTCATGGTAAATTATTTTTGCCCACTAGTTGGGGATAACTCCTTCGTGGGTTCATAAGTGGTGTGTACGTTAATCATGTCTCGGTCTCTATACTAGGTCGCATATGTATGGACAAACATGTGAATCTGTTAACAAGGTTACAAGGCTGACTTTCCCAAGTTATAAAAGATTTGTGCCTTGTGCACTTAAATCTAATTTTTAAAATGTTTTCAAAATGAGTCAGTCGGGTGTATTTACCAGCGAAAGCTGACGTATTTTCAAAAGACTAAGATGCAGGTATAATACGAAATAGGCTGGAAGTTGCTCGTAGTGATATAAGAGGATCTTGCGAATCCTTAGATCTGCCCAAAGTCTATTATAAATTTTTGTATATTTTACGATCTGCCTGTGGATCTTCATTACAAGCCGTCTGTATATTATTGTTCATACTTTGAACATTTGGTTTGTAATAGTAATTTAAACTCCAAGACTTCCATTATGATGTCTTTAATTGACTATGATGATATCAACTTAAGTCACGATATTCCCTACCCGGGCCCACTGGTGTTTGTTTGGAAATACTGGGTGTGAAAGGTTGGTATCAGAGCCAACGTTTGAGAGAATTAAACACTAGCCTTCTTGTGTTTAATCTCAAACTTACACATAAGCACATTCCTTAGACTTCCTAGTCTAGGCTTTAACCTAGGATCACTCATCTCATTATTAAGTTATTATTAATGCCACCAAGTGTACGAGGAAGAGGTAAAGGACCTATGAGGGGAGGAACATCTGGATGTATCCCTTCACAACCCCATCACTCGAATCCTTATGAGGATTCGGGGGATTCCTGGCCACTAGCATAACATTCACCTACTCACACACAAAGCTCATACCACTCATATCATTCTCACGAATCACACCACTCTCATCATTCATATCATGATGAGTTTAACCCTAACCATTATTTTAACACGCCCCCAACTCATCAAAACCAGTTAGATCAACCGAACCCAATGGACGAGGACTCCGATCCGGAAATGCCGTCGTCAGGATCACACACACATCCCATCGAAATCTCTAGCGATTCGAACTCTTACGCCAGATCACCATACCAAGGTCCTAACGAATGGGGCCAATATTAGAACCAATTCACTTTTGCTAACACTCCTTCCCCACCACTCCCCAACACCTTCTATACAAGAAGATGTTCATATGGAGCCGGTGGAACAACCTCAGCCGCCACCTGAGCCGCCAAGGAGGAAACATGGAGCACGTATGTCGACACGTGCAGGTCAACGGTCAGGTTCATTGCCGCCCTTGCCCAAACCTTGCCCTACCATTCACGAGGACCCACAAATGGGTGGACCATCCAATACTTCACCTGTGGTGGAACCAACACCATCACCAGTGGTTCAACCACCACCATCGGGTTTTAATAACCCTATCCCTACATATCCAGATACATCTGGATATGATCCTTTTAACCCATCTACGCTGGTAATTTACCAGGCACTATCGCATGACCCTTATATGCAAGCAGTCATGCATAATGAACTTTACCCGTCTCCCTTCCTACCTATGTATCCACCTATTGGTTATCCAAATTATGGGTACCAGTATCCTGTCGTACCTCAACCTCAACCACAACCACAACCTCCGCCCCCTCTTGAGGCATCAATGAGGCCTTGGAACGAATAACGGAAATACAACGACAAGCGGAAAAAACAGAGAAGAAGACGAATAAGTTCTTCAAGAAGCTCTCCAAGTTGGTTAAGGGAAAGAAGGATGAATGATGTCTCTTCTATTATTATATTTAGTCCCTGTGAGGACATTGTTATTTCTTTAGTCCCTGCGTGGACAAGTTATTTCTTTTTAGTCCTTGCATGGACAATTAAGTTTTATTTATTTATTTCTAGTATTGTAATTTCTTATTGATATTTAATGAAATATTTTGGAATTATATATATGTATTCATCCTCTTCAAGCGAACGTCTCGATTTTACTCGAAATTGCTCTGCTATATAATTCTAAAAGATCTTAATGGTTTTGATTAGCCAAGTGGCACATACCACATTATTTGGCCAGCTTATAAATGATAGTTAAGGATGAATAGCCTTCTATCATGATAGTTAAGGAGAGTTATCATTCTATCCAGAGGTGGTGCACTATGTTCAAGCCTCCAAGTTGTTAAGGTCAATGCGACCGTGACTATTAATCAACCATTAAGATACTCCTATGTTAACATTCAGGTAATGTTCATACTCTTGGTAGTGTGACTTGAGGAACCACACTAGCTGTCTAGGTAAATGGACTACATCCTAACCTATTATATGGCCTATGTGATCAATATGATCCCGGCTATTATCATCAATGAGATGATAATAATTGACATCCATTAGTGATGTAGTGCATATGGGCCATGATTTGACATCCATTAGTGACGTAGTGCCTACGGGCCATGATTTGACATCCATTAGTGATGATTTGCCTATGAGCAATATTATATTGTCAATTGTGACAATGATAGTGTGGTCAATATAACCCTCTGCCCAAAATATGTCCATTAGTGACAGGCCAATGTGTCGTATTTTTATGTCCATTAGTGACAGGCCTATGTGTCGTATTTTTATGTCCATTAGTGACAGGCCAATGTGTTGTATTTTATGTCCATTAGTGACAGGCCAATGTGCCGTATTTTATGTCCATTAGTGATAGGCCTATGTGCCGTATTTTTATATCCATTAGTGACAGGCCTATGTGCCATAATTATAAGTCGATGGAGACAGGCCTATGTGCCATAATAATATATCCTTAGTGACAGGCCTATGAGCCATATTTTAATGTCCTTCATGACAAACCTATGAGTCGTTTATAAATTGTCTTATGATAATGGCAGTTGTGACATTAAGATCCACTTTCTAAAATATATATGGATTATGTCCAAATTGTAATTTGCCTTTGATGATCCTTTTGAGACCTAGGCCAAATACAGATAACATTTATATAAAATGTTAAGCCTAAGAGTTGTGATTATATTCACACTAGCTTAAATAGGCAATAGATTTATATATCCAACTTTAGAGCCGATATGGTTATTAATGCCATGGCTAAGAGAAGTTTAATTTGGTATCTAAAACCAAAGCTTCAAAAATGGCTAATTCGGATGAGGCGCAAAGTAGCCACCGAGATATTAACTCTAACAAAGCTGAGAACATAGCCATTAACAATGATGATTTCCAAGCTCTCATAGATGCAGCTGTTGGAAAGGCCATGAAAAATTTAAGGATATGAGCGCTACTCGCTCAAAACCTTTGTCTATTCCACCATCATTAGCTCGTAAGGAGAGCTCTGTTCACTCTTCAAATGTGAAGAGTGAACCAAAGAAATTAGAATTTAAAAAAGGTCCCGTTCTTCTAAAGACGGATGTACCAATAAATACTTCGTCTCCTGTAAGCCCGAGACTTTAATGGAGAAAGGGGACCTACAGAAGCTTTGAGATGGCTTGATGAAATGGAGACGATAGTGGATATCAGTGGTTGTGTCTGATAAGGATGTGGTTAAGTATGTATCACAGTCCTTCAAGGGTGATGCCCTAATTTGGTGGAAGGCAATGGTCCAATCAACAGGTAAAGTACACCTGTATGATTTAGGATGGTCCAAGTTTGTAGACCTAGTCAAAGAAACTTACTGCCCACCTCATGAGGTGGAGAAGATAGAGTCAGACTTTCTGACTCTCACAATGAAAAATCTAGACTTAAGGAAGTATGTTTCTGACTTCAACTCCCTGTCTAGATTAGTTTCCTATCTATTCACCCCTGAACCCAAACGCATTGCGCATTTTATTAATGGTTTAGCACTCAGATTAAGGGTATGGTAAAGACTGCTCAGCCTAGTACCTATAGGTCAGTTGTTTACCTATCTCTCTCTCACACCTTAGACTTGGTGAGGCAAAAGTCAGAACTTAGACTGACGGAAAAAGGAAACGAGAGGAGGATAACTCCCAAAGGTTCAAAAAGAGAGGAAATTTTGGGTTCACGAAGAACCAGCACAGGTCTAATGATACATCTCTATGCAAGACCTGTAATCACAGGTACTGGGACAATGCAATGCTGATCCACAGATTAAACCCTGTGGTATTTGCAAAAGAAAAGGACATAACACCCTAGAGTGCAAAAATCTTAAGGATGTAGTCTTTTATGGCTGTAATGAGATGGGGCATATTAGGCCTAACTATCCTGAGAACCTCAGAAGTAACGATGCAAAGCCTGGAGAGACTAAGAAAGGAAATGCATGTGCCTTCCAGATGAATGCTAGGGAGGCCGTTAATGACAATAACGTCATAACAGGTACATTCCTCATTAATGATGTATATGCTAGAGTTCTTTTTGATTTGGGTACAGATAAGTCTTTGGTAGACCCTAAGTTTAGTAAACTATTAAACTTGCCTATAAGAACTCTAGACATGACTTATGAGGTAGAACTTGCTGATGGAACTATAGAAACAACATCTTTCATTCTTGATGGATGTTTCATATCCATTAAGAGTCACTCAATTCCTATCTCTCTTTTTCCAATGAAATTGGCGGGGTTCGATGTAGTCTTAGGCATGGATTGGTTTGGTTATCCCATAACCAAGCCCGCATTGCCTGTGATAAGAAATTCATTGAAGTAAAAACCCCATATGGTGAACTAATCACCATCCTGGGAGATTCACACTATGGATTGCCAGACAAAGTGTCGTTATTTAAGGCATCCAAGTGTCTGGGGAAAGGTTGTGTCATTCACATGGCACAAGTAACTATCAACGAGCCTAAGCCAAATATTGAAGACCTTTCAATCATCTCGGAATATCCGATGTATTTCCTAAAGAATTACCAGGTCTACCTCCAGTTAGACAAGTGGAGTTTAGGATTGATATCCTACCAGGATCAGCACCTGTTGCTAGAGCTCCGTAGCGGTTAGCACCGATGGAAATGAAGGAATTAAGAATACAATTATATATATATATATATATATACTTTTCGTTAAGAAAAAGGATGGTTCAATCCGGATGTGTATTGATTACCGCGAACTAAATAAGATAACGATCAAGAATCGTTATCCTTTGCCCAGGATTGGTGACTTATTCGATCAACTTCAAGGGGCTAGTTATTTCTCTAAGATCAACTTAAGATCAGGATATCATCAACTGAAGATTAGAAATGAGGATGTTCCTAAAACTGCCTTCAGGACCCGTCATGGTCATTATGAATTTCTGGTGATGCCTTTTGGGCTTACAAATGCACCTGCAGCATTCATGGATCTCATGAATAAGAGTCTGCAAGCCGTATTTAGATAAGTTTGTCATTGTCTTCATAGACGACATACTTATCTACTCTCATAATCAAGTTGATCACGATAAACATCTTCAGTGCATCCTAGGATTGCTAAGACAAGAGAAGCTTTATGCTAACTTCTCTAAGTGCGAATTTTGGCTTAGAGAGGTCCAGTTTCTTGGACATGTTGTAAGAGAATTTGGTATCCAAGTGGATCCCGCTAAGATAGAAGCCATAATGAATTGGGAAGTACCCAAAACTCCATCAAAGATTCGTAGTTTCTTAGGATTGGCGGGTTATTATAGGAGGTTCATTGAGAACTTTTCGAGGATAGCCACTCCTTTAACTACCTTGACCCATAAGAATGTCAAATTTGATTGGGGTCCAAAACAACAAGAATCTTTTAAGGTTTTAAAACACAAATTGAACAATGCTCCTGTGTTATCTCTACCTGAGGGTATTGAAGATTTTGTCATTTATTGTGATGCCTCGCACATTGGCATGGGCTGTGTCCTAATGCAAAGAGGCAAATTGATTGCTTATGCATCACAACAATTAAAGGTGCACGATAGGAATTACGCCACCTATAATTTGGAATTAGGTGTCGTTGTATTTGCACTTAAGTTGTGGAGACAATACTTATATGGCACGAAATGTATTATATACACTGACCATAAGAATCTCCAACATTTGCTCAATCAAAAGGATTTGAACATGCGACAACGTCGTTGGATGGAAACATTTAATGATTATGATTGCGAAATTCGCTTTCATCCCGACAAGGCAAATGTCATTGCTGACGCCTTAAGTTGCAAGGAAAGGGTTAAGCCTTTAAGGATTAACGCCAAGAGCATGGAGCTCAGAAATAGCTTAAATGAGAAGCTATTAGATGCGCAAAAGCAAGCCTGTTAGAGGCTAATATTCCTAATGAAAGATTAGGCAGAACTGTTGACCAGTTAATGCCTGGAAAGGATGGAATCCTAAGATTTAATTGCAGAATCTGGGTTCCAATCTTTGGAGGACTTAGAGATCTAATCCTCCAAGAAGCGCATAGTTCAAGATACTCTGTTCACCCGGGTGGTGACAAGATGTATCAAGATTTGAAAAAGAATGATTGGTGGATGGTTTTGAAGAAATCCATAGCCACCTATGTAGCTAAGTGTCTGACGGGTTCGCAAGTTAAAGTCAACCATCAAAAGCCGTCAGGACCCCCATCTTTTTTAATAAAATCTCGAGGTTGAGATTTCTTTCAAGGGGGTGAGGATGTAACACCTTCTAAAGTCGTGTCCACTAGTATAGTGACACGTGCCATTACTTTTATAATAAGTCCATTAAGGACTAATAAGGGGTAAATGTGTCAACATGCTCAAACTAAGCCTCTGAGTGACCCTCTGGTGTCAACATGCATAAACCGAGCCTTTGAGTGACCATTAGTGTCAACATGCTTAAACTTAGCCTCTGAGTGACCATTAGTGTCAACATGCTTAAACTTAGCCTCTGAGTGACCATTTCTGTCAACATGCTTATACTTAGCCTATGAGTGACTATTTGTGTCTACATGCTTAGCCTCTAAGTGACCATTTGTGTCAACATGCTAAGCCTCTGAGTGACCATCAAAGTCAACATGGTTATATACTGAGCCTCTGAGTGATCCTTTACGAAGTCCTAACTCTCATATAAGCCATTTGTTGGATGAGAAATATTCATTATGTAAATATGTAAAAGTTGGATAATGGAGAGGCTAAAAGTGTCAACATGTTAACTTATGCCTCTAAGTGACCTTTTAACGAACCAAGAGGTTGACAATGTCCGGGCATACTCCCGGGTACGCCAAATGTTGGCTACGGAAGGCTAATTATGCTATTAAAGGTGTTTTGGAAGTTTAATAAGTTGAGGGGCTAAATGTGATGAAGTTTGAAAGTATCCATGGGGCACTCGCGGACCGCTAGAGACACTGGCCTGGTCTCTCGCGGGGCGCGAGAGGCCTATGTCTGTAGAAAATTTACTTGGCCTCCACACATGTTGACAAAAACCATTAGATTCGAAACCATGGACTTCCAAACTGCTACGCCACATTTTAGGACACTTGTAAGCTTCCTCTAACACTCCCGAATACCTGGCATCGCCTCCTTTAAGCTCTCCAACTATAAATAGGTGCATTGGTTCATCACTTGAACTTGCACCTTTCTCATTCATCACTCTATCTCCCTCCTCTGGATGTTCCTAACTGAAAGGAGCATCCAACTTAGTTCTATTTCATCATAGGAATCACTTGTAAGTGTTCTTTTCTCTTGCATTTTCGTTTATAGGCTTTTATAGCAAAAAGTCAAGCATTTTACGGAGAACGCTTTGACTTTCGGTTAAGACCATGGCTAAGTGATTGTAATAAGGTAGATGTTAATCCCTATTAAGTGCACCTCCTGAAGATCACGTTTGCTAGACCAATTGACGGGTTAAAGTTTTATTATTAAAATGTCAAACAGGCCATTTTTTTGAAAAGATTATAATATGAGCTTATATATGTTATGAAACATGTTTTGACACTTAAACAAGTTGGTAATAATTATTAGAATATGTGAGAACATGTTCGACTCGTCAATTTCAGTTCTAGGGTTGGTTCGCAACTGAAAGTCGCAAAGTTTGACTTCCACTTTGACTTTCAATTCTGGCCCGATTTAGAATAGTTAGCTACTGATCTAAGGTTGCATTATGATCGTAATACCCTGAGGTTATATTACCTGATCATAATCAGATACCGAGTTTATGCACAAGTTCCGTTATTATGCCTATTTTGACTAAAATGCTCTTTTTACATAAAATAAGGTTTTAATCAATAACGAACTTGAAAATTAACTTCCAACTGATATAATATCATAAGTACGATTTTTTGGTATGTCAAGTCAATTTATAAACTGAGTTTACATACAAGTTCTTGTATTGTGTCGACAAATGACGAAAAAGCCCTTATGGTGCATAAAATGGTTTTAATCATACTTGTTATACCAAACATTTTTATCTATTGATATGTTATATTAAATAACATATTTAAAATATACAAAGCTGATCTTAGCATCAGCTTTCTTTAAATATCACGCAAATCGTCATTTTTCGACATAGACGCCGTTTCGGCGCATAATATGGTTTTAAACCATATTTATCAACCAAGACTTGTTACCTACTGATTTTAAAACTTATTCAAAATATTCTTTTTACAGTAGGTAGATAATATAAACTCAGAATCCCAAATAAATTATAAAACTATGTGTAAAATGACCAAAATGCCCCTTCGGCGCATAGTTTGGTCATAAATGATAAATTACACATATAATCAATATCTTACTGATATTATAGCATAAATTAAATATTTTTCCAGAATACTTATGATCATAACATCAAAATATATTCATGTTCCTTTTATATGGTATATAATTACCAAAACGCCCTTATGAGGCATAATTTTATTTTAACCTTAACGGGCATGTAAGTTGATATCCTATTGTATTACAACTTTTTTAAAGTATAATGGTATATAGAACTTGTCCATGACTTATCCGGTTACCCGATATCGCTTATATGTGCACGGTTAAGTATATGTAACTAGTTAACGGAAATTAACCAAAACGGGTTTAACCTTATCATTTTAGTCTCAAAATCAAGAATAATTATGGTTTACCCATATTATATAAGTCATAGTACTTGTTGGGTTTAAACTACATTCTATCCAATCATCGCTTAATCTAGCGTATTATACCGTTTTGATCCTGGACGCTAGTCGATCTAAGACTATGACTTAATAAGATCGTTAGCATTTAATTGGTTAGCTTTTGTCATAATCCAGACTAGAGCCTTCCGGTAAATGCAATATGCGCTTGTTTCATTTTGGATACGGCTAAGATATAAAATGTTGCATTTTTAATCAAGACTAGCTCAGGTAAATACTCTTAACTTATTTTCCTACACGGGCTTGGGTTACGGTAAACTATTACTGCTTGGTCAGAAATGGAATCAATCGAATGCCGGACTGTGGATAGTAAATCCGCATATTCTGTTTTGATTAGTTTTGTTTGATAACTTAAACATTGGGGGGGGGGGTTCACGACCGTGTCCTGGATATCCTCGGCCATTACATTAGTTAATGGCCACGACTAAAGCGCGGGGTGTAGGCATACACCTAACAGATGCTCATTCTAAATTATTTCTACTCACTAGTTGGGGATAACTCCTTCGTGGGTTTATAAGTGGTGTGTACGTTAATCATGTCTCGGTCTCTGTACTGGGCCCCATATGCATGGACAAACATGTGAATCTGTTAACAAGGTTACAAGGCTGACTTTCCCAAGTTATAAAAGATTTGTGCCTTGTGCACTTAAATCTAATTTTTAAATGTTTTCAAAATGAGTCTGTCCCAGCGAAAGCTGACGTATTTTTAAAAGACTAAGATGCATGTACAATACGAAATAGGTTGGAAGCTGCTCGGTACTGATATAAGAGGATCTTACAAATCCTAAGATCTGCCCAAAGTCTGTTATACATTTTTGTACATTTTACGATCCGCCTGTGGATCTTCATTACAAGTCGTCTGTATATTATTTTACGTATTTTGAACATTTGGTTTGTAATAGAAATTTAAACTCCAAGACTTCCGCTGTGCTGTGTTTAATTGACTATGATGATATCAACTTACGTCACGATATTCCCCACCCATGCTCACCGGTGTTTGTTTGGAAATATGGGGTGTGACAATTTAAGTCAACAAATCATAAATGAACTATGTCAGATGATCAATAAAATCATGTATGTATAAAAGAATAATAAATTGCAACTTGTGTGTGTATGTATGTATGTATGTATGTGTGTGTGTGTGTGTGTGTGTGTGTGTATGTATGTATGTATGTATGTATGTATGTATGTATGTATGTATGTATGTATGTATGTATGTATGTATGTATGTATAAAACGAACAATAAAATCATGTATGACTTTTAAAGTCAATATCTGAGTTGTTCACTTTCGGGCAAAGGTTGTATGTATACATGTGTATGTATGTATCTGTACTATAAGTATGTGTATGAATGTATACATATGGTATCTATGATGTATGAATGTATACTAGTATGAACCTACATATGCACAATAAACTTGAAAAACATAAAACACAACCTTGAAACATTCATAAGCATTATGCATTACCAAACATAAAGCATTCTACATTACCAAACATAAAGCATTCTACATAACCAAACATAATTATACATTACCTTGAAACTTTCATAATTACAAATAGCATTCGTAGATATACAAAACCATTAGCACTCATAATTATACATAACCTACTTGATCATAATAATTCACTTATATATACAAAAACCATATAATTAGCACACATATAATTTGCAATTAAGACATAAAGTCAAGTCCAATTTACACCAATGTAGCTTGCATCCCCCAACTGAATTGGTGGAAGCCAAAATCAAGGGTGAAGTAGTTCAGAAAATGGCCCTGCTGTGCACAAACATGTGGTGTGGTCCAACAAAGTTGATTCGTATTGCGGCTACAAATTTAAACTGAACATTTCACTAACTAAATCAAGTAAACACTATAACCAAAGATGTGATTGATGTAATCCACATGAAAACACCAATCAAGTAAACACTATAATATGGGAAGTCATTGTCTTGTATCTTAAATGTCTTGAATAGATTCACTTGCACAATGTTATGAACTACCCTGTTCTTTCTTAAAAACCTCATTACGTTTTGGATCATACGAATACATTATAATATGTGATAATATGTGAATCAATTGTTAAAGTTTTAGACTAGATTTTTGATCAACTAAAACCTTATTACTTTAAAACCTCATTACATGTTCTTTTCATCAAAACACTGTTAGATTTTTTTATCAACTAAACTCTATAACTATATCTATAACAAAATCAAGTGTCCATACACCTGTTTAAGAAAAAACTCAAACTTGTTTCCATTAACACTATAATTCAGAAAAATCAAACCACATTCATATGTACCAGGGGCGTTCAGATCAAGATTAAAATCAAACCAAATGAATATAACAAAATCAAGTTTCCATTCACACCATGGGAGTTAGGATCAAGTCTATACACAAACAAACCACATGAATAACCAATCATAAGTGGAAATCAAGTCAAATATAGCTATAATTTAGTAAAATCAAACAACCTTACCGCACACATAAGAAGTTCAGATTCTAGTTGAATGTTGAAAACCATTTTGTCTACGAGTATCAGTTAGGATGCTGGTGTGGATTCTGGGTCCAGTGGGTGGTGTCTTAGTGAAGTGTCAGCATTAAACAGCGATGAGGAGGATTTTCCAGAATGAAGTAGGGGAGCTGAGGGATGGATTGGAGCCGGAGATGATGGATTAGATGTGAAGAGGTAGGAGCGTTTAGAGCAGAAGTATGGGGGCACGAGATGTGAGGGGGTTCTTTTGGTGGGAGGTTAGATTTTTTGGGCATGAAAAGACCATTTTGCCCTTGCTTCGTTAAAGACCTTTAACGGAATATACCTCAAACAAACGTAACTTTAAAATGGGGAGCAAAATTGCAACGTATAGAAGTTTAAGTGTGGTACAAAAAGTGTTTGTAAGCAGGAGGTAAAGTAAAAAATGACAACAAACCACAGGAGGCAAATTATAATTAACACTAAATAATAAGACAAATTTTATTTGTATCAAGCTCACTCTCTCTCCCTACCTTTTGTACACATAAACCCTAGAAACCATGCACCTAGCCTCAGATTCATCAATAGATTTGATCAAGCCCTACCACCACTACTGATGTCGTTGTCGTCATCCTTCATCTAAAACCCTCAACAAATCGGATCTTCAAATAATTTGATTACAATTGAAACCACCATAATAAAAAAGGACAACCACTTAAAGGGGAACGAGAGGGGCATGACGATTAGGGTTTCGACAACGGGTGCGGCTGACATATGTTAATCACCCAAGAATTATAATATATATATATATATATATATATATATATAATATCGATATGTAAAAACATTTAAAGTATAAAATGTAGATAAAAATTGTTATATTATAAAAAAAGTTTAAACTAAAGTTAGAGGTGTAATAAAATTCACACTAAATATTAACGAACTATATATCCATGAAACTTAGAAGTGAAACTTGAGGTGGACTAAAATACAATTTATCTACAGCCAAACCACAGTTTAATTCGATTATTATAGAAAGTAAATTTGTTTTGTGCTAAAATTTGTGAAGTCTAGAAAATGGTCAAACCATCGATAATGGTGGGTGAATTTCAAGCCCTTTCTTTGGGCATGATCTAACATATCACACTAAATATTAACGAACTATATATCCATGAAACTTAGAAGTGAAACTTGAGGTGGACTAAAATACAATTTATCTACAGCCAAACCACAGTTTAATTCGATTATTATAGAAAGTAAATTTGTTTTGTGCTAAAATTTGTGAAGTCTAGAAAATGGTCAAACCATCGATAATGGTGGGTGAATTTCAAGCCCTTTCTTTGGGCATGATCTAACATATGACAGCCTAGTCAGCAAAGGGGCTTTATAGGATTTGAAGTTAAAATGAGTGTAGTGGTATAATGCCCAAGTAATGATTACCCTAATTTTTTATTTTTTCTTGAAATTTAAAACAATAATATTTTATTAAATAAATAAAAATTTACATTACCACTAGTTAAAATACTTAAAATTAAAGACGAAACATGCAAAATCTAGATCTAGAGTTTATATTTGTCACTAGTTTATTGCCTACACATTTGAGCTATGAACAACGCTTCTCCTTGAAGGTGATCGATCACTAGACATAAACTCGATATCTCTCCATTTGCCTCGCTTCTTGTAGTGCAACGAACGTTTTGTTTTCGGCGTTTCTTTCTTGCATTGTTTGCAAATGCCTATGGCCAAGGTCTCGTATGTCATAAAGTCATCGGTTTATCTCTCCAAAATCTTGTTTGAAAGTCCAGGATCCGACGATTTTAGACGTAAGCTTGGGTAGAATAGAACTAATTCGGTAGAAATTTTAGTCATAAGTCGAATGGTTAATCATACCGAAAGAGTATGCATCATTACAAGCTGGAGAACCAGCATCTCCCCTCTTAGACTCCTAAACTTATCAACTAACGAACACACGACACCATATATATACACGAGGTTGGTACGGATGTGTTAGTCCGCATGGAGGTAGTTACCTCCACACGAAGGTGTTACCTCCGCACGAAGGTGTTACTTCCGCACAAGGTTTACTTCCTCACGAAGGTGTTACCTTCGTACGAAGTTACATCCGTACTGTAACATTTGTCATAAAACGCTGTCTAAAACCCGTTCCGTTTTGTAATTCAAATATAATGTATGATATTCGTTACACATTTATGTTGAGAGTTTAAAACTTATTATGTTGTTGTTAGTATTTAATAACAATTAAAATAATAAAGTTACAATAAGAATGTTAATAAATAAAATATAAATAATAAAAATAATAAAATATCAAAAGTGAAGACCGCGGGTATCGAACCCGGGTCTCCACCAAACTAACACACACACCACACCACTACACTACACACACATATCTGAAATCAACCCAAACTAAATAAATTTTATATTGAAACGCCACTCTGAAACCATTTCAAAAACACCCGCCCTGTAAACGGTTGTAACCCCCCCTCAATCCACCATCAATTACCGTTTCTTCTTCGAATTAAACCAAAGAAACTGATCTTCAACCATGTATTATGACTCTATCATAACTCAATTCGGTTACCAAATCATTGTGGCAATCAATCCTCTGACCGAAATTGTTTGAAACCGAATTACAAATTTGAACCCACACTTTCATCTATAAATAGGGATTCTTACACCCCTTTTGAACTCGCTCACTCTCAAAACCTCTCTAACTCTCAGAGGATCCTCTCTGTTTCAATTAACACTCCACCGGAACATCGCTTGTCACCGAAAAATCTTGCCAGAAATCAGGAAGACACCCTTGTTGGTACATCATACACTCCTTTCTTTTACTGTTTAGTTATAATCTAGCTTGAAGGAAATTAAAAGTTGCATTGTTAACCATCTCAATTGAATCGGGTTTTAAATCATGTTCTGTGTTTAGAAATGATAAAGATGAAACAAAGTAAGTGTTTAACAGAAATAAAAATTGGTGTTTATACCGGGTTAGACACATAGTCCAGTGCTGGACTATGTGCAATTTAAACATACAGACCCGGGTTCGAGTCACACCTGCGCTGCCGATTTCCTGAATAAAACCAACCTTTTTAATACTTATATATATTAACTATCAGTAAGTGTATAAATTTAATATAAATCCAATAAATTCCGGGTTAGTCACACAGCCCAATTGGTCGGGCTGTGTGCAACACGAAGCTATGGTGCGAGTTCGAGTCCGGTCCGTTACAAGTTCCAGAAATTATCAAACCTTTTTAAAATATAATGAAAATATGATTTTACTTAGTAAGTATATATATGTAATTATATTCCAGAATATTTCGGGTTAAGACACGTAGCTCAGTTGGTAGAGCTGCGTGCACGTATACGAGAGGTCACGAGTTCGATCCCCCCGCGCTGCGTATAATCCGAATCCGACTGGTTCGACCCTAAAAGGGGTATATTTTTTTAATAAACTTTTTCTTTATTTTTCTCCAAAAATAAAAAAATATATATAATAAAGATAAGCCTTTTAATCACAAAAATTAGTAATAAATAGCATAAATTTGTCTAAAAAGCCTAGTAAAAGCCATTAAATAAAAATGCTAATTTCAAATAAAAGACATATATTTACCGAATTATTATCGTGAATACTTAGGTTAGTTTTCTCGTCGGTTGGAATCTTTAAATCATGCGCACTCGTTATCAAATCAAGAACGCACCCACTGTGAGTGAATTCTTACAAACTTCCCCTTGTTATTCATGTTTCGGGGTATATCATGTGACGTTTATTTATATCGTATATTCAAACACTTGTGCTATTACCATCTTATGATCTAACGTGTTATGTGATATTTGTTGTTTATTGTTATTCGTGGCTATACTTACTCATTTCAGTCAACCATTCACATTAGGCCCATCAGTTCCCCGTTTTATACAGGTAGAGCATCGGGTTGCCTAATCAGATCGGCTCCGTTTGATTGAGCGTTGATCTCACAGCTCATCATTTATCATGCTCATGTGTACATTGCTAGATGTTTGTGTGGATTGTGGATAGTTTACATATACGTTTGCTCATATTTGGTTTATGCACATTTCTATTCTTAAATTAATCAATATATCATTTCTTTCAAATGTTTAAATGGGAATCACTCGCCAACTTTTGTTGACCCAAATCTCCATTTTTACACATGATACAGGTGGACAGGTTGAAGCAAGGAACACATAGGATTGGCCTTAGAAGAAAATTAAAGAGTTACTTGAATGTCATGTTTAGAACAATTTATGCTTGTATGATTTATGTGTTTGTTGGAATTTCTCCTTTAATTTTGAATTAATAAATATGAAACTTTATTATAGTAAATGTAATTGTTCCCCGACTACCATATCCGCTGCATGTCAGGGTGTGACAGATTGGTATCAGAGCTTTTGACTATATGGATATAGGATAAGTTAGTAGACCCTTAGAGCCTATACTATAGTTGATTAGATTTTAATTGCTTACGTGTTAATTGGTTACATGCAAAACTCATGATGTTTATTTGTCTTACATTTATCTCACACACAAATGCATGCAAGAACTCTCACTACTATATGAATTTTTGTGATATTTAATGTGATATACATATTGTTAACATAACATGCTTACATATATACACATCACGCACGACTCAATTTTCACATATTTGAACATTTTTCATGCTTTCTTGCTAAATATTTTGTGATGTTTTCATTTTCAATCTCATCAAAGTGAGTTCTACAGCGGGCATGTAGTAACTAGAAGGGTACAAGTACCGGTAGTCGAAACGTCCTGTCTAGGATTGGCATTCGTATAAATCCAATATAACGGACCAGTTTGCCTACCTGGGGACTAATGATGAGAGTACAAAGGACCTATTAGGCCAAAGCATGCCACACCAAACGTCGTGTGAACTAATCCCATTTTGAGTTGTCATGGTGTCTACACCTGATACCCTCCGACTTTATACCTCGCAATCATGTTTTACGATTTTCATTCGGGTGGTGCAAGTGTTAACATGCCAAAACGAATGTGAACCCTACAAAGCCCAGTAGTCACGGGGGCCCACATGACTACCTAGGCCAAGTATGGGGGACATATGAGGGTCCAAACACGAGTGAGGCCCAAGACATCCAATGGATGTAGTGAATTTATTTTGGTCAATTATTTTGTGGATGTTAATTTCTAAATGCGACACATGACACCAAAACGCCAAACTCATAATCTCGTTACGTACTTCCTGTAGATGCTTCTAGGCACTCTCGAGGAGGAAGGAGATCAGGAAGATCCGATGAGCGCATCGCTACTCAAATAGCCCAACAAATGGCCGCCGTAATTCCTGACATTGTAATTCAAGTCCAAAAAGCCCTCACCGCTAATCCTGTCAACCCAATCAACCAAGAGGGTCAAAATGCTGCCAACCCTCCCACAAACACCACCAAGTGAACCTACAAGCACTTTAACTCATGTGACCCTCCAAAGTACGAAGGGACTGAAGGGGTCACCGCTCTCCTTCGTTGGTTTGAAGATATGGAGAGTACCTTCCTCAACTGTGATTGTCCCAATGACCGCAAGGTGCGTTATGCTACTGGTCGTCTATATGGGGTAGCACCCACGTGGTGGAATGCGGAGAAAGGTAGAAAAGGCGTCGAAGCCGCGGTAGCCCTAACTTGGGAAGAATTGAGAGAATTCATGACCAGACGCTTCTTTCCAAGAAGTGAATTTAAGAAGTTAGAAGATGCGTTCTATTTCTTGAACAGAAGGAGGGAGACCATATAACCTACAACAAGAGATTCCTCGAATTGAATCAAACGGTTCCCAATTTGTTCACTCCTCTCTACCATTTGATTGAGCACTACATTCGGGGTCTTCCCTCGAAAATTCAAGACTCTGTGATGAGTACTACGCCTGCAACTTTGGAAGCAGCAATGGAGCTAGCTACTGAGCTCACAGAAAATCATACTAGGAACGGGGATTTTAAAGACGAAAAGAAGAAAGATAAAACATCAACTGAAACCCCTACCTCAACCCAAACTGGATCCTCTTCTCGATTCGTTAGCAAGAGAAAATGAAATGGGAAGAACTTTGCCGTTACAAATCAGCCAACCTAAACCAACTAACCCATTGCCTCCGCTTCAATCACACAAGTTGCACCTCCTACCACACCATTCAAGAAACAGTATACAGGACCTCACCCAAAATGTAACCGATGTCAATATCACCACCCTCTCGAGAACCCATGTCTTCACTGCACAGGTTGTGGTCGTGGAGGTCATAGAATCCAAGCCTGTCGCGTTCTTCAAAGACCAGCCCACAATCAACCTCAATCCCAACCAAACAACCAAGTGGTGGGCTAAGCTCCCTACCAACAACTTCTACTATTACCACCTGCTCAACCAATGGCTCAACCCTTCTACCAATCCAACTACCCTATGATGCCGCCCGTCAGAGCTTGTTTCAATTGCAGTGATCCAACCCATTTTTGCAACACTTGTCCGCGTTTGGTGAATATCATCAACACAAGCTCAAGCTAACCCTATGAACCAAGCCAAGCAAGCTAATCCGCCAGCTAGAGGAAGAGCTTTTAACATTAACGCCAACCAGGCTATTGCGGATAACAACGTAGTTAACGGTACGTTTCCCATTAACGATAGTTATGCATCTATTCTTTTTGACACTAGCGCAAATAAGTGTTTTGTGTCCTTAGAGTTTGAATCTATTCTTGGTTTACCTCGCGTTAGTCTAGCCGAATCATTCATAGGGGAAGTAGCCGATGGTGAACCTATTACGTTAGACTCTATCATTCGTGATTGCACTCTTACTCTCAACGATCATGATTTTCCAATCGATCTTATTCCTATGAAACTAGGTAGTTTCGATGTCATCAATGGTGTGGACTGGCTTAGTCAGCATCCACTGAAGTCGTTTGCTATGAAAAATTATTCGAATTCCTCTCGCCAACAGTCAAACTCTTCGTATTTTTGGTGAAACCCCATCCAAAGGACTCAAGTTGATGTCATGCCTTCAAGCTCGAAGATACCTTCGCAAAAAACTACATAGCATTCTTAGCGCACATTGTCAAGAAAGAGGGCAAGGAGAAGAAACTCGAAGACATTCCGGTTGTTAAAGAATTTCCTCAAGTTTTTCCCGACGATGTTTAAGGACTTCCTCCTATGTGAGAAGTCGAATTTCGAATCGATCTTGTACCTGGTGCTACACCAGTTGCAAAATCTCCATATCGATTAGCCCCGTCTGAAATGCAAGAGTTAGCTAGCCCGCTGCAAGAGCTGACTGATAAGGGATTTATATGTCCTAGCTCATGACATTGGGGTGCGCTGGTTCTTTTCGTCAAGAAGAAGGATGGAACTTTTCGAATGTGTATTGATCATCGAGAGCTCAACAAGCTGACCATCAAGAACCGCTATCCGTTACCTCGCATCAATGACCTTCTAGATCAACTTCAGGGTGTCACCTGTTTCTCAAAAGTCATTCTTTGTCTGGTTATCATCAGCTTAGAGTACGTGAAGAGGACATTCCGAAGACTGCCTTTCGAACTCGCCACGGTCACTACGAATTCATGGTCATGCCTTTTGGTTTGACCAATGCTCCTGCCGTTTTCATGGATCTAATGAATAGGGTATGCAAACCCTACCTCGACCGTTTCGTTATTGTTTTTATTGATGATATTCTTATCTATTCCAAGAACAAATCAGATCATGAGCGACATATTCGACTCATCCTAAAACTTTTGAAAACCAAAAAGCTCTACACTAAGTTTTCAAAATGTGAATTCTGGTTAAAAGAAGTTCAATTTCTTGGTCACGTCGTCAGCGACAAAGGAATTCATGTCGACCCTGCAAAGATTAAAGCAGTGCAAGAATGGCAAGCTCCACGCACTCCTACTGAAGTTAGATCATTCCTCGGTTTAGCTGGTTATTATCGGCGTTTCATCGCCAATTTCTCTCGTATTCCCTTACCACTCACAGCCTTGACTCATAAGGACAAGCCCTTCATTTGGGGGCCCAAGTAGGAAGAGTCTTTTCAAACCTTGAAAGAAAAGCTTTGTGATGCACCTATCCTCACTCTCCCTGACGGTTGTGAAGACTTCGTGGTCTATTGTGACGCATCAGGGCAGGGACTAGGGTGTGTCTTAATGCAAAGAGGAAAGGTGATAGCCTACGCCTCAAGGCAACTTAACGTTCACAAGAAGAATTACACTATTCACGACCTATAACTTGGAGCAGTCGTGTTCGCTCTAAAGATATGGAGATATTATATCTATGGTACAAAGTGTGAAATTTACACTGACCACAAGATCCTTCAACATGCCTTTAATCAAAATGAGTTAAACATGAGGCAACGATGATGGGTCGAACTCTTGAATGATTATGATTTTGAAATCCATTATCATCTTGGTAAAGCTAATGTTGTGGCTGATGCTCTTAGTCGAAAGGAGTATGCTAACTCCATTCATCTTTTGTGTTCTCAAATCGTAACTGATCTTCAAAACCGCATTCGCGCAGCTCAACATACTTCTGTCACAGAAAATGATGTACGAGATGACCTATCTTGTGGAGCTGAAACCAAGTTAGAATCCAAGTCCGATGGTATCCTTTACTATCTAAACCGTATTTGGATACCTGATCGTGATAATCTTCGTACTTTTCTCATGAATGAGGCCCAGAAAACACGATACTCGATACATCCGGGTGCTGATAAGATGTATCAAGATCTACGATACCCTTACTGGTGGCCTGGAATAGAAGAAGGATATCGCCATTTTTGTCTCCAAGTGTCTCACATGTTCTAAGGTTAAAGCTGAACATCAAAGACCCTCAGGATTACTCGTTCAACCTGAAATTCCCGTTTGGAAGTGAGAAAAAATAACCATGGATTTTATTACCGGGTTACCTCGCACCTCCAGTGGGCATGATATGATTTGGGTTATCGTCGATCGTCTTACTAAATCAGCTAATTTCATTCCAATCCGGGAAGACTATAAGAACAAAAAATTAGCTCGTATCTATATTTATGAAATTGTAAGTCGACACGATGTGCCTTTAAGTATCATTTCAGATTGGGATGGACGTTTTACTTCACGAACATGGCAAGCCGTACAATCATCTCTAGGTACGCGCTTAGATCTCAGCACCGCCTTTCACCCTCAAACTGATGGTCAATCTGAGCGCACCATACAGACTCTTGAAGACATGTTGTAAGCATGTGTCTTTGACTTCAAGGGCAACTGGGATACTCATCTACCATTAGTTGAATTTTCATACAATAATAGCTATCACTCAAGCATTGGTATGGCCCCATTTAAAGCTCTATATGGTCGTAAGTGCCGATCTCCTGTATGTTGGCATGAAATCGGTGAAGCGCAAATCACTTGACCTGATTGATCCAAGAAACAACCGATAAGATTCTTCAAATCCGCAATAATCTTCTAATAGCTCAGAGTCGTCAAAAGAGTTACGCTGATAAACGACGAAAGCCACTAGAGTTTTGTGTTGGCGATCAAGTACTTTTGAAAGTATCACCATGGAAGGGAGTTGTTCGTTTTGGACAAAAAGGCAAGCTAGCACCTCGCTATGTGGGACCATTCAAGATACTTGAGAGAGTTGGTCCTGTAGCCTACAAGCTTAACCTACCAGAAGAACTCAGCAAGATTCATCCCACGTTCCATGTATCCAACTTGAAAAAGTGCCTAGCCGCCGAAAACCTTCATATATCGTTGGAAGATATTCAGATTGATGAATCGATGCATTTCGTAGAGCAACCCATAGAAATCATGGACTTCGGCGAGAAATGTTAAAGGCGAAGTCGAATTCCGATAGTTAGGGTGCGTTGGGAGTCAAAACGAGGACCTGAGTTTATTTGGAACGTGAAGACTCAATGCGCGAGAAATACCCTCATCTCTTCCAAGTTAAACCTACCACTACTTAAATTTCGGGACAAAATTTCTAAAAGTAGGGGATACCGTAACATTTGTTGTAAAACGGGTTCTAAAACCCGCTCTATTTTATAATTCAAATATAACGTATGATATTCGTTACACATTTATGTTGAGAGTTTAAAACTTATTATATTGTTGTTAGTTTTTGATAATAAATAAAATAATAAATTTAAAATAAGAATGTTAATAAATAAAATATAAATAATTAAATAAATAAAATATCAAAAAGTAAAGACCGCGGGTATCGAACCCGGGTCTCCACCAAAGTAACGCACACACCACACCACTACACTAGACACACATTATAAAATAAACCCAAACTAAATAAATTTTATATTGAAACGCCACTCTGAAACCATTTCAAAAACACCCGCCCTGTAAACGGCTGTAACCCCCTAATCCACCATCAATTACCGTTTCTTCTTCGAATTAAACCGAAGAAACTTATCTTCAATCATGTATTATGACTCAATCATAACTCAATTCGGTTACAAAATCATTGTGGCAATCAATCCTCTGACCAAAATTGTTTGAAACCGAATTCCAAATTTGAACCCACACTTTCATCTATAAATAGGGATCCTTACACCCCTGTTGAACTCGCTCACTCTCAAAACCTCTCTAACTCTCAAAGGATCCTCTCTGTTTCAATTAACACTCCGCCGGAAACATCGCTTGTCACCGGAAAATCTCACCGGAAATCAGGAAGACACCCTTGTTGGTACATCATACACTCCTTTCTTTTATTGTTTAATCATAATCTAGCTTGAAGGAAATTAAAAGTTGCCTTGTTAAGCATCTCAATTAAATTGGATTTTAAATCATGTTCTACGTTTTGAAATGTTAAAGATGAAACAAAGTAAGTGTTTAACAGAAATAAAAATCGGTGTTTATACCGGGTTAGACACACAGTCCAGTGGTGGACTGTGTGCAATTTAAATATACAGACTCGGGTTCGAGTCACACCTACGCTGCCGATTTCCTGAATAAAACCAACCTTTTTAATACTTATATATATTAACTATCAGTAAGTGTATATATTTAATATAAATCCAATATATTCCGGGTTAGTCACATAGCCCAATTGGTCGGGCTGTGTGCAACACGAAGCTATTGTCGCGAGTTCGAGTCCGATCCGTTACAAGTTCCAGAAATTATCATAAGCCTTTTAATCACAAAAATTAGTAATAAATACCATAAATTTGTCTAAAAAGCCTAATAAAAGTCATTAAATAATAATGCTAATTTCAAATAAAAGAAATAAATTTACCGAATTATTATCGTGAATATTTAGGTTAGTTTTCTCGTCGGTTGGAATCTTTAAATCGTGCGCACTCGTTATCAAATCAAGAACGCACCCACTGTGAGTGAATTCTTACGAACTTCCCCTTTTTATTCATGTTTCGAGGTGTATCATGTGTCGATTGTTTATATCGTTTATTCAAACACTTGTTCTATTACCATCTTATGATCTAACGTGTTATGTGATATTTGTTGTTTATTGTTATTCGTGGCTATACTTTCTCATTTCAGTCAAGCATTCACATTAGGCCCATCAGTTCCCCGTTTTATACGGGTAGAGCATCGCGTTGCCTAATCAGATCGGCTCCGTTTGATTGAGCCTTGATCTCACAGCTCATCATTTATCATGCTCATGTGTACATTGCTAGATGTTTGGGTGGTTTGTGGATAGTTTACATATACGTTTGCTCATATTTGGTTTATGCACATTTCTTTTATTAAATTGATCAATTTATCATTTCTTTCAAATGTTTAAACGGGACTCACTCACCAACTTTTGTTTACCCAAATCTCCATTTTTACACAAGATACAGGTGGTCAGGTTGAAGCAAGGAACACATCTCATTGGGCCTTAGAAGAAAAATAAAGAGTTACTTGAATGTTATGTTTAGAATAATTTGTGCTTGTATGGTTTATGTGTTTGTTGGAATTTCGCCTTTTAATTTGAATTAATAAAGATGAAACCTTATTATAGTAAATGTCATGAACTTTGATGAAAACCCAATCGTGCCCCGACTACCATATCCGTTGTGGGTCAGGGTGTGACACGTACGGGATTACATCCATATGAACCCTCTCTTGACCTCTCCAAAGCATGTATTCATATCTCAACTATACAATATTCAACACACGCTCTATCTAGCCTATTTGCACAGTGGCGGACATACATAATATGCACCAACAAATTTCCCCTTGGCCGTCACTGTCGAATCTTGATCTTGAAATATGAGAGCCATGTTTGAATATTCTGCAACTTCAATCAGGTATCTTAATATCTTCAAATAATTCCCACTTGATTCAGGCTTGCATTATCTTCATTATATACAAATTCTCCCTAAAATGAATCTTCAGGTCTTTGTTTGCATAGTTCCCAACCTCCTCTGATTTGCTTAACTGTAATCTTCACGAATAATCACCAACTTGAAACTAATCAATGCAGCTTCTCAGTTGCATCTTTAATCACATCCGCGTTCGGTTTTTTATTTAATGTTTTAGCTGAATCTCTTAATCTTCAAAATCCAACCGGTAATTGATAGAAACTATGAATCACCACACCGGTAAACTGCAAAATAATGAATATCTGCGAAAATCTGAAATCCCGTTTTCCGTAATCACCTTTAAGCACAATCCGGAATGATTGTTAAGTGAAAACGGTAATCTTCTCAATCAGCAAATGTTCATCGGATAACAAATCATCTAGTAACACATTCAGATCTTAAAAACATTCTTCCACAAAAAAAAATTACATTCTTCCTCTTCAATCACGATAACAGATATATAGTCTTCTCTGTTACACCGACAACAACTTAATCAACAAACATCATCATTCTCGGGCGGTTAGTCTGAAAAACAATTCCTCTGCTCGAAGATTAACCATTCTGACACTTTACACTATCACTGAGTTGTGATATCTTTTAACTATCGACAATATTGATGCATCTTTTGACGTTAATCCTACTAACCGGCTTGACGAAGACTCGGGACTCAAACCCTAATACATCAATCTGACCACGATCTGAAGAATCTGAACATCCTATGATCACGTAACGACTATGCATCCCCGAATAAACTGAATTCGGAACCACCCGAATACTATTGCATGTCACGAATTTAAAAATTTCTGGAATTTCAATATATGTTAATGAATTTTGTTCCTTCTCTTTTTTGCAAATTCGGGCCTCTCGAAAACTGATCACTGAATTTCCCACTCAAAACAAGAAAATTCAGTCCTATCTTTTCACTAAAAAAACTCAACTATGCGGAACATGTGTCATTTTGGTCCACAAAAGTACGTTTTTCATCAATGTGGATTTTTCTCTTAGGCCCATTAATAGTTACTACTCCAAATGATAACTCTTCTGCTTAAGTATTTGTGACTACCCCATAATCTTCAACACTCTTTGATCGCGACATCAAATCTATTCTCTTGAAAAATTTTCAATCACCAATTTTTTTCTCGACACTCGTCTCGTCACCACGATCAAAAAATGTCTTTGTGCGAGGGGTATCTTTTTTTAAACATTTTGGGTACCTTCGTGCAAGGGTAACTACCTTCGTGCAAAGAAGCACCTTCTTGTGGTGGAATTCCTCCGTTCGAACAAATCTGATTCGATTTTTTGATCCAAAATCTTTATTTTTTCGAATTTCATGATGATTCTATCACAATCTAGGTCGAAATTCATTTCTAAACAATCCTATGGTTTCAATTTTAAATTTTGTCCATGGGTTATCGGTTTATTTGATGATTTACGTCTAAAAACCATTAAAAGTCCGTAATTCATGAGCGTAGGTGATTCAATCAACTATTAGATTGATTGAATCGGTACTTGTAACACCCTATAAAAATCGTGTCCAATAATATAGCGACACGTGTTATATTTTTATTTTTAGTCTATTAATGACTAATAGGGACTAAAAGCGTCAACATGCTCAAACTAAGTCTCTGAGTGATCTTCTGATGTCAACATGCATACACCGAGCCTCTGAGTGACCATTAGTGTCAACATGCTTAAAACATAGCCTCTGAGTGACCATTAGTGTCAACATGCTAAAACTTGGCCTCTGAGTGACCGTTGTGTCAACATGCCCAGCCTCTGAGTGACATAGGAGTCAACGTGATTATATTGAGCCTTTGAGTGATTATTTACGAAGTCCTAACCATCACATGTCCCGTTTGTTGGATGAGAGGGATTAAAGCCGTAATTTTATAAAAGTTGGACATTGGAGGGATTAAAAGTGTCAACATGTTAATTTATACCTCTGAGTGACCTTTTAACGAACCGAGAGCTCGACAATGTCCGGGCATGTACCCGTGTACGCCAAGTATTGGCTACGGAGGGCTAAAAGTGCTAAAGAGTGTTTAAGAAGATTTAAAGGGGTTTAATAAGTTGAGGGGCTAAATGTGGCACATTTTGAAATCTAACATCGGGCGCTCGCGGGGCGCGAGAGGCCTGTGTCTGCAGAAAATTTCCTTGGCAACCACTCAAAGGTGCCAAAAACCATTAAATCGAAACCATGGTCTTCCAAACTGTTATGCCACGTTTTAGGACACTTGTAAACTTCCTCTTACATCCCTTAACACCTGGCATCACCTCCTTCAAGCTCTCCAACTATAAATAGGTGCAAAGGTTCAACCTTTGAACTTGCACCTTTCTCATATTCAACTCTATCTCCCTCCTCTAGAAGTTCCTAACTGAAAGGAGCATCCAACTAATTTCTATTGCATTCTAGGAACCTCTTGTAAGTGGTTCGTGCTCTTGCATTTTCGTTTATAGGCTTTTATAGCCAAAAGTCAAGCGTTTTACGGAAAATGCCTTGACTTTCGGTTAAGACCATTATGGTCTAGCCATTGTTCGTAACAAACATGGCTAAGCGATCGTAGTAAGGTAGGTGTTAGTCCGTATAAAGGACACCTGCTGAATATCACGTTTGCTAGACCAATTGACGGGTCAAAGTTATGATATTAAAATGTCAAACAGGCCATTTTTCGGAAAAATAATAAATTGATCTTATATATGTTATGAAACCTGTTTTGACACTTAAACAAGATGGTAATAATTATTAGAACATGTAAGAACATGTTCGGGCTCGTCAATTTCAGTTCTAGGGTCGGTTCGCAACCGAAAGTCGTGAAGTTTGACTTCTGCTTTGACTTTCGATTCTGGCCCGATTTAGATTAGTTACCGATTAATCTAAAGTTGCACTATGATCATAATAAAATGTAGCATAACCCTCTAAGGTTATATTACATGATCATAATCAAAATTTGAGTTTATGCACAAGTTCCGTAATTATGCCATCCTTGACTAAAATGCCCTTTTTGCATAAAACAAGGTTTAAATGATAATAAACATGAAAATAAATTTTCCTACTGATGTAATATTATAAGTAGGATTATTTGGGATGCCAACGCAGATTGTAAACTGAGTTTACAAACAAGTCCTTGTATTATGTCGATAAATGACGATAAAGCCCTTGTGGCTCATAAATTGGTTTTAATTAAATTTTTTCAAGGTAAATATTTTACCTGCTGATATGTTATGTTAAATAACATATCTAAGATTTTAATCTAACCTTAACATCAGTCTTCATTGAACATCGCGTAAAACGTCATTTTTCGACAAAAGCGCCGTTTCGGCGCATAGTATGGTTTTAAACCATAATAATTGACCAAGACTTGTTACCTACTGATTCTAAAACTTATTTTAAACAAATTTACAGAAGATACATTATATGAACTTAGAATCTCAAATAATTTATAAACTATGTGTAAAATGACCAAAATGCCCTTCGGTGCATAGTTTGTCATAAAAGATAAATTACACATAGAATCAATATCCTACTGATATTATATCTAAATAAATTATTTTACCAGAATATATACAGTTATAACTAAAAATTTTATTTAAGTTCTTTTATTAAGGTATGAAATTACCAAAATGCCCTTATGAGGCATAGTTTCATTTTTAAACCTTAACGGGCATATAAGTTGATATCCTACTGATATTACAACTTATTTAAAGTATAATGGCATATAGAACTTGTCCATGACTTATCCCGTTACCCGATATCGCTTATATTCATACGGTTAAGTATATGTAACTAGTTTATGGAAATTAACCAAAACAAGTTTAACCTTATCATTCTATACTCAAAATCCAGAATGTTAATTAGTTACCCATTTTATACAAGTCAAGGTACTTGTTTGGTTTAAACTACATTCTATCAGGTCATTGCTTAATCTAGCGTACCATTTCTGATCCATTACGCTAGTCGGTCTAAGTCTATGACTTGCATAAGACCATTAGCATTTTAATTGGTTAGCTTATGCCATAATCCAGACTAGAGCCTTCCGGTAAATGCTATCCGCACTTAGTTCATTTTGAATACGGTTGGGATACAATCTTGCATTTTAAACAAGGCTAATTTAGGTAAATACTCTTGACTTATTTTCCCTATACGGGCTTGGGATACGGTAAATTATTACCGCCGGGTCGGAAATGGGATCAATCGAATGCCGGATTGTGGCTAGTAAATCCGCATATTCCGTTTTAATCAGTTTTATTTGATAACTTAAACATCGGGGGTTAACTACCATGTACTAAATATCCTCAGCTCATTACATTAGATAATGGCCACGACCTTAGCGTGGGGTGTAGGCATACACTTGACAGACGCTCAAATGCAAATTACCCAAGACGTTGGGGATAACTCCTCTGTGAGTTCTAAGTGGTGTGTACTTAATCATGTCTTAGTCTCTGTTCTGGGTCCTGTATGTATGGACAAACATGTGAATCTGTTAACAATGTTACAAAGTAACTTTCCCAAGTTATAAAAGATTTGTGCCCTGTGCACTTAAATCAAATTTAAAAATGTTTTTAAAATGAGTCAGTCGGGTGTATTTACCAGCGAAAGCTGACGTATTTTCAAAAGACTAACATTGCAGGTACAATACGAAATAGGCTGGAAGCTGCTCGGTTGCAAATCCTTAGATCTGCCCTAAAGTCTGTTTTATATTCTTTCTTTGTACATTTTATGATCCGCCTATGGATCTTCTGTTACGAGCCTGTATATTATTTTGTATTCGAATATTTGGTTTGTAATAGTAATTTTACTCCAAGACTTACACTGTGCTGTGTTTAATTGACAATGATGTTATCAACTGACGTCACGATGATCACCACCCGGGCCCACCGGTGTATGGATTTGGATAGGAAATCCGGGGTGTGACAGGTTGGTATCAGAGCCAATGTTTGAGAGAATTAAACACAATCCTTCTTGTGTTTAATCTCAAACTTACCCGAGCAGTTTCCTTAGACTTCCGAGTCTAGGCATTGACCTAGGCTTACTCATTTCATTATTAAGTTATTACTATTGTTTTTGAATTGATTTTACAGGAAAATGCCACCACGTGTACGAGGAAGAGGAAAAGGACCAATGAGGGGAGGACCTTCAGGACATATCCCTCTACATCCACATCACCCGAACCCTTATGAAGATTCGGGGGATTCATGGCCACTACCACAACACTCACCTTCCCATACTCAAAATTCTTATCACTCCTACCATTCACATCATACACACCACTCTCACCATTCCCATCATTCTTATCAGGATGAATTTAACTCCAACCAGTACTTTAACACACCCCCGGCTGATTAGAATCAGTTGGATCAGCCAAATCCAATGGACGAGGACTCTGATCCGGAGATGCCGCCGTCAGGTTCGAATACACACCCCATTGAGATATCGAGTGATTTGAACTTTTATGACGGATCACCTTACTAAGGTCCTAATGAATGGGACCAATATTGGAACCAATTTACCTTCGCCAACACTCCTTCCCATCACTCTCAACCACCTCCCATACAAGAAGATGTTCACATGGAACCAGTGGAACATCATCAGCCACCTCAGCCACCGAGGAGGAAACGAGGAGCACGTATATCAGTACGTGCAGGTCAACGGTCGAGTTCGCTACCACCATTGCCTAAACCCTACCCCACCATTCAAGATGACCCACAAATGGGTGGACCCTCTAACACCTCACCTGTGGTGGAACCGACACCAACAACTACAGTTCAACCACCACCATCGGGTAATAGTAACCCAATCCCCACATATCCCGACACGTATGGATATGATCTTTTTAACCCGTCTACACCAGTAGACTATCAAGCATGGTCGCATGACCCTTACATGCAAACGGTCATACATAACGCACTTTACCTGTCTCCTTTCCAACTGCTTATCCACATACTAGATATCCAAGTTATGGATACCAGTATCCTGTTATGCCACAACCACAACCTCCGCCACCGCTTGAGGCCATTAACGAAGCCTTAGAACGAATGAAAGAAATACAACAACATGCGGAGAAAACGAAGAAGAAGACAAACAAGGTCTTCAAGAAACTCTCCAAACTGGTTAAGGGAAAGAAGGACGAGGGAAGTCTCTTCCAATAACTTATGTTAGTTCCTGCGAGGACATTGTTATTTCCTTAGTCCCTACGTGGACATTTTTATTTCTTTAAGTCCTTACATGGACAGTTTATTTCATTGTTTCTAGTATTGTAATTTCTATTTGGAATTTAATGAACTATTTTTGGAATTATATATAAGTATTCATCCTCTTCAAACGAGCGTCTCGATTTTACTCGAAATTTGTACTCTTCGATATAATTCCAAAAAGATCTTAATGGTTTTGATTAGCCAAGTGGCACAAACCACATAATTGGCCAACATTATAACTGATAGTTAAGGATAAAAGGGCCTTCTATCATGATAGTTAAGGGAAGTTAACCTTCTATCCACAGGTGGTGGACTTAAGTTCAAGCCTCCAAGTCGTTAAGTTCAATGAGACCAGGACTATTAATCAACCATTAAGGTACTCTTATGTTAACATTCAGGATTGTTCATACTCCTGGTGGTGCAACTTGAGGAACCACACTAGCCTTCAAGGTAATGGACTATGTCCTAACCTTATATAGCCTATGTGATCAAATCTGATCCCGGCTAATATCATCAGTGTGATGATAAATAAACATCCATTAGTGATGTATTGCCCTTGGGCTATGATTAAACATCCATTAGTGATGTATTTCCCTTGGGGCTATGATTAAACATCCATTAGTGATGTATTACCCCTGGGGCTATGACTAAAACATCCATTAGTGATGTATTACCCTTGGGGCTATGACTAAAACATCCATTGGTGATGTATTACCCTTGGGGCTACGATTAAACATCATTTACTGATGAAATGCCTTCGGGCCACAATTTAACATCCATTAGTGATGTAATGCCTTTGAGCAATATTATATTGTCAAAATTACAATGACAGCTGTGGTTAATATAAACCCTGTCCATATTTTATGTCCATTAGTGACAGGCCTATGTGCCAAATTTTATGTCCATTAGTGACAGGCCAATGTGCCAAATTTTATGTCAATTAGTGACAGGCCTATGTGCCATATTTTATGTCCATTAGTGACACGCCTACGTGCCATATTTTATGTCCATTAGTGATAGGCCTATGTGCCATATTTTATGTCCTTTAGTGACAGGCCAATGTGCCATATTTTATGTCCATTAGTGACAGGCCTATGTGCCATATTTTATGTCCATTAGTAACAGGCCTACGTGCCATATTTTATGCCCATTAGTGACAGGCCTATGTGCTATAATCATATGTCCATTAGCGACAGGCCTATGAGCCATATTTTAAATATCCTTTGTGACGAGCCTATGGGCTATTTATAATTGTCTATATGACAAAGACAGTTGTGACATTATGATCCATTGTCCAATAATATATGGACTATGTCCAAATTGTAATTTGCCTTGATGGTCCTTTTGAGACCTAGGCCAAATATAGATATCATTAGCCTAAGAGTTGTGATGTTATTCACACTAGTTTGATTAGGCATGGATTGTTATATCCAATGTTTAAAGTCAATATGGTTATTAATACCATGGCTAAGAAAGAATTTTATTTGGTATTTAGAACCAAAGCTTTGAAGAAAAGGCTAACTCGGATGAGGCACAAAGTAGCCACTGGGCTGTTAACTCTAATACCGCAGAAAATATAGCCATTAATAATGACAACTTCCAAGCTCGCATTGATGCAGCCGTTGAAAAGGCCATGGGAAAGGCCATAGAAAGTCTTAAAGAGTTAAGTGCTACTTGCTCTAGACGATTATCGATTACCCCATCCTCAGCTCATAAGGAGAGCTTCGTTCACTCTTCGAATGCGAAGAGTGAACCAAAGAAAATAGATTTTGCTGATAGGTCTCATTCTGTTAAAGACGGATGTACCTATAAATATTTCGTCTCCTGCAAGCCCCGAGATTTTAATGGGGAGAAAGGAGCTGTGGAAGCCCTAAAGTGGTTGGATGAGATGGATACAATCATAGATATCAGCAGTTGTGGTGATAAGGATGTGGTCAAATATGTATCATAGTCCTTTAAGGGCGATGCCCTAATCGATGGAAGCTATGATCCAATCTACGGATAAAGTCCACCTGTACAACTTAGGATGGCCTAAGTTTGTCGAATTAGTCAAGGAAACTTATTGCCCACCTCATGAGGTGGAGAAACTAGAGACAGACTTTTTGTCTCTTTCAATGAAGAACCTAGATTGTCGGAAGTACATTTCTGACTTTAACTCCCTATCTAGGTTAGTTTCCTATCTGATCACCCCTGAAACCAAACGCATTACGCGTTTTATCAATGGGTTAGCTCCTGAAATTAAGGGTATGGTAAAGGCTGCTCAGCCTAGTACCTATAGGTCTTGACCTATCTCTCTCCCTTACCCTTGATCTAGTAAGGCAAAAGTTAGTTAAGTCTGAAATTGACGGGAAAAGAAAGAGAGAAGATGACAACTCCCAAAGGTTTAATAAGAAAAATAAAGGGAGATTTGCGTTCAAAAGGAACCAAGACAAGTCGTTGTGACGCCAACATGCAAAACTTGCAATCGCAGGCACTAGCGACAATGTAATTATGGTCCACAAGCCAAACCCTATGGTATCTGTAAAAGAAAGGGGCATAAGACCCTAGAATGCAAGGATCTTAAGGATGCCGTCTGCTACGTCTGCAATGAAAAAGGGCATATTAAGACTAACTGCCCTAAAAATATAAAGAGTAATAATGTGAAGCCTTGAGAGGCAAAGAAAGGGAATGCTCGTGCCTTTCAGATAACTGCAAGAGTGGCTGTTAATGACAACAAAGTCATAACAGGTACATTCCTCATTAACGATATTTATGCTAGAGTCCTTTTTGATTCGGGTGCAGATATATCTTTTGTTGATCATAACTTTAGTAAACTATTAAACTTACCCATAAGAACTCTAGATAAAACTTGTGAGATAGAACTTGCTGATGGAAGTTTAGAAACAACATCTTCCATTCTTGATGGAGGTTTCATATCCATTAAGAATCATTCTGTTCCTATCTCTCTATTACCAATGCAATTGGCGGGGTTCTTTGTCGTTTTAGGCATGGATTGGTTATCTCGTAACCAAGCCCGCATTGCCTTCGATAAGAAACTCATCGAAATTAAAACCCCATCTGGTGAAATGATCACCATCATTGGAGACTGTAACATCCGTCAAAAAACGGATTTACCAAACCCGCTCCGTTTGTTAACCGAACAATCAGTTAAAAATTTCGTTGCTTATTTAATGCCCAAATTAATTTTAAACGATACATAATTAATAAGTATATTGGGTTATAAAAGTTTTATTTGAAAAAGTCTTAAGAATAGTGATTTAAAAATAAAATGCTGCTGCCGGGTTTCGAACCCAGGTCAGCCAGCGTTTCAGCAAACAACTTAACACTCAACCCTTCAACCACTGCGCCGCTTAGGTTTCTTGTTCAATATTGAAGGCAATTAATTAATATTATAATTCTCGAATTCAAAAACCGACGCGCCTAATTGCAGTCGTCGGAAATCCCGACTAACTCGCCAAGTTTGGACGGTTACTTCCGTTTTAACGTAAACTCTAATCTCATCATCGGTTATAACCGACGCCTGAACCCGCGACACAAGCTATAACCGCCGGAAAACGTAATGACTTTGAATCAAGCCTGAAATCCGACTCTATACATCTCGATCCCCCCTATAAATTCACCCACAATCTACTGGTAGCCTTTTTGCTCAAAACCGCACCCTTTCTCGACGAAAACTCACTCGCCGGAAAATACCTGCAAATCGCCGGAAAACCGAAACCTTCACTTCTGTGCCTTACTGAACCCCCAGAGCTTATACCAAAGTCACCCACATTTATCTCAAGCTCTTTGAAGACTCTCTGCTGCAAGACATACGTCGCCGGAAGTTTCTGCTGTCACCGGAGTTTCGCCGGAGAAAAAGAGGAGTCCAGTTCAGTATACCTTACGCCTAATTTTTCATTCTTTTTATTTATCTCACCTGTAATTAACCTCAAAACACTAAAAGAACATGATTAAATCGACGAACCAGTCGGACTCCGATTCTGGTTTAGTCTAACGAAGAAGATGAAGTTTGCGTTGTTTATAAGTTTAATTTAAATCAAGATATAACTCGGGTTAGATACACAGTCCAGTGGTGGACTGTGTGCACATAAAACACGCTTACGTCTCGAGTTCGAATCTTGTCCCACGCACCTTCGCCCTAATAAAAATGTTTCTTTTTTTTTTACCGAACCGGAGTCACTGCATAAGATGTTAAGTTTAATAATAACCGGAATAATAACCAAGATAGACATACAGTCCAGTGGTGGACTGTGTGAATGTTTAATCACAGGACACGAGTTCGAGTCCGGGCTACCACACCGGTCCGGACAATTATTAAACTTTTTATTTAAGACAGAAATGAAAATATTTAGTTTGTATATAAGTATAATAAAAATCGGTTTATTTAACAAGTTAGACACACAGTCCAGCGGTGGACTGTGTGTTAACTCAACCCACAGGTCCCGGGTTCGAGACCTGTGGAGCGCCCCGGTTCGATGCTTTAAAATTGTTTTTAAAATAAATGATTTTCTGTTTAATTCAATTAATATATAAATATAATTAAAAACAGAAATATTTCGGGTTAGACACGTAGCTCAGTTGGTAGAGCTGCGTGCACGCGTACGGGAGGTCTCGGGTTCGAGCCTCACCCAGCGCACACAATTACACATACGAACCGGTCAACAGTCAAAGTCAATGGTCAATGGTCAACGGTCAACGGTCAAAAAAGTCAACATTTTTTATTATTTTATTTATTTATTTTAATTAAAAATACTTAAAAATAACATTTTTAAGGTTAGAAAATAGCCTTAAACTCACAAAAATACACCCAACAATCCTACTAAAATGGATTAATAAAACCCGTTTACTTACCGAACCATCATGCCATTATCTAGGTTAATTTCACTCGTGATTAAAACCAACTTCGTGCGCATTCAACATCATCAACCGAACGCACCCAATGTGAGTGAATCTTACAACTCCCCTTTTTAATTAAACGTTTTGGGGTGTGTCATGTGTCACAAAATTAACTCGTTTATTTAAACTTGTGCCATACCATATTGTGATCTAAACTTAGATTGTATATATATTGCTTGTAGTCATGTATTTCATTTTGTCAATTTATATGCAATTCATTCATTAGGCCCATCAGTTCCTCGTGAGAGACGAGTTGAGCAACGCGCGCCTCAAAACAAATCCATTATTGTTCGTGTGTGTATTATTTAGTTTATATTGTTTGTAGTTATATATTTTATATTGTCAAGTTTATGCAAATCATTCATTAGGCCCATCAGTTCCTCGTGAGAGACGAGTTGAGCAACGCGTGCCTCAAAACGTTTCATTATTGTTCATGTGTGTATATTTAATATTAATTGATTGGTGAATAAGTTTACATCTATTTTTACTCATGTGTGGTTGTGCACTTTATTTTATTATCAATTAAATAAACTTGCTCAAATGTTTTCCATAGGATTCACTCGCCAACTTTTTGTTGATCCAAAAACCATTTTTACACATGATACAGGTGAACAGGATGAAGCAAGGAAAACATAGGAAATGCCTTAGAAGAAAACAATGAAGCCTAGATTGATGTTTAGGACATAATATATTTATGATTGTATATTCCCTTTAAAATTGTATTAATGAATATGAAACGTTATAATAAATGTCATGAGCTTTGATGATAACCCAATCATGCCCCGATCACCTTTTTCCGCTGCGGGTCGGGGTGTGACAGATTGGTATCAGAGCCATGACTATAGGGATATAGGATAGGTTATTAGACCCTTAGAGCCTATACTATAGTTTGCCTAAATTTAATTGTTTAGGTGGTTACATACAAACTTGTGATGTTTATTTGTTTCATATTTATTTATACCTACAGTCAAACATACATACTTATATACACATTCATCATACATATTTCAATGTTCATATATTCAAATCATCTTCATACTTTTGTTATTCAAAGATTTTGTTGCAATTTTCAAATCTCATCAAAGTAAGTTCTGCGACGGGCATGTAGTAACTGGAAGGGTACAAGTACCGGTAGTCGGAACGTCCTGTCTAGGTTGGCATTCGTATAAATCCAATATAACGGACCAGTTTGCCTACCTGGGACTAACGATGAGAGTACGAAGGACCTATTAGGCCAAAGCATGCCACACCAAACGTCGTTCGAACTAACCCACTTTGAGGTGTCATCGTGTCTATACCTGGACACATTCCGAATATCATACGTTATATACATATTTCTCGATCTTCTCCGGGTTTTAGTGTACGTAACCAGGCTAACACATGCGAACCATATGAAAAATCCGGTAGTCATGGGGGCCCACATGATTACGAAGGTGAAGTATGGCGGCATGTAGGGCCTAATGACGAGCAAAGCCCAAGACATCCTATGGATGTAGTAGATTTATTTTTCTATATTTATTTTATGAATGTTCATTCCTAGTGCGACCCATGATCCCAAAAACATCCAACTCATACTCATGATGTGTATTCCTTGTAGATGCCTTCTAACCTCGCCCGTAGGAAGATGAGAGCAGGAAAAGCTCGCGAGCGCATGGCTGCCCTAATCACTCAACAAATGGCTGCCATAATACCCAACATTGTAATCCAAGTCCAACAAGCACTTACCACTAATCCTGTCAATCAAGAAGATCAACACGTTATCAACCCTTCCCCAAATATCACTAAATGCAACTACAAGCATTTCAAATCATGCGACCCTCCAAAATATGAAGGGACTGAAGGTGTCACCGCTCTTCTCCATTGGTTTGAAAAAATCGAGAACACTTTTCTAAATTGCGATATGCTACCGGTCGTTTATATAGAATAGCACTTACTTGATGGAATACAGAGAAGGCCAAGCGAGGTGTTGAAGATACTATGACTTTAACTTGGAATGAATTGAAGGAAATCATGACCAGACGATTTTGCCCAAGGAGCGAAATCAAGAAATTAGAAGATGAGTTCTATTCGTTGAAGCAAAAGGAAGGCGACCACACCACGTACAACAAAAGATTCCTCGAGTTAAATCAAATGGTTCCCAACTTGTTCACTCCCCTCTACCGTTTGATCGAGCACTACATTCGTGGTCTTCCGTCAAAGATTCAAGACTCTGTAATAAGTGCCACACCTGCAAACTTGGAAGCAGCAATGGAGTTAGCTACAGAGCTCACCGAGAACCGAATTCGGAACAAAGACTTCAAGGAGGAGAAGAAGAAGGATAAAGCATCGACTGAAACCTCCGACTCCACCCAAACCGAATCCCCTTCTCAACCCATTTCTAAGAGAAAAAGAGACGGACAACTTTTCACTACTACCCAACGTAATCAACCGATTTCACACGCCATACCCATCCAAGCTATCCCAATCACCCAAGTGGCACCTAACTCAACTTACCCAAATAAGAAACCATATCTTGGACCTCACCCTCAATGTAACACCTGTTTTTATCACCATCCCCTTACCTTACCTTGTCGACTATGTGCAACTTGTGGACGCTATGGTCATTTGAGCAAGGTTTGCCGCACCTTTCAAAACCAAATCTCTCCCCTACTCAAAACATGATCCAAACCTATCAACAACCCCAATACCCCATGTTCCCATATGTTCGAGCTTGTTTCAATTGTGGCGACCCTACCCACTTTAGAAACACGTGCCCTCGATTGATTAACATCATCAACGCTCAAGCTCAGTCAAACCCAGTTAACAAAGTAAATCAAGAAAACCCAACCACTAGGCCACCAGCAAGAGGAAGAGTTTTCAACATCAACGCCAATCCTGTCGAAGATAATGACGGCCCAAACGAAAACACCCAACTAGTCCTCTTCACCGAAAATCAAGATTCAACTCCTATCGTTTAGTTTTATGTTTTTCTTTATGTTTTAGAATCACATAGAACCAATCATAACTTAAGGATAAAGCCAATGAAACTTTGACAAGAATATGGTGGATACGCCGCTGGTACTTCCTATATATAAGTATTCTTGCCAAAGGATCAGAAGCATTATCTGGCGGTTATGAGAGGTTCCATGTGTAAACTGTTTGAGTGATTATTGTTTATTATTTTCAGTACATGCAATACGATCGGCTCCGTTTAATTGAGCCTTGATCGCACAAACATTTTTCATTTTCAGTACATGCAATACGATCGGCTCCGTTTGATTGAGCCTTGATCGCACAGACATTTTTCATTTTCAGTACATGCAATACGATCGGCTCCGTTTGATTGAGCCTTGATCGCACAGACATTTTCATTTTGTTGTGTTTGTTGTAGAGTCACATAGAACTAATCATAACTTGCGGATAAAGCCAATGAAAATTTGACAAGAATATGGTGGATACGCCGCTGGTACTTCCTATATATAAGTGTTCTTGTCAAAGGATCAGAAGTATTATCAGGCGGTTATGAGAGGTTCCATGCAGGATTTAGTAAGTTTTGGTTGTTGTGTTGTTATAGAGTCACATAGAACTAATCATAACTTGCGGATAAAGTCAATGAAAATTTGACAAGAATATGGTGGATACGCCGCTGGTACTTCCTATATATAAGTATTCTTGTCAAAGGATCGGAGGCATTATCAGGCGGTTATGAGAGGTTCCATGTATAAACCGTTGGTGTAATTATTGTTTAGATTATTGTTTATTATTTTCAGTACATGCAATACGATCGGCTCCGTTTGATTGAGCCTTGATCGCACAGACATTTTTCATTTTCAGTACATGCAATACGATCGGCTCCGTTTGATTGAGCCTTGATCTCACATACATTTTTCATTTTCAGTACATGCAATATGATTTTGTGGTTGTTGTGTTTGTTGTAGAGTCACATAGAACTAATCATAACTTGCGGATAAAGTCAATGAAAATTTGACGAGAATATGGTGGATACGCCGCTGGTACTTCCTATATATAAGTATTCTTGTCAAAGGATCGGAGGCATTATCAGGCGGTTATGAGAGGTTCCATGTAGGATTTAGTATGTTTTGGTTGAAGTTTGTTCATTATACATTTCAGCGTATACAATTTCATCATTTAAAGAAGTTGAACTATGTCTCACTTCCACACTGACTAACCTCTCCATCACAACAAACGAGAGAGGTGTTGTCAACATTCAAACATGTATACTATCAGAATATGGACTCAAATATTGGTTGTTGTGTTTATTTATGTTCTAGAGTTATATCATAGAACCAATCATAACTCACTGATAAAACCAATGAAAATTTGACAAGAATTTGGTGGATACGCCGCTGGTACTTCCTATATATAAGTATTCTTGTCAAAGGTTCAGAGGCATTGTCAGGCGGTTATGAGAAGTTCTATGTAGGATTTAGTAATTTCTTGGTAACTAATCATAACTTGTGGATAAAAACCAACGAAAATTTGACAAGAATATGGTGGATACGCCGCTGGTACTTCCTATATATAAGTATTCTTGCCAAAGGATCAGAGGTATTATCAGGCGGTTATGAGAAGTTCCATGTAGGATTTAGTATTGCCTTGGTTGAAATTTATGTTACATTTATATCAGCTCGCCATTTAAAGAAATTGGATTGTGTTCTATTTCTACATAGATTAACCTCTCCATCACAACAAACGAGAGAGGAACTGTCACAAATCAAACATGTATGCTATCAGAATTGAGACTCAAATATTGGTTGTTGTGTTATTTATGTTCTAGAGTTACATCAGAGGACCAATCATAACTTACTGATAAAACCAATGAAAATTTGACAAGAATATGGTGGATACGCCGCTGGTACTTCCTATATATAAGTATTCTTGTCAAAGGATTAGAGGTATTGTTAGACGGTTATGAGAAGTTCCATGTAGGTTGTAGTATTAGAAGTTTTTGCTTTAGGATATAACCATATCCTTCCAAACATATCAAACTCTTACGCATGATATCATATTTAGCGAATCAACTCTGCTTATCAATATTTTACCATAGGCAACAAAAAGCGATTCCTGTAACAGGGTACTTAACCCTTACAAGGAACGTTACCGCCTCAAACAAAAACTTAAACCCTTACTTTTTCTAAGTATGTAACTGTCAAACTAAACACCATCATTTTAGTCAAATATATCACTACTTCAATTTCGGGACGAAATTTCTAAAAAGCAGGGGATACTGTAACATCCGTCAAAAAACGGATTTACCAAACCCGCTCCGTTTGTTAAGCGAACAATCAGTTAAAAATTTCGTTGCTTATTTAATGCCCAAATTAATTTTAAACGATACATAATTAATAAGTATATTGGGTTATAAATGTTTTATTTGAAAAAGTCTTAAAAATAGTGATTTAAAAATAAAATGCTGCTGCCGGGTTTCGAACCCGGGTCAGCCAGCGTTTCAGCAAACAACTTAACACTCAACCCTTCAACCACTGCGCCGCTTAGGTTTCTTGTTCAATATTGAAGGCAATTAATTCATATTATAATTCTCGAATTCAAAAACCGACGCGCCTAATTGCAGTCGTCGGAAATCCCGACTAACTCGCCAAGTTTGGACGGTTACTTTCGTTTTAACGTAAACTCTAATCTCATCATCGGTTATAACCGACGCCTGAACCCGCGACACAAGCTATAACTGCCGGAAAACGTAATGACTTTGAATCAAGCCTGAAATCCGACTCTATACATCTCGATTCCCCTATAAATTCACCCACAATCCACTGGTAGCCTTTTTGCTCAAAACCGCACCCTTTCTCGACGAAAACTCACTCGCCGGAAAATACCTGCAAATCGCCGGAAAACCGAAACCTTCACTTCTATGCCTTACTGAACCCCCAGAGCTTATACCGAAGTCACCCACATTTATCTCAAGCTCTTTGAAGACTCTCTGCTGCAAGACATACGTCGCCGGAAGTTTCTGCTGTCACCGGAGTTTCGCCGGAGAAAAAGAGGAGTCCAGTTCGGTATACCTTACGCCTAATTTTTCATTCTTTTTATTTATCTCACCTGTAATTAACCTCAAAACACTAAAAGAACATGATTAAATCGACGAACCAGTCGGACTCCGATTCTGGTTTAGTCTAACGAAGAAGATGAAGTTTCCGTTGTTTATAAGTTTAATTTAAATCAAGATATAACTCGGGTTAGACACACAGTCCAGTGGTGGACTGTGTGCACATAAAACACGCTTACGTCTTGAGTTCGAATCTTGTCCCACGCACCTTCGCCCTAATAAAGATGTTTCTTTTTTTTACCGAACCGGAGTCACTGCATAAGATGTTAAGTTTAATAATAACCGGAATAATAACCAAGATAGACATACAGTCCAGTGGTGGACTGTGTGAATGTTTAATCACAGGACACGAGTTCGAGTCCGGGCTACCACACCGGTCCGGACAATTATTAAACTTTTTATTTAAGACAGAAATGAAAATATTTAGTTTGTATATAAGTATAATAAAAATCGGTTTATTTAACAAGTTAGACACACAGTCCAGCGGTGGACTGTGTGTTAACTCAACCCACAGGTCCCGGGTTCGAGACCTGTGGAGCACCCCGGTTCGATGCTTTAAAATTGTTTTTAAAATAAATGATTTTCTGTTTAATTCAATTAATATATAAATATAATTAAAAACAGAAATATTTCGGGTTAGACACGTAGCTCAGTTGGTAGAGCTGCGTGCACGCGTACGGGAGGTCTCGGGTTCGAGCATCACCCAGCGCACACAATTACACATACGAACCGGTCAACAGTCAAAGTCAATGGTCAATGGTCAACGGTCAACGGTCAAAAAAGTCAACATTTTTTTATTATTTTATTTATTTATTTTAATTAAAAATACTTAAAAATAACATTTTTAAGGTTAGAAAATAGCCTTAAACTCACAAAAATACACCCAACAATCCTACTAAAATGGATTAATAAAACCCGTTTACTTACCGAACCATCATACCATTATCTAGGTTAATTTCACTCGTGATTAAAACCAACTTCGTGCGCATTCAACATCATCAACCGAACGCACCCAATGTGAGTGAATCTTACAACTCCCCTTTTTAATTACACGTTTTGGGGTGTGTCATGTGTCACAAAATTAACTCGTTTATTTAAACTTGTGCCATACCATATTGTGATCTAAACTTAGATTGTATATATATTGCTTGTAGTCATGTATTTCATTTTGTCAATTTATATGCAATTCATTCATTAGGCCCATCAGTTCCTCGTGAGAGACGAGTTGAGCAACGCGCGCCTCAAAACAAATCCATTATTGTTCGTGTGTGTATTATTTAGTTTATATTGTTTGTAGTTATATATTTTATATTGTCAAGTTTATGCAAATCATTCATTAGGCCCATCAGTTCCTCGTGAGAGACGAGTTGAGCAACGCGTGCCTCAAAACGTTTCATTATTGTTCATGTGTGTATATTTAATATTAATTGATTGGTGAATAAGTTTACATCTATTTTTACTCATGTGTGGTTGTGCACTTTATTTTATTATCAATTAAATAAACTTGCTCAAATGTTTTCAATAGGATTCACTCGCCAACTTTTTGTTGATCCAAAAACCATTTTTACACATGATACAGGTGAACAGGATGAAGCAAGGAAAACATAGGAAATGCCTTAGAAGAAAACAATGAAGCCTAGATTGATGTTTAGGACATAATATATTTATGATTGTATATTCCCTTTAAAATTGTATTAATGAATATGAAACGTTATAATAAATGTCATGAGCTTTGATGATAACCCAATCATGCCCCGATCACCTTTTTCCGCTGCGGGTCGGGGTGTGACAGAGACTCACACTACGGATTGCCAGACTAGGTGCCGTTATCTAAGGCATCCAAGTGTTTGAGGAAAGGTTGTGTCATTTACATGGTACTAGTTACTATTAATGAGCCTAAGCCAAATATTGAAGATCTACCAGTTATCTCAGAGTATTCCGATGTTTTCCCCGAGGAATTACCAGGCCTACCTCCAGATAGGCAAGTGGAGTTTAGAATTGATATCATACCTGGATCAGCACCCATAGCTCGAGCTCCATACCGATTAGCACCAACGGAAATGAAAGAGTTGAGGACTCAGTTAGATGAACTCTTAGAGAAAGGCTTTATTAAGCCAAGTTCTTCGCCCTAGGGAGCTCCAATTCTTTTCGTTAAGAAAAAGGACGGTTCAATGCGATGTGCATTCACTACCAAGAGCTAAACAAATTAAGAATCAAGAATCGATATCCTCTGCCCAGGATTGATGATTTATTCGACCAACTTCAAGGGGCTAGTTACTTCTCCAAGATCGATCTGAGATCTAGATATCATCAGCTGAAGATTAGGAGTGAGGATGTTTCTAAGACAGCCTTCAGGACCCGTTATGGTCACTTTGAATTTTCGGTGATGCCTTTTGGGCTCACAAACGCATTAGCAGAATAGAGTATGTAACCATATTTGGATAAATTTGTCATTGTCTTCATAGACGACATACTTATCTACTCTCGAAATCAAGTTGATCACGAGAAACATCTTCGGTGCATTTTAGAGCTGCTAAGGCAAGAGAAAGTTTATGCTAAGTTCTCTAAGTGTGAATTTTGGCTTAGAGAAGTCCAATTTATTGGACATGTCGTAAGTGAGCATGGTATACAGGTGGATCCCGCCAAAATAGAAGCCATAATAAATTGGGAAGTGCCCAAGACCCCATCGGAAATTCGTAGTTTCCTAGGATTGGCTGGATACTACAGAAGGTTTATTGAGAACTTTTCAAGAATAGCCACTCCTTTGACTACCTTAACCCTCAAGAATGTCAAATTTGTTTGGGGTCCAACAACAAGAATCCTTTGAGATTCTAAAATACAAGTTGAGCAATGCTCCTGTGTTATCCCTACCTGAGGGTGTTGAAGACTTTGTTGTTTACTGTGATGCGTCGCACACTAGCATGGGTTGTGTGCTAATGCAAAAAGGCAAGGTAATTGCTTATGCATCACGACAGTTAAAGGTGCACGAAAGGAACTACACCACCCATGATTTGGAATTGGTTGCCGTTGTATTTGCACTAAAGCTATGGAGACATTACTTGTATGGCACAAGGTGTATTATATACACTAACCATAAGAATCTCCAGCATCTGTTCAATCAGAAAAAATTGAACATGTGACAGCGTCGTTGGATGGAAACACTTAACGACTATGATTGCGAAATTCGCTATCATCCCGGCAAGGCAAATGTCATTGCTGACATCTTAAGTTGCAAGGAATGAATTAAGCCCATAAGGATTAACGCCAAGAGCATTGAGCTCAAAAATATCTTGAATGAGAAGCTATTAGATGCATAAAAGCAAGCTCTATTAGAGGCTAATGCTCCAAGGAAGGATTAGGCGGAACTGTTAATGGAAGAATCTGGGTTCTAGTCTTTGGGGGACTTAGAGATCTATTCCTCCAGGAGGCACACAATACAAGATGCTCAGTTCACCCTGGCGGTGACAAAATGTATCAGGATCTAAAAAGGAATTATTGGTGGATAGGTTTGAAGAAATTCATAGCCACTTATGTAGCTAAGTGTCTGACGTGTTCGCAAGTTAAGGCCGAACATCAGAAACCGTCAGGACTTCTACAACAACTGGAAATTCCCACATGGAAATGGAAAATGGTAACTATGGACTTGATTACCAAGTTACCTAAGACCAAACGTGGTAATTGTAACATCCGTCGAAAAACGGGTTTTCAAAACCCGCTTCGTTTAACAATCAAATATCCAGTTATAAATTTCGTTGCGTATTTATAGTGGATATTAATTTTAAACAATACATAATTAATAAATATATGAGAATTTAAAAACTATAATTTAAAATTTCTAATAAATACTGAATAAAAAAAATAAATGCAGACGCCGGGTTTCGAACCCGGGTCGCCCACTTATACACACACAGCTTTCACCACTCCGCCACACGCACCAATTGTGAAGAAACATAAGCAAATAAAATTTAAAGTCTTACCCGCGAACAATCCGATTTCAACCGGAACTGAACCCGCTCAAACAGCTTCAAAAACTTATATTCTGGTTTGATCGCGAGAATTTCGGGAATAACTGATGATATCATGACAGTTATAACCGACACCCATGGTTACTTCAAAACTAAAACTGATGAGTAATTGAGATTGAAACCGAAATTAATTATGGGTTTTAAAAATCCAAAACCGAAACCATTTCTCTGCGACAACATATGTATAGCTATCAACCACCTGCTTAAACTCGCACGATCACAAGTCAAACGCTCTGCTCAAACACTCTATCCTTGACGGAAAACAAATTTTTTTTTCACCGGAAACTCTCTCCGGAAAACCGAAGAATCCATTCCATTATTGCCCTACTCTATGAATTTCTAGAGCTCTGACAGAAGTCACCCACACTCACCTCAAACTCCCTGTAGAGCCTCTGTCGCAAGTTATACATCGCCGGAATTTGGTGCCCTCGCCGGAGATTAGCACCGGAAAACCGAGATTCTACTTCTAGTTGGTATAAACCCCTAAACCTTCTTATATCTTATGTTTAATACATTCTAGGTTTCAAATAGGTAACTTAGAACTGTTAGAAATCTTATCAATCAGATTCCAGTTTCTGAGTTTAATTGTATGAAGAAGATGAAGATAATCAGAGTATATATATATATATATATATATATATATATTTAATCGTGGGTTTTTAAATGGGTTAGACACATAGTCCAGTGGTGGACTGTGTGCGATTTTAAACACTGGTCATGAGTTCGATTCGCGCATGTGTCCGGTTCCAACTCCATTAAAATGTTTTTTTTTAAACTAAGCAGAACTCTCACAGTTGATTATTAAATCTAATATAAATCATATAATAGATGGGTTAGACACCCAGCCCAACTGGTTGGACTGGATGCCAAACAAATCGAAGGCACAGGTTCGACCCCCGCTAAGCCAGCCGGTCAGATTATATTTGAAACATTTTTAATTAAATAAAATTCCGAATAATCTAAATGGTATATAAATATAATGAAAATCAGAAATATTTCGGATTAGACACGTAGCTCAGTTGGTAGAGCTGCGTGCACGTATACGAGAGGTCGCGAGTTCGAACCTCACTCAGCGCATAGAATAAACACAGTCCGACCGGTCAATGGTCAACGGTCAACATGGTCAAAAGTCATCATTTTTTTTTATTTATTTAATCATAAAATTATTTAAAAATACTTAAAAATAATATTTTTAAAGTTAGAAAATGTCCTTAAACTCACAAAAATAAATCTAAAAATCCTATTAAGGTTATGAATTAAAATTATTAATCTCAAATAAAATCCATTTATTTACCGAACCATTTCGTTATTATTTTAGGTTAGTTTTCCTCGTCGATCAAATCCTAAAATTCGTGCGCATTCATCGTCATCCAGGAAACGCACCCACTGTGAGTGAATCCTTACAAATTCCCCTTTTTATTCATGTTTTGGGATGTATCATGTGTCGCTTTAATTATTTCATTTATTCAAACTCGTGCTATTACCATTATATGATCTAAACTCGAGATGTAAATATTGTTTGTTGTGATGTGTGTTTACATTTTGTCAAGTTGCGTGCAAATCATTCCATTAGGCCCATCAGGTGCCTCATTGTTCATCATTTGGTGTGTGCTTGTGCATTAATTAAGGTTATGTGATTATGTTGTTAGTTGTGATACGTGTTTACATTCTTGTCAAGTTGTGTGCAAATCATGCATTAGGCCCATCAGTTCCTCGTGGGAGACGAGTTGAGCATCAGGTGTCTCATTTGATCGGCTCCGTTTGATTGAGCCTTGATCTCATTGTTCATCATTTGGTGTGTGTGCTTGTGCATTTATTGATATTATGTGTTTTATGATTTAATTTACATTTACGTTTATTCATATTTGGTTGTGCACAATTTTATTTGAATAACCAACATAACTAATCCTTTCAAATGTTTAAATAAGATTCACTCGCCAACTTTTTGTTGACCCAAAACCCTACTTTTACACATGATACAGGTGGACAGGTTGAAGCAAGGAACACATAGGAAATTGCCTTAGAAGAAAAATAATGAAGTCATGAAATATGTATTTGAACATGTTGTACTTGTATGTTTTTTGTAATGTTCTTCTTTAAAAAGAAATAATAAATATGAAACTTTATAGTAAATGTCATGAGCTTTGATGAAAACCCAATCATGCCCCGACTACCATTTCCGTTGCGGGTCAGGGTGTGACAGTAATGACACTATTTGGGTCATTGTAGATAGACTGACTAAATCAGCACATTTCTTGCCAATTAAAGAAACGTATAATTCAGACAAATTGGCTAAGTTGTATGTGGACAAGATTGTGTCCCTACATGGTGTGCCAGTATCTATTGTATCTGATAGAGATACTAGATTCACATCTCATTTTTGGAAAAGTTTCCAACAATCCTTAGGCACAAGATTAAATTTTAGTACGGCTTACCATCCACAGACTGATGGCCAAAGTGAGCATACTATCCAGACATTGGAAGACATGCTTAAGGCAGGTGTGATTGATTTAGGTGGAAGTTGGGATGACCACCTACCCCTAATAGAATTCTCCTACAATAACAATTCTCATAGAGCATCAAGGCTGCTCCTTATGAGACCTTGTATGGGAGAAAATGCCGAATACCCGTGTGCAGGGAAGAAGTTGGGGAAGCCCAACTATTAGGACTAGAAATTGTCCTGGAGACCACGGAAAAGATTGTGCAAATCCGTGATCGTCTCAAAGCTGCTAGGGATAGGCAGAATAGTTATGCTGACAAGAGACGTAAACCTCTTAAGTTCCAAGTAGGGGACAAAGTCATGTTACAGGTGTCACCCTGGAAAGGTGTGATGCGCTTTGGGAAGAAGGGCAAGTTAAGCCCAAGATATATCGGACCATTCGAGATAGTCGAATGTGTCTGCACTGTAGCTTATAAGCTCAGATTGCCAGAGGAGCTTAGTGGAATTCATGATGTGTTCCACATCAGTAACCTTAAGAAATGTCTAGCTGATGAATCGCTAGCAATGTCACATAAGGATGTGCAAATAGATGAAAACCTGAGGTTTTTGAGAAACCAATTTCGATCGAGGATTGGCAGGTTAAGAAGCTCCAAAGGAAATTAATACCTATAGTAAAAGTTAAATGGGATCCCCTTCAAGGTCCCGGGTATACATGGGAGGTTGAGTCCACTATGCGACAAAAGTACCCCCATCTTTTTTAATAAACTCTCGAGTTAGAGATTTCTTTTAAGGGGGTGAGGATGTAACACCCTGTAAAAATCGTGTCCAATAATATAGCGACACGTGTTATATTTTTATTTTAGTCTATTAAAGACTAACAGGGACTAAAAGCGTCAACATGCTCAAACTAAGTCTCTGAGTGATCTTTTGATGTCAACATGCATAAACCGAGCCTCTGAGTGACCACTAGTGTCAACATGCTTAAAACATAGCCTTTGGGTGACCATTAGTGTCAACATGCTAAAACTTGGCCTCTGAGTGACCGTTGTGTCAACATGCCCAGCCTCTGAGTGACATCGGAGTCAACATGCTTATATTGAGCCTCTGAGTGATCTTTTACAAAGTCCTAACCCTCACATATCCATTTGTTGGACGACAGGGATTAAAGCCGTAATTTTATAAAAGTTGGACATTGGAGGGACTAAAAGTGTCAACATGTTAATTTATACCTCTGAGTGACTTTTAATGAACCGAGAGCTCGACAATATCCGAGCATAATCCCAGGTACTCCAAGTATTGGCTACGGAGGGCTAAAAGTGCTAAAAAGATGTTTTAGAAGGTTTAAAGGGGTTTAATAAGTTGAGGGGCTAAATGTGGCACATTTTGAAATCTGACATCGGGCGCTCGCGTGGCGCGAGAGGCCTGTGTCTGTAGAAAATTTCCTTGGCCACCACTCAAAGGTGCCAAAAACCGTTAAATCGAAACCATGGTCTTCCAAACTGCTATGCCACGTTTTAGGACACTAGTAAGCTTCCTCTTACACCCCTTAACACCTGGCATCACCTCCTTCAAGCTTTCCAACTATAATAGGTGCAAAGTTTCAACCTTTGAACTTGCACCTTTCTCATATTCAACTCTATCTCCCTCCTCTGGAAGTTCCTAACTAAAAGGAGCATCCAACTAAGTTCTATTGCATTCTAGGAACCTCTTGTAAGTGTTCCGTGCTCTTGCATTTTCGTTTATAGGCTTTTATAGCCAAAAGTCAAGCGTTTTACGGAAAACGCCTTGACTTTCGGTTAAGACCATTATGGTCTAGCCATTGTTCGTAACAAACATGGCTAAGTGATCGTAGTAAGTTAGGTGTTAGTCCGTATAAAGGACACCTCCTGAAGGTCATATTTGCTAGACCAATTGTCGCATAGTTTGGTTTTAAACCATATTAATTGATCCAATCTTGTTAGCTACTAATTTTAAAAATATTTACAGTAGATACATGATATGAACTCAGAATCCCAAATAATTTATAAACTATGTGTAAATGACCAAAATGCCCTTCAGTGCATAGTTTGGTCATAAAAGATAAATTACACATCAAATCAATATCCTACTGATATTATATCATAAATAAATTATTTTCCCAGAATATATACACTTATAACTAAAAATTTTATTTAAGTTCTTTTATTAAGGTATGATATTACCAAAATGCCCTTATGAGGCATAGTTTCATTTTAAAACCTTAACGGGCATATAAGTTGATATCCTAGTGATATTACAACTTATTTAAAGTATGATGGCATATAGAACTTATCCATGACTTACCCGGTTATCCGATATCGGTTATACGCGTACGGTTAAGTATATGTAACTAGTTTATGTAAATTAACCAAAACGGGTTTAACCATATCATTCTAAACTCAAAATCCATAATGTTAATTGTTTACCCATTTTACAAGTCAATGTACTTGTTGGGTTTAAACTACATTCTATCTGGTCATCGCTTAATCTAGTGTACCATTTCTAATCCATTATGGTAGTCGGTCTAAGTCTATGACTTGCATAAGACCATTAGCAATTTAATTGATTAGCTTATGCCATAATCTAGACTAGAGCGTTCCGGTAAATGCTATCCACACTTAGTTCATTTTAATACGGCTGGGATATAATCTTGCATTTTAAACAAGGCTAATTCAGGTAAATACTCTTGACTTATTTTCCCTATACGGCTTGGGATACGGTAAATTATTACCGCTTGGTCGGAAATGGGATCAATCGAATGCCGGATTGTGGCTAGTAAATCCCATATTCCGTTTTAATCAGTTTTGTTTGATAACTTAAACATCGGGGGTTAACTACCGTGTCCTGGATATCCTCGGTTCATTACATTAAATAATGGCCACGACCTTAGCGCGGGGTGTAAGCATACACCTAACAGACGCTCAAATGCAAATTACCTAAGACGTTGGGGATAACTCCTCTGTGAGTTCTAAGTGGTGTGTAGTTAATCATGTCTTCGTCTCTGTACTGGCCCTGTATGTATGGACAAACATGTAAATATGTTAACAAGGTTACAAAGTAACTTTCCTAAGTTATAAAAGATTTGTGTCATGTGCACTTAAATCAAATTTAAAAATGTTTTCAAAATGAGTCACTTGGGTGTATTTACCAGTGAAAGCTTACGTATTTTCAAAAGACTAAGATTGCAGGTACAATACAAAATAGGCTGGAAGCGGCTCGGTAGTGAATTAAGAGGATCTTGCAAATCCTTAGATCTGCCCTAAAGTCTGTTTTATATTCTTCTTTGTACATTTTATGATCCGCCTATGGATCTTCTATTACGAGCCTGTATATTATTTTGTATTCGAACATTTGGTTTGTAATAGTAATTTTACTCCAAGACTTCCGTTGTGCCGTGTCTAATTGTCAATGATGTTACCAACTGTCGTCACGATACTCCCCACCCGGGCCCACTGGTGTATGGATTTGGATAGGAAATCCGGGGTGTGACAGTACCGTAGCTCTTATACCAATTGAAAGTCTAGGATCGTGCAGGTTTAGACGGAAGCTTGGGTAGAATAGAACTAATTTGGTAGAAATCTTAGTCATAAGTCGAATGATTCATTCATACCGAAAGAGTATATATCATTACAAGCTTGAGAAAGAAAATTTCTCCATCATTTCCACTTTGCAATCTCCAAAACTTATCAACTAATAAACACATGACACTATATATATATACACGAGATTGGTGCGGATGTGCTTGTCCGTGCGGAGGTAGTTACCTCCACACGAAGGTTACCTCCTCACGAAGGTGTTACCTTCGTACGAAGTTATATCTGTACGAGATTACATCCATACGAACCTCTCTTAACCACTCCAAAGTCATGTGTTTGTATCTCAACTATAAAATATTCAACACACGCTCTATCTAGCCTATTCACACAGTGGGGACATACATAATATGCACCAACATTGTTTCATTTCGACACCCACCGAAGACAACTCCGCCTCCCCCCCCCCTTTACCACTTCTTCTACTGGGCGGTCGGGAAACTCCACTTCCCCATCCTCGTCATCCTCGTTAATATAAATAGGTTTGTTTATATCGACTTTCGAGAGCCGGAAGTGGGTGTTTCCGGATCAAACGATGATGAGGTTTTCGACCGTTTCGCTTTACGCCTACTACTAGACATCATGGTCGGTACGTTAGACCATTTAGCACTTTCACGTAGAAGCTCCCAACACATCATGTATGTCAATTCCCGTCTCATTGCGTTGAACTCCTCCAACGCTTTTGCTAATATATCTGCATCGATTCAACCGCTTCCTCAGTTATATTTCATGCGTTGGAAACCCTCATGAAAAGCATGGCATTTTGCATTTATGTTGGTCCATTTGCTTCATATTGAGTCTTTGTCCCGATGTTCACCTTTATCCATCTTCTTATAGAAGGTTTCTTAAATTTTAATCAAAAAAGAGGTAGTGTTTGATAGTCGGCTACCAAAAATACCACATATATATTATTATACTTTTAAAAAGTAGTATAAAAAATTGAATACTACTTAAAAAAATAAATACTACTTAAAAAAATAACGTTACCAACTTGGAATCCTCTGAGATGTCGAGCCAATCCCGTGCTAACGTATACTCCTCGTCTTTTGTCCAAGCTTGATAGATTCTTCTCGCACGTGAAGCGTTAGGATCTTTTTTTATGCGAACGTTTTCCACATTGAGAGCCCTCGGCTTCGCACTCCAGTTGTCTCTCCAGCATCGTGTCGATCTCGGGCTCAGCTTCTTCTTGAGAACCATGCGTACGGCCCATGGTTATGTTCACATTCGATGGAAAACCGTGTGAACTTTGAAAGTATTGGGGGTATGTTTAGTAGTTGTGTGTACCCCCATCATATTCGAGTCAATATCTTGGTAATTGTAGGATGGTAGTGGTTTGGTGGAGTTCGGGCGATATGAATTTGGATTGCTAGGATGAGAGGGAACACCAAAAGGGGGTAGAGGGGATGCATGAAAATTTTTTTTATAAAAAGTAAGGAAGACGCTTAAAAGAATCAGAGAGAAGTATATAAAAATGGGATTGAAGTAAGGTTTTTATAGGTAAAAAAGATTTTAAATAAGCAAAAATTATTTTTTTATTTCATTTATGTAATGTTCAAAAAACTCAAACCTTTCAAAGCTTTGGGCTTTTTGATGAACGCGCCCGTGGCGGAACAACTTTCAGAATATTCTTAACAATTCAATGTTCCCGTAATGTTACAATTTCAAAAGCCTACAATCTTTTAATAATAAACATGTTAGTAATGCGGATATTTATTTATTTTGTTCCTCAAAATTATCGAATTGGTGGTCGTCATAAACGTTTGGCAAAAGGATTTTTTAAACAATTCAATGTACTTTGCACGATCTTTTACGGGTTGATAAACTAGATAAGTACTTTTTAGAAAAGGAAGTACTAACGACCAAAAGTAAGTATCCCTGACTACTTTTAATATTTTTAAATGGCAAATTTCATCCAACAAAAAATAAGGGCTAAAACAAACAACATGAAAGAAAATTACACTTTAAAAGAAATCCATCTATTCCAATCAACATTTAAAGCCATATATATAACCCATAAGAAACTGGAAGATTTTACTTTGCCGTTCATGTCGTTCCATTTTAGAGTACTGTTGTTGAAGACGATGTTGATTCAGGTTTTCCATATGATCCAGCATGCCATCGTAATGATAGAATGAACCGCTCTTCACCTTTTATTTAAGTCCGACACTGAGTTGTGAATCTCGAAGAGGTCGCGAACCATGGAAACATCTATCGAGTCTAAACCGCATCATCTACCCCGTACCAGATTACCGAAGCAACATAACAGGACGCAAAAAGATGATCCGTGGATTCGTTTGTCATATTGCATAAAGGGCACAACGAAGGACCAACTAAGATACCTCTTTTCCTTAACACTTTGTAGGGAGGCGATTCAATAGTAACCTCCACCCAAATGTATTAAGTTAATGGGAACCCAAGAGTTCCAATCCCACACATCATTCTCTGCATACGAATTCGTATGATAGACTTCAGGGAAGAGACCGAAAAAGAACCCGAATCATCACCTTTCCATATGCATTTATCCCCTTCATCGTCAAATCAATTACTTTTAACAGTAATTTTCAAATCTATAAGCTGGGAACAGTATCCTCGTCCACTAATCGTCCACTATATTGGATATCCAATTCCACTCTATCCAGGCCACTATGTGTTTGTAGGTTTTTTTTTCTTTATTCAGGTCACTATGTACTTTGTATTTGTATTTTTATTTTTATTTTTTTGATTCAAGAGCAAACAAATCAGCAAACTGGTCCCTTAACCGCTGGACTGCTTTTAATTAGCGACAAGTATCTTGGTTTTAAATTTTGTAACTGTTTACTTTGGTTTTAGAGTAAATGCAACCAGTAATCTTTACGTTTGTATCAAATTACAACCGTTGTTTTTTAATTAGAGAAATTATAGACTATGTCCTTTATGTTATCGGTTTTTAACATGTCATCTCTTTTAGACCTAACCTTGTTAAGTTTTTTTTTGTTATGTTTTATTATGTGCCTCTCGCATGAGAGCAACATGGTTTATCCGTCTCAATTTTATTTTTTTATTAAAAACGAAATAAATAAATCTCTTTATTCCCTCCATTTTTTAGTCGATCGCTCCTTTATTTTTCAATTAATCCAAACAAAAATATAATGCATGGTTTGGAATTAGAATTATGAAATCAAAGTAAAAAATTTAAATAATGAGATGCAAGGAGAAAAATCGAAATTCATATTAATTTGAGATGAAAAGATCATCTTGCTCTCATGTGAGAGGCATATGGTAAAACTTAACTAAGTTAGAGTTAAAGGACATAACATGCTAAAAACTGGTAACATAAAAGACAGAGCATGTAATTTCTTTAGTTAAATGACACCGGTTGTAATTTGATCCAAACGTAAAGGACACCAGTAGTAATTTACTCTTGGTTTTAAATTTTGCAACTGTTTTAAGACCAGAGATTTGGATTTAGGCTATTTTGTGAGGGGGGAAGCTAACTATACATTCTTTTGTGTTTTTACTTGTCGTACTCCCTCCTTTAAGTTTTGACGTAAATAAAATTCAAATATTTTTTAAGTTGAATTCTCATATAATCACTTGGAATCTTATAAAATAGGGGAATTAGATTTTGATAATCTCACCTAGAGTGATTTGTCACTGGTAGTTTCACCTTTGAATATTGTCACTAGCGGTCCTACCTTTTAAGTAATTTTCTCTCACTGGACCTCCATTAAAATAGTTAACGGAGTTAATTTTTTTTTTCGAATTTCAAACTGATATTTTAGGGCTTTTGATTAGAATGAAAATATGAGTCGATTGATATAAAATTAACTCTGAAATGTGCTCCAAACAACAAAAGCAGACCTTCAAATCGGGTGTTTAACCTTCCAATTATTAAAAATCAAGCCGTTTGGAGGAACTGTTTCGAGGTAAGTTTTACATCAATCGACTCGTATCTCATTTTAATCAAAAGCTCTAAAGCTTTTTTTTTCAAATTCGGAAAAAAAACATAACACCGTTAATTTTTTTAATGGAGGTCCAATGAGAGAAAATTACTTAAATAGTGGAACCGTCAATGTTATATCTAAAGGTGGGACTATCAGCGGTCAATTAGCTCTAGGTGGATTTATTAAGATACAATTTCTTAATCAATATTTTATCATGACTAATTTTTTAAATTTAAATTCTAAATAAAACCACATGATCTTACGATCTTTTAAAAATATTATTTAAAATAAATACATTTTAAATTAAGTGAAAGTTAAAATTCATTGTCACTTTCGTCTGCATACTCTATTATCGTCTCCGGTTTCATACTCTTTTATGATATCTGGTTTCATGTTTGGCTTTTCCGTTTGACACCAAAGTTCATACAACTAGATGTTTGAATTTTTAACAGATCAAGTATCTTTTTTATCTCACTTTCTTTTCTAATATTGATGGTTTGTATTATTATTTTCGTGAAAAGAGATACCCGCACCATAATCTAATCTACATATATTCTTAATCACATACTGTGGGACAAATCATTTGCTCCAGATGTGTTGTTTAAGTCAAAAAGAAAAACAATAATTACCAAAAAGGAAAAAAGAAGAATCCAAATGAAGATATGTAATGTACTATTACTGGAGCTCATTACACTCACCGGAGACGATGAGGAACCTGCCTTTTGTTTTCTAATCATGTGTAATTTATATTCATTATATGATAACCCTAACAATATCACCAAATTATGTAAGATCTATTCATCATTTATGTATAGGAGAATCCTGATTTTATCATTAAAGTTGTTTCATCTATATTAATGTATTTTAATGATGTATGCATACAGGAAAGTTTTTAATAAAAATAAGGAATTTTACAGGGGGTGAAAGTGACAATATTAAAGTGATTTTTTAGAAAGGGGATATGACACATAACAATTTGTTGTAACTGCCATTCGGGACCGTTTTGCTTGGTCAGTTTGCCATTTTGTTTGCGACCAATATTGTTTTCCTAAAGTATTCCATGTTTTCTTTTTTACAAATATATTCAGAGTAAGTCATTACTCGTGAACTTCATCATGAAATTTCGTACTTTCAGATTAACGGCGCGTTAACCATTTTCTGTTAATTATAATTTATAATTCAAAGTTATTAACACATGAACAAATATATGGAGTTAATTTGATTAACTTTGCAAAACGAAGGACCTATGTGTCATTTTATAAAGTTGTGTTGATAACTTCTTATCCAAGTTTGAGAATTGAAAAACTTGAAGGACCTTTTGTGCATTTTCTAGAGTTTTGTTTAAAAAAATATATAATAAAACCAAACCCAACCCTAGTCGCCCCCATTCCTCAGACATCGACTTCTCTCACTACTCTCTCTAGAAAACTCAAGAAGAAGAAAGGAAAACTCATTCTTTTCGGGTTCTTAATCTTCATCTTTATCACTCTAGGTAATCCCTCTAAAACACACTCATAACTTGATATTCATGGCTGCATTTTGATTGATTTCTTGTGATTCTTGATGTATGATAACAAGGATTTTATGTGTTAGGTTTGCTAGAATCATATATTTTAATGTGTTAATGATGATACTTGTTAGTTAGTAAATCTATTATCATGTATGCATGCTAGGGTTTGATTATGTTTGATGTTGATTATTAAACTTGACGCTAAATTTGTGTATGTGGTGTTGTTGGGGTTCTGATTGCTGTAAATAGGGTTTATAGTGTCATAAACATGTTATAATTGAAAGCTGAATCCAAACAGAAACTGATCAGAATTTACAGCCTACTTGTATTAGCTGTAACGTGGGCAAAACTGAACAAAAACGTGTGTTTCTTGAGTCTAAGATGAACCTCCAGGATAACCTTTCAAACCCCACTAGAATGGCATTTTTTCGACGAAATGATTGTTTTATGAATTTTTCCGTATTGAATGTTCAGGCTGCGTTTTTTGGCAGAATTTGCAGCCCATTACGAATGTCATAACTCAATGTAGGAATTGAGTTATGATCTCAAATTTTCATTGTGAGGCATGGAAATCTCCAATTGGAATTACGGGATAACTAAGAAATTTTAAATGAATTTTTCCGTAAGCTGCAGTCAGAAAGTGACGAATCTAACCACTGCTTAGTAAATGATTTTTTTTTAATTTTTTTGAATACTGTTAAATACTATAATTTATACTTCATGTCTTTAGCGGACTAAACGAACTCTATCTGAAAGTCCCCACACATCATACCGATTAATCGTCGGGGCCTGGCAAACAGGATATTAGTTGATAATGCTATTAGGTTTGACAAACCTCACACCATACCTGGGAGGACGAGCATGAACATTTATGCCTTGGCAACTGGTCAATGACGATAGACATGACACGGGGCACAAACAACTACAACAGTCAAGTTTCGGTACCACACAGTTTAGTAGCTTAACGATGGTTTGGCTACCCATTACATGTCTTATAAAACTAAAGTATTTAAACGAACTTATTTTTTATAACAACAATGAAAACTGTGAACTCGCCAACTTTATGTTATCACACTATTGCATGCTTTGCAGGTCAGTAATTTAGCTTTAGACGAGCATTGCAATCGGCTGGAGTGTGCGGTTCGTAAAGCTTTACGTTTTGTATATTTTGTGGTTTTAAGGTTTGATGAATTTTACTTTATTTTTTTGTAAAACCCATATTTACATTTTATATATATATACATATATATATTCCATATAAAATTACAAAATTATCGTCTTACATTTCAAAATAGCAAGTTGTTTAAACTTTAAAATTTTTTAAAACAACTTAAACATTTAGACAAAAATTGATACATAAAATGTACAAGCAAACGAAAGCTTAAAACTTCGGAGTGTTCAGTTTTTAATCGCAGCTTGATCGTCATTTGTGGACTTCTCGAAATATTCCTTCAGAAATCAAACTTTCTAATTAGTTAGTATCGTGTTGAATAAGGATTTTATATTGTAATTATTTTCAGGAATAATAAATTAAAAACTTCTAAAATTTTCTGGGAAGGCGTCGGTGACGGCTTATTGCTTCATCGACAACGCCATATCTAAGGCATCGTCGGGTCAGAACTACCGTAGGCATCAACATAGGGCGTCAAAACAAGAGTGTTGCGTCGGCGACGGCCAGATGTGGCATTGGTGACGACTACTGCAGCAATTTTGCTGCTGCATTGTTTGATTGCCCGTTCGACCCGTTTTGAGTTCCGTACATCAACATACGACTCGGGACTTTAGCGAAATCCATCGCTTTATTCAACCAAACTTTTATCTATTTCATCATTTTGGCCCGTTTGGTTGCTTTAACGAAATCCATCGCTTATTCAACCAAACTTTTATCTATTCCATTATTTTGACCCGTTTGGTTGATTTAGCCATCGCTTTATTCAACTAAACTCTTATCTATTTCATTATTTTGACCCGTTTGGTTAATTTAGCGAAATCCATCGCTTTATTCAACCAAACTTTTATCTTTTTCATAATTTTGGCCCGTTTGATTGCTTTAGCGAAATCCATCACTTTATTCAACCAAACCTTTGATATTCTTTATCTTCTCAACTATCATTCGCCAAAACAAATTATATATTAATATGCTATAAAACGCAAAGTCACGTACCTTAAAGTTTTCCTTTCAAGTGTGCGTCCGTCCCGTCGTGGCCACTTAACGCTTCACCCAATTTGCCTATAGAGTTCAATCCGATATATCGTTTAGAACTCATAATATAATTTAGGACACACGTCATTGTCAAAATCTCGTTTACTGGATTCTTACACACTTCTCAAGTATTCCGAATTATTTAAACATTACATCAAATGTCTTGTGGGCAAGATTTACATATTACCTTTATCAAGCCTATGATTTATCTAATAGCCATGTATCCATACCCTTTCAAACCTCTATGTTTTGTATGTATAATTAACATCTAAAGTTTACATTATAACATCACTTCTTCAATTTTCACTATCAAAATTACTCATCAAAGTCCATATTAACATGCTATTTCAGCAAACGTACATCATTGCATTCATAATTATATAATCACTTGGCGCTTTGTCATGCAAGAACATAACCCACTTCTTTAATAAAGCATAACAATCTTTACTCAAAATTTCATAAATTTATCATCTAATTTCAGTTAGGATTATGATCCTATATTTAATTTACATCTCCCATATGTCATAACATCAATTAAGCATCTCAGGAACACTAATCATCCAACTATCAATAAAATTAAAATTACAACTTACCAGATGTTAGACAAGTATGGATAATCAATATTTTTAACTCAAACACCACTAAAGGTCCCAATTCACCCTCAAATTTGATCACCTCCAAGAACTAGGGTTTTAGTTGTTTTGTTCAAGTCTGGTCGCACACAAATACACTTCACACACAAGAGTGTGTTATATTTTTTTTTTGTTTTATTAGAACAACTTTCATCCTCTTACAATTTTAGTCCCTCATGTTTAGTTCATTTTAAAAGACCCCAATTCAAGGTTTTATTTTTATTATTTAACAACCTATCACCAACTAGGTTAAATGTCTCTAGTTTATATATATATATATATATATATATATATATATATATATATATATATATATATATATATATATATATATATATATATAATTTAATATTTTTGGGGTGTTACATTTTTCACTGTAACATAAACTATGTTTTGGACTTTTAAACATTGATCACTAATCGTGTTAATTGTGATGATTTTACAACTTTAATAATTGTTTCAACATGATTAGTGGCGAGATCCTGGTCAATCGCACGCCTCACGAAAAAACTCCGCATGTGGATTCTGAGGGTGTGACAGATTGGTATTAGAGCCATTGGTTATAGTGAACTAGGTTTAAAAACTTTTTAAAAACCAGACTATAACCGTTCTTTGTTGAAAAACCACAACGACACCACACTTCAAATTGCAAGGTTCGTCATACTTAGATACATACATGGTAATTTTATTACTTGGCATCTACACGTGCATTATTTATTTACAACACCATGACTTATGTGCGAACTAAATATGTAAACATGATATACCGTAGGAACCGGCCGTTCCTAAACCACCGACCCAATACAATACCCAACCCATTTACTTTATATCAAAAGGTTACAAGCTCAGCTTAAAACCATTCCAAACCATACAACCAACGTGTCCATTCGCGTACGATACCCATGATTTAACGTTACCAAAAAAAACATTCCGAAAAGTCATCCTCGACATTTTTCTCACATTCCAAAATAACCCCTAACAAAGAATATAAGCTTCTACAGAGTCATACCTTTGCGTACGTGACATCCTTGGCGCGTCTATTTTACTCTGAACTCCCGACACAAAATGCGAGTAGAATCTTGTTCCACCCATAACTTAACCATACGACTTCCTTTTCATTTGTTCTACCTATCCACGCGATCGTCTCGACATGCCCGACATCTAAAAATTATCGGTGTCATCCGCCAACACCACCGATGCTGCCAAAACACAGATCTGACTCTCCGTGCGTTCGGTTTTACGCGCCAATATTGGAGTAGAACAGAACAGGCCCAAACGAACTTGGATTTAGGCAAATAATATGTCCACGCATTTGTGTCGATGAACCACATCGTCTCCACCTGTCGCCGATGCCAGAAACTGCTGCTACGGTCGCAGAAAACAAAAGAGTGGTTGGAAGTCACAGTTTTGCGCGTTTGTCATCGCGTAACTCGAAACTCTATCATCCGAACTCCATTTCGGACAAACGATACATGCACGTGATCATGACACAACGAACTTTCATCCCGTGCTATTGTCGCTGTCGACCGCTACTGGAGTTACCGCCGATAGCCAGAATAGTTTCCGGAATTCTTCGATTATTTGTCGGATTCTTTGTTTTTCGCTAAACTCTTTGCTTGAGCATCACCAACCTCCCGTTCCTTTGATCCACAACCGAAATAACGAAACGCTGACAACTATATCACAATCCCCATCGATCAAAAGGCTATCCTCCATTACCTTGTTATATGGCTAATCTTTAGTTAAGTTGATTTACACCTTAGCATACCCAACTCAGCAAATGGATGTCTCCTAATGATTCGGTGGTCTTATGGATATTGGAAGATGGAGATGTGGATAAGTCAACCCACAGATGAACGCGATGATTTAGAAATTTACCTTACCCTCTTATATTGCATAAGTCGTTAATCCATGAGAGTTTTTCTTTTTATGCGAATCTCTTCACTAGCATGTGCATTGGTCGATGCTTACCGTCTAATGCGACATCTAGTTACTATTATCAGCTTGGACAAATCTATGACTCTTTTATTGCGATGACAATACGTCTTCGCTTCTCCATGTAGAAACTCCAATAAGATTGCGCTCTAGCTTAGAGAATTTGATAAACTCAATTTTCGATCCTTGTTGATCATTTCTTGAACTCTGAAAGCGGTGATGTACTGTTAATACGCCTATATATTTTCGAACATGTTTTTGCGTCCTCGTAATGAAACCTTTTGATGACACATGCGCTATTCCTAACTCATGCACACGACTTAGTTCAACATTTTTAAATTTGGTTGTTTACAGACTTCACAAATGACAAACTCATTCAAGTTCCTCAATCATTGTGAATTTATCCTTATTCGCACACGGGCAAGCTCGACTACTTTGACGGACACTTCAGTTGAACCTAGACACTACAAACTCTAACGATAACCATTTTCTCTGGACAATTCTTGTTGTGCCAACACCTTCAACGTAACACTTTCATCGACAAATAATATTCTTTATTTCTATTTATACCACTTGCGTCCGACCAACTAATCCTTGTCATCGGATAAATCTTTACGATGATTCTAAACAATTATGTATTACACTGAGTGGAACCCATTGATTGCAGCCACATTTTGGTATGTTTTCACGTCTTATCCTGTTGTGCTGTAATGAATACCATAGATCTTGTCTAACTCTATTATGAGCAAATCCTCGCTTGGTTAAATCACTCTCTATGAATGTTACTCGAGGATCAATGAGCCATACTTAAGTTCATCAAGTGTACTAGCACAAAATAAGTTTTCTACTTTAGTGAGGAATGCCAAGGTCAACACCCTTTCTCTGTGTGAAAGCACCATACTGATGTATAACTTCATCGACCTCTTTGTTTCCATATATATTTCCTCTTTGACCGAGAGCTGGTCATCTACTACAACCAACTACAACAGAAATAGTAAGATCGATATCTACCAAGATATCATGATCAATATCAATCAATATCAACTTCAAGAATTTAGTTTTATCCTAAAACCTATCTGAAGTCGGGCTACCAACAGTTGAGAGTCCGAGTTACCTTTCGAACTCGGTACGGCCCTTACTGGTTTCTAGTTAGGCCTTACGGATTTAACGAATGCACCAGTGGTCTTCATGAACCGAATGTGTAAACCCTACCTTAACAAATTCATTATTGTCTTCATTAACGACTTTCTGGTTTATGCTAGCCACAAGGAGGAACACGAAGTACTTACGCCTTATCTTAGAGCTTCTGAAAAGGGAGCAACTTTATGCTAAATTCTCGAAATGTGACTTTTGGATTCGTGAAGTCCATTTCCTTGGACATGTAGTCAACGAAGTAGTAATACATGTCGATCTAGTCAAGATTGACTCCATTAAGAATTTACTTCATTGAGGGATTCTCAAAAATCACTCAACCTCTGATAGCTTTGACTCAAAAAGGGTACCAGTTACAAGTGGGGCAAAAAAACTCTATAGCACACCTATCTTGTCCTTACCGTGAGTACCAATGATTTCATCGTTTATTATGACGTGTCTATTCAGGGTCTCGGTTTTGTGCTGATGCAACGTGAGAAAGTAATCGTGTCCGTGTCTCGTAAGCTTAAAATTCACAGGAAAAACTTCATTACCCACAATTTAGAATTGGGAGTCATGGTCTTTGCTCTCAAAATCTGGAGACATTACCTGTATGGGACCAAGTGTACGATTTACATCCTATGGAGCACATATTTGAACAAAAGGATTTAAACATGCGACAATGTCGATGAGTTGAACTCTTGAATGATTATGATTGCGCTATCAAATACCAACCAGTAGAGGCTAACATCGTAGCTAATGCTCTCAGCCAAAAGGAAACCAAACCTAAACGAATATGAGCTCTACAGCTTACAGTTCATTTGAATCTCCCAGAACAAATTCTCAACGCCCAATTCAAAACACTAACGAAGGAGAACCGCCTAGTTGAATCCATGCGGGGCATGGAGAAACAATTTGAAATCAAATATGATGGTATTCACTATTTCACTGAACGAATATGGGTCCCATTTTATGGAATTTGCGAGAGCTTGTGATGAGCGAAACACACAAGTCTCAATACTCGATATACCCTAGTTCTGACAAGAAGTATCATGACCTAAAGGGGCTGTATTAGTGGCCTAATATGAAACGAACATAGCCAAGTACGTAAACAAGTGCTTGACCTGCGCTAGAGTCAAGATTGAGTACCAAAAGACGTCTGGTTTGCTTCAACAACCAGAACTACCAACATGGAAATGGGAATAATTCTCCATTGATTTCATAACTGGACTACCCAGAACTAAAGAGGGGAACAATACCATCTAGGTGAGTGTGGACTGCCTAACAAAATCTGCTCACTTTCTCGCAATCAAAGAAACCGACAAGTATGATAAACTTGCCAACATCTACATGAAGGAAGTAGTTTCTCGGCACGGTGTGCCAATCTTAATCATCTCCGAGCATGACCCTCATTTAGCATCTTATTTGTGGCAATCTATGCATAAAACGTTTGGCACATGCTTAGTTATGAGCACGACCTATCACCCTCAAACCGATGGTCAGACTGAACGCACCATCCAAACTCTTGAAAACATGTTGTGAGCATGTGTTATTGATTTCGGTAGTAGTTGGGAAAGACACCTACCTCTGGTGGAATTCTCTTAAAGCAATAGTTACCACACCAGCATTCAGGCTACACTGTTTGAAGCGTTGTACAGACGGAAATGTCGATCACCTCTTTACTGGGCCGAAGTTGGAGATAGTCAACTCACTGCCCTGAACTTGTGCTTGAAACATCGGAGAAGACCGTTTAGATAAGAAACCGAATGGCAGAAGCTCGTGACCGTTAGAAAAGTTATGCCGATAAATGTAGAAAACCAATGGAACTTCAAGTGAGTGATATGGTTTTGTTTAAAGTCTCCATGGAAAGGTATGATTAAGCGAAGCAAATTAAATTCGCGGTACGTTGGACCGTTCATAATCGTAAAAAGAATATGCCTGATGGCCTATATACTGGATCCACCCGAGGAATTCAGTTGAGCTCACAACGTTTTCCACGTTTCAAATCTGAAAAAAATGTTTGGCGGATGAAACACTGGTCATTCCATTGAACGAGATCCAAGTGGACGAATAGCTACGGTTCGTTGAAGAGCCAATCGAAATAATGGACCGGGAAGTCAAGACTCGGAGACACGGAAAGATACCGATTGTTAAGGATTGTTGGAACTCTAAGCGTGGACCGGAGTTCACGTGGGAAAGAGAGAACCACATGAAAGCTAAGTACCCTCACCTTTTTACAACTGAAGCATAGGTTGCAGATAGCACAACTAAATTTTGGGACGAAATTCTTCCAACAGGGGGATGATGTGACAGTCTGGGAAAAATGTCAATCAAACTTAGCGACACAATTCATGCTTGCTCAATTTTCGAGACGAAAATTCTTTCAACATGGGGATAATGTGACACCCCGTACTTCCATGTTAACGTCATTAACCCTTTTCTGTAAATTACAATTTATAATCGCACAAGTTAGTAACACACGAACAAACATATGGAGTTAATTTGATTAACTTTGCAAAACGAAGGACCTGTGTGTCATTTTTAAAGTTGTGTTGATAACTTCTAGTCCAAGTTTGAGAATTGAAAAACTTGGAGGACCTTTTGTGCATTTGCTAAAGTTTTGTTTAAAATATATATATATATATATATATATATATATATATATATATAACCAAACCCAACCCTAGATTGCCCCCATTCCTCAGACATCGACCTCTCTCACTACTCTCTCTCTCTAGAAAACTCATAACTTGTTATTCATGGCTGCATTTTGATTGATTTCTTGTGATTCTTGATGTCTGATAACATGGATTTTATGTGTTAGGGTTTGCTAGAATCATGTATTTTAATGTGTTAATGATGATACTTGTTAGTTAGTAAATCTATGATCATGTATGCATGCTAGGGTTTTGATTATGTTTGATGTTGATGATTAAACTTGACGCTAAATTTATGTATATGGTGTTGTTGGGGATCTAGTTGCTGTAAATAGGGTTTATAGTGTCATAAACATGTTATGATTGAAAGCTGAATCCAAGCAGAACCTGATCAGAATTTACAGCCGACTTGTATTGGCTGTTACAAGGGCAAAACTGAACAAAAACGTGTGTTTCTTGAGTCTAAGATGAACATCTAGGAAAAAAATTTCAAACCCCACTAGAATGGCATTTTTGGACGAAAAATGAATGTTTATGAACTTTTCCGTATTGAAGCTTCAGGCTGCGTTTTCTGGCAGAATTTGCAGCCCATTACGAATGTCATAACTCAATGTAGGGATTGAGTTATGATCTCAAATTTTTACTAGTAGGTACCTCCAGGAGGTCATGAAAATCTCCAATTGGAATTATGTTAATCGGATAAATAAGAATTTTTAAACGAATTTTTTCGTAAGCTACAGTCAAAACGTGACGAATCTAGCCACTGCATAGTAAATGATATTTTTTTTTTAAAAATTGGTAAAGAGTTAGACTCTAAAAATTTAACACAAGGACAACCCCTCCAAGGGGCACGTCACACGATGAAATCAAAATTTTGCAACCTCGTAAGTACGGAAAACGAGCATCCGAAAACAACCTAATTTCAGTTAATGTTATTATGTATGATTATAAGTGTATAATTGTCGAACTTGCTACGTTTAATATCCACACAAGCTTAATGATTGTATAAATGGTGTAATTGAACATCGTAGGGTATAGTGTGAACATGTTCTTGAAAGCTACTCGGTAATATATTTGTGACAACTTGTACACATGTTATTTGCTAGATACGTGTAGGACTTGCGTGAATTATGTAAACAACCCCTAATATTCATGGTAACCATAATAGGACGTGGTTGACTATTCTAGCTCGTATAACTTAATTGTCGAGCTAATCTAAGGTGAGTTCACAACTCTTTACTAAAAGCATGTGTCACTGGTTTGGGACAATACACTTATTTCCCTGGTTTGAAAAAATACAAACGATACCCCCCGATTTGGGGCTACAAGCTCATTCCTGGGTATTGGGAACCACACTCTCCCTGGATTGGGACCACCTAGTATTCCTGGTTTGGAATACTATTAAATACTATAATTTATACTTCATGTCTTTAGGAGACTAAACGAACTTATTTTTATAACAACACTGAAAACTGTGAACTCGCCAACTTTATGTTGATACGCCATTGTATGCTTTGCAGATCAGTAAGTATAGTTTTGGACGAGCGTTGCAAACGGCTGGAGTCTGTGGTTCGTAAAACCTTATGTTTTGTATATTTATTAAACTTGTGGTTTTAAGGTTTGATGGATTTTACTTTATTTTTCCACTGCAACATAAACTGCATTTTAGACTTTTAAACATTAATCACTAATCTTGTTGATTGTTATGATTTTACAACTTTAATAATTGGTTCAACATGATTAGTGGCTAGATCTTGGTCAGTCACACGCCTTATGATAAAATTCCGCATGTAAATTCAGAGGGTGTGACATTCATAGGGTTGGAAAAGTAATTTTAAATAATTTTTTAAACATATATTTAAAGTAAACTTAAATAAAATATATATAAAATAAGTAAATGTCAAAGTGGAAATACAGTTTTACATATATATATATATATATATATAGGTAGAGATTCATGTAAGAAAATATAAAAGTGTGAGAAGGATAAGAAACATTTTGTAGGTGACACGTGTCCCTTTTATCTTGGTAGTTTAAGGGTATAAGTATAATTAACTAATATGCAACCGATTTTTGGCAGTTATTGTAAGGATTTTCGAATTTGAAGGCATACATCTTATAAAGAAATGACACACTAACTCATAAAAACACCACAACATGTATATTAAAGGCATACATCTTATAAAGAACAGAAATATAACAGAAACAACACCCTAACTCATAAAAACACCACAACATGTATATTGAACGCATACATCTTATAAAGAACAAAAATATAACAGTAATAACACCATAACTCATAAAAACACCACAGCAGTTATATTGAAGACACACATCTTATAAAGAACACCCTAACATTGAATATAACATAAATAATACCCTGATAAATCAATTTCAAGACACAATACTTTAATCAGAATCAAAACATGAATAACACCCTAAATATAACACCAGTCAACACTTTAATCAAAATCAAAATAGAAATAACACCCTAAATATATAAAAACAGAAATAACACCCTAAATATATCACCTACTGAAGACACCAGAAACCACAGCAATGCAAGGACCTTTGTCCTCACATTAAATATAATAGGAATAACACCCTAACTCATAAAAACACCACAACATGTATATTGAAGGCATACATATTACGAAGAACAGAAATATAACAGAAATAACACCTTACAATTAAAACACCATTGTATGAACATAGAAAAAACACCATGGACTAAAACATTTAAGCGAGACGTAATTTTTTTCTCTACATAAGTATATCAATACGGTACTCATATTAAAGATAAAAAACACTCGTTATTATGGTGTAAATTTTTTTTTTTGAAAAAAAAGTTAAGTATAAAAAGTTATTAACGTTTAAAAAAGAAGGGAGAACTTGCATGTGCATTAATGTTAGTTTCTTAATTTAAAAATGTTAAATTTACCTTTATACCCTTAATATAGAAAATTAATTAGTTTAATAGTTAACACTATTTACAAGATTGTTATCAATATCTCAACCATTATATTAAAAATCTAATGGTTTGGATTCTTTTTTATTCTTTTCAACTTTTATATTTTCTTACAATAATCTCACCATATATATATATATATATATATACTTTTTAATAACTGAATTTACAACTTACAAATTACATCACATATAATATAACCAAAAATCACATATAAAATAATAAAAAAATAAACTTACAATTACAATTCCAAATATGTAAATAGATTGACACAATTTTATTGAGCTGCGTGCTAGGTTAAATACAACCATAAACATCAGCCATTTATAACCTTCATGTGAATTTTATCAAATAACATAAATAAGGGTGTTGAGAGACCAGAAAACCGTAATATTAAAACAATATTTATATATAACTAACAATTGCCACAAATAAGATAATGATATAACATTTTTTAAGTAAATAACAATTAACAATATTTTATTCAATGTAAATGATATAACAATCTTTTATTCAATGTAAATAAATAAAAGCATGTGCTCACCAATGACATTGAACGTACCTGGCAAAGAATGGCTACCAATCCAAGATCCACAACTTTAATCTCACCTTGATTCTCATTAACAAAAACGTTGTCACATTTTAGATCGCCATGTATAAACGATGGGTCGTGACTCATGATTATGAAGACTTTAAGATACATAAGTCCCCACAATATTTGATTACTCCATTTCTTTAATGCTCTAAGATCTACATGTTTTACTTTTTCTGGTACCCGTTAATGTTGTGCTCGAAGCAGATCAACATACGTATGAGTCCTGGGTACATATCAATGTTTAGGACATGTCTATATACCTGAAAACATGATAAAAAGCCCTTTCAATAATTACGACTTTGCCGGTAAAATGCTTTCAAACCAGTATAACCTCTCACAAAATTATATATTTTATATGAAATGTCATACATGTTTTACAACCCGGATATGAAAATACAAACACCACAATTGTATAATTTTAGGTCCGGTAACTTCCTACCCCTCGGTCGAAAATCTTAATCTTCGCCACCAGTTGCCACATCTAATATACAAATTAACCGTTAGGCTGGCAGAGTAAATTACCTATAGTTTGGCCATCAATCCTTTCTTCTCTTATTCAAGCTCCCTGATCTAGCTTTCACACAAACAAATTCTTTATGACATCTAGAGTAACAATTTAAATATTAAACATAAAAGGTATACCATTGTCTATATTTTATTTTAAGAACAAAACTGTAGTATCTGTATTGCATACCTGTGCCCGCAATTTCCTAATTTGAAATTCTTTGACAACTTGTTTCTTTAAAAGGCCTTCACCTATTTATTTTTTATAAAGGATTATCACCGTCAATTATATCATAGAACCATGGAAAGATATTATGTTAGCTAATTTAAATTGTTAATACTAACTAAAAACCAAAAAAAGAATGTGTAAAATCAACAACCCACGAAAAAAGATTGAATCTTTTAGGCCATGGATGTTAGATAATCAATATTCTAACCACCCGAATTAAATATCTTTGGTCAATATTCAACATCAGAATATAAATACTGACAAAAATGTCGAAAGTGATAAAAAAACAGAGAACCAATTATGAAACACAATAAACAAAGATTTGGGGATTAAAATGAATACTAACATATACTTAGGGTTGGTACTTACAATGAATGGAGGATTCTGAACAGGGGAAACTCAGATTTGATATTATTGGATAAATAACATGATTGAATAAATAACAACAAAATTAAACGATTTATTACTTAAAAAAAAACTTGATAAAAAAGAACAAAACAAAAATAACATACGTGTTCTTCTGATTTATGAATTGTCTTCGAATAAATTAGCGGATGAACAATATTAGAATGTAGGGTTTTTGGAATAAAAAACTAAGGATCTACCACAAAAAAAAACTAAACTCAGAGCAACAAACATCAAAAAGGAAGAACATACCTTCGATAATCAGGATAACCGGATCCAATACATCATAAGAACCAACCTATTTTAATTAATAAAAGGATTAACAAATACTAAATGAAGATTTGTGTACCTGATGTCGATTTGATTGTGGAGGCTTCAAGCAGAAGAAAGAGGTAGAAAAAGTGATTTTTAGGGTTTAGAAAAAAAATAATGTTACGCTTCAGCATTTGAGAAAGAAAATGAATATATCAATATTTTTTAAAAATAAATTTTCCAAAAATAAACTTTCTAAAGAGTTGTTCTTACAGATTTCCTCCCAAATCACCCTAAGTTATTATATATTATATAGATATAGATTCTTGGAAAAAAAAGTCAAACACAGATTAAACAAAAGTTTTATATAAATTATTAACATTAAACTATCCTAACTATAGTGTTTACAAAATATAACATATTTACATAAATCAGTCTAAAAAAGGACAAGTCACCACTCTAGCTTAGATATATATTTATATTTAGACAAAATTGCATAAATCAACATTTATGTTACACCTAAACTGTACTTTATACATTTCACTGTGAAATCAGTCAAACTCAACTTTTATGTTCATATTTAGTTACAGAGGTCAACCTTTAACACAAACGTCGTTTAATTTCTTGGTTAAGCTACCTCACGTGCTTTTCATGTGAGGGTAGTAGTGTCTTTTTACCTTGTTTATAAACAACAAACGATTTGCAGGTTGTTATCTTCATCCCTTATTTCATCAAAACCCTAACATCTTGTTCTCTGCAACATCGATATCTCCATCATCTTCTCTGATTTGTTGCCATATATCATCTCCAGAGCCGTCACTTTGATCTCTTCCTCCTGCACAAGAAAACATATTTGGACCTGGTTCTCCAATCTGTTGCCATTCATCACCCATGGTGTTGCCGATTGGATTTAATATCATGTGCGATGTCGGATACTCATAGCTTCTACCCGCTACAGCGAGTTCCTCTTGTCGATGTGGTGGTTGTTGCATGTGCAACCATGATGGAGGTAGTATAACCTGCTGATGTAGTAGGTTTGTTTTTTTTATGGTATCCGAAACAAGTGGTGGAAATTGTTATGGTACTAAGTTCTTGAGGTTCATGAAAGTGTAAAATTGTGAATGAATGTTAAGAGGGTGAGTTGATTGTTAGGGGGCGACATAGATGTTGGAGGATGAGATTTGCATAAATAAATATTATGTTGGTATGGGGATTAGTTTTGGGTATCATAAGAATAATTCTTGAGATCCTAAATGATTCTAAGGTAGTTTCATATACCAAAGCTTGCAGTTTTCAAGAAGAAGATATGGAGATGGTGGTGAAGTTTAAATAAGAAAGTAGATAATATAATTAGAGATGGTTATTTGCAGATTGTTATTGAGTAATGTCACATTTCTTCTTAGGGGATAGGGGGTGGTACAACTCTTGGATAAATCTAATGCTAAACAGAAAAAAAATCTAATCGTTGCAACAAAACAAATGACATGGGATCAACTATTATAGTATTATCCATTTAGGAGATATGTAATGAGATAAGGGATGATGGTGGCAACAACCTGCAAATCATGTGTAAGGTTGTGAAATAGGGAAGAGAGAGAGAGGGAGGGTTTGACTTTGGTTAAAAACAGTATATTAATAAAAAGGCCTGAGAAAATACTATAATACCCTCATATGTAAGGCACGTGAGGTAACTTAACTGAGTTTTGGATGACGTTAGTTGTAAATGTTATAGAATGTAACAAAACATGAACATAAACATTAGGTTTAGCCGATTCATAGTGAAATGTATGAAGTACAGTTTAGGTATAGCATAAAGGTTGATTAGTGCAATTTTGTCTTATATTTATATCTTTTGTTCATAACATTGGTGTGCAATGTGGGTTGTACAATTGCTTTGAATAAATTACAAAGGTTGTACGGTTTGGTTACTTTACACGTCATATAGCCACCACGGTTGACGCATACGTGTCATCCGTTCCTGTTGTCTAACTATGCTAATTCTCTCTTTGATGTTTCTTCCTATTCTTTGCATGCAACCTAGCTGAAGACGAAGACTAGTGATGCTTAGAGACTGGAAGTAGTTTTTCGCCGGCTAGGGTACCTATAGATGGGGAAAGAAGAAAGATAAAGGGGTGTTACCGGAGGCAGGGGCCGTAACCGGCGGCAGGGGCAAACTTACATGTAAAGGTGAGGTGAGATGGCGGGCGCACTCCTTAAAAAATTAGTGTATTTTTTAGTAAAAAATCATGATCGCATCCCTTATAAACTTGGTTAAAGTCTTCGATCCCCCAGCCATTGTAGTAGAAAGACAAAGTTCAAATACATGGCTGGATATTTTTCGTTCATTGGTAAATGGCGGAACCATGGCGACAAGGGGGTTTGCTGATAGAGAAGATGGTGAAAGAATAATTGTTTTATGGTATTTTTTTGTCTGAGGTATGTATTGGGTAGCCTAGCCTTATTTAATGTTTTATTTACTTGACAACATATTTAATGGTGAAAGAAAATTGCCTTTTCAATTGTACTGGTCAGACTACATCCATTCAAAAAAAATAGTTATACAAAGTTAATATGACAACATATATATTAATGAAAGTAATTCAAATACCTAAGGGGAAAGACTAGTTTTTTTTTGTTCCTTGATTATAACAAAAACTTAGTTTATTTCTAAAAACTTAAATTATTTCAAAACCCTAAATTATTGTTAAAACTTCAATTACTTAAAAAAAAAGAAAAGAAGGAAGAGGATAGTCCGGTCTAAGTGGCGTCACTAAATATGGTAAGAATGAGTCGTGGATTGTTTAATTGACGTGATGTAAGGAAATTGATGGAACTTAGGGTAGAGGGGTTAAGTGCATCCACCCCCTATTTGTAAAATCCCAACCGTAACTCAGGTGATTATGTACAATTGATACACTTATAGTGGAAGTAAATTGAACTTTCATTAAAACTTATAATTGTCTTTAATTGTTTAGAAAATTATTTATTTACAAACTCTTAACACTAAGAACTCTTTGGTCTTCTAAGCTTAATAACTTCCAAGTAGTTCCTACAATTGTCTCACTGATTACCTCACATAAGTATACTCAAAATGATGTTAGGTATATGCTGGGGAGCTCATATAATACAATTTACAAAATAATCACATTGACAATTATACATACACAATATGGGTTATGACTATTGTACTGCCTATCCCATAACCACTGTACAACTCACACACTAACCCCTAGTAGTGTCACCACAGCCATCATGTAGTTATGGAATCCGTTACTGAGTGCATGGTTACACCATACTAGACACCCCTGGCCCTATTTCAAGTTTTCATAACGTATTCCTTAAGCATACAAGGATCCTTTATACCCCCACAGATACACATACTACAACATTCTTATTTATTACAATTTGGACACAAGTATACTATCACAGTTTTTATAAACAAACATGATAACTCACGTATTTAAGAGTTGCTTATTAGCTACTAATACAACCGGGTAATATCTTAGGGTCCTGACACAATTACATAATCCTAGGTTAGGCAATGGTAGATCTAACCAGTTATTATCATGGTTGGATATTAATTAACGTTGTCTTGTTTAAGCATGGTTGATCAGTCCATGCCTAACTAAGATTAGGCTACCAATAACCGCCCCTAACAATAACCCTAATACCTAAAAATAATAATACGAACACTACTACTACTAATGATATTAGTACTAATAATAATACTAATATTAACTACTAACATTAAATAATAAATAACTAAACATAAACTTAAACGAGGATAATTATCCTCAACAGATTGATGTTCAGTCTCCCTACTCATTCTCCTACTCGCTCAAAAACAGTATTGACAACAACCAGCAAAAGGTACTACATACTCAAGATTTTCTATACAAGAGCATTCCCATTAAAAAAAAGTAATACTCTAAATGAAATACTTAAGGTTCTATATATACAAAGGAGTGGTCGGTGGGTTTAGACATTTCATCGATGTGGGATGAAAATATCATGCATACTTGTTGCTTGTTTCGTTCGTACAAATTTTTTAAATATTAAGTTATAAATATTATTATTATATTATTATAATTAATTTAGTTGTTTCATTTGTTTTTCTTTTATAACTTTTAAAATATAACATTTTACAAAATTACAAATATACTATTAAGATGATCTTATCTTTCTCTACGTTTTGACCTAAGTTTCGTTTAAAAATGAAGTATGATTAAATATAATATATTTTATTATTAATATTAAACGGTCTTCTATAATAGCCAAGGCTCTTCAAATATTTCATATTTCACATAACAATCTTACTTGTTACTTACTCGTTCGACAATATATGATTTAGAAGTTTCATATATTTTTATTTTTGTCTACAAAATGGGGTGTTACAATTCTACCCCTCTTAAATTTGTCCTTGAAACCTGTCAAAACGTGAATAACTAAGGTAATGATTTCTTCATCTCATCTCCTCTTTCTTGTAAAACACCTGATCATTTCCTATGTTTCGATTATAGTATTTTTTGGCATACTTGTTTTATCTTTGTGTCTAGAACCTTTGTATATGAGTCTTCTGTGCATATCACATTATTCCTGAAACCAATGCATTTCTTGCTTCTGTGTATGGTAGATTTTAGTTTTTCATTGACTTCCATATCCACTAAAGATACATAAGTAGTCGCGCCCGCCAAACTTGATAATTATTGTTGTCTGAAAATTATATGAGCAAAAAACAGAAATCCCAATTACCTATAAAGTCTTTAATACATGCTCTTAGCATGTCTTCGAGCATTCGAATATTGTTTCTTTTAAAGGTGATATCTCCAGCATCAACTTATTACCTACTTGAAATTCTAAGAGCCTACGCCTTTGATTTTCATAACTCTTTTGTCGATCATGGGAACTTTTTATGCTTTCTTTAATATGCTTGATATTGTCAATTGTTTGTTGAATAATCTTAGGTCCGGATAATTGACTTTTACCTACTTTAGTCTAACATATAGGAGTCCTACATTTCCTCTAACATAACACTTCATAAGGTGCTCTTTTTATATTGATGTGGTAACTATTATCGTATGAGGATGCGATCAATGGTAGATGGACGTCCCAACCACTACCAAAGCCAATTAGGCATTCATGGAGCATACATTCTAATGCCTGGATAGTTTGTTCACTTTGCCTGTTAGTATGAGGGTGGTATGTGTGCTCAAATTTACACGAGTTCCTAGCACTTTCTAGAAACTTTGTCAGATATGTTCCAGGTATGCGCACTATGTCACAAGACTAATCTCACTAATATAGCCTTTGGCAATACCTTTCTATATTATAGTCCTTGAAAATAGGCTATCACATATACAACATTGTGTCTATGACTCGATCTTGGGAGTTTAGTAACATAGTCCATTATTACTTTCTCCTATTTCCATTCAGTGATTCCAGGTTGTTGTAGGTAGCTAAATGGCTTCTGATGTTATACCATAACTCTTATACAGGTAAGGTATTCTTCTACATACCTTGCCATAGTTTCTTTCATCTCCGATTAATAGTTAATTCTTAAATCCTTATATGTCTAATCTCTCGTAGGAAATATCTATATAGACTTATAGGCTTCCTATTATATTGAATTTTATAATCTACCAAAACTATGAAACCATATTCGGTTGTCGAATCTTAACATTTTATCATTTCCAGGTGTTTATAATTTTTGTCTCTTGACCACTTTTTTTTATAATGAGATATGCCATCAAGTTTCTTGTAGTGTACCCTTCATTTTGTTTAAGAGGTTTATTTTAACATCAAATCTAAATGCACATATTCTTATTGGTTGTGTTTTCTTCTGAACTGAGTGCATCCACAACTACGTTTTCCCTAAAAGCTAAGTTCTTCATATCCATTAATACTACAGGTGTGTTGGTCTTATATGAATAGCATCACTAAGAACTTATAGCGACTGTATTCAAGTGTCTATAATAAATGTACATACACGTCGTCCTTTCTTCTTAACAAAGAATCGAAGCTTGTGGGTTTGGGACTTGGGTTACAATGATGATGTTCTTCATCTTTTCCATTCGGTCTCCACACGATTTCTGCTTGATAGAGGGCTAATTTACCTATTTTTATACCTGTATTGATTTTTTTTTCAAGTTACTTAGGCGTCAAGCCTATTGGAAATAGTTTGTTGTTCTAGCTTATCATATAGTTCTTAATGATTTCAACTATCTCCTTTTGACGACCATCAAATTCGACTATAAAGATATGGCTAAAATCTTGGATTCTTGCTTTACATAGGGTTTAAATATGGTTGATACTAAGCTTCTACTCACGTCAGCTTTCAAAATTTTAGAGAAATTCTTGAAGGATATTTGGATTTATGATGGTAGACTCCACATGAATCGATTCATCATTTGTTTTTCTTTTGCCATCATGTAGGAAGCTAGTCATCCTTAATATTCATGACATATTATTTTCCATTAACCACTTGTGTGCTTCTATCACTTCCTTTTTGCCATTAAAGGAAGGAGGGTTGCCAGACATGAAGGATTTGCAAGTACACTTCTTGTACTTATCTTTATTTTTTTTTCTCAGTTGCATTGTCTACAATCTAGGTTGTGAATGACGAGGAAGTTTCCTCTGGTTTATCCTATGATATCTCAATATTCATTTTTGGTTAGTGGCAACCATAATCTTAGCTACCTCAATGACATTTTTCTATATTGACTTGTCATTTAACTGTACTTTTGCGCTTCGCTTGATTCTAACAATCTGGGATGGAGTTTTGTTTCTGAGAGGACTTGTGTTTCTATAGTTAACAATGTTCACCTTTCTTTAGTGTTATCTGATATATTACATAAGTTAGTACAAAAATTAATTTCATTCTATAATGGATCAAAGTGTATACTAGTCTTATTAAACCATATTTTATTAAAGCATATGACTACTTCATACACAATAGCATATTTTCTCTGTTCGATTGTGATTTAAGGAATGCAGACTTGGGTTGCCACATGTCCTAACTAATTATGTGTCTTTTGATAACTTTGATAAAGGTTATGCAAAACCTAATTAAACTAAGTAGATAGTATAAGTAGGGTATCGTATCCATGGTGAATTTGTGGTTGGTGTTTAGCTAGATTATCTAATTAATTAATTAATTAGAAAAAAAATTTCAGATTAAGAAGAAGTAGCCCCCATCCAGAATCCCGATTACCAGTTTAACACAAAAAAACGCGTTTACGGATTCAAACACCACATAGACATAGCCTTGGAATTAATGATTTTGATTAATTATTAGGGACCATTTTTAAATAAGCTATAAAAACCTAACAATCTGTTGCACTATATCAACTACCCACCAATTTACCAACCCGCTAATGATGCAATGAAATCTTTAATACGCTTGGTAAAAGACAAATAGTTCAAATATAATAAACGTTTACCAAAAAGTCAACACAAGTGGTCAAGAGTACTAGTTTCAAATTTAGGTTTACCCAAACTCAATTTAATCCTTAATTGGACACCACATAGACATGGTGCTGAAAGGTTGATTAATTTAAGTGGTAATCAAAAATAGATCTTTGTCATCAAATCTTTTGCGGTTCAATTACCCTATTAACTAGTGTGAGTTAACCTACTCTATATCACCCAACAAGTTATAAGGTTTTGTCAACCGAACAAGTTGTAAAGTAAGAATTCAAAACACATGCAAATAGTTCAAAGAAACCAACACATCAAATTGTCATCAAACGTTGTCAATGTCAACAAAAAATCCAAACACGAATAAAACTGAGAAAAGTGTCAAAACCCTATGAACCGTACGCTTGGAGAAAGCCACCTAATCGCTCATGCTTGAACCACAACCGCCAAAAGGCGGCTGCCTTCCGTGCGCCCACTTCTGTTGTGGGATCTCCTCCAAGATCTGCCATCAAAGTCCCCCTTCAATTATGTTCGTGCGATCCCTTTTATACCTTTTTGTTCTTTCACGCGTCACTCATGGCCCAAGAGGTCAGCCCATATTCCTTTTAAGTGCTTTAGTGGGCCATGTATTGTATCTCCTTTCTAATTAACGGCTCAAGCTCACTATCCATTTATTCATTTGTTGCAGCCCACATAAATCCGAATGACACTTTAAATGCAATCACCATCATTCTCTAGAATTATCTGCACAATTAATGCATTCAGTTTTTATCTCGTAAAACTTTGAAGTTGGATTAACAACAATTAAAATGATTATTTATTGTAACATTCAGTTTAACGAATTCTCATATTTAAACACTTTTGCTACTAACCTCCTTAAGCTGAAAAATATAAACACCTCAAAAAAATTATATTTATCTCAAAAAACATCACATTTTACTAAATAATTAATATCAAATAAAGTGTAACTAAATGCGACGATCATCTTCTCATTTACTTTTACAAGTGTGGGTATTCATCCCATTCACCTTACAGATTAAAAAAAATACCCATACTGAGTGGCGTGATGCCATTATATTTAATGGTGGCATACTGCCTATTATGAACATACCTTACTACTGGGCAACCCATAATAGGAAGGCTAAACACGCTTTCCCTAGCATCAATACCTCATTAGGTATCGATGGATCCGAAATACCCTAATTCCTACGCACATATGATACATCATATTTATTTATTCAAATGTGGGTGTGTTGCGAGCCTTACATGGTTAGAACACCTCTTTCGCCTTCTAAAATTATCATATAAAAATATATAAAACAGACATATATTTTTAGGACAAAATTTATGATCCTTACGTTCACACGAGCCTAGTATAAAAAGTTAACAATCATTCTTCTTAGCCGAGAACATCATAGCTATGATGACATATGACAATATTCTTAGCGACGTGTCTGTTAAGTGACATTATTACTTAGTTGTTAAAATCAAAGTAGTAAAGCTTAAGGGTTCAATTATTCATACTTAAGTAATCTCAGGACAACTAAGATAATCAAGTCTTAATGTCCAAGTCATCTCCTAGTGCCTAAAATGTCCTGGTTAAAGCCTAGGTATTCTTAAGGTAATACCTAATTCGCTGAAACATGTAACACCTCATAAAATTCAGGTCCGGTAATATACCGGCACGTGTACATACACTCGGATAAACCACAAATTAATTAGTTGCTCATCTCGCTCAAACGAATCCAATTAGCATTTTTTTCATGCGCCGGACCGTAAGCTACGATTCCAAACCGTAAGCTACGGTTTGGCTTTCCTGTCCGGAATTTTAACCTAACCGTAACCTATGTTCAAGGACCATAAGTTACGGTCCAGACTTGCTGAATCCTATTTCTACAAATCGTAAGCTACGGTCTGGCGACCATAGCCTGCGGCGAGGTCCTTAAACTCTTTCTTTCATTATTTCAACTTTCAACAAATGACTCCGAGGCCCCTGGACTTCATTATTTTCATAATCAAGCCATCTCTCGATCCAAACGACTCCCGGTTGATGTGATATCTCTTGATTTACCATCCTTGAGTGATCCGCATCATCACCGAACCTTTAGCTTTACAAGTTTAAGTGATTTAACTAGTAAAACCATAAGAACTCGTATTTATCACATTCTAAGCTAGTAACCACTTAAAACTCACTAAAGCACATATTATAACATACGTTAGTGTCCGGGTATTCACACTCTTCATCGGTATGCCACGTGTTGAACGAGAAAAACTAGTTGTATTATTGTTTCACTTGTTATTGTCAAGGGACAATTCATAAAACTATATTCTTTGAGGGACTAAAGTGTCATCATGCCAAAGTTTTGCCAAGATGCCACATATCCTGCAATATGCCACCCTCTTGCAGTTCGTGACATCTATCTAACCACTTATACTGATCTTACAACAACTCTAATACCTGGCATCATCCTCATTCATCCCCTTGCACTATAAATAGCCCACCAATCTCACTCCATTCCTTGCTCATTTCCTCTTCTTCTCTCTATTACACTCTTGGAAGATCCTGGTCATCTAGGAGCATACCTTTGAGTTCTAAATTTTCTTTTGGATCACTTGTAAGTGTTCCATCTCTGCTCTTTTCTTTTATAGGCTTTTAATAGCCAAAAGTTAAGCATTTTCGATAAACGCTTTGACGTTTGGTTAAAACCATCATGGTCTAGCAATGGTTGAAATAAACATGGCTAAGTGATCGTAATTAGGTAGGTATAAATCCCTTAAAAGGGCACATTCTAAGAATCGCGTTTACTAGGTCAATTGACGGGTCAAAGCTAATGTTTTAAAAAGTCAAACGGATCAGATTATATAAATATTATAATATGAGTTTATATATGTTATCAATATGTATTAACACTTAAAAAAGTTGGTAATAATTATTAGAACATGTGGGAACATGTTCGGCTCGCCATTTCCAGTCCTAGGGTCGGTTCGCAACCGAAAGTCACAAAGCTTGACTTCTGCTTTGACTTTCGATTCTGACCCGACTTAGATTAGTTTACTACTTATTTATGGTTGCATTATTATCATAATATAGTATAGCATAACCCTCTAAGGTTATATTACATGATCATAATCATAATCTGAGTTTATGCACAAGTTCCGCTAATATGTCAAACTTTGACTACAATGCCCTTTTTACATAAAATAAGGTTTTAATCATCATCGAACTTGCAATGAATTACCTACTGATATGTTAATATAATTAACATATTATGATGTTATTATTCTGATCATAAACTAAGTTTTATTATGATATCGTAAATTATGCTTTTAAAAGGACCAAAATGCCCTTTGGTGCATAGTCTGGTCCTAAACCATAAACCACACTTATGTATGACATCTTACTGATAATATATCACAAATTTAGTATTTTTCCAAAATGTTTATGATTATAACATCAGAATATATGCAAGTTCCTTTTATACGTCACATAATGATAAATACGCCTTATGAGGCGTAGTTTCGTTTTAAAACCTCAACGGGCATATAAGTTGATATCTTAATGATATTACAACTTATTTAAAGTGTAATAGCATACATAACTTGTTCATGACTCACCCGGTTACCCAATATCGCTTATATACGTACGATTAAGTATATGTAACTAGTTTACAAAAATTAACCGAAACGGGTTTAACCTTATCCTTTTAATCTCAAATTCTAGAATGTTAATTGTTTACCCATGTCATACAAGTCTTAGCACTTGATGGGTTTAAACTACATTCTATCCGGTCATCGCTTAATCTAGCGTATCGTACTGTTTTAATTCTTAAAGCTAGCCGGTCTAAGTCTATGACTTAAATAAGACCCGTTAGCATTCTAATTAGTTAGTTTATGCCATCATTCTAGACTAAAAGCATCCGAGTAAATGCTATCTACACTTATCTATTGATTAAACAACTGAGTTAATATAAACTTTGCTTTTTAAAGTCAAGTACTAGCTCAGGTAAATACTTTTAACTTATTTTCCTATACGGGCTTGGGATACGGTAAATTATTACCGTTTGGTCGGGAATGGGATCAATCGAATGCTAGATTGTGGCTAGTATATCTGCATATTCCGTTTTGATCAATTTTGTTTGATAACTTAAACATTGAAGGTTAACGACCGTGTCCTAGATATCCTCGGATCACTTAAGTTACTAATGGCCACGACCAAAGCACGGGCTGTAGGTATACACCTGACAAATGCGAACGCTAGAATATATTTTACCACAAGTTGAGGATAACTCCTTCGTGGGTTTATAAGTGGCGTGTCAGTTAATCATGTCTCGGTTTCTATACTGGGTCCTATACGTATCGACAAACATGTGAATCTATATACAAAGTTAAAAGCTTAACTTTCCCAAGTTATACCCAAAAGACTATTAGCAACACACAAAATAAGTACTGCGTACTCAGAATTCTCTATACAAAACTGTTCCTATTAAAGAAATTCATACCCTAAATGAAAGAGTTAAGGTTCTATATATACAAAGGAGTGGAAAATGAGTTTAGCTTAGACATTTCATCTACGTCGGATGAAAATGTCATGCATGCTTGGTTGCTTGTTTCCTCCATATAAAGTTTTCAAATATTAAGTTATAAATTTTATTAATATATTACTTTATTAATTCAACTGCTTTCTCGTTTTTCTCTTATAACTTTTAAAATATAAAGTTTTACAAAATTACAAATATACTATTACGACGATCTTATTTTTCTCATATATTTTATTATTCATATTAAACTGTCTGCTATAATAACCAATGCTCGTCAAGATATTCCATATTTCACATAACCATCTTACTTGTTACTTACTCGCTCGACAATATATTAATTATAAGTTTCATGTATTTTGATTTTTGTCTACAAAATAGGGTATTACAATAACGTATATATATTATAACAGTTACGAATTAACTTTATGTTTTTTTTTAATTTACGATTTTGTATATTATCTATTGTTTCATATATATATATGTGTGTATGTATATATATATGTAGTGTGTGTGTGAGGTTTATTGGGGAACACTAAAAAAGTGGGAAACCATGATTTAACATCTTAAAAATTCAAATTAACATGTTAAAATCAAATTTTGTTTTAAAAATATTTTTCTGCGCTTTTCCTTATAAAGATGTGCAGAAACTATTCCAATAAGAAAAAAAAATTGTTTAAAAAATATATATCTTAAAAATTCAACTTAACATGTTAAAAATCATTTGTTAATGTTTTTCGACGCTTTTACATATAAAAAATGTGTAGAAGCTATCAAAAAAACAATTTTGTAAAAAAAATCTACCTTTTTTAACTTTTTTTTTAATTATGTTTTAGTTTTTGAATTTTTATTTATTTAAATTGCTTCTACATGTATTTATAGGAAAAAAAAAAAGCTGAAATTTTAAAATTTTAACATGCTAAATAGAATTTTTAAGATGTTAAATGTATGGTTCACCAGTTTCCCATTTTTTTAATGTTTCCCAATAATCCCTCCCATATATATATATATATATATATATATATATATATATATATATATATATATATAGGGCTGAGTTACATGTAGTTATCTCAAATACCCGACCCAACTCGAATCGACTGGGAAAAAATATTTACCAATAGACACAACGAAAAAGTTACATCCCCATGAGAAAATTTTATGCGTCCACGTAGACTTATTATTATTAATTCAATTGCTTTTTTCGTTTTTCTCTTATAATTTTTAAAATATAATGTTTTATAAAATTACAAATATACTATTAAGACGATCTTATTTTCTCATATATTTTATTACTAATATTAAACGGTCTTCTATAATTGCAAGAGCTCGTCAAGATATTTTATATTTCACATAACCATCTTATGTGTTACTTTATCGTTTGACAATATATGAATTATAAGTTTCATGTATTTTTATTTTTGTCTACAAAATAGGGTGTTACGCTAACATATAATGATTATAACAATTACGAATTAATTTTATGTTTTTTGCCTCTCATTATTTCCATATCCTTAAATCTTATTACCACATCATTTTTCACTCTCTCTCTCTCTATATATACAGAGAGAGAGAGAGAGCGAGAGAGAGATAGAGACGGCATGTATAAATATTAACTCCCTTTTTAAAAGATAGATAACTTGTTTTGTTTACTTTTTATAAAATTTAGGATTTTGTGCATTATCTACTGTTTCATATATATATATAGTGTATTTTACAATTTTGTTTCTCGTACGTTGCGTACGATAATAAAAATATAACATGCGTGATTAGGTTTTTTATCCCATGCATGATTTTGTATGTGCGTGATTATGGTTTTTGATTTTTATAATGTACGTAATATCATCTCATAAAAATCGTACTTTAAGGAATATATGTTAACCAACTACTCTATGTATATATATATATATATTTGTATGAGGCTTGAGTTGTATGTAGTTATCTCAAATAGCTAACCCGGTCTGACCCGACTCGAATCGAGTGAAAAAATATATATTTTGCAATAGACACACGAAAAAACTTCCGCCCCCTGAGAAAAAATTAGGCGTCCGCTAGCGGCAGGTGGTGATCTTTTGCGTAGATTGGTTCATCTAAGGAGTCACCAATAGGTTAGATAGTGAAGTGAGTTTACGAACATTGATTCCACAAAAGGATTTATAATTAATTGACCCATCTGCCCCAAAGTGAAAACCCACTTTTCAATTTCATTTTTGAACTCCAATTCGTTTCAGGCAATTTTGTACGTTATATTCATTGAAGTTATAATATGGATTTAGATATTTACTTTTTTTTGAAGTATTTTGATTGAATTTGGTGTTCAATGTGTTGGTTATCATCCGGGTTTTGTTTAAATTGCTTATATTTTGATGGATTTCTTAAAGTTATGATGTGGATTCAGATGTTTATTGTTTTTTATGCAATTTGATTGCATTTGGTGTTGTTTGTGGTGATTTTCATTTGGGTGTTGCTTAATTGTTTGAGTCTTGATGGTTATCTTGAAAGGTGTTAAGCGCTCTGCTATAGTCGTTTTATCTGATTGATTAGCCGGCCTTAGTTTACTTATCTGATTGATTTATTTATTTATGTATGTGTTAATCTTATGGTCAAGGAAGAGTTGGACCAGGGGGAAGATTTAGCAGTCTGATAGGTCGATCACACCTCACTGATGTTGTTGTCACAGGTATATGTAAATTTTATACAACTTTAAGACTACATTGCTACCATAATTTTAACATTTTTATAACTCAATAATTGGTTGCTTTTAAGATATGTCGTTTTGTTGTTGAAGGTGACAATGGCACGATTCATAGGCAAGGTTTCATATGGTTGAAAAAGTTTTATAGAAAGAAGCTAAAGAACACAAGACCCCGTGTCTTATCGAACAAATGTAAGTGCCCAAACCAAATACAAATTTGCAATCTCATACTGATCAACTCGCCTTTGTCGTTTGTTCATCCACTTTATAGCAATTCAACCTGTCAATCAGTCTAAAAAATTTTTTCAAAAAGATTGAAATATCCAACTTCAAAGCTGTAGTGTATGATGATTTTGAAATTTGGATGAAATTGGTTACATTTAAGAAGATAATTAAGTGTTAATTTTGTTGGATTATACTGTTTATTTGCTGCTTCCATCTTTATATACAGGGGTGCTACAGTTAAATTTCGTACACCTTAGCCCTTTTAGCTGTCCGATTTGGTAGTCTATATTTTTGTAGCCTAATAGTGTTGCTAACCTTTGATATTTTGCTTCTGATATCTGCCACTTTGCATTACCAATTTGTAATATATAGTGACAGGGTGTTTTGTATGTGAATGCCATGAAGGTAAGATTTTAATACTTGTGTGTTGGAAATTGAAGCTATAAAAGAACCGATAATAGAAAGCCAAAATGTTCTACTAATCTTTGATCCTTATAATAAATGAATATCTACTGAAGTCAAGCCCTGTTGAAGACAAAGGTCAAAGGTCTGTCCTAGCAAAGCACTGATGAAGACTCAAAGGTCTGCCTAGGCAAAGCTCTGATGAAGACTAAATCTAAGGTCTGCCAAGGCAAAGCTCTGCTGAAGACTAAAGTTAAGGTCTGCCAAGGCGAAGCTCCACTAAAGCCCAACAGAGGATGTCTCATCAGTTTTTTCTATCAGACTTTGTATTGTATAGTTTATAGTAGTGTTTAGCTTGACAGATATTTTAGTTCGTTTTTTGTTATATGTCACTCTCAATGTGACGTCAACATAAGATGCTCAGCGATTTGCTCTAACTATAAATAGAACAGTACGTGTACTGTTCTATTTATCACTATCACTTCACCTTGACATTTTGTGTACCAGCAAATCAGAGTGATCTTAAGCTGAGGGGGAGTTTGTAATCGTTCATGCATACGTAAATTCATAAATTTATAAAAGCATGTTTGTGAAAGCAATCTTCCTATTGTTGTGAATTCAAAGTTTATTATTTCCACTGCACTATTCATACATGTTTATCCACTTCCATTGATTTCTTCTTAAACATTCACAACAATATAAAATTCAGATCCTAACAATTGATATCAGAGCTTGGTTAATCAAATTTGATTTGAACATCAGCTCTCGCTGCTAATTCGTTTGCTCGTTGGATTGAAAAAAGTGTAAAAGTTTATTTACATTCAAAGTAATCTAAACAAAAACCTGTTTTACAAACAATCTAAAATGTCTCAAAATTTACAGATCCTCACAACACCGACATCATGTTTAAACCACCGATTCTAGTTAGATCATAGTATAATATCTGGCAGAGACATATGGGCCATGTTCTTACTCAGCAAAACACCGGTTGCTGGAAGTCGATAATCTTTGGACCTCATGTTCGAATGATACCGAGTTTTGAGGACCCTATAGTCCAAGTACCAAAGAATCATGAAAATTACTTCGGGCAAGATTTCCAAAAGATCGAGCTAGATGCAAAGGCATTTAACATCGGCCTCTGCATTGCCAAACGATATCTATGCTGGCCTGTTGCATTGCAACAGTGCAAAGGAGTTATGGTATTTTTCTGAAAGAGCAATTTGGTGGGACTAAGGAAGTAATTGAAAAAAACATAGCGGTTTTGAATCAACAATATGAAACATTTTGTCATGTGAAAGGAGAGTCATTAACCCAACAGTTTGAAAGATTTAGCTATCTCATTAGTGAGCTTAAACAGGTTAATGTTGAGTTTGCAAATTAGACTTTAAATAGTCGTTTTCTTATATCATTATCAGACAAGTGGGACATTATAGCTTTTGTAACTAGAAATTTGGTTAGGTTCAAAGAGATGAGTCTAACCCAGCTTCATGGTAGGCTCCTCACTTATGAGAGAGAGCTGAACTAGAAAATGAAGCTACAAGAGTCTGGCAAATTGGCTGATGACTATGCATTCGGTAGTACAACACTTTTTGGCCAAGAAGAAGCCTCTGTCAGCTGTAAGGATCAGAGTTATGATCATTTCATTGACATAACCTCTGGTGGTAGTTTCAGCTCTGATTCTTGCACGCCAAATTATGCTTTTACTGCAAATAGGGAAAGCCAAACTTCTAATCACTTATCCTTTGAGTTGAATGACCTTCAACATTTTGACCCTACAAATTTGGAAAAGATGTATATTTTGCACCAGCTTGCTTTGTTGAGTGTTAGGGCTAGCAAGTATTACAAGAGAACTAGTAGAAAGTTTTCATGGTTGCATGGGGGGTTAAAAGTTGGTTCGGATAAATCAAAGATTAAATGTTACAAGTGTAATAGGCTAGGTCACTTTGCTATAGAATGTAGGTCTCAAACTTCTGGACCAAGTATCATACATCCTAGCCCTAGACCTCAAAACACTGTCCATTATTTCCAATATACCCCTGCTCCTTATATGCAAAGAACTGCTCATTTTACACACCTTGCTACCACTGTTCCTGTGCAATATGTTCAAACCACTGTTCCTCAAATTCAATATGTTCAAGTACCAGCTTCTCAGGTTCAAATGTAACCTACACAACAAGTTACTCAAACCACTGCTCCAGCGGAGGTTAATCAACAGAGCTTCTTTACTCAGGGCTTTGTTGATTGGAGTAGCTTGCCTGAGGATATGACTGATGAAAACTTTGCTGTAATTGCTAACACTGAAAAGAAACAAAATGAATTTTTCTTTATGGCATTAGAGTCTAAAGTTGAGGATGTTGAATTTGAGAAAGTGGAACCTAAGTGTGTTGTGTCTGATGTTCATGATGAAACAGTTGTTACAAAAGAAAATGCTGATAAAGAACTGAAATCACTGTCTAACCCATGGCTACTACTAAGGTATCTCCTCAGGTCTTAAAAGATATATGTTCAGATAAATGCATTATAACTTCTGCTAACATAAAAGAGGTAAATGAAAACCTTAGGAATAAGATTTTGGATGTTGACTTGCAGTTTGAGAAACTTTCAAAAGAGTTAAAAACAAAACTGTTTGAAAAAGAATCTGAAATCAGCAGCTCAAAACATAAAGCCAGCATAACCAAGGACCAACTCCAAACTATGATAGAAAAATATCAGGTTTGCAAAAAAAAGTTGGAATCCACCCAAGTCACTTGTGAAAAATGGGTGGAGTCCTATAAAGGTTATGAGATTTTGCTAGAAAACCACGTCAAAAGTAACATAAAAATTGGCATAGGATTCAAGAAAAATGACCAAGTTTCTGAAAATGTTACTGGAAATGATTCTGGTATGGTTGAAATTATTCCAACAAACCTTTCTGGTCAAGAAATCAAGGTCACTGACAAAAATGGAAACAAAATTTTTCTAAAAAGACATGAGGGATCCTCAACTTTTGAGGAAATTGAGAAATATCAATTTAAACCCACATGCTCGGATGAACCTGACATCCTTGAAAATTTCAAACCAATGGATTTTTCAACCGTTGAAGGTGTCAAAGCACCAAAAGCAAGAATTATTCTCATAACAGATTTACCAGCATATGTTACAAAAAGTCTAAAAAAGGGAAAAAGAAAGAAACAGTCAAAATCATGGTTTGTGATTTTTGTGAAAAGAAGAACAATGTTACCAAAAACTGTTTTGTTCTAAAAGCTTATGACATTAACAAAACAAGTGTGATCATTAATTCTCCAAACTGCACAATTTGTAATAAAACAAATCATAAAACTCAAGAGTGTGTTTATTTCAGAAACTTTGATGTGAAAAAGAATGAGTATAAATCCAAAACACTGGAGAGTTCAAAGACTAGTACTTCAAAAGGAATGTCTAAACAGACCTTTGTGCCTGTTGAAACATCTGTTACCAAAGCACTGCACAAAACCTCTACTCTTAGAGAGGTGTAAGTAACAGATGCACCACCTGCTAATCAGTACCCAAGAGGATATGACCAACCAATTTACCAAAAGGTACCTCTTAGTTATGAGGGTTACAAAATGCTCTCAAAACCTAGAGTAAATAGGCCTCCTCATGGTTACTATCATCTGGTAGGAAAAAGGGTCTCAACAGATGTTATAAAGAGTTGTTCAAACCACTGACCATTCTTCTAAATTTGAGACTGACATGTCTGTGACCCCTTCCAAAGCCAATTTGGCTTTGGAAACCCACCTAAACTAATTAATTACCACTGTGTAGGGAGCTTCTACTTGTCTTGATAGTTTATGGTATGTAGATAGTGGAGGCCTAGGCAGATGACAGGATATACAACCCTTCTCAAAGACTTCAGGGCTCATAGAGTGGGTGATATATCCTTTGGTAATAATTCAAAAGAGAAGGTGCTTGGGTCAGGAACTGTTCATGCTGGGAAACTCAAATTTGAAAATGTCAATCTTATTGACAAACTGAAATTTAATCTTTTTAGTGTTTCACAAATGAGTGACAAGGGCTATGGGTCACTCTTAACTAAGAAAACTTGTCAGATTGTTGGCCAGAAGTGGTTAAAAAGATTGATCAAATCATAGCTGAGAGCAAAGCATAACTTGTTGCTCATAGGAGTGGCAATGTGTATGTGGTTGATATGTTGAAGGATAATCCAATGACTTATGACTATCTATTCTCAGCTGGCTCTAACAAAGAGACAGATTTATGGTACAGAAGACTTGGGGACACAAATCTGAAAACTATCATCACACTCTCTAAACAAGCCCTTGTAAGAGGTCTACCACAAAATTTTTTCACAAGAGATGAACATTGTGTTTCCTGTTTAAAAGGCAAACAACATAAAGTTCATACAAGCCCATTGGTGAGTTCAAAAGAAGTCAATGCTTACAATTGTTGCATATGGACTTGTTTGGCCCTGTAAAAATCATGAGCCTTAAACAAAAAGGTATTGCCTTGTTATTGTTGATGATTTTTCTAGGTTTACTTGGACATACTTTTTGCACTCCAAGGATGAGACTACAGGCATCTTGCAGGGATTTGTGAAACAAGTTGAAAAGCAATTTGACCTGCTAGTAAAAGTCTTCAGGAGTGACAATGGCATAGAGTTCAGAAATAAAGAGTTGGATGATTTCTGTGTGTCAAAAGGAATTGTAAGGGAGTACCTCATTCCAAGAACACTAGAAAAAAATGGGGTGGTTGAAAAGAAAAATAGGACTGTGATTGAAGCTGCCAGAACAATGCTTGCAGACTCAGGTTTACCCTTAACCTTTTGGGCAGAGGTTGTAAATACTGCTTGCTATGTGCAGAACAGAATTTTGATAAACTCTAAGCATCAAACAACTGCTTATGAAATTCTGTCTAAGATAAAACCACTAATCTAATACTTCAAAATCTTTAGCTGCCCATGTTTTATTTTGAACTTAAAAGATTCAATTTCAAATTTTGCAGCCAAAGTATATTGTAGTTATTTTTTGGGATACTCAACCACTACTAAAGCCTATAGAGTCGTTAATTCAACGACTAGGTGTGTGGAAGAGACCTAGAATGTAAAGTTCAATGAACTTTCTTCATTAAAAATCCCAGCAAAGCCCATAGAATTGTTTGATCTAGATAAATTTACATTTGATGATAAAATCACTAAACCATAACTCAGTTGTTTACATCCCTGAATAATTGAGTCTTATTCACTTACAAAATTTAACATAAATTAACCTATCCAGCCCACAACTACACCAAGTCTATTCGAACAGATATGAACACCACCAAAATGCACTAAAAGACCCCACTAGACGTTGCAGGCGAATAATCTGGTGAATATCCGGTGACTTAGACTGTCAAATAATGTGCTGAATATCCTGCAACTTCAGTCACTTGTCTATTGATTACATCACAACTGTGTCAACAGATTCCCCCATGACTGATGCTTTGGCATGTAAAAACTTTGACTTGAGTTTTTACAGGAAACCCAAATCTTCAAAGCTTCTATACCATACCTCCCCCTCAAAATACACATATCCAGATTAGTCAGAAACTCAAGCTCAATCAACTACCATCACCTCCACTTAGGCTAGCTTTATGTTTGCTTTGTTTTTCAATTTTCTGCAGCAAGTCATCAGTTTTGTCTCAAAAACTACAACACAGTCAAACATTAATCTTCAAGGTACGAACACGATCCTCTGGTTAACACACTTCAATCTTCATGAGAACTAACAAACCTAAAAACAAACATTACAGCTTCACCATCTTAACGATAATCCTATCCGCGTTCAGTTTAATGCAACATCATTGTTGCTTCGATCCTTAGATCTCCAAAACCCAAGCAACAATTGATAGAAACTTTAACACTACATTGAACAACATCAAATAAGTCAACGATCACAAAAACCTGAAATCCCATTTTGTTACCGAATTCCAGCTCATCAATAATGAAACTCCTTGTAACGTTCTTGATCCACTAGGACTGTTAGTTGAAAGAGGTTAGATCACAAGAACTTCATTGTTGGATAAACAAAATGGCAGTCATGAACTAATCACAAACTGATCCAATACATTCCCTACCAACATATCTCTATCATCATGAACTGATCACAAACTTATCATACCCGATCCCAAATAGCCAAATTCGAGTTGAAATTTAATGCATAAAGTCCCGAAAATATATTCCATAATTTTTCAAAACAATCATCCCCTTTCTCATTCAAGAAAATTTCCTGAAAATACTTCTTTATTTTTTAGGGAGATATGCGTCTCAATAACACACCAGGTAAACACCTCGAATCAAATCTTCTTGAAAATACCATCCATCTTCACAATCTACATCTTTACTAAACGATTGAGCGACAAAGCAAATGATTAAACAATAGTCAAAAATTGAACAATCAATCAAATGATTGAACATAAACCTTAGCGATTGAAGAAATTTCAAATGATTGAACTTAGTCACTAAAACTTTCAAATGAATGAGCTCAATCACTAAAACTCTCAAAGGAATGCCTTAACCACTAAAACTATTAAATGAATGAGCTCAATCACTAAAACTCTCAAACAAATGAGCTCAATCAGTAAAAAATCTAAACAAATGAGCATAATAGCTAAAGTTAGTTAGTGATTGAGTCTCAATCACTAACAAATTCTAAATGACTAAGACCTGTTAGAACTCAGATGACGGTTATCAGCTCTGGTCACCTTTTCCAGCCAAATCCTCGTTGAAAAAGCATAAAGACACTCAAATCTTGATGAATTTTGACGTAAAAAGGATCCTTGAACTCGAAGTTAACATAAACAACAATCCTGTTTGAACCAACTATATCATATTTCATCAAATTTTAACCAAATTCAATTAAATTCAAGAGCTCGACCATTTAATAACATTGTTTAGGTGTATTAGATCTAGTGTCAGCTCTGATACCACTTGTAGGACCGTTTTTCTAGATTGAATTTGATATAAATGATAACATGATATAGGAAAACAAATTTGGTACATAAACGTTAACAAAGCAACACGGAATCATAAATACCAAAAGAGTTTGCTCCAACATTTAAGCTATGATCTCTTCTCAAACACACTCGTTCAATCACTGTAAACCTAAATATGACTCTCAGATGTTCTAAAGATTATGAGAAATTTCAAGTGATTGGGTTTATACAGGTGCGTAACTTAATCACTAAACCATGACTCAATTGTTTGAATCCCTAAACAATTGAGCTTCAGTCACTTACAAACTTAACCATAAATTAACCTATATAGCACATGACGGACACACCAAGATGCACTAACAACCCTCTAGGATCTGAAGGGTCACTTAAAGCTTCTAGGACAACTAGTGCAAGATTTTGTGACCTTGATCAAGTCCAAGCATGCTAAAATGTCCATTACTCAAATCCTCAAGTAAACTACTCCAATCTACAAAGATTTGGGTGAAAAAGCTTTACTGAGTAGTTTCTAATGTATGGGAACCAGTAGTTTGAGAAATTATGGGTAAATGAGCCTGGAACTGAGTTTGTGCAATTAACGGTGATTGAACATGTGCTTGTGACATATTGAACTATGGCATTTGAGATCGAGAGGGACCATTCATATATGGGTATGAATTTTGAGTAGGTCCATGTGCAAAGTGAGATGTAGACTGTGTGTTGGGTCTTGGGATCTAGGTTACTATGAGAAAAATTGATATGCATTTTGATAGCTTGAATACTAATCTACAGCTGATTGACCCATTTGATTAGGATAAGTCACACTTGGTATAGAAGTTTGTGCTAGATTTCTACACTCCTTAGCAAAGTGACATAACCTGTGACACTTAAAACATTCAACCTTTGATTTTTCTCAAATTTATCCCTACCCTCAGTCAGGGAAATCTCCTACCATTTGTTGTTGTGAAACTTGTTTGATTTAACACTCAAAAGTGAAAGTTGGTCCAGGAGATCAAATTCTTCCTAGTTAATAGGGTCTATAGGTTTAATACTCAATCACTTCATTGTTACCACTTTCAGTTCTTGTTGTACAGAGGTCATGAAATCGTCAGTTGAAGTGCAAGAGGAGGTTGCAGAGTCACGATGGTGATGTGGATTTTAGGGGCGTACACCAATGAGGGTTGTTACATGAGAGGAAAGAAGACAAATGGTGGTAATTTTTCGGGAATCAAATCAACTCAAACAACTTCCTATAATGGTTGCCATCTTAGGGCATAAGTCCACCCCTTCTCTTTGCTACCATTAGTTCGTAAGATCCTTCTTCTTTTCTAACTCGCAGACGCTCTAAATAGCTCGTAAGATCCTTCTTATTTTCCACCACCAACTCATAAGATCACATGAATCAAATATGTTACGCTTTTGGACTCTTTATATATGCCCGGCCGAAGTTCGTTTGATTTGTTAGGGTTTAGATAGGTCCACCTGTTGTAGATAGATTTCAGTTTTTAGTGTTTGAAATGATTTATGTTGAATTTTTCTTAGGGTAGATACAATTGATTTAAGTTGATTGGCATATCATGTATTTTATGAATTAATTGTGTAAATATAGTTTAGTTAAACTATAAGGTAGCTTTTATGTAAATTAGATGTTTTATTTGCTAAAGAAGTGTGAAAACATATCACACCAACTACAAAGCCAGCTGAATTCTAGAATTTATGAATGCTTAGATTGTATTTGAATGTCAGTAAAATTAACGAGTTACAAGTAGAATATTATATGTGATGGAATTAGGGATGTTTAAGTAGTGAGTAGATCTACATTGATCTTGTTGTCTTCTAAAATCTAATAGTTCTAGATTCTAATTGTTTATTCATTTAATGTATAAGCTAAAAACCATTTTCAAGATTTTGAGTGATAGAAAAGCATTAAGATCTAAAGCATGAAGTAGATATTTTTCGATCAGTTGTTATCATAATGTTCTGATTCTTGTATCTTTTTTACCATGCTGTGTCAGGACATGCGTTGTAGGGCTCTAATATCCGTGAGACAATATCTGATGTTTTAGGTTTGTTCAGTTCAATAAGTCAAATATATTGTTTTCGTAAAAAAGTTACCTAAGCAATTTTGTGATCGAATTTGTTATGTGTGATAGTGTGTTGGACTTTAATTATCAAATAAAAATGTTATAAAACTTGTTGTGAATCGTTGGACAAAGATGCTAAGTGATTGTAATATAATATTGTTTAAATTACCAAAAATACTACTCATAATATTGAAATCTGGCTAAGGATACGGGAACGAATTGACTGATAAAGTAACTAAGTACACGATGGATTACGAGGAAAGCCCTTGGTTAGTGTAGATCACCGGCACAAAACCTCGGGCGCCGACTGTAAAGTCGTCTACCACAGTTTTACTATAGAATATATGAAAATTACAATTCCAGAACTTTTCTAATCAATAATGATTCCTAATGTGAGTGTAAGTGAAAGTGATTGTTGCGAGTGATCTGCAAGAAGAAGTGTTAGTAATCGAAAAAATGAGAGTGTGGTGTAGTGCCTAATTATTATATAGCGTCTATTTATAATGCAAAAATGTAACAGAATATCTCGAAATATAGAGAATGCTGAAGAATATTCCATTCTGAACTTTGCAGACTTGTTCTCCAAGCTTCACACATGCACATTAACTATAATCCCAATATTCTCGTCGATATTCCCATAGGATATTCATTTATGACCATTACATGACTCGTTACTCGTATTCTTCAACGTAATCCGATTAATCAATGACCAAGTCTTTCATATATTCCATGTATTAATTAAATAACATGTGCATGAAATAAGTTAGTAATAAATCAGTATTAGGTTCGGGATATCAAACGTATCCGTATACCAAGACTCCAAATCATATTAGAGTATCAGTTAGAATTCAATTTTCACCCATAACAATAGTAAACTGAGTCAACTCATTCAAACCTGAGTGTTAGGAATTACCCGATTAGTTAAATTATAGATATATGTATTTATTGTGCATATTAATTGCGTATCGCGTGTGGGACTGAAATGCACTTTCAAACAAATTTACATGTGGGACTGAAATGCACTTTCAAACAAATTTACAGACAATGTACAAGTATAAATACATTGTGATTGATGGTGATTTAGGACTAACACGAGCGTAAGTCTGGAAACCGATTCAGGGCTATTGTAATTGAGGCAAGTCAAGATCCCTAGTTTGTTCTAGCTTTTTATGTAGTTTAACTGCTGTGAATTGAGGTAAATTCTTTTATTACTCCTAGGCATCAAGAGGAAGAACAAGGGAGTAGTTCTACATTTACACACCAAGATAAAACTTGAAACTTTGCTCTTCTTGAATAATGATGATTTGTTTACATATTTGACTAAGTAATTCTTATTTTGAATTGAAGTAAGGGTGTGTTACCACATGTTTAAAGATTATCAATGTAACCAGATAATGATCTAATATATGGGAGATGCATGTATTGTTAAGATGGTGTAGTAATAGTTATGCATGGTCATGTTGTTGATGTGTATGCTATGCTAGCAAGAATATGTTATTGGGTTTTGGTGTATATGTAAAAAGGGATGCAATTTAATATAAAACAGATGTGGCTATTTAGATGGGACTTCATTTAATGTAGATGCAATATTTTCTTAGGATGGTGGAAGCAAAGATGAGTACACAGATGCTGATACTAATGAAGTTTGTGAAGAATGCTCGACTTTTGTGGCAACATATATTTTCTAGTGATATTTTGTATCGACGTTAATGAAATATTGTTAACTTTGAAGTGTTTGTTAGTATTTTATGAAATGGATTTTTTTGCTATATATGCTTTTTATCTTGATTGTAGGACGTTAACTGTCATTTAATGTGAAAATTAGTAATTCTACCAATATATATATATATATATATATATATATATATATATATATATATATGGGAAGGATTTTTTTCTACATATATTTGAAAATTTTTTACAAAAGAAACAAAAAAATGCGGAGTAGTTTATTTTTAAAAAAATATTAAAAATTTAATGTTACATAATATATATGTCAAAAAAATGTAACATATAAATTTTGAACATTTTTTTAAAAAGTAAGCACTTTTTTACATTTTTTAATAAAAATGTTTAAGTACATTAATGTTACATTCCCTTATTTTTTTAGAAAAAAAAATAAAAATGTTACATAGGGTTTTCTTGAGTTTTCTCAACTTAAGTGGGTTTTCGTTTTATCTTTCACACACACACACACACACACATATATTATATATATGTGTATATATATATATGTATATATATATGTGTATATATATATATGTATATATGTGTGTGTGGGGGTGGTTCTTATAAAAAGAGGCTAATGTGTGAGAAGTGTGAGAAATATTCTGGTGAGGACATGTGGCAATCATTAATATTAAAGATTAAGGGTAAGATTACACACACACACACACACATATATATATATATATATATATGTATATATATATGTGTATATATATATATGTATATATGTGTGTGTGGGGGTGGTTCTTTATAGAACAGAGATAAAATATTCATGAAACCGATTTAGGAGTTATTTTAGAAGATTGTCACATCCCGATCCGCAGTGTTGTCACACCCCAACCGATGGCGGAAACATCGGGACGGGACGAAATAGATTGCTCGAGTCAACATATCACTAGTTTGCGACAATAGTTAAGATAACAAAATTTCATTTCATTTCAAAATTTGTCAAGTACAACATAAGAAATTTCAATGTACAACATTTAAAAGATTTAAGTACAACATGATTAACAATATGCAACATAAAGTCTAGTAATTTCTAAGTGCGTTTCTAGGAAGTCTAAATTTCATCAATGGCGTCATCCTTAATCTGCAACATGTTAAAAGTATAGTTCAACACAAAAGCATTGGCGAGTACACAAATTTGATATAGCATAAGTATGAAATAGTTTAAACGAATCCACATGTTAAAATAGAATACTTGATTAATGTAAACAAGGCATGCGATTTACAAGTCAATCCTCAAGTGTCACCGCAAAATAGAATAAACTTAACACGACCTCAAGAATACGGGTGGTGCGTTACTCCTATAGCGCTATACATCTTAAGGGGAGGCTCGTACGAAGTTAATGACAAGTCGTATCCCATAAGAATGTTCCAAGTATACAAATCACGTATGATGGATTGTTTATGTGTTTGCATAAAAGTATAAGTGTAATTGTGCATTTTGATAGGTTAACATATTGCACCCAAAGTGTAAAGCGTAAAAGGGTGGTCAAGGGTACTCACGGTTTTGAAAGCTTCCAAAGAAGAACCTACACGAAGGAAGCAGGTTTATAAGTATTCTGGCATGGGAAAACAAATCCGATTTCAGAACAGAATTGGCAGAAAGTTTACGTAAGAAAACACATCGAAAAATAATGAACTGTTGCACTTCGTACGAAGTGGTAGTCCACTTCTACGAGGTGTATATATCCACTTCGTACAAGGTGACTGTCCACCTCGAGCGAGGTGTTAGTTCACTCCGTATAGAGTCGTCTATTAACGTTTTGGCTCGTTCTAGAACCCGTTTGGACATTGAATTTGTGAACGAGGAATCTGGGGACGAGGTTGAATAGTCTAGAAAGTACGTTTATGTGTATTTATATGTTATATAGATTATATAGTCCTTCAAATACGTCATGGAAGTCAAGCATAGGGGTGCGAACACCTCGTTATATGATTCACCAACGCGCAAGGTTTGTCAACCCGGTTGGTCATGAATTACTGAAATTTAGAGTCTTCTAAAACGTTATCAGCCGAGTGAGCGAGCTAGGTGCGTGCAACCCGAACATAATGGTGTTTGGGGATGTGTCGTAGCGTTGTTACTCTAATGAAGATCAAATCGGTTTTAGGAGACAAACTTGTACAAAATAGTGACGGAACTTAATTTGGATAGTCTAGACTTCCAACGTTCTCGCATTAGCTTACTAAGTTGTTGAACTTCAGTTTTAGCTCACTTGTTTTGTTGTAAAGAATTAAAAGAGAGTAGAAGAAATAGAGAAATCTTGTGAAAGTTGAGAGTTTTGTGAGATAAGACTCACTTAGAAACTTGAAGAATTCTGCGAATTGCTTTGCAAATACGAGTGGGAGTGACTGAGAATTCAGAAGTTTGGAAAATGGAGGAGGAGGGCTTGATTTATAGGCAAGGGAGCTGGCAGAAGCACTCGTGCGAGGTCTCACTTCGTACGAGGTGTGCTTCACCTCATGCGAGGTGAGCACACTTCGTACAAGGTGAACTCAACTCGTATGAGGTGCTTGGTTTAGGCTAAGTTTTCGCGTTTTACTCAGTTTAAGCGTTTTTAAGCATTGGAATGTATTGTGTGTACATAGCATGTATCTTCAATGTATATTTGCATAAAAGTCATGAATTTAAATGATTGTTTGCATGGTTACTCGAGTATGAATGTATGAATAGCACATGTTAACATGTATTTTTGTTTGAATAACAAGTATACACGTATGCATAAGGTATAAATGTTCATTATGATTGACGTCTCAGATTACAAGGTTGAAAGGAAATACTAAATGGTAAGAATAAAAGTTTCCATAAATAAAAACACAATTAGACTTTTTAAATATGAAAAGTACAAGAATGCGAGGCGTTACAAGTGTAATGGTACGGAGCATGATGATTGTCTATAACCTATGACCCTATTATAAGTTTAAATAATTAAAAGCACCAAATTTAATTTGTCACACATGATCCAAGAATATTTTCATCAACACTTTATACATTATTCAAAAGGTAATAAATCATAAACAATTCTCCCATTTATTACTAAGGCACATCCTATATGTCTTCAACATCAAACCCTATCAAAATCATGTACGTGTATAGTGCGTAACAGGTCTTTGGTCAACATAATGTTGGTGAATAGATTTTTTTAAATAACATGTTTTACTTTATTATATGATTTGTTTTACTTAGAGATCATTTAAAAACATTTTAACATGTAATTTTCATGTGTTTTAGAAATATCCATAATCACCACAATCACCAAATCATAACAACAAACAATTAACCACAATCACAATGTAAACATAATAGAAACAATAAGCCCCGAAAAGTGAATCTGCGAAACAATGACGGCGATGCCAAGTTCGACCCATGGCCGTGGGGAACCGGTCAGCTAGGTAGATCCACACGAAACATGTTACACAAAGTGTATAAATATATAGACACACGTATATGCAACAATAGTTACAAGATACCATAGAAATATTAGAAACATGATCACAATACACATAGCGATACATAGATCTTGCATGTTTATTCAAAATAGGGAACAATAGAAAAATCATAAAACATGATATACCCCAAAAACATTTAGTGACTAAAAAGGAGAGAGAGATAAATCTACTCACTTGCTACGAAGATATGATCCACGAGAATTACCGCACCAAAGGAATTGGATGAAATCTAAAACAATAACTCACACTAACATATAAATAAACGAAATCCTAAACGAACGGATATTGTTTTAATTTTAAGAAATTGGGTTCTCCTATTTGAGGACTTCAATGTTTATTCAATATAATATAATATATAAATCCCTATTTGCATAAATAGTCGTGATTAATATAATAATAACAATTTAATATGTTATCATACTCAATAATTGTCTTCAAAGTTAGATAAATTAATAAAATTCATCTAACAAATTACTAAATCAGATTTCTAAGATTATCACGTATTTTAATTTAAAACAAATATTTTATAAAGGAATTTATTTGTGTATCAATTTCATAAATACTTTATTTACATAAAAATTATCAAAAATTATGAAAAATCCATAAAAATTGTTTAACACCTATATAATCTATAAAAATTAATAAAATATTTATAAAATTCTATTTGTGATAATCTCGTATTTTTAAATGATTAAAACGCATATAAACCAGAATAAATCCAATTTAAATTTAAAGACTCCCAAAAATCATAGAAAAATTCAATAAAGATTCCATAGCATTTATATAATATATAAAATCAATGGTAACGTATATGGAATTTGATTTTTATAATTTCGTTTTTTTAATTGATTTTTATATATAATATATAAACATATATAATTCACAATAAACCCAAATGATGTCTAAAGATCCCCAAAAGTCACACAAAAAGTACTAACATGATACATAGCAGTATTCAACTTTCAGTTTCATCAAAACACATGTCTAACCCTAAAACCCCAAAATTCAATGAATGAAAAACCCTAATTTCAACTATAATTAAATTCAAATAAATTAGCTTTCTATCACTGAAACTGATAGAGTGCTTTTATAGAGGATGAAAAATAAATAATATTAGGCTTTAGAATCACCTGAAAGGTTAAGAATTGAAGGAGATATCGTCGTTTGAAGTTACGAGCCCTATAATCTTCTTTGAACTAATTTGCGGCATGTACTGGATGAATTGATGAGATTCTAGTGGGTTTTTTCATGGTTTGGTTAAGATAACAAGTTGTAAAATTTTACTGGCCTGATTTTAATGAATTGTTTAAAATCTATTTGTGTTCTTCAAGCTCTTTAATGGTGATAATGCTCAATTCAAATGAATCGGTTTTTGATGATTGATGAAAGATTTGATTGTAAAAAACATTAATCTCCACCATTACATGTCACTAAAGGCCATTAAGAAACTAAACTATTACGTTTTATTACCTTATCGCGTTGGGTCGGGTATAAGGAGAACTTGGTTCGCGATGGGTAAGGAAGAAGAAAGAAGAGGGTTGGGGTTATGAGTTGGATTTTAGTATTAAACGCGTTGGGGTTTGTCACAAAAATGGTATAGCTCAGTTGGTTGCGTGTGGGTTTATTATGTTGGAGTACCCGGGTTTGAAACCCACCTGGGTTTGAAACCCGCACGGGTTATCTTTTCGTTTTCCCTTTGAATCACGACAATGAATGAATTGAGTACAGATTCCAAGTTAAATGTAACTTGAAACAGTTTTATATCACATAAAGGCTGCTAGCTCAGTGGTTGATATGTGTGTGTTAAAGTCTCACCCCGGGTGGTGAAACGATCTTATATAACATAAAGGTTGGTAGCCCAATGGTTGATATGTGTGTGTTAAAGTCTCACCCTAGGTTGATATGGTTTACTTGTTACACTAACTTAAGTTAGTGTATTTCCTTTGTATACTTAACCATCAACCTAACCTAGTTAATTAGTTTAATTAAGGTTTCAATTATTTACATAAACAACCCCCTTAACTTATATCGTTATTTAAATAACAAAGTTAACCCCGTTTAGCTATTATATTTTTAAATGAGCTAACCAAAATGTTTTTATGTTTAACATGTTTAGTCAGTTTTAATCCAACGTGATTCGCAACGATTCGTTAAATAATATAATATTAAAAATTATAAATAAAAAATCTTAATTTAATTTAAGTTAAAACAGGTTTGGTTTACGATACGGGTCGGATTTCGGTGATCCGTTTTTGACGGATGTGTTACGTATTAATAACTGATCATTGTGTTCTAATATTTAGAATTTTTTTTGTTATTACTTGAATCATAATATTATTCATGGTGTTCTAACATCATCTAGGAACGATTGTATTGCTATTCTAGATGTTAAAACACCATGACTTGAATCAAAATACAATAATTTTTCCAGATTTCAGATGTTAAAACACCATAACATGAATCTCAATACAATGTTTCCAGATGTTTAAAACATCACGCTTTGAATCATAATACAATAAAAAACCATTGTATTAACATAGATAAAACACCATGGACTAAAACATTCAATTGAAATAGAATTTTTTACTCTATATAAGTATAGCAATATAGTACTCGTATTAAAGATAAAAAAAACGTTTGTTATTATGGTGTAATTTTTTTAAAGTTATGTATAAAAAGTAATTGAAATTCAAAAAAGATGAGTGGAAATTACATGTGCATTAAGGTTGATGACATTTCCTTTATTTAAACAATACAATATAAAAACACTATTACTCCAATCTAGCCAAATTAGTCAAAGAAAAAACATAAGTTACATTTTAACTTCTTGTTAATCTCAACTATTAACTACAAGATCTAATGGTATAAAACACTTCTTACACCTTTCATAAAAAAATCCCCTTTTACAATAACCCCACCCTATTTATATATACATACACACATTAAAATACATAAAACAATAACACGTGTGTCATCTTCATTTATGACAAAGGCTTCATTGACATGTTTAGCCTTTCGTAATTGTGTGTCATAAAATATGTGTCGTAAACATATGACACACAAATGCAAGTTTGGAATGTCTAAAAAGCTTACAGATCGGAGCTCGCTCAGATTTAGCTCGGAAATTGCTCGCTCGATATGGCTCGGTATGAAATCGAGTCGAGCCGGCTCAGCTTGGTTATAAAGTGAGCCTCGCTCGGCCCAGCTCGTAACGAGCCGGATTTAGCTCGCTTGGTAGCTTGGCTTGGATTATTTTACTTGTAATATATTTTATTTTTATATACATTATAATATATTACAAAAACTTATTAATGTTTACATGTATTTAGAAATGTAATTTGATATCTATGGTATATTTGAAGGTTGATTACCATGCTAATCAACTAATAGCGTATTACGTTTAAATTTAAACTTATTTTGTGTTATTAAACTTGATTTTGCATTGCAATGTATTAGGTTAACTTATGGTGGATATGTTCTTTTAAACTAATTAATACTATTTAATAATACTGAATTTGAGAGCTATATATTTACTTTTCATTTTAAAATCGAGCCAAAGCAAGCTGAGCCGAGACAGCTTGGTTTAAAACCAAGTCAAACCCGAGCTTACACTTTCAGCTCGGTTTCAAATCGAACCGTGCCTGAGCTTGACCTAGCTTGGCTCGACTTTACTCATGCACAACCGTTTAGTTATCTTCATTTATGACATGTGCTTCCTTGACGCGTTTCATCTCTACCTTTTTATGATGCGTATTACGCGTCATTATAAAGATCTATTTTCTAGTAATGTAAATCGTCTCAAATCTCTAATTAGATCCTCCAAACCTTTAAGATTTGAACAAAGATATGTTAGTATTCGAAACCTACCGCATCTCATACGTTTAGGTAAACTGGTTTCCCTAGTTGTGTACATTGTGTGGGGACCTACTTTGATTTCTTTTTCTTAAATTATAGAATGTTACATGAACACATTGTGTAGTTTTGTTCAGTCTTCATAAATCTAGTTTTCACACATTAAAAAAAATTCATTCGGTGGCATATAAAAAATTGCCATCAAATAACTCTTAAAGAATGAGTGGTATACAAAAAGAGTGCCACTAGAAGCAGTGCTACTAAAAGACATTATTAATACTTTTTAGTGTGTCTATACTTTTTTTAATTTTTAGTAGCACTTTTCTTTTAGTCACAATATAATAAAACCTTTGTGACACAATTTTTGTGACAGTAAAAACAATGCCTAGTAATATATCTATATTACTTTTAGTGACACAATTTTTACCACAAAGATAAAATGCCACTACAAACATTTATCATATTAATTTCATCAATTTAGATGTTATTTACTTACAATATAAAACAGAATTAAAAATGAAAACATGTAGAAAAATGATAATATCATAACTTCAACTAAAAGTTCGATCCAAAACATATTCTAAATGTTAGCAAACAAATGAATGTCTACAAAAGAAGACAAAATGTTCTTTCGGTACGAATCATACTCTAAAAAACTTAGTTCCAAGCAATCCATTAATCTTGGTATATCTATTCCTCCAAGGCTTCACATGTTTTCAATTTTGTCTTCAATATCGTCACTTCTTGAAGATGATAATTCCTTACTAGATAAAGAGTTGTTGGGAGTCAAAGAACCAATGCTAAGAACCTAAAAAGTTTAAATAAAAATAAATGCTAATACAAAGATATATATATATATATATATTATATGTGTGTGTAAGAACACACAGTAATACATGTATATAAGTACCTATATATTTACATTGCTAAGAAGTGTAGATAAACTGGAATCAGGGATACATTCTTAAATAACGTTGACAACACTTTACAGCTAATGCATAGGTCTATTTGTTTGTAGTGCTATCTATTGAAAGAAATCATTCTAGTTGTGTGTTCTTTAAAACGACTGGCCATATGTTTGTGATAACTCTTCAAATAACTTTTCTTTTTACTTGGGTAACATCTTGAATGAAGGAATAGAAGGTGAAATAAAATTAATTATTTTATAAAATAAATAAAAACATGTTTGATCATCATGTAGTGATAGAATGGAGAATTATAAAGTATTGTAACTCTTTCCAAATAATTTATATTCCTTAGTAAGAGGGTATTTTTCATTCTTTCAAGGAATGCAAACAAATATATTATTATTATTATTATTATTATTATTAATTTTTATACCATTAATATGTTATTATTTTTATTGAGACAATTATATTTTTGTCATTTTTAATACAATTGTGTTTTATTACTTTGTTTTTTTGTCTTTCAAATTATACAAAGTAACGATTCATTTTATTCACATACAAGTACTAAACATCACAATGGAATAGACTAATCCATTTCATTTATTGTCAATTCTATTAACTCATCCATTCCGTTATCCCATATCAAACAGACTTTGATTTCGTCATAAATCACTCTTTCTTATTTTTATGGAAATAAAGTAGCAAATATAATAAATATAAACAATCAAGTATTTTATTCAACGCTTTCTTACCAAGAGCGTCAAATTTTATATAAAATATTTTCAGTTTGCTTGTCCTCAAGTCATCAACTCGAAATCAATATGATGAAGGGACACATAGTGGTCAAGTAGGCATTTTATAAAACAAGTACAAATTTTTTATAAAATAATATTTCCACTCCGGTAATTAATTAAATTTATTATTGTTTCATTAACAATTTATATCAAACATTTTCCATACTTAAAAAGTAATGACCTCAATTAAAGAAAGATTATCAATTATGAATAAAGCATATATAATTATTACGTTTAAATATGTCAAATTTTTCATCATTCAAACGAAAATGGTGTAATAATACGATTATGTAGATATGTAATTATTGCTCAAAACCACAATATATTTTCTCTTCTATTATATTATGCAAACAAGACCCATAAAATAGTAGAGTTAAGAAGATTTAAGATAGTACAAACTGTTGTAAAAACGATAAAGACATATCTGAGAGCATTTTATAAGTAATCCTCTTAATCCATCTATATATTATACTAAAAAACACTATTTTCTCTCTCTTTTTTTAATTAAATAATATTTTTTTATACTTTTATCATTACTTTTTCTCTCTGCTTCACTCACAACCATTTTCAAAAAATATAAAAAATTATAGAGATAAACAGTATCTACTCCAAATTTACTGTAAACAATAATTTTTTCTTCTTTTCCTCTCTACTCTACTTACAACAACTTACAAGCACTTTTACAAGATATAGGCAACACTCACATAAAGGATCCATTGTGAATGCTCTGAGTCGTCTACATATTTAATCAATTATTAGCATTGATTACACATCGAGCTCTTGGTATTAGTTTGTCTAAGAGTAGCTTCAGGAGTAGTTTAGTAATTGTTGTTATTATATTAAATATGAGGATTAAGATTAAAATTTTCTTGTGTTGACTTTTTTCTACTAGTTCTATCATTTTTTATAAACAAAATAACTTTAATATACTTTGTTATTTAAAAAAAACAATTTCACCATAAAATCAAGAATTTTTTAATCTTTAATATGCGTATAATATCTTTTATGTATTTTTTATTTAATATGACATTATTTTTCTAAGAATTAAAAATAGCACTTCAATACTGTTTATGCTAGTTTTAAACCTGTTTTCATTAAGTCTGTGCTAGTTTTGAAGTTATATGTGCTGGTTTCAATACATAAATTTATATAATTGACACAAATATTTATCCACATCAATTTATAAATTCATAATATAGAATTATATAATCAATACATAAATTCATGTAACTAACACAAATATTTAAATAAGTGACATATTATTTTATGAAATTAACGTATCAATTTATGAAATCAGTATATAAAAATATATAATCACGTGCTAATATTAGCCTTATATTAATGGGTGATAATTACATGTCGAATAAACATAGTTAGATGGAAAAAATAAGAATGTTTAATGAATTGATTAATGGATTGATTTTTTTAAAATCAGTTTTCGATGTATTTATAGAAAATATAATTGTAGTAAAAAAATCAACAAGATGAATAAAAATAGGAATCCTTAAAATCAACATTAAAACAAAAGTACAAAAAATCTCTCTTTATAAATAAATGGATGTCATGTGGTGGCTTGATATTGGTTCTTAGGCTTTATAGTGTAGGTGATGTCCCTGGATCGGCCTGGGCCAGCGACGTGGCTACCCCACCCCCAGGGCGTCCCGTCCTCTCCGTCTCTCCCTTAACGATGCTGCCGCGCCACTTCTCCCTTTCTAGAACACACACACACACACACACACACATATATATATATATTGAAACCATCTTCACACACTAAGTACATCCTCTTTAGGCTAATCCTCATATTTACTTATGTGGCGGATTATCATTTGAGAACTACCCTCCTCCACAACTCATAATCTTACTATTTTTACATAAAATTTGGTTTGTATTTGATTCTACTACTTAAATAGTATGATCGATTCATTTACTTGGTATATAAAATTATGCGTCTAGCAAAAGTTTACTAGTTTTGAAAATTAAAACCAACTTGAGCTCAATAAAAATGAATGGATCTAGATGTCGGTTAAAATAAAATAAAATAAATTTAAAACTTATACGTGGCGTGGGAACGATAGTTTTTTGTCCAAGTTTGGTATAACGGAAAGCAATAGAAGTTCGATTATCCAAGAAAATTAAAGCTAAAGAAGCCAAATACATAAATTTAAACCAAGAAAATTTTGCAATGGAAACGTATCTATTGCATTTTTATATTCGATTTTTAAACATTTATTTGAAAAAGTCCATGTTTGATTCGGAATCATGTTACCATGCATGGTTCATAATATTGATAAAAGAAACTAAGTATATATTATGCTTTTACACTACTCATCTTAATTCTGAACCAGTTAACTAGACACCATATGGCTGAATTACAACTCAGATCGAGATGCTACAATAATCAATTAAATGAGCAATAATCAAAATAAGATTACCTTTTTGTCGGAGAATATCAAATAAATTAATGATAATGATAATAATAATAATAATAATAATAATAATAATAATAATAATAATAATAATATAATAAATAATAATAATAATAATAATAATAATAATAATAGGGTTCGGTGAGCGGGCGCATCCATTAAAAAAACATATTAGTGTATTTTAAAGATAAAAAGCCTAATCGCACCATTTGAAGGTTGAGTTAAACCCCTTATTCGTATTCTTAGAAAAAATTTCTCGGCTGCCACTTTAATAACAACAAAAATAATAAAAATAATATTAGAAAAGTTAACTCTAATAATGACAATTAAGAAATTAGGTAGAAAATGTGTCAAGAATTTTCGGTGCCACATTTTAGTTAGAAGTGTGTGGAAAATTGCGTAGATAAAAGTTTTTAGCGCAATATCCTGACGAAAATATTTGTAGGAAACCACAGTTTTCTAGTAGTAGTGGAGACACCACCCTAGTTTTTGTTGTGATTAGCGATATTTAGCCATTCATGGATGGTGTTATCATTATCAAGCATATAACTTTCATAGCTTATTGTGATTAGGGATCGTTGGCCCTTCACGGATGGTGTTATGATGTTATCTTTATCAAATATATGACTTTCATTACTTTTGTGAACTTGGATCAGTGGATGAACGAGGGGATTCAAGATTTTAACCGATGATTGCTGATGGTATATGAAGCAGGGGCGGATCTACCTTGTTAGAAGGGATAATCTCCGTTGCCCCTTAACGCTTTGGCGGTAGTGTAACTTTTGAAAAAAATTTAATGTTTTTTCGATTTTGTTACCCTTTTTCTTTGAAACGTTGCCCCCGTATGGATTTTCTAGATCCGTTACTATCATTAAGATTAAACTTCAAGAAATTTGCGGGGATATCTGATTCAGAGAAACACATCGCAACAAATTTGAGGCCACCCATCATTATCCTTGGAGGGTTGGTTTGTCAGGTTCCATAGGTTTACAAGGATCCCTAGAACCATGCATGGGTCATGAACTTTCAAAAAAAAAAAGGTTAACTTTAAAAGAGTATGATTAATTTTTTTAAAACAGCTAAAATCACATTACAAAAGCCATTTACAGAAAATATACCTATAACCACTTGTTGAGAAACACATTTTTTTACCATCATATTATCCTATAGGGATGATTAACACAGGTGTTAACCTAAGCATAACTCCAACCTTTTTTAGTTATTTGCTTTTGAATTTCCATTTTTTTTAATTTTTTTATTTAATATTTAATCACATTTGCTCTAATAACATGTAAAATCTAATATTTCTATAGAAATCCAAATTATTTACAATTTTGTTTTATTTTCATTTTGTATATCGACATAAATTTATTTGAGGATCGAGTTCAATATAAAATAATTTATTTTTTGGCCTCACAATATAAATAAATAAATAAATTATTTTGCATACAATTCAACTGAAAACGATCATGTTTTCATTTTATGGAATTGAGCTTTGCATAGTTAATGGAAATAAATTATTTTACATACAATTCAATTGAAAACGATCATGTTTTCATTTTATGGAATTGAACTTTGCATAGTGAATGGAAAAGATCCGCTTGTACTTAACTATCCAAAAGCTATTTAAGTCCTAAGAATGTTTCCACGAAAAAAAATGCAAGTTGGTAGCAGTGGCGGATCCAAAAAATCTTTATATGGGTAACGTTTTATAGAAAAGGTGTAACGAAATAAAAAAAAATTCAAAATTTCAAAAATTTACACTACCGTCGGAGCGCCAAGGGGTAGCGGATGCTACCCCTACCAATGAGGTAGGTCCGCCCCTGGTTGGAAGATTGTTTAATTATGAAATGAATACCTATTGACCTAAGAATATTAGATTATCGAAACGAACACAACAGTCTAGTTGCTAATTCTATTTTGTTGCAGATTTACGAAGATTTTCCTACGGATTTAGGTTTTACAAATTTATTTTCGTACCTAGTTTTGCGATGGATAAGTTGTCGTGAATACCCTTCGTAGTAATATTAAAAACGCACAAACTTTGTTCTTTATGTACTTAAACTCAGGTAACTAATTACACTAATAATATGTATTGATTAAATTAAGTGCCACCTATGCTTCTTTACATGAATTATTATTGTTCTCTATTTCATAGCAGACCTCATCATAATTGCAAACTTTACACAACCATGGTAAGCAAAACAACCCATGTTATTGCAACATATTTCCATGCTACTGAAGTCGTGTTCATTTCTTTCAACATTTTAATCAAATCAACCCCTTTCCTTCGGATTCTTGATCTCCTAGGGCAATTCTTAATCATTTCAATATAAGTTTGCATGTCATGAACACATAAAATGTCGTCTAACTTGAATAATTCCATCATGTTCACACCTTTTCTAACACTTGTATCTATCATGATCCCAGCGGTTTCATATGTTTCGTCTTCATACGACTTCAGACAGTCGAGTACCAATTCAATACCGACGTGGGCATAACAAGCACTCCTCCAAGTACTCAAGGACTCATTGAATATAACCCCAGGGAGTTTTGTTATAGGATCGTTTGCGTTAACGATCCTGAGAACTTTCACTCCCAACTCCTCACATCGTTCCTTGAAATGGATATTCCCAACCCTCGGTCCCCCAAATGAAAAAACAGTTAAAAGGACTGAGGGTTGTTTCAGTCCAATTTCTGCTATGTCATACGCAAGTAGCAGAGCCAATGAGCTACCCATGCTATGCCCTACTAACGTTATGCTTAGTTCTTCATTTTTATATTTTCTTAAAAGCCGAGAAATTTCTGTAAGAAGTTGTTCTCGGCAACTTCCGAGACCAAATCTGTTGTTGGTCTCGGAAGAAGTATACAGGTTGAGGAAACCAGCCTCAACCATGACATCAGGTTTGGGATCATTAGGATCCAACCTGGCAGGAGATAGTGAACTCATTAAGTTCGCTATCCATTCCTGATATGTAACCGTCCCACGGAAAGTTACCAAAATATCCCTCCTCCCAATCCTTTTCACCTCCTCGTCCGACGACACTGCAATGTACCCTACCCACCGGGCACACGAACCGCCATTTTGGATTGGAATACTGATGTTAGCGGTGACATAAACATATTTTGTAACCGCGTAACCACAGTCTCCCCACCCTACCTCTAAAAACATTCGGTTCTTGCTGTGCTTGCAGTTCAAGTAGCGGTTGGAATTAGGGTTCAGATCAAAAGCATCATAGCATGTGGTGACAAACTTGCCATAACGGATTATTTCATCTTGGAGAAGAGGATTTAACGGTTGGATGAGATTTTCCCAGTTGTTTAAGCCTTGAACATCCCTCCAGTTAAGAGGTAAACTAGCAGAATTGTTACAAGCCCTAGCTGATGAAAGTGATGAGGGTAAAGACGTAATTGTAACAGTACTGCAACAGATCTTCTTGGTGATATTAGGTCTGGATGAATATGGTTTTTCAGGGTTGATGGTAATCAAAGGATTAAGTGGGAACTTATAAAGATTCATGCAGCAATTGTTTATAACGTTAGGGAGTGATTTAGACACCATGAAACAGCAGGTTGATCAGAGAGAAAGAGTGATATATTAATTCTGAAGCATGTTCAGCAAGGTTTTGACTATGATGTTAAGCAAAGCTCAGCAATGGATACCATATATAATTACGCATATGTGTAATTGTGTACAGGCTGACAGGTTTACATTGGGTGATGAGGTTAGATCCTTAAAAAATACATAAAATTTATTTTATTAATTCACAGCCAATAGTTCAACGACTTTAGTTGGCATCAAGAGGTCGACAAAGTTATGTTGTAATAAAGTCGCACAACTTTAGTTAGTAGGGATAAACATGATTTTTTACAATTATTTTCAAATGGTTGCATATGGGTAAAACCAGAATTGATTCCTTTGGGTCGTTCTTTTAACATGATTTAAGCGTACTGAATATATATATATATATATATATATATATATATATATATATATATATATATTTATAAATATATATATATATATAATTGCTTAACGATCAAAAACTAAGTAAAAAAAAGTTTATAAAAATAAGCACGAAATGTATTATATTTGAAATGACTCATAAAATATAAAATAACTCTAATTTATAAAGTCTAAAGAAAATATATTATATTAACTTGATTTGTTTACGAACAATATTTACGTCACCTTGAAAACGTCATCTAAAATAAGCACAAAAAGTATTCTATTCAACATGAATCGTTTTTAATAAAAATTACGTTGAAAGGTGAAACGTGAATTTATACCCGACGTGTACATAAAAATAATAACATCAAACTCGAGCGGGTGTTGAAATAACATATTACAAAGTTTTTAGAATTTTAGAAAGCTTAAATATCAATATTAAATATTAAAATGTGAAATTAAAAAAAAATTAAATTAGTGTAGTTAACAACTTCCTTAATAATATATATTAATATATAAAATGACACTTTAGTTATAATTTAAAACAAAAGTCTCTTTTTTCGTTTTGTTAACAACATGCATTCAAGTAATAATTTTGATTATATTGAAAGTTTTAGGAGCTTTACTGATCGTCCATTGTGGGGATGAGCACGGTACCACTATCGTTACAGGTATCGAAATGCCAATCTTAAAAATCGTCAAAATTTGGTAATGGTGCTGAAAATCCTTGATATGGTTTGTTACGGTATCGGCATTAAAAGGTGCAAAGCGGTAAAATACTAATACTGAACCAAAAATACTAATTCAGAAAATGCCAAAAAGTAGGTATTGAATCGGATCAAAAATTATTTGGTACAGAAGTACCTGATACCAAATCTCCTCCCAAGTCGATCTAGTCAATTAACCACTCACGTCTATGTCGTGTGCAACATCAGGTTCAACTCAGATGAAGTCATGGACGATCCACACGCCGGTCAATCAGTCCGAGCATAACATCGTCTCTTGAAAGTCATGGATCACAACACACTTGTCTCTCCTTCCCCTTGATAGAAATTGGCTTCCTTTTCCACATACAGTTCATGGACATGGACATCATGTTGTTCAAAAAGGTTAAAGGCTCGTAGTTTGATTTAATAAAAGCTCGAAAACTGCTCGATCATAAATGAGCCACCGCGTTCACTTGAAGATCTAGATCAAATTAAATGTGCGGTTGAGATGCTAGCATACGTATCGCACGATAAGGTGGTCTTGTACTTAATTGGCTTCTTTATATATATACACACACATATACAGGGGTTGGTTAACGTACAATATTCCGTAACGTACGATGTGTACGAGATGAAATTACGCATGTTATAAAACTCAAAAACTCTATTCACGCATGTTATGATTTCATTAGCGTACACAGCGTACGTTAAGCAAAATTGCACAATACACTTTCACCATCACGAGTTGTGAGAACTACGAGAACTTTTTCTTCTCGCGCGAGTTGGGCCAATTTTTTTTTGTGCATAAACGTAGATAAAAATATTATAAACAATCTGTAAAAAATAAAGTAAAAAAATTGTAGAGTCGATAGTTTTGACTGATACAAGTATTTTTTACGCGCTGGTATAAATTTTGTACGAGGATATATTTTTTTGCCTCATGTAAATATAGGTATGCGACATTTAAAAAAATTTTTTTTTGCTAAAACAAGTGATTTTTTATGAATTTTGAGAAAAACAAATTCAGAAAACATTGTGGATGGCTTAATTCTCACGATTCTCACAATTTAAGATATTTCTCATTTTAACTCATCCACACACACACACACACACACACATATATATATATATATATATATATATATATATATATATATATATATATATATATATATATAAGCTAATACTCTAATATATTTTTGAACAATGGTGTTTAATTTATAATATGGCTATTGTTTATCATAAAATATATATTGTTAAGCTATACTATTAAATAATAATATTTATTTAAAAAATATAGGTTAGGTAACTTGCTGTCTTCTTTTTTAGTTTCTATAGTTTGCCAAATTTTATGTTCTATTAGACTGAATATTTTTCTCATTATTTTTATGGTTTTATGTATATCATATATTAAAAAAATACAGAAACTATAACCTTTTTTTATTTAATAAATGACTTGGCTCGTGCTTTTCACGAGCCGAGCCAAAGCCAAATATTTCAGCTTCTTAAGATAAACGAATAGGCTTAGTTTTTAAGTGTTAAGATAAACGACACGACTCGGTTCGACTTAGCTAGTTTACGGCCCTATCCCCTCTCTTTTATGTATGTTCTCTTTTTTCCACATCTACAACATCTAAAACCAAAAGACATCCAATGAAGATGATCTTAAACGATATTATAGACAATGCTATAAAAGTTGTTAGGCGCTCCCTAGTCTATCGAGTGGAGAGTTGCTAGTACTCGGCTTAGGCAGGAAGTACTCGAAGACAAGGTGAATTATAATGAAATTAATTTTCAGGGACTGTATATGTTAAATATAGTAAGTATAACTAATATTTATAACAATGAATATTATTATAAATCAAATTATACAAGCTTTAACAAATTTCGTCAAAAAAGAAAAAAACATGTTCAAATACATGTTACAAATATCGTTAAATTTGACTGGTTCCAAGTAAGCATCGAGTAATGACCGAGTACTCGGCGAGTTCATCGATTCCAATCGAGGTTAACAATCTTAGACTGATTCCGAGTGATGGTAGCCAAATAGATGAAAAGCGTATTGGCATCTTACCGAGTACCAAGTACTAGCCCATATAAATTCAGTTTTACAACACTAGTTACGAGTATCCAACTTAACTTTGTTTTTGAGTTACAAGGTAAAGAAATTGTGACAGGTACCGGGTTAACCAAAAAGCAATTTACTACCTCAAATAGAAAGTTTAGTATAATTTTATCTAGTTTACCATATTTTATCAAATCAATATATCGTAAAAATATTACATGATTTGATGATACATAATTTATTAGTCTTTTATTTATTTATTTTTTAAGTTTGGGACAATTACACACGCAAACAAACTTATGAATTCACAATCTAAATTTTCAAAATTTATGGTATTTTTATCAATCGATCATTTAACTTTTATATTAACTTATTTAGTATTTTTTGCTGCATAAGTTTTATTGGGTTTACTTGATTGTCTAGTTTAGTTGAGAAATAAATTGTGCTTAGTAGTAGAATTAAAAAAATTTCAGCTACGGGTTGTCGTATACTTTTTATGGAAGATAGTATAATTAGGTGCTGATGTTGTTTTAAACCAAACTTGAATAATATATACTATATAAAAACTACAATTTCTTTAACTGAATATTACGTCATATTGGAGTTTGGCTGAGGTTATTCTGATGGAATATAATCTATTTGTTCATAGATATATAAATTAGCAAATTATTGTTTTTCAATAAATTTTAAATTAATCATTCACCAGGTCTTTATGACTTTATACACACCGAATTGCATGGACAACGAGAAATTAAATATAGGTGTTAATATGGACATTTGTTGTGTCATGTGCACGTGTCATGATATCTAGTAGTCGGTGAGTTGACAAAAATAGTGATCGATGGATTGAATAATAATATAAGTTTTTGCGGCTTTGAATGAAAAACGAGGAGTGGGAAGCATAATTATAAACCTCTAGAAAGTAGAAACCCTGCATTCGGGTTGATAACAACAATATTTTTATATATCTTAAATTACTATTACTATTTGAAAACATAGGAGTATCGGTTTATTGTTATGATTTAGTACCGAGAAAATAAAAAGAAAAGAATTCGAATAGAGAATATTCATCTTATTATAAAGCACACACAAATATAACTGCCGTTCAAAAAAAATTTTAAAAAAGTCACGGTGATCTTGAAGAGAGATGAATTCAATTTTTTTCTAATGAATGATATGCGTTAACTATTTGATAACACAAAAGAAAAAAAAACATACAAAACATAAAAAAAGTGACCGAAATGAAATACTTATTTATCACTCGTGACATTCAAACAAACAATATAAGTAACTAGTTACAGATGTGAAAATCATCTGCATATGCATCTTATATTTCCTACACATATAACTAAAAGTTAGACGAACATATTAACAAAGTAGTTACTGGTTTTATATAGCTAGCATCTATGATCCACGCTTTGTAGCGGGATCGTTAATCCGAACAAAAATAACCGTAAAAATGATGAACTACGCATGCATGGTACGACGTGTTACTCACAAAAATTATATCAAAAAAATAAAACATAGAAAAGAACGATTAAGTTGACTTAGTAAAGGTCCAGATATCGGATCTCGAACACAGTGATTTCTTGTTTCGGATGGTGTAACGAGTGCGGATTCCAAGTTAGACCACAACCGACCGAGAGTATGTAATCGATAAGCAAAGATATCGACGTTTAACGGCTTCGTGTATTGATTTCGAAAAAGTTTTAGTACAACATTAATACAAAGAAAGCTCTCTGATACTCTCTCACACTCTCTCTAGCTCATGCAAGCTCTGCTTTACAAGTGACATTGGTTTGTATTTATACTAACACAATGACCAGCTCATGCGAAAGTCATTAAGAACCAAACAACAGTGTCACTATCGTTTGGACTTATCCTCAAACAACAATCACATCCATAGCGCTCCAAACGACAATCATGCTATGTTATGTCATAATGTTCCAAGCGATGGTTAATGTTCTTGAACGATGGTCATGATGAAGTTGTTCCATGTGATGGTAACATGTATACAGGATATAACTTTCTAATCAACGGTCATGCAAGACTTTATAATATACGCTTGTCACTTGATTATTGTACTTCAAGTCGAACGACGAGTCAAACTACAAGGAATGATGTTCGACTTTGGACGCAAGCGAATGATCACTAGATGAATTCATAATATACATCAACACTTAGGAACCGTGAGTTTTGAGGGATCTGTTAAACCATAAAAAATAGACGTAAAAACGTTGAAACACACGCGCGTGTTGTAGCGTGTTAACTCGCAAAATCTAAAACGAATCATAAACGACAAATTTTAAAAGATGTAAAGTACAGGGGACCAAAGTTGAAAGTGAAAAGTGTTTGGGTTAAAAATAGAAAATGTTTGTGACAAATATGTAAAAAATAAAAACTATATAGTTAAAAGTGTAAAAGATAAAAACTATATGTGTTATGTAAAAGATGAAAATGGTTAAAAGTGTAAAACATAAAAAGTGAAAGGATTGAAAAAAAGAAAAGAATAGTGTTTTTGTAAAAGAAGAAAATTTTCTATAATATAGAGTAAATGTGTAAAAGTTTTATAAAATATAAAGCAATAATAAAAAAGACTAAATGATTTAGATCTATTCTTTTTATTATTGTAATAATTAGTATTATGTGATAAACCCGACCTATATGTGTATTCGTGTAACAATAGCTAGTAGTTTTAAATCAAATGTTCCAGGTTATATAGAGTAATGAGTGTTGTTCAGGTTTTTTAATTGGGCTTCATGTTTTTCGTGTTAGGATATTCAAGTTTTTTGTTACATGAATCCTAGCCTTAACCCGACCTAAATAAGATTTGGGTTAGTCGGTTTTGAGTTTATTCGGATCGTGTTTCTAAATACAAGTCGTAATGCATACTTTACAATTAACATTATTATTATTCAATAGAAAACATAAAACTTCTAACAAAAACAATTCCAATCTGATATTTCTTTCATACCGCCCATTAAACACATATATTAACTAAAATGTCAAACAAAATAAGCACAAAAGCAAACCGTATCAACCAATCGTATAAACTAAAAAGAAAACGCCAAACCGCTTCAACTGAACCGAACCTTTTTAGTCGCTCAAAAAACCAATGAAACAATAAAAAAATCATGTTGACAACAAAAACAAAACATTTGGAGGAAATCTAGACTTTTATGTTGATTATGTATGTATAAATATAATTGACAATTTTTATATAAATTCGAGTTAACCCGATTAACATATTTTAACCCAATTACCGAGCCGAATGCTACTTTTGGTTTATGGTACCATTTTGTTTGGTTCAGTTAGTTTTATTCCGATCGATTTTTGAGTTTCGGTTAAAAAAAAACCAACCCCTGAAAAAACCACAATTTATTAATTAAATTGTTAGGTTCTAAATAATGTAAACATTATAATATTTTCGCCTAATGTGAAAATTTGGAGTTATTAGGGCCGTTTTTGACATGTTAATTTTTTTTGAATGACAACTTTTATTAAAACACCTCGCTTGCAAGCAACAACAAAACATTATACATCAAACGTTTTCCATTTGTTCCAATCCAGAAAAACTACATTGTTTTTCATTTGTTCCAATCCAAAGAAACTGCATTAGAGCGACTTGAGATCTAAAGAAAACTCAACACCTTCACCTCTCCATATAGCTTCTCTATCTTAATCGGCTCCTATTGAAAGTCCAATTATTTCTCGCTTTCCATAACCCAACACACCACCAAGATAATCGCTTGGAAACATTTTCTTCGATAAGTCGTCCCTCGGATATGCTCCTCCATACTTAACAAGGCAAAAAATTGGCTCCACCGTACACCAAACTGTAACACATTAACATGTTATATGGGTGATAATTACAATCCAAATAGTTTACGAAAATATACATGTTAAAAAATAGATATGCATATCTTAATTTTCTGCCACTGAGGCTATGACCCAGTAATAAAGGAAAAATTCTTTAGATATTTAGATAGAATGATGTCATAGATTAAATACGTGAAAAATGTATCATTTAGCCGTTTAAAAGAAATCCTAATTTTCTAAGTTCCTTAAACTTACGAAATAAAGGCTGGTCTTTCTTTTAAATCTTAAAAAAATAGGAACAGAATATTCTAGTTGCATGATTTAAAATATCATATTTCCGTTGTCATTGACATATGCTATTGACTTTACATTTGGAAGTCAATCCTTTTCTAGACATGAACAAATTTTGCTGTTTTCCGCCAACGCGTAGCTGTTTGCATACAATATTCCAAAATAAACATTGACACTTTCATGCAGATTGGACAAAAATGCGTGAATCAGGACTACCCTTTAATTAATATTATTATTGTAGTTAAAATAACAGTATATAACGGTTGTAGTTGATGAGTAGCTTTCCGTTTAGACGTAGAAGTTATGTTTAAAGACAATCTTTAAATGTCATTTTCGAAACACTTAGTTAATTATTAGTATTATTATATATCTAATATGATGAATTAGATGTTAAAAGTCATGAATTGGTCAATTTGGTCATAAGACTTTAAAGTGGATATTAAGTCAAGATATCCTACATGTGAAGTTGTGATTTAAGTGTGTTAGGCGATTGCTGGTTAAAAATAGTGATAGATCATTTGGCCATAGTAAAGTACACAAACTTTCAAAATAGGATATTTGTTTTTCTTTTTAGATTTTGACCGACACAACATCTGTCACACAAGAGGAAATAAAAAAGATGGTCGAAAACATCATGACGCGATTTTTCAATTCGGTATTTAATGATGACAGCTTATAGATACGGTAGATTTGGTTACTTTAGTTATATTACACAAGTTGAGCCACTGTCCAAACTAATTAAATCATTTTTTTCTATGATGTTTGTTTAGATGGTCATAAAAGCGCCACAACCCTCATTTTCACCGACTAGACAAATCTTTTTTGTAGCAGTGGCTTAGAACAGATGTGAAATGAAAACAAAAGTCGAAGGTGTTAAATGGAATACAAACTTTCATAAACAAACGTGATGTTTTCATGTTGATTAGTTCTGTATGTACATAATGAAAAATATGTAAAGTGTGTATCTGTTACAGCATTCAAACCAGCAGAGAGTCAACTGATGCAGACATCAAGAGATTGTCAGCTTGATCTGGTTTCTTTTTAGGATGCATATTAGTGATGGGAATTATTATGAGATCTAATTTGATGAACTCGTGAATATTGGAAAGAAAGAGAGAGAGAGAGGGAACGAAAATTAGTGATGTTTTATGAAGAGTCTAACCCTTTAACCTCTTTGGTTATCTCCTTAAATATACCCAGGGGAAAACTCTTTATTATTCAATAAGAGTAATATGATCTATCAACAATTACCAACTAAAATTTTAATAAGATAGAATTTAATATTCTGATTTAATATAATATAGATGATTATAATAGCCACTTGATTAAATACAATTAATATATTTAATCTAACATTCTCCCATTTGGCTAAGTAATCGTTATTATGAGTGTTGAAAAAGTCTGATCAGAAGTTAATACTCATTTTAGTTTTAAACAAAAAATCATTGTAGAGAAATACAACCGATTGAGTCATCATTCAACTATGGACCACCGTTAGTCTTACTACAGCCTCAATTTAACATCTAACAGTTAGGATCAAAATTTATAAGTAAGCGCTTTAAATGTTTGATTTGTATTTATATTTGTCTATATGTCATTATGCTAGCAGAATGTATCTTAGAGATAAAAAAAATTGAAAAACTAGGGAAATTTCATTAATTAAGACATGAGTAAGTACAATATGAAATTAAAGAAGGTCTTTAGTAAATCTCATATTCAAAACATGTTCTTCTAGTACTTTAGGTGGGAGACCTTTAGTCATCGGATCTGCAAGCATATTGTTAGTATTTATATACTCAATACAAAAATTATTTTCCTCAACTCGCTATTGTATGAACATGCACTTTGTATCAAGATATAAACCAGCTTTGGTCGAACTGATATTGCTTGATAAACTAATAGTAGTTGAATTATCATAGTAAAGCTTCAATGGTTTAGAAATGGTAATAACTATTTATAGTCTAGTGATCAGATTTTTAAGTAACATTCCATGATAGGTTACGTTGTAAACAACAATGTGTTATGTGATCATTGTAGAAGTTATGGTTAACTTTTGTTTATGACTCTTCCAGAAAAAGGTCCGCTTGCTAACGTGATCATATAGCACGAAGTGGATTTCTTGTCATCTTTGCATTTAGCAATGTCAGAATCAGAATAATCTACCACTTCTAAATAATGACTTCTTCTACAAGTTAGTGTATAGTCTATCGTCCCTTGTAGATGTCGAAGTACTTTATTAGCTGCATTTAATTATCTATGCCAGGATTAGTTTGAAAATGGCCTAATGTTCAGCAATATAAGCGATATCTAGGCTAATACAGACTTGAGAATACATTAGGCTCTCGGGCTACTGACGCATAAGGTATCTGGCTCATTTGCTCCTTTTCAACCTTTGTTTTCAGACATTGGAATAAACAGAATTCGTCTCCCTTAACTACTGAGCTACAGAGGGTTTGCACTGTTGCATGTTGTAAAGAGTAAGGACACGATCAATGTAGGCCCTTCGAGATAATCCTAAGAGTGTGTGTCTCGGTAAATTTCTATGCCTATGAAATAAGAAGCATCTTCGAGTTCCTTCATGTCGAAGTTATGCGGGAGTAATCGCTTCGACTCACAAAACATGTCTAAACTATTACCTGCTAATAGAATATCATCTACGTAAAGGACACCTATAGTAAACTTTCTCCCACTCATCTTGAGGTAGGTGCATTGATCCCCTTAATTCTTTGAAAAACCTTGTATCTTCATGACTTCATCAAACTTGATACCATGGACGTGATGTTTATTTCAACCTGTATATGGTTTCTTCAATTTACAGACTAGATGTTCCTGACCTTCAGGTTTTGTCATGTAAACATCTTCGTCTAAGTCAACGTTAAGGAAAGTGGTTTTAACGTCTATATGATGCAACTCTAACTCAGAATGAACTACTAGGCCCATAACGGTCCTTAATGAATCTTATGAGAGACGGTGAAAAGGTCTCTTGATAATAAATTCCCTCTTTAACCAATCTTGCTTTATAGCGTTCAACGTTCCCATTTAGATCCAATTTTGTTTTGAACACTCATTTACATCCTACGGGTTTTACACCATTGGGTAATTCCACCATATCGCAAACATCATTTTTCTTCATGGATTCAAGCTCATCATTCATTGATTTATTCCATTCCAAAGACTGATCACCATTGTTAATGGCTTCATTATAAGAGAGGATTATTAAGTAATCTAACATCCATTGCAGCTTAAGTCAGGTAGGTAACATAATAATCCTGATAAGTAGGGATTTTAGGTTTGGATGACCTCCTAAGTTGATTATCGGGTTCACGTTGTCTTCGTTTTGAGCGTTTGATGTGCCTTCATTATGAGGTACAATAACTTACGTGTGGAGGTGGAGTTGGTGCGGTGACATTAGGTGCAGTTGTTGCATCGGGTACAAGAGGTTTAACCGGAGTAATTATAAGCGAAGAGTCTATCCCCTTCACGTCTTGTACTTCTTGCAATCCTTCATAAAGGTTGGTACTCCTCCCACTGACCTTAAAATCTTGCAAAAATGCGACATGCTTGGGTTCAAGAATACGAGTGACATGGGAAGGACAATAGAAATAATAACGCATTGAATCATTAGGATGCACGATAAAGGAACAAGTATCTGATTTAGGGTCAAGTTTCCTTAGGAAAGGATTGAAAAGTTTTGCTTCAGCAATACAACCCCATGGTATCATATACTTAAAACTCGGTTTCCTTCCTGTCCAAAGATTAAAAGGAGTTTTAGGGACAGTCTTAGAAGGAACTCTACTAAGTATATGAACAACTTCTTTTAATACTTATGTCCAGAAGGAATAAAGGTAAATTAGTGTTGGCTAACATATTGCACATCATGTTCATTAGGGTACAGTTTGTTCTTTTAGCGACACCGTTCTGCTAAGGGGTACCTGGCATGGTGTATTGGTTCACAATTCCATGGCCCTTACAAAACTCATAAAATGAACCAGGAGCTTGACCGACATTAGTATTTCTTCCATAATATTCACTTCCTTTGTGCCTTGAATGAATCAGTAAAGTAACAAAGAATTAGTGGAATTAGGGATTAAAAGATAGATAGGGGGAGAATGGCAATCATTAGTGGATCTTCCCTTGAATGGGTCACGGAGCTCTCAATGGAGTGGTTTAGGTTCTAGCATTCCATTTCTATTTGGGGCTTTTGCTTCGAAGGTTATAAAATGTGGTGCGGATTCGTCTCACAACTTTAGTTTGACGATCTAGTTGTTTTTCAACTTCAACTTTATAATCTTTACAAGTTGTAAGTGCTTTATATTTTTCCTTGATGAGATACAAGTTTATATAATAGGAATGATCATCAATGAAAATGATAAATGAAGTATATCTAGTTATGCTAGCGATGGGGTAAGGATCACTAATGTCTGTGTGAGTGAATTCTAATAAGTTAGAGCCCCTAGTGGTACCTTTCTTATTTGTTGATGTCATTTTACCTTTAAGGCATTTGACACATGTTCCAAAGTCAGTGAAATCAAGAGGTGGTAACAATTTATCCTTTACAAGTCGAGTTAACCGTCCTCGTGAAATGTGGCCTAAACGTTGATGCCACAAAATGATGAAGTTTCTAAGTCTCATTTCTATTTCATCTTTGTGATTGATTTTTAATATTATATGACAACAAAGATTTGGAAAAATCATCATCTTGTTCAAATCTACAGAGACCATTATCCAAAATGCCAGTACCATACAACACAAAATCATAAAGAAGAGAAAGTTTGCGATAACCGTGAGCAACATCAAAACCATGTATCTTTAACTTTGGTCCTAACACAAGGTTCCGAGGAATCTCAAGAACATGTGTGGTATCATAAAATTTAATTCATAAACCAGTTTTCGTAAATAATTGTAAGGTTCCCACAATCGCCAGCTTAAGAATTAGAGTACTAGCATGCGCCTTAGCAAAACTATAAATTATACTGGTCTCAGCAAAACTATAAATTAATAATTACAAAAATATTTCAAAATTCTATGATTATCTAGTAAAAAATGAATCTATAGTCGCTTGTTTTTTGTAAACTTCAAATCTATTTTGAGATCATCATTAGACATTTTATAATGATCAATCTAGATCTATATACACTGAACTTGACAAGTTCATTAATGTGTGAATGTATTGTAAATGAGAATTTTGAAGGTCCTTGTTTCTGTTTAATTCAAATAGGTAAAGTGAACTGACATGAAAATTTTGAAGATCGATGCATTAATTTGAGAGTTGCTCTTGAATATAAGCCAACTTTTTAAATTAATAATTTATTAATTATCGATAATATCGCTAAATAATATTCTGGTCCTAATATTATTAATTTATAGAGGTTTTACTGTATGTATAAAATTTTGGATAAGTTTTGGTTATCTAATTTAATTTTATTATCTTTTATGAATTGTTTAATACTTAAACTAGATGCAATTAAAAAATATAAAATTAAAGGGTTAAGTGTATTTATTTAAAAAACTTTAGGGTGAGTGTACTTTTTTTTTGAAAAGTAAACTTCATTAAACACATCATTGACCCAAACATGCAAGAGGCCAAACAAAAGACGCGCCCCTGACTCATACGAGCAAGATATCAAATTTACAACATATACGAAGACGGTTTGAGCCAATCCTCACAATGCATGGACTTAAAGGAAGACATATTGTTAAACCAAACTTAACTTCTAGACTTGACTTCACCTAACATGTATGTCTTTTATTTTGGAAAATAACCTCTTTCCATCCTTTCCAAATACATCACATAGAGATTAGAATAAGCCCGTGAATAATCTTCTTCGCTTCATTACCTATCTGTAAGAAACCATGGGTTTTCGTTAGATCCTTAACCCCAAACACGAACATAGGCGGGATTTTGCACCACGAATTCAGACTCAATCAAACACGATTTTTCGAAGATGCATTCCGTGAATAAATGATCCGTCGTCTCCTTGTAAGCTTCGCACATCAAGCACATACCTAATGGAATGTTCACGTTTCTTTTCCTCAAATTCACTCGGGTAGCTAATCTATCTAAGTTAGCCCCCAAACCATTATGTTACATTTTAGGGGTACCCATTTACACCATTTAAACTTTGTTCCTCTACCAACTCCTCTTTCTTCTTCCATCAACTTTTTGACCGAATTAACCTAAAAAATACATGTTTCATCCCCTACCCATTTCAATTCATCCTTGGCATTTGACATCCGAACCTCCGCTATAGGATCTTGACAATCCTACTATTCCAGCTACTCGCTTTCCAATTCCAGCTCTCTATGCCACTACCAAGCTCCCCAAACTTATCATGATCCTTTTGTACCCTATCCGCCACTTTACAAGTTTTATCCATCTCCAAGTTAAAAAGATTTGACCAACTGTCTTTAGCAGTTTATCTCCCAACCAAGTGTCACTCCAGAATCTAATGTCGCTCACATTCCCCACCTGCCACGTTATGACTCTTTTTAAGCCTTTTCCTTTAATTTTTATTTTCATTTGCAATTTACCAATATTACTCCAGCAATCTGCAATAGGATCATTAAATGGCAAAAAGCTTCATACTCTTCTTTTATAATGGCATGGAAAAAAAATCCAGAAGTTATTGCATGGGATTATGATATTTGACTTACTGTAAACCTTTAAATCTCTATATAATACTCATGTAACGGCAGAATTCACTCATACAAATCAGTTATTACTATAATGGTTTTATTGATATAGAGTTACCTTATTTAAGGTTAGGTTTATGTGAGGAGATAAATTCGAATATGGATAAAGGGCTCGTTTACCTCACAAAAATGTATTTTTAATCATATTTATTATCTAGTGTTCTATTAAGCATTCATAGGTTTTCTACAACAGATTCTCTCAATTTGAGTTTTTTTCAAGTCTTAATAATTTGAAGAGTAAATTATAGATTTTGACCTTCATGTATCTATTTTATTGCAGGTTTCATCTTTTAACTTTACTAACTACACTAGACACTCTGTATGTAAATAGTTTGTTATAAATTACGACCTTGATACTTACGACCGTCTATTTAATATGTAATTTTCCCTCCCCCTTTTATAAATTCGATCGCTTCTTATCTTCCCTTGTCGCATGCCAATCACTAAAAAAATTTCTCTATCTTACACCAATCACTAAACTTTTATTCCCTATTGCACCCTAATTGCTAGAATCCCTCGGATTGTTGGCTAAAACCCAGTTTTGATCAGATCATATGTGTTTAATCATGATAGAAGCCAGGAAGCTCATGGCTACAGAAAAGTTCTATTTCCGTATGGAGCACAACTCTAGACAAGAGAAGGGAGATAAAAAGGCAATTGAATGTTCTAACAGTGAAATTCAATAAATACCCACATGACTTGCACATTATTGTATTTAATTAGCTAAAATAGACTGTCATTAGTATAAGAATCCTAATTTGCGAAAACTAATTTATATAAAGAGTTTTTAGTATAGTAAATAAAGATAAATGTTGAAACCTACAAAAGGGGTATGCAAATAGCGGTTCAGTTCGGCTTTTACCTTTATCCATATCGGTAACCGTTAGCTTCAAAAAATAATAAATAATAATAACATACACATGCGTAAAATGAGTCAATTATATGCAATAATTATTTGTAAATGTCACACCCTTATAATCCACATGCGGGGTTTTACCGTAAGGCGTGTGACTGACTAGGATCAAGCCACTAATCATGTTGAACCATTATCAAAGTTATCAAAAACATCACCATAAACACGACTAGTGATCTAAAGTTTAAATGTCCAAAAACATGGTTTGATACAGCGGAAGCAAACAGTTTAAAAATCCAAACAATGTTTAAAAAAAAACATAATTGTTTAATAAAACTAAATCAAATAACCAACGCAACCACGACACTCCTCCAACGAAAGCTCCCGTGCTGTACCTAAGGACCTGCAAAGCATGTAGTAACGTATCAACAAAGAGGATGGCGAGTTCACAGTTGTTTAGTGTTGTTCCAAAAACATAAGTTTGTTAAATTACTCTGTTCTTATAAAACATGTCATGGGGAGCTACCACATTGTTTTAAACTACTAAACCCGTACCATACCGACTACTGACTGTAGTTATGTTTAGTGCCCCGAGTCAATGTCTATCATCAAGTATATTAGTCCACGCCCGTCCTCTGCGGCACGGTGTGAGGCTTGTCAAACCTAATGGTGCTATTCAACTAATATCCCGCTCGCCATTGGCCCAGCGATTAATCGGTATAAAATGTGTGGGGACATTCAGATAGAGTTCCGTCTAGTCCGCTTAAGACATGTTAAATAAATAGTAAATTAACGTTCCGTCCCACGCAAGGAGACAAGGTTGCCCGTATCCTACCCAAGGAGAATACATAGGTTGCATCCCACCCAAAGGGATAGTTGTTGTTTGTTCCATTCCCAAACCATGAGGAATTACATGCTTTTATGAAAAGTGTGAACTCACCTTAGGGTGCACAGCGACAAGTAAACAAGTATAGAAGCTTCTAGATTCAGTAAGCCCTGATATAAATATTGTCTCATTATTAGACATTTAATCAGAAGGTCGTTGTACGGTTTCAAGTTATTGCCTTGAACTTCTGATTTTGAGACCCCTAGATATAATAATAACTAAATTTACCAAGCAATAAACACTAGCACCCCAATTTTAAAGATCCACAAAACCATATGTTCACATATTTGTTGATATATATATATATATATATATATATATATATATATATATATATATAATATCCTAATTAACTAAGAATATACATAGCTTTACACCACACAAACATTCATGTGTAACATGAACTTACATACACACCCATACACCAATTTCATTAAATAGCTTATTTATAACATAACATTTATTTTATTATTTTCACTAGTATTAATTCATTACCCACCTAATATTTTTACCACCTCAAGAACCTGAACATGTGTACCCCTTTGTCAGCCCGTAACAATCATCACCCAACACCACATCGAGTCCACAGAAAGACATAACTCATCCAATTATTATCACATAAAGCCATTACTCTTAACATGCGATTACAATTTCATTTTATAACTCGACCATTAATCACTTACCGGCATAAACAAGTTTCGTAAGTAATTACACTTCACGAACTACAAATACTCACACTTGTAAGACCGGTAACACGGTTTCATATTCAGACCACATATCACATATATTAGTATCCCGTACGACAGTACCCGTAACATTCGTAGTTCAAGTATCCCCTCCCACGTATCAACCCGTCCGATCATACTAGTTCATAGAATTTCATACCAACAACCAACACTATTACATATAAATCACTTCTTTTATCACAGTTTCCATAACAAAACTCATAACATGCTTATTCGTACGATCATACCTTTATATATATATATATATATATATATATATATATATATATATATATATATATATATATATATATATGTATGTATTTAAACAGTTGCATGCCCATATAAATTCACACAAGTCTTCTCTAGCATATCAAGATGCACATAGTATTAATCAACAGTTGCATGTATAACTCTATTTTCATACACTTATCTTAATCGAGGTTGAAGCGAAACCGTGACAACGAAGCCTTAATAAGAGACTACAGAGTGTGCGGCACTTACCGGTTGGGGTGGCGATCCTAGTTTATTATTCCGGTGTCAACAGACGTCGAACAGGAAGAAGAGGCGGTGAATGATCGGTGCGTTTCTTCAGGCTTTTCTGGTGTAGGGGATGATGAGTGGGGGATTTGGTTTAAATATAGTATTTTGAAAAACTAACTTTTCATAATGACCTTTATCCTATCAGTATGAGAAAACTTGTTTAACAAGTTGATAAGTTATCCAAATAATGGAAGGTCATATATAAATAAAAAAACTTTATGGAACACAATTTCAAACAAATAAGGATCTGTGGGTGTGGGGCGGCTTGGTTACGTGGGCCACCACTTGGGCTGAAATTAACAAAAGAAATCGTTGGGTTGTTTGGGTTAGTTCATGAATCATGTTAACATATATAAGATCAAGTGTTATGGGTGAAATGGGATTAGGTTCATGCGAGCGGGACGTAGGCCGCATATTAGTGACTGGTGGATGGGGATTCGAATGGTGTTTCTGGTTGTGCCTCGGTTTAGGAATCGAGCCACGAGTGAGAAAAAGGGTAACGGGTTGCGTTTCACTCCATAATGTACACACCCATTAGTAGCATTTAAATTCTTCGTGATGTGAAACATAAAAGTAGAAAAATAACGAGAACATAGGTAGAATAAATGAGAACAGTGAACGGTTTATACCTCAAAGTTACGGGTTGTCACAGTAAACATTCTAAAACTAATTATATAACATAAAAAACCTTTCATATATGTTTTTTTATGTATAATAGAGTTTGATTCCTTAAACATATATATTCTGAACGTAGATATATATATATATTTTAAAAGCATGTCTTAATTGATTTTGGTTCTATTTGGTTAACTTTCTATTATGGGGCAACATTAACCATATCCATAACCAACTTATCAGTTAATTGAATAACATTATCCATAATCATCGATTAATATCGGTTATCGATTAATTCGATTCAATGATAATTTGAATATCGATTAATTTCGATTAACAGTTAAGATTTACTCTTCCTCAATGGAATTAAAGACTGAAATATACTCTAACTTTGAACACACACTCTTTTACGCAAACTTTTTATCTTTCATAAATGCATTTTCATCTCCTACCCTACCCTACACTAACACTTACTTCCTTAACATGCATTCATTTTCTCTATTGAAATTTATATTATGATGAGTTCGATCCACTTTTGTTATTAAGGTGAGGTGAATAACTAGGGGATTAGGATCATTTGTGAACAATTTCTTGAAAATGAACTGAGTGAACTAATTTTGACCATTGATTATTTTTTAGATTAAAAAGGATAAGATTGATATTAGCTCTCTCTCTTAATTAAAATCCCTTAATTTTCTCATCTATTAATTCTCTCTCTCTCACACACATTTTTAATTACTTTCCATTATTTTAAACTCATGTAGAAACAGTTGCTAATAACGTATATGAAACTCCTAACGGAACTAGGTACTGGACACCAACTGTCCCTCCCGGATTCAAACCGTATATGAAACTCCTAACGGAGCTAGGTCGTGGAGTACAAAATACACAGATGTATCAAAAGTCTGTACACATCTGTATAAACTAACAATTGTGTATCTTGTATAAACTGATAGTTAGCGAGACTGTACACATGTGTATAAACTAACAGCGGTGCATCTTGTATAAATTGATAGTTAGCGAGACTGTACACATGTGTATAAACTAACATCTGTGTATCTTGTATAAACTGATACTATCGAGACTGTACACATGTGTATACACTAACAACTGTGTATCTTGTATATACGAAAACTAGCAAGATTTTAGAAATTTTGATTATATTGTTTAATAAATGCAATCTACAAAAAACGCAAATACCCTTCTATCGATTAATTCAAAGGGAAGTTACAACATTATAATTACAATCTTGCCATTGTTTAAAAATCTCTAGATGATATAATCCAATGGCTTAGATTAGTTCACACAGTTCACTCTCAACCTAGTGTTCACTCTAGAACCCTACCCTATATATATATATATATATATATATATATATATATATATATATATATATATATATATATATATTCAAATGAGAAGAAAAAATTAGTAAGAATAAAAAGAATAATTTTTAAACCAATAGAAATTCTCTATTTACTTTATTTAATGTGTGTATATAATGTTATGAAAAAAAGCATATAGGTAAATCTATAATTATCATTAATTAGCTAATTAATTAAACTTGTAACTCATTTTTTTCATATACTCTTTCAAGATAAAATAATTTATGTTGTAGGACAATTTTCGACATGTGTAGGATAAATTTTAGTATGTGTAGGATAAATTTTGAAATGTGTAGGTAAATTTACATGTGTGTACGATAAATTCCGGTAAATGTAAGACATATATAGGATAAATTTTGAAATGTTTTTGATTTATTAATGAGAGATAACATAATTAATGATAGGAGTTATAAACTATTTAATGTTTTACCTGTCACACCCCGACCCGCAGCGGAATAAAAGTCGGGGCATAATTGGGTTATCACCAAATCTCATGATATTTACTAAGATGTTTCATATTTATTAAATTCAAATCACAAACTTAAATATCCAAAAACCAAAATTCATACAATTACAAAGAAAATGAAACTATATATTTATTCCAAAGCATAACTTGTTTATTCTTCTAGGCCATCCTATGTGTTTCCTGTCTCAGCTGGATCACCTGTATCATGTCACACCCCGATCCGCAGCGGAAAAGGTGATCGGGGCATGATTGGGTTTTCATCAAAGCTCATGACATTTATTATAATGTTTCATATTTATTATTTCAATTTAAAAGAGATCATACAATCATATCAAACAAATACAACATGTTCTATTAATCCTTCTAAACTTCATTATTTTTCTTCTAAGGCAATTCCTATGTTTTCCTTGCTTCATCCTGTTCACCTGTATCATATGTAAAAATGGTTTTTGGATCAACAAAAGTTGGCGAGTGAACCTTGTTAGAAAACATTTATTATTTATTTCTTATTGTATTTAATACGGAAAAATTGTCCAATATTCCTATATGAACAAACGTAAATAACATACAATAACAAACAATTAGCATACAATAACAACCCAATAGCATACCATAACAAACAACAACAAACAATAACATACAATAACAAACCAATAGCATACAATAACATATCAACTTGCATGAATATATAACATGAATGAAACTGTGCGATCAAGGCTCAATCAAACGGAGCCGATCGTATTGCATGTACTGAAATTGATAAATGTCTGTGTGATCAAGGCTCAATCAAACGGAGCCGATCGTATGTTGGCAACGCCAGGTTCACGCTCATAATGTAATGGGAAACTGCTCAACGCTCATAATGTAATGGGGAGCGGCGGCCTATGAAATTGCATGTACTGAAAATAATAAATTAAATCTAAACAATAACCACACAACAGTTGAAACAAGCTGAATACACATTTGTTCATGATATGATGTATGCACAATAATTTAAATATAATAAATGGTAAGACACATGATACACCCCAAAAACGTGATTAAAAACGGGGAATTTTGTAGAGATTCACTCACAGTGGGTGCGTTCGGTTGATGATGTTGAATGCGCACGAGTTTAGAGGATTGATCGACGAGGAAAAACTAACCTAATTAATAACGAAAGGTAAGGTAAATAAATGGATTTTATTAACAACTTTAATAGGATTTTTGGATATATTTTTGTGAGTTTAAGGCTATTTTCTAACTTTAAAAATGTTATTTTTAAGTATTTTAATTGATTTTTAATTTAAATAAATAAATAAAATAATAAAAAAATGTTGATTTTTGACCGTTGACTTGTTGACCGTTGACCGTTGACTTGTTGACCGGTTTTATTGTGTGTAAGTATGCGTCGGGCAGGACTCGAACCCGAGACCTCCCGTTCGCGTGCACGCAGCTCTACCAACTGAGCTACGTGTCTAACCCGAAATAATTCTGTTTTTAATTATATTTATATACTAACTCAGTTTATTCAAAATTCTTTTATATTCAAAAAATGTTTTAAATCATCGAATCGGTGCCGTCAACAGGTCTCGAACCCGGGACCTGTGCTTTAACGTTACACACAGTCCACCGCTGGACTGTGTGTCTAACTTGGTTAATATATAGATTTTATATACTTAACATCTAATTGCGAAAAGGATCCGGTTCATTTAGAAAAAGAACATTTTAATTACAGAGGGTGTGTGTGTATCAAGGATCGAACTCGCGGCGTGTGCGTATTGTGTGCACACAGTCCACCGCTGGACTGTGTGTCTAACCCGTTTATAATACCGATTTTAATTAATCTTATAATGTTAACATACTTCATCTTCTTCGCTAAATTTACAGACAATGATTTACTCAACTGTTTCTTGCTTTAAAACGATTAACAAATGTACAAAAGACTAAAATGAAATGGCAGAGACGATTTTGGAAGTAAACATACCGGAGAACGATTTATCTCAGATTTTCGGCAAGTCGTCGGCTCTGTTTTTTATGAACTTTGACTGAGCGAACAATTTAACAGTTTTGATTAGCTAAGTGTGGAATTGAAGCACTAAACAAGAGTTACCAGGAGGTTTAGAAGGCTATACCGTTTCACAGTGAGAATTGAGAATTTTCAGCAGGTTTCCGGCGAGAGTGAATTACCCGATATCGACGTCTGAAATTTATTCCGATTGAAGGGTTTGAGTTAGCAACGGTTTAACAACTGATAGACGATGAAAGAATTGAGTGACTCACTGATTTGATAGAAAACACGGTTTTCCGGCGAAAGTCCGGCGAGTTTAATTAGCTTCTCCGGCGAACTGAAAGTATTGCGAAAGTGAAATTCGAAGGTCTGCAGATGTGTTTGAGTCGCGAGAGGGGTCTATGATTGAAGTAATTCAGGAATTGAAAGTTTTCGGTTATTAAAACCGATCCACTCTTGAATTCAAGTCCATTCAAAGCTCAATTGATTGGAGGTGTCGGTGTAGCGGTCATAATCGGTAAACCGCGAACAATCAAACGTCTTTGGACGTTTGGCGACCGATTTCAGTTACAGTTGGCGTAACCAGAGTGATTTACGATTGAGTATAAAATTTAATTGTTTCCTAGAATTTACAGAAAACATCAAGTGGCGGAGTGGTTGGATGTGTGTGTTAAGGCTTTGCTGACCCGGTTGACCCGGCTGACCCGGGTTCGAATCCCGGCAGCCTTGTTTTATATTTATTTCACTATTTTTAATACATTTTCAAATATAAATTTTATATTCTAATATACTTATTAATTATGTATCGTTTAAAATTAATTTGGGCAATAAATACGCAACGAAATTTTTAACTAATTGTTCGGTTAATAAACGAAGCGGGTTTGGTAAATCCGGTTTTTTTTACGGATGTTACAGTATCCCCTACTTTTAGAAATTTCGTCCCGAAATTTAAGTAGTGGCATATTTGTCTAAAAAAGATGGTGTTTAATTTGACAGTTACATACTTAGAAAGGAGTAAGAGTTCAAATTTTGTTTGAGGCGGTAACGTTCCTTGTAAGGGTTGAGTACCCTGCTACAGGAATCGCTTTTTGATGCCTAAGATAATGAATATTGATAAACAGAGTTGATTGACTAAATATGATTTCATGCGCAAGAGTTTTGATATGTTTGGAAAGATAAGGTTATATCCTAAAACAAAACTTCTACTACTAAAACCTACATGGAACTTCTCATAAACGCCTGACAATGCCTCTGATCCTTTGGCAAGAATACTTATATATAGGAAGTACCAGCGGCGTATCCACCATATTCTCGTCAAATTTTCATTGGTTTTATCAGTAAGTTATGATTGGTTCTATGATATGACTCTAGAACATAAATAAACACAACAACCAATATCTGAGTCCTAATTCTGATAGTATACATGTTTGAATGGTGACACAATCCAGTTTCTTTAAATGATGAGATGATATGAATGCTAAATCAGTGAGTATAAAACAAACTTCAACCAAGACATTACTAAATCCTACATGGAACTTCTCATAACCGCCTGACTATGCCTCTGATCCTTTGACAAGAATACTTATATATAGGAAGTACCAGCGGCGTATCCACCATATTCTCGTCAAATTTTCATTGATTTTATCAGTAAGTTATGATTAGTCCTATGTGACTCTAAACATAAACAAACACAATCAACCAAAGCTTGAGTCTTAATTCTGATAGTATACATGTTTGAATGATGACAGTTCCTCTCTCGTTTGTTATGATGGAGAGGTTAGTCTATGTAGAAGTGAGACACAGCCCAACTTCTTTAAATAATGAGATTGAAATACGTTGAGATGTATGACGATGTGAATGTTAAATCAACGAGTATAAAACAAAACTGAAATAGTAATTCGCATTAAGATCCTTGGATAATTTCCAATTTATAATTGAGATACGTGAAAATTGAGATAACACAAAGAAAAACATAAAAACGAAGCGGTTGGAGTTAAATCTTGATTTTTTTTGTGAAGGAGACTAGTTGGGTGGTTCGTTTGGGCCGTCATTATCTTCAACAGGATTGGCGTTGATGTTGAAAACTCTTCCTCTTGCTGGTGGCCTAGTGGTTGGGTTTTCTTGATTTGCTTGATTAACTGGGTTTGCTTGAGCTTGGGCGTTTATGATGTTAACCAATCGAGGGCACGTGTTTCTATAATGGGTAGGGTCGCCATAATTAAAACAAGCTCGAACATAAGGTAACATGGGGTATTGGGGTTGTTGATATGTTTGGATCATGTTTTGAGTAAGGGGTGAGGTTTGGTTTTGAGGGGTGCGGCAAACCTTGCTCGAATGACCATAGCGTCCACAATTCGCACATAGTCGACAAGGTAAGGTAAATGGATGGTGATAAGAACAGGTATTGCATTGAGGGTGAGGTCCAAAGTATGGTTTCTTATTTGGGTAAGTTGAGTTGGGTGCTACTTGAGTGATTGGGATAGCTTGGAGGGGTATGGCTTGTGAAATTGGTTGGTTGTGTTGGGTGACAGCGAAAAGTTGCGCATCTCGTTTTCTCTTAGAAATGGGTTGAGAAGGGGATTCGGTTTGGGTGGAGTTGGAGGTTTCAGTTGATGCTTTATCTTTCTCTTTCTCCTCCTTGAAGTCTTTATTCCGTATACGGTTCTCGGTGAGCTCTGTAGCTATCTTCATTGCTGCTTCCAAAGTTGCAGGGGTGGTACTTATTACAGAGTCTTGAATTTTTGAAGGAAGACCTCGAATGTAGTGTTCGATCAAACGGTAGAGGGGAGTGAACAAGTTGGGAACCATTTGATTTAACTCAAGGAATCTTTTGTTGTACGTGGTGTGGTCGCCTTCCTTTTGTTTCAACGAATAGAACTCATCCTCTAATTTCTTGATTTCGCTCCTTGGGCAAAACCGTCTTGTCATGATTTCCTTCAACTCATCCCAAGTCAAAGTCATAGCATCTTCAACACCTCGTTTGGCCTTCTCTGTGTTCCACCAAGTAAGTGCTATTCCAAGTAAACGGCCAGTAGCATATCGCACTTTGCGATCATCGGGGCAATCGCAATTTAGAAAAGTGTTCTCCATTTCTTCAAACCAATGGAGGAGAACGGTGACACCTTCAGTCCCTTCGTATTTTGGAGGGTCGCAGGATTTGAAATGCTTGAAGGTGCATTTAGTGGTATTTGGGGGAGGGTTGACAACATTTTGAACTTCTTGATTGACGGGATTAGCGGTAAGGGTTTGTTGGACTTGAACTACAATGTTGGGTATTACGGTAGCCATTTGTTGAGCGATTTGGGCAGCCATACGCTCGCGAGCTTTTTCTGCTCTCATCTTCCTACGAGCGGAATTAGAAGACATCTACAAGGAATACATATGAAGAGTATGAGTTGGATGTTTTTGGGATCATGTGTCGTATTTAGGAATGAACATTCATAAAATAAACATAGCATAATAAATCTACTACATCCATAGGATGTCTTGGGCTTTGCTCGTAATTGGGCCTTGCATGCCGCCATACTTCACCTTCGTAATCACGTGGGCCCCCATGATTACCGGGTTTTTCATATGGTTCGCATGTGTTAGCCTGGTTACGACACTAAAACCCGGAGAAAATCGAGAAATATGTATGTAACGTATGATATTCGGAATGTATCCAGGTGTGGACACGGTGACACCTCAAAGTGGGATTAGTTCGAACGACGTTTGGTGTGGCATGCTTTGGCCTAATAGGTCCTTCGTACTCTCATCGTTAGTCCCCAGGTAGGCAAACTGGTCCGTTATATTGGATTTATACGAATGCCAACCTAGACAGGACGTTCCGACTACCGGTACTTGTACCCTTACAGTTACTACATGCCCGTCGCAGAACTCACTTTGATGAGATTTGAAAAATGAAAAATGCGACAAAATCTTGAATAACGGAAGTATGAAGATGATTTGAATATGTGAATATTGTAACATGTATGATGAATATGTATGTAAGTATGTATGTTTGACTGTAAGTATAATTCACTAGGTATCACAAAATGTAATATTGGAAATGTTTGCATGCATTTGTGTATGTAATAAATATGAAACAAATAAATATCATAAGTTTGCATGTAACCACATAAACAATTAAAATCTAGTCAACTATAGTATAGGCTCTAAGGGTCTAATAACCTATCCTATATCCCTACAGTCAAAAGCTCTGATACCAATCTGTCACACCCCGACCCGTAGCGGAAAAGGTGATCGGGGCATGATTGGGTTTTCATCAAAGCTCATGACATTTATTATAATGTTTCATATTTATTATTTCAATTTAAAAGAGATCATACAATCATATCAAACAAATACAACATGTTCTATTCATCCTTCTAAACTTCATTATTTTTCTTCTAAGGCAATTCCTATGTTTTCCTTGCTTCATCCTGTTCACCTGTATCATATGTAAAAATGGTTTTTGGATCAACAAAAGTTGGCGAGTGAACCTTGTTAGAAAACATTTATTATTTATTTCTTATTGTATTTAATACGGAAAAATTGTGCAATATTCCTATATGAACAAACGTAAATAAACATACAATAACAAACAATTAGCATACAATAACAACCCAATAGCATACCATAACAAACAACAACAAACAATAACATACAATAACAAACCAATAGCATACAATAACATATCAACTTGCATGAATATATAACATGAATGAAACTGTGCGATCAAGGCTCAATCAAACGGAGCCGATCGTATTGCATGTACTGAAAATGATAAATGTCTGTGCGATCAAGGCTCAATCAAACGGAGCCGATCGTATGTTGGCAACGCCAGGTTCACGCTCATAATGTAATGGGGAACTGCTCAACGCTCATAATGTAATGGGGAGCGGCGGCTTATGAAATTACATGTACTGAAAATAATAAATTAAATCTAAACAATAACCACACAACAGTTGAAACAAGCTGAATACACATTTGTTCATGATATGATGTATGCACAATAATTTAAATACAATAAATGGTAAGACACATGATACACCCCAAAAACGTGATTAAAAACGGGGAATTTTGTAGAGATTCACTCACAGTGGGTGCGTTCGGTTGATGATGTTGAATGTGCATGAGTTTAGAGGATTGATCGACGAGGAAAAACTAACCTAATTAATAACGAAAGGTAAGGTAAATAAATGGATTTTATTAACAACTTTAATAGGATTTTTGGATATATTTTTGTGAGTTTAAGGCTATTTTCTAACTTTAAAAATGTTATTTTTAAGTATTTTTAATTGATTTTTAATTTAAATAAATAAAATAATAAAAAAAAGTTGATTTTTGACCGTTGACTTGTTGACCGTTGACCGTTGACTTGTTGACCGGTTTTATTGTGTGTAAGTATGCGCCGGGCAGGACTCGAACCCGAGACCTCCCGTTCGCGTGCACGCAGCTCTACCAACTGAGCTACGTGTCTAACCCGAAATAATTCTGTTTTTAATTATATTTATATACTAACTCAGTTTATTCAAAATTCTTTTATTTTCAAAAAATGTTTTAAATCATCGAACCGGTGCCGTCAACAGGTATCGAACCCGGGACCTGTGCTTTAACATTACACACAGTCCACCGCTGGACTGTGTGTCTAACTTGGTTAATATATAGATTTTTATTATACTTAACATCTAATTGCGAAAAGGATCCGGTTCATTTAGAAAAAGAACATTTTAATTACAGAGGGTGTGTGTGTATCAAGGATCGAACTCGCGGCGTGTGCGTATTGTGTGCACACAGTCCACTGCTGGACTGTGTGTCTAACCCGTTTATAATACCGATTTTAATTAATCTTATAATGTTAACATACTTCATCTTCTTCGCTAAATTTACAGACAATGATTTACTCAACTGTTTCTTGCTTTAAAACGATTAACAAATGTACAAAAGACTAAAATGAAATGGCAGAGACGATTTTGGAAGTAAACATACCGGAGAACGATTTATCTCAGATTTTAGGCAAGTCGTCGGCTCTGTTTTTTATGAACTTTGACTGAGCGAACAATTTAACAGTTTTGATTAGCTAAGTGTGGAATTGAAACACTAAACAAGAGTTACCAGGAGGTTTAGAAGGCTATACCGTTTCACAGTGAGAATTGAGAATTTTCAGCAGGTTTCCGGCGAGAGTGAATTACCCGATATCGACGTCTGAAATTTATTCAGATTGAAGGGTTTGAGTTAGCAACAGTTTAACAACTGATAGACGATGAAAGAATTGAGTGACTCACTGATTTGATAGAAAACACTGTTTTCCGGTGAAAGTCCGGCGAGTTCAATTAGCTTATCCGGCGAACTGAAAGTATTGCGAAAGTGAAATTCAAAGGTCTGCAGATGTGTTTGAGTCGCGAGAGGGGTCTATGATTGAAGTAATCAGGAATTGAAAGTTTTCGGTTATTAAAACCGATCCACTCTTGAATTCAAGTCCATTCAAAGCTCAATTGATTGGAGGTGTCGGTGTAGCGGTTATAATCGGTAAACCGCGAACAATCAAATGCATTTGGACGTTTGGTGACCGATTTCAGTTACAGTTGGCGTAACCAGAGTGATGTACGATTGAGTATAAAATTTAATTGTTTCTTAGAATTTACAGAAAACATCAAGTGGCGGTGTGGTTGGATGTGTGTGTGTTAAGGCTTTGCTGACCCGGTTGACCCGGCTGACCCGGGTTCGAATCCCGGCAGCCTTGTTTTATTTTTATTTCACTATTTTTAATACATTTTCAAATATAAATTTTATATTCTAATATACTTATTAATTATGTATCGTTTAAAATTAATTTGGGCAATAAATACGCAACGAAATTTTTAACTGATTGTTCGGTTAATAAACGAAGCGGGTTTGGTAAATCCGGTTTTTTTGACGGATGTTGGCGAGTGAACCTTGATAAAACGGGGGAGATTTTGGGTCAACAAAAGTTGGCGAGTGAACCTTGATAAAACATTTTAACTAATTTTTTGTTTTATTTATTAAAGAAAATTCGTGCATTAATCACATGTGAGCAAACATATATATATATATAAACAATCACAAACCACTTTGGATGAGTATATGACATGAATGATGATGTATTTGAGATCAAGGCTCAATCAAACGGAGCCTATCTAATGAGGCTCCTGATGCTCAACTCGTATCCCACGGGGAACTGATGGGCCTAATGAAATGCATGCACTGAAATGATAAAATTCAATCTACATATAATTCACACAACAATTGATACACATTTAATCACGGAAAGTGTTTAAATAAAATAAAAGAATAGTACGACACATGATACACCCCAAAACATGATTAAAACGGGGAATTGGTAGTGGTTCACTCATAGTGGATGCGTTTCTTGATGACGATGAATGCGCACGAATTTATGATTCAACCGACGAGGGAAAACTAACCTAAATAATAACGAAATAATTCGATAAATAAATAAATTTTATTTGAGATTAATATTTTTAATTAGTGCTCTTAGTGAGATTTTTAGATTTAAATTTTGTGAGTTTAATGCAAATTTTTAACCTTCAAAATCTTTATTTTAAGTATTTTTAAATAACTTTTCAATTTAATAAAAAGAAAATAAGAAAACAAAAATTAAAAAAATGGTTTGACTTTGTCAAGTCTGACCGGGTCTGACCGGTCAGACAGCATGAATTCCAGGCCGCGAGTGAGGTTCGAACTCGGGACCTCTCGTATACGTGCACGCAGCTCTACCAACTGAGCTACGTGTCTAACCCAAAATATTCTCTGTTTTAATTATATATATATACTAACTAACTTTAACCTTATTTAGTTTTTATTAAAAATGATTTTATATGGCCGAAACCGGTTACAGAACCCATAATCGAACTCGGGACCTTCGGTTCGAGTGCACACAGCCCAACCAGTTGGGCTATGTGTCTAATCTGTATAAACACTGAATTATATTAATTTTATATATATGCTGTGAATTGATCTGAATAAGTTAAAAATGTTGGTTTTATTTCAGAAAGTTGGAAACATGTGTGATTCGAACCCGGGACGTGTGTTTTGTATTTGCACACAGTCCACCGCTGGACTGTGTGTCTAACCTGGTTAAATACCCGATTTTAATTATATTAGTACACATTAAACTTCATCTTCTTCACTTAAAAAAACAGAACATATAACTGACCGAAGATTGTTTGAAACAGAATCTGGTTGACTGATTAAGATTAATACATGCTGAATAATGGATTACCAAAAAGAGTTGAGAATTATACCGATTAGGAGGAAAGCCTCGGTTTTCCGGTGATATTCCGGTGAGTGCGAAAATCTCCGGCGACGTGCTTGAAATGAATAAAGCTTCAGGAAGTGAGTATGGTTCTGAGCGAAATGTTTACAAGGAGTTTGGGTGAGTATTTATAAGGTGAACAGGTTGCTTGTTTTCGATTGAGAGACCAAAATTTACGGTCATAGGTTTCAATTCTCAAAAATAACGGTTTTTGACTAAATTGGATGTTAAGGAACGGTTATAACTGATGTCGAAATCAGTTTACGCGTTTCAGTCAAGGGGTAGTAGCAACACTTACGGAGTTTCGGTTTTTCTCCGGCGATTTCGAGTTCTGAGTGCTGACTTACAGGTTTTTGACTTTCGGTTTTTACTATAAGTGTTATTTGTTTCAGTAACTGAACACAAACATGTGTGTGGCGGAGTGGTGTGGTGTGTGTGTGTCTTCGCGGGAGACCCGGGTTCGAGACCCGGCTACCCTGTTTTATTTGTTATTTTCTTATTATTATTATTTATTAATTATGGTTTTTAAATTCTAAAATATTTATTAATTATGTATCATTTAAAATAATCTGAACAATAAATACGCAACGAACTTATAACTGAATATTTGATTATAAAACGAAGCGGGTTTTGAAACCCGTTTTTCGACGAATGTTACATTACCATTATGTCCTTTCTTCTTTTTCTTCTCACATTAAATTTCTTCTCAAATGAACCTTGCCCTATATATATATATATATATATATAGGGTTAAAATCGTGTGAGAAACACTAGATTATTTGAGAAACTTAAAAAAACATTCTGAACCATATATTTTTCTTAAAAATGCAATTTTTAAAAAAAAACCAAAGCATTTTCTGTCAGGTTTTTTATTTATACACATATATGTATATATGTCTTTAAAATTGAAAAATAAGTATTGTACATCTATGTTTGAGAGGAAGGATTTAGTTTTAGCTTTAGGTTTTAACATTAGTATTTAGGGTTTAGCTCTAGGCTTTAGGGTTTAATTTTTAGGTTTTAGCATAGGGTTTAGTCTTAGGGTTTAGCTTTAGGGTTGTTAGTTAGTGTTCAACGAGCCGATTCCGATGTCGCTGAAATGAGCTCAATCGGAGTTCGTTTGACAATATTTATATATGTATATGTATATATGCAATAAAAAACTCTTAAAAATATGCGATTAGAAGTAAAAAAAATAGCTTGGAGAAAATGTGCAGTCCATAATGATTCTCAAGTTTCTCAAATAAGTTGAATTTATCTTAGGATCCTTACGCAACATATATACATGTGCCAATTATAGAGGAAAAATTCATGTAAGTTAAAAAAAAACTCAAGAAACCTAATCCATGGACACATTTTTTGCCACATGTTAGAACCTTTTCCGGAATTCTGACATGCAACATCTTTTGTCAGGATAGAGATTACACCTTTTTGCCTTTTTGTCACATGTTACACTTTTGTTTTGGATTTCAACAACAAACTTTGCAGCTTTTACAAAGTGTAACATTTCAAACTTAAATTTTACAAGATTTCAATATGTAATTCATATAAAAAAACATGTTACATATGTAATTCATATAAAAAAACATGTTACAAAGTGAAGATTAAGTTTATTAAGTTTTTTGAACTTATAAGAATTTTCTTATATATATATATATATATATATATATATATATATATATATGATTCGAAAAAAGAGAAAACTTATACGAGTTATGAGAACTTAGCCTTCTCGTGCGAGTTTTGCTCTTTTTTCATACCCCTAGATTAAAAAGTTACAAAGATGGTCGTAAAAAAAATTCGAAGTGATATTTTCGGCTTCTTATAGCCGTTGCTGATAACATCAGTTTTTTACAGCATTTACAGTTGCTATAAATAAAAAAAGAACTAGTTTTTTCTTGGAAAAATTGTTTTTTTTTAGGATTTTTAGTTAAAAAATTTTGAAAAAACCTTTCGTAAGACCGAATTATTTAAGTTCTCACAACTCGTATGAGTTTTCGTTTTACCCCAACCCGATATATATATAGAGAGAGAGAAACATACATATGGATTTTCTTGGCTTGATCTACTTGTATTATTCCATGGATTTAAGTTGTATACATATCTCCCGAATTGAAATCAACGTTTAGATGCATAAGTAGGTTCCACCTTGTTGTTTGCGATATCAAAAAAAGCTAGAAAACAAGATACTTTATTCATTGACATAAAGCTGCTTATATAGGCAGACATACAACGTTAACATGAAAAAGTAAGCCAAACCCAAACTGACTCCTACAGACCCGGTACACTCCTGCAGACTAGGATGTACTCTACTTATTCAAATACTTAAATAAAACATATGCAAAATACTTTTGAATTATTCTCAATACCCCCTCGTAATTCAAAGAGTCTTTAATCCAAGTCTTCCTCTGAGATACACAAACTGCTCAGTTCCTAACCCCTTGGTTAATATGTCTGCAACTTGTTCTTCTGTTGGACATGGCTGTAGCTCAACCTGCCTTCCTTCAACCAGGTTTCGAGTGAAATGAAATCTAGTATAAATATCTATGCTTCGTCCATGTAGTGCTTGATTCTTCGACAAAAATACAGCTGACATGTTATCACACATGATCTTAGTTGCTCCGGTGTGTAGGGAGCGGTAAGATCACGATGGATACCTTGATCTGCACAAATCTCACTAAAATCTTTCCAATAAACTCACCTCCACGATCTGTACGTAAGGTCTTGATAACGAACCCACTTTCCTTTTCAACTTTCTTCTTGAACTTTTTGAACATATCAAGACTTTCTGATTTCTTGTTTAAAAAATACACCCAGCTCATCCTAGTATAATCATCGGTTAACAAAAAGAAGTAAACATTACCTCCTAATGACCGAGTCTGCATAGGCCCAACCAAATCAGCATGTATCAACTGCAACGGACTGCTTGTACGCCAAGTTCGAGTAGGAAACAGTCTCCTAGTTTGCTTTCCGAGAATACACCCTTCACACTTTTCCAAGTTTCCTATTGATGGAAGATCGGTCATCATGTTTCCCTTGCTAAGTTGTTGTAAGGCCTGCTCGTGTAAATGACCATAACGGTTGTGCCACAAAGATGTATCACTTCCGTCTATCACCAAGGTAGTATCAACCTTTTTTCTTAAATCAAGAGGAAAATATTTGCAGCCATTGGTACCATGCATGTTACTTTTCCCGTTGCCTTGTGTGTGATAGTACAAGCATCATCATCAAATAACACTCTATACCCACTTTTCATCAACTGGTTATACCCTAAATCAGGAGCATATTGAACATCATCCAGAACTTTTGGCTGACCATCTCTCATAACAAGCTTCACCATTCCTTTTCCTTCTACTTGTATCCTCTTTCTATTTCCCATCTTCACATCTACTTTCTTTTTTGTGTCAAGTTGTTTGAAAATATCATGATGACCTGTCATATGATTCGAACACCCACTGTCTATGAACCAAACACTAGGATGCTTACCTTCATTAGTAGTCGCCATAAGAACCTTAGCTTGATCATCATTATGAATTTCTTCATGTGCCAAAAACATCCTACACTCGTCTTCATTATCAAGTGCTGTGTTTGCTTGAGGCTCATACCAACATTCTGATCGCATGTGGCCAAATTACAGTTATAACATTGCACACCATTCCTTCCACGACCACCAGATCTGCCACGTCCTCTACTTCTTCCACCACGCGAGAAAGACCTACCTCTTCCTCGAGAAACTGTAACATCACTTTCCTTGGCCTGAAATGCACGTTCTTTTTCAACATGCTCAACGCTGCGATTAACTCTTGTCTCATGAGACTGGAGAGACCCCATCAACTGATCAAAGGTAAGCCGAGACAAATCCTTGGATTCTTCAATTGCTGTGACAACGTGATCCCATTTTGTGGGAAGACTTCGCATCACTTTTTCCACCACTTGTTGATCAGAAACCATCTCTCCATACGCACGCTTTTGATTAACATTCCTCATGACCCTTGACAAGAAATCTGCAATAGCTTCATCATCTTTCATCTGGAGAATCTCGAACTCCCTTCTCAGGCCTTGTAACTTTACTGTTTTAACGTTTGTATCTCCCTGATATTCTGTCTGCAACACATCCCACGCTTGTTTAGCGGTTGATGCAGCTGCGATGCGAGAAAAGATGTTGTCATGAACAGCCTGTTGTATGAAAGCCAGAGCACGTGCGTGTTTCTTTTGATTCTCTCGCAACCTAGCAGCATCAGCATCATCTTCAGCAAATCCCTTGGACACAAGATCCCAGAGTTCTTGTGACCTGAGAACAGTTTTAACCCTAATACTCCAAAATTCGTAACCCTCTCCTTTAAACACCGGAAGGAGAGGTTGATTGGTGTTAGTGTTTGTAGACGCCATCACTCACTTGTATTTTGTAACTCACAGATCTTTGAAACTCATGCTCTGATACCACTTTGTTGTTTGCGATATCAAAAAAAGCTAGAAAACAAGATACTTTATTCATTGACATAAAGCTTCTTGTATAGGCAGACATCCAACGTTAACATGAAAAAGTAAACCAAACCCAAACTGACTCCTACAGACCCGATACACTCCTGCAGACTAGAATGTACTCTACTTATTCAAATACTTAAATAAAAGATATGCAAAATACTTTTGAATTATTCTCAATACGCCTAATTAAGACACTTTAAGGAGTCTCTTTTCACCACCTCCCTAACTTAACTATGTGTGGTCTACTCTCTCTTCTTTTATGTACCACACACATATACTAAACCCGATTGAGTTGACTGGTTAATGTGTGTCTGTAACGTTCAAATCTCAGATCAGATTCTAAGTTGAGAAATGCTAGAAGTAGTCTCCCCGAAGACAAGATGCTGGTTTAACACAAGTAATTAAAATATAACAATTTGGACGTAATGAATTTCTTGATACAGGCTTGACTTTAAATGATTATTTTTTAGTTAAAACTAATGTCAAACCAACGAAGCCAAGATTTATTGCCGTAATGCCGTAGTTTGGCAATCCCCTCATGTCAAAGAGAAGTGGGGTCAAAGATTAAAAGTTGTCAACATTACTTTTCAATGAATTTATGATTTAAATATTTTTCATCTACAAATATTAAAAAAAAAAGTTAGCCCTTCTCTCTAACATTTTAAATGAAAATTATTTTAAATTACCAAATAGGGGTGTTAGTTAGTGATTTGCAGTCATTCATACAACACTACGGTGGGGTGTCTTCAAAGAGTTTTTTATTTTTGTTTTAATCGTGATTTGGTCTCTTACCTGGTGTTATATGACATTTTTTTCGATAACTTGTATTATATATATAAATTTGATATAAAACATATGCAGCTTGAAAAGGAGTGCATGGTGTTGTTTGTCCATTATCTGCATTTATGTTGTTATTTACAAACACTCTTTTGGAAACCGCATGGGTATGTGCTTACAATATGTGGTGTTATTTAAGTATGGTGTTTGTTTGTTAGATATTACTTTGAGGGACTTATTTAATGAGATGTATGCATTTATCAAAGGTGATGTGGTGTTTTCCAAGTAGATACTGTATTTTTTGGTGTTAATTACCATCTATAGGGTTTGTAATAAGTTGTATTAATTGAAAAAAGAAAATGCATCACAAAACTTAGGGTTTGTCTGTTTGGTTGGTTTTGGGTTCTGCATTCCAGTACTTGGTGTTTGTCTGTTTGGTTGGGTTTTGGGTTCTGCAGACGTTCCTGTCATAGCTTACCAGATAGGGGTGTTAGTTAGTGATTTGCAGTCATTCTTACAACACTACGGTGGGTGTCTTCAAAGAGTTTTTTATTTTTGTTTTTAATCGTGATTTGGTCTCTTACCTCGTGTTATGTGACATTTGTTTCGATAACTTGTATTATATGTATATAAATTTGGTATAAAACATTCGTTTTGATAACTAAGGTTATAATACATTTTGTTGCACATGTGTACTATGCAGTTAGGAAAAGCCATCGGCTACGAACAAAAATGTACCACTCCAAATACAAGAACACACAAGAGACTGCTATCGTGTGTTCGGATTCAGACGGAGAGGGATATGATAAACAAGGTGCCCCCGCTAGGGAAATGCTGCGACAGCTAGAACCAAACACAACAAAAATAGTGCCACCGCCAGGGAAGCAATTCAAATCAACTGCGAGATGGTTGGTTACAGGAACTAACACAAAGGGTATGCATTTTATCCTTGAACATTATAATGAGCTAAATGTCTATACTGTGCGGTATTACTAATACTTTGTTTGTTTAATGTAGAATCAAAGTTAACCATAAAGAAGCCTGAGAAGGTTATTTCAAAGCCATCTTCCGACCCGGATGATAACTTTGTTGACAACCCACCAGGAAAACAAAGGAAGTCGCTAGCCAAAAAATCGATGATTCATGCAAAACGGCAAATACACTCACAACCTTACAAGCCCTACACCGGAACAAAAATCAGGCCAAAAGTTTCGATCGACAATTTGTTGAATCTAACAGGTGGTTTGAGTGCGAAACAACGAGAAAAGGTTTACAAGATCGGATTTGGCTCAATTTTCAGCCATCAAGTTACTGGTGTCCCTACCACAATCGCACACTGGTTGGTCACAAATTATGACCCAGATGCGTGCGTCTTGAATATAGGAAACAATAGTCTAATACCCATTACTGCAGACCTTGTATACCGCATATTCAAGCTGCCTCGTGGGGAAAATGTGCTGGTTGAACAGACGAAGGCAAACAAGAGGAGTGGTGAAGTTATGAAGGAATTTAGGGGTCAATTTAAAGATGTACAAGGAAAAGATTGTCTCCATTGTAGCTGATGATGAATATATTGAGCATAGACGACTACGAACGGGTATTTGTTCTGAATTTCATAGTTTTATACTTTTCATTTCTGGGAGAAACGATTAGCAACAACTCGGTTAATGTCCGGTATCTTCCGTGCCTAAAACCAGAAGTTGAAATATCAATTTTTGATTGGTGTGCTTACATGGTTGCGTGCCTCAACCACATGAAGAGATCGTGGCATGGTGACGAGGATCATTTCAGGGGCCCAATGCTTTTGCTGATGGTAAGTTAATACTAAATAAAACATAAACAACAAAAAATCATGCATTTAATAATTGTAGAAACTGTACTAAACCTCTTTCCATGAAACTTGATAGATGGCAATGCAATAGAGAAAAAAAAGATACCTGCAACACATGGTTCAGCTCTGATTGGATTAGCAACTGATGACTTATTTCAGGAGTTGGCTTCAGAGATGGAGCGTAAAAAGTTATCAAGCGAGGATGTTGATTCAGCGAGAAAGGGGGAAAAAGGAAACGTGGATCGGACGAGATCAGTGGAAGGGAAAAGAAAAACGTGGTTAAAGGTACTACAGCTATTGAAGATGATGACAAACACCTTGGTATATACAAGCATTGTGTGGACTACTTTCTGACACAAACTGACACCCAAACGTGTGCCATGCTTGTAGGTCCAGATGGACCGTTTCGTGTATCGATGGTTTCGTAGTACGGAGACACACAATCACCCCCATCCGCATCTGGAAGAGAATCTGATGAGGTAAATAAACAATAGGTTGTAAATAGACTGATACAGTATATATTGTTTTACCAAAATATGTTGTTTAACCGGATTTTGAAACAGGGTAAATGCAACATTTTGGATAAGTTGTTCCGTGATTTGAAGAATGCGTTCGTAGTATGGAATCGTGTACATTGTATCCCAAAAGTGAGAAGTTGAAGGAAAAAGCATTGACATGGAATAGAATGAAGTTGAAACATCTACAAGCGGATGAGGCGAGCACGCAAGATGTCAACCATCATGAAAGTAGTGTAACATTAACCAGTAATAACACTACTCCAAATACGAGAAATCATGAAACTATGTCACAAAAAATCTCCCTTTTCACCAATGACGTCATCATTTGTGGCAGAGGTAGAGGCAGCGGTAGACGCGGCGGATACAGCAAAGACACCCCAACCACGGTTCAATATATCAGGGCTTGAGGCAGTGAACCTGTCAAAAAAATTGACAGTGTTTGGGATCATGATAAAGGTGTTGAGGGGGGTTGATCTGCGATGCACGAAAAAACACCACGCCCAAAAAGGACAATAATTTTGCCGCCAACGCTACGGTCACCATATGTCACCCGCGTAGTTTCGTTGCGGGCCGGGCGAGAGAAGTCAGAAGAAGTCTTACCACGGTGTATTTTCTGCGGGGTGCGTAACGCGTGGTACGTATCCATCGTACAATTATACTTTTTCATTAACATTATTTATTTAAAATAACTCTCTCGTGTTGTAGGGATGTAATTTTCAGCAATATTGGTCAAGTTTCGGTGATGAGGTCATCGTTCGAATCGATGGTACCGGGCCTCAAGGTACATATTGATGTCATCAGTGCATGGGCTGTAGTATTGAACTATGAGGAGAGACTGAGGAAGATGGGAACAACCCCAAAGTTGTTCTGCAACGCTGGAATGTTGGTATGTGTTCTTTATTGATTATTGTACGCTGTAATGAAAGTCTGAAAGAATTATCTTGAAAAACGGATTGGACCAGTGAAAAAATGTTTGCATTTAGTCAGTTTAGAGGCTATCAGTTTTATAGCAAATGAACATGAAATAGTTAAATCATTGGTGAGACAGTCCTAGGCCTGCATATTGTTTAAATTATATTACTCCATTTAGATAAAGCCAAAATGAACTAATGGTGTTCTTCTGTTATAAAAGTATGTAAAGTCGGTTATTGGATCTGAAATAACAAAGTTTTCAATTTTGTTTTGGAGCTGAAATAACACCATATCGTTAGCTGGATTGGACCAGTGAAAAAATGTTTGCGTTTAGTCAGTTTACAGGTTATCAGTTTTATTGGATAATGAACATGAAATAGTTAAATCATTTGTAAGACAGTCCTAGGCCTGCATATTGTATAAATTATATGACTCCCTTTAGATAAAGCCTAAATGAACTAATGGTGTTATTCTGTTATAACGGTATGTAAACTCGGTTGTTGGATCTGAAATAACACCATATCTTCTAACTTTATTTTTTTTTTTTTTAAAAAAAAATAAACATATGCAGCTTGAAAAGGAGTTCGACTTACTAGAAAAAGACCGAATAACAATGTTTGCAGAGAACATGAAGTATGTACTAGACGGTACGGAACTAAAGACATTTAAAGGTTTCCAGAGGGTGTACATCCCTATCTTGAATGGGGAGCACTACTTTCTGCTTTTTTTCAACTTGTCAACAACCCAAATAAGAATCATTGACAACATAGAGGGTGACACTGGTTTAGAAGAAAGATACGGAGGGACGGTCGAAAAAATGGTACGTACTACTCAGATATATACAAAACTATATTTATATATTAAAAAAAAGAACAATAATGTACTACCGGATGTATTATTTCAGATAAGTGCCTTTTATGGGTTCCTTAGCCGTATACAGCCAGTGGTAGCTGATAAACTAAGAGTTACCCAACCCGTAAGAATGGAATTCCCATGGCAGACCCTATTTAACGGTACCGACTGCGGAATTTTCTTAATGCGGCATATGGAGACCTACAACGGTAAGCTAGAAGGTTCCCTGGTAAAATTTAGAAACATACCTGTTGATGCGCATTATTGTATCTGCTTACGAGAACACATGTCTTTTGACTTATATAGGAACAAGCGTGAAAGATTGGAAATGTGGACTATCGTCAGAGAGGAACGCAAAAGGGGAAGTATTAGATAATCAAAGAAGGGAAATCACCGATCTACACAAGAAGTATGTATCACAATGCTTCTTAGTGAAGTGAACTCAGTACAAGGGGTTGTAGAGATAGAAGTTAGAGAGTTTGCTTGTTTGGATGAGGACGAAAGAGTGAAGCGCGAGGAAAATGCAATACAAAGAATTTGTCGCAGGTTGGATGGTATAATGTAGGTTTCAAACAAGTTAATCCAGTTGGTCCATTTTCAATTTGGTTGCTCTAAACAATTGTGTGACGTATGAACATTTTATGGGGTTTTTTCGGATTAGAAAAATTGGTGTGAAATTTGATCATTTCTTTTGTGTTTTGTTGTTATTTTTCTTTTTGATTACTTTCTCTAATATTTTGCTACAATAAACTAGTTTTATATCGTTCATGTCGGATGGAATTAGCGAATGTCACGAAAATATATGCTTGAAAACAAAACACTATTACAAATACGACAAGATAATAAAACCATATAAATTGTTATAACTCATGGCATAAACCTATTCAGTTGGCTAAACCTCTCTTTAAAAATAAAAGAAACAACATAATAACTAATTGACAAAACACTATACGATATATAAAAAAACCCAAAACATTTATATACATTAACAAAAAAATTTGTTATACCAATATGCAATATGTACCCTTTTAAAAATTCGGCCGTAAAAAAAATCATCACTGCAGAACCTAAAACAAGTGTATAACGTTTCAACTTAAAAATTGAAGTATAACCATTCAACCGAAAACCACTGTGAACAAACAAAAAAAAATGACTTATCCGACACTCCCTAATTGTCAGCTTCGTCCTCGTCTGCTTCATCCTCGTCGGCTTCATCCTCGTCTGCTTCATCCTCGTCAGATTCGACCACTTCTTCCCCCCGTCTTCCTCAGAACTAGCGTCTTCTGGTTTCCTTTTAGGGTGTCAGGTACGTCTGTTATGACTGTACCTAAAGCAATTTTGACAACGACGTCTCTTATTACCCGTTTGGCTTCTTGCAATTTCACGTTTAGACTTCATCCGTTTCGGCTTACCCATACCTTTAAATCTAGTTCCAATGGGGACACGAACAGTAACTGTAGATGGCTGGGTATTGCCAGTTATTTCAGCAAACCTTTCCCTACGACTCTTACGAGGTGCACTCCCGACGGCCTCGTTAGCTGAATCGAAGAACATAACCACATGATCCCTAAATGAGCACAATGCATCGACATTGGTAACAAGTTTGTTAATAACTGACTCTGTATATTGTGTTATCTCACGTACAACCCGGTTTACTTCGTTATACCGATCTTCGTCCTCAGTCATACCTAAATTAACACCAGGAGAGCTATTGGTAACAGCCTCCCTCGTCCAACGTCTAAGTTTATATCGTTGAGGGAATTTCATCATGTCAAGCATCCTAAGCACGCAGAATATGTGTGAGCACAACAACCCAAAGGTTTTCGAATCTTTTGCATGTACTGTATATAGTAATGTCGGCCTCCCGCACCATTACCTATAAGGCACAACAAAAAACATATAAATTCTTACAAAAAATCGATTAAGCAAATGACACCATACTAATTCATGTGTCAGAGCCAAGTATATTTAAAGTAAAATGTAAACAAAACAAAGAAAAATAAAGTCTATTGTATACCTCGAAGAAAGTGGTGCATGGTTGTTCCCAATCCTTCACAAAAAATTTAACGAAGTCATTGATAGTTTCCCACTTTCCAATACCACATCTATGAATACCATTTTGTATCTCCAATTGGACATAAAAAAAAAATAGTGCGTGTGTATAACCTCGTGGCTTCCTCCTCCAAAGTAAAGTCTACAGCCCATATATCAGCAACCATGTTTCTAGTGTCATGGTCATTCTTCCTATGCTCATGTCTTTGAGCTTCAATTGCAGAATCAAAATGCCCGAAAAATTCGACAAGGGTACACTCCGGGTTGCAAAACTGTCCAAAAATAATTCTCACTCTCCGAACTAGATGATGTACGCATGAGCCCATACATGTACTCGTCATGATAATACGCCGGTATCCAACTACCCCTTATCTGATAAATAGACTGTAACCATTCATGCTCAGAAAGATTAAAATCATTCATTATGGTACCCCATTCGCTTTCAAACTTTTCAGGTAGTATAGAATCGGTCCACACAATGGAACACAACCTCTTCTTGAAATCTGTACTATTGCAACTCGTAGGGCCAACCTAAAACACCATTGAAAAAAATTTGAAAGAATATAAATACAACATAACAAAATGAAAAATATTAATAGATTGAATAAGCAAAACACCTTAACAGTAAGCTTGTCCATTATATGCCACATGCATAACCTATGCCTACTCTCAGGCCATGTATCTTCAATAGCCTTCTTCATGGCTGGGTCTTGGTCGGTCACAACCACCGGAGGAGCACGACCAAAAGATTCACGAAAAACCCTAAGCAACCAACTATACGTTTCAGCGGTTTCGTTTCCTATTATAGCGGCTCCAAGTGTAACGTTACGATTATGGTTGTGAATACCGGTAAATGGTACGAACATCATTTTGTACCTAAACACAAAAAAGAAAAACACCATATAAATATCTTTTATATAAAGCTAAAAACGAATTTAAAAAAAACAAACAACAAAATTGATTAGTAAACAAACCTGTTACGCCGATATGTTGCATCAAATGACACAACATCACCGAAAACTGAATAATTCCACTTGGCCTCCTCGTCTGCCCAGAACAAAGCCCTTAATATACCATCTTCAGAGGTTGTATACTCCATTGAAATGTTTGGCATACACTCTTTCTTTCTCAACAACCGTTTAATCATCATATTAGCATCAAACTCAGATATGTACCTGTTTATATCTCGCTTAAAATTCTTGAAATCGGATTTGGTTGCCCCAACCTTGTCAAAGCCACCATACTATGTCCTCATGATATTAAATGCTTTCACAGGTCCAATATTTATCGCACTCAAAGCATTAACCGCTTGCTCTTGAGTATAATTCAATCCTCGGTTAACGGGGAGTAAATACATATCCTCGTTAGCAACAAAAGAGTGGTTATGGTCCTCCTTGAAATAGTATACCACATATAGATTCATCTCATTAAGATTTAGGCACATACGTGCTTCGCAACCAGTCCTAATAGAAGGGACCCGACGAGTAGATTTCCTTTTTGAGCCTATATTTGAGGTGTCGACCACTTTAGATGAATCGATCACCTTAAAAGGTTTGGTCCCTTCCTTTGAGCAAACAAAGTATTTGGATTTAACAACATCCTGCAGCTTATATTGGGAAGACTTTCTGGCGGTAAAGCCTGCAACCATCGCGTACTTTTGATAAAAAAGGAATGATTCTGTGTGTCGAAAGTCATCTTCTCTCTCGGCCTAAGCGAATCTTCCACCTCAGGTAAAAAAGTCCTCTTACCAGAATTTGGAGATAAATGTGGACGCCCAACAGGCTGGTAATTATGAGACCCTACAAAATAACACCACATCTAACATAAATAACACCACAACTGTATGTATTAAAAACCAACACAAATATCCCGCTAATAAACACTATAAAGGAACACAACTCTATGTATTAAACATCATAAAGGAGGACAAACTGTATGTATTAAACACCATGAAGGAACACAACTGTATTAAATAACACCGTAGAAACACCACATATAACAGGTAAAAAACACAACATATAACACCATGAAGGAACACAACTGTATTTTAAAAAACACCATGAAGGAACACAACTGTATTTTAAAAACACCATGAAGGACCACAAGTGTATTAAAAACACCATGAAGGGACACAACTGTATTAAAAACACCATGAACGGAACACAACTGTATTAAATAACACAATGAATGAACACAACTTTATCAGCACAAATAGCCCGTTAATAAACACCGTGAAGGAAAAATTGGTTATAACATAAATAAAACCACATAATATAAAAAAATACACCATGAATTCCTATAAAGAAATAACACCACCTATTGTAAGCACATACACACACGGTTCCAAAAAGTGTTTACGCAGATAATGGATAAATTAAATAACAAAACACAATACGATACATGAACAAATAACACCCTGCACTCCATTCCTATAGATACGCCATTTAGAACAATGTTATTCATTCCGACGAAAATAAAAAAAAAGTATGTAACAACCCGCGATCTAATACAGACAATCACCCTACAAAAACATACTTGATCCATGATTCTCCATATGAATGCAGCGTTTTCAATAGAAGTCGTAAAATCGATTTATCCTGGTATATGTTATCGATGCTGGATCGAAAATCACGTATGAATTCAAACGAATATTGATGAATTTTAAAACAAATATGAACCCTGCGATTTTATCAACATCTTGCGCAAATTGATTGAATATCTCCGAAAATAACTGGTTTACGGTTATAGAGTATAATTACCAAGAATATATTTTATTAGGAAAATTACCATATACCTAAATCTCCAAAAACAAACAGGACACATGGCACAACCATATTCCTTCTTACCCTTTTCACACTTTTAAATTTTCTCACATGAACCTATACCTATATATATATATATATATATATAAGGTTAGGATTGTGTGTGAAGTACTAGGCTATTTGAGAAAACTGAAGAAATATTTTGGATCGCACATTTTCTCTAAGAAAAAATGACAAAAAAGATAAGAAAAACACTATTTATTTATTTATTTTTAATTTCTTTTGGAAAAGTCACAGTTTTTTCTGTCAAGGTTTTTTATGTATGTGTATATTGTCATTCATTTAACTATATATATGTGTGTATTTATAATTGAAAAATAAGTATTGTAGATCTGTGTTTGAGGGGAAAAGTTTAGTTTTAGCTATAGGGTTTAACTTAAGAGGTTAGCTTTTGTGTTTAACATTAGTATTTAGGATATAGCTTTACGGTTTAGTTGTTTAGCATTAGTATCTAGGGTTTACTATTTAGGTTTTAGCATAGGGTTTAGTGTTTAGCTTTAGGGTTTAGAATTTTTTGTTAAGGTTCGATGAGTCAGTTTCAATGTCCCTGGAATGAGCTCAATCAAAGTTCATTTGACCTAGTTTCCTACACTTTTTAGGTTAAGAATATATATTTTTCATAATATACACATATGTATAGTTTAAAATTTGACTATATTCATATGTGTATACTTCAAAATTGACAATATATGTATGTATAATGCAAAAAAAAAACCTCTTAAAAACATGTGATTAGAAGTAAAAAAATTGGCTGGAGGAAAATGTGTGGTCCAAAATATTTTTCAAGTTTCTCACATAGGATGCATTTCTCTTAGGATCCCTACCATATATATATGTGTGTGTATGTGTGTGCTTGCACGTGTGTATATGTAGTGCACAAATTTTTTATTTTTGTTTTTTTTAATACTTATAATAACATATATTATATAAATAAATAAAATTGTATTGTTTATTTTTTGATATTTTTAATTTCAGTTTGAAAAACCATATTATTACATTTATATTATTTTTCCATCAATCCCGGGATAGAGAACATTCAATTGTCGACCAAATTACATCAATGGTCTTCCATTAGGTTATGGAACGGCTCCTAAGGATCCATACACTCATTTGGCTAAGTTCTCTGTTATGTGGTACCATCGGGGGTCAAAACATTTCCTTGGATGAGATAAAACTTTGATTACTTCAGTTTTCATTTAAGGAGAAGGCTAAGTAGTGATTTCTCACATTGCCAATAAATAGTATTCACACATGGGCTGAAATGGAACAAGCAATTTTTAGACGAAGCCTACTCAGTTTCTACTATGAGTGATACCCGATTTGAAATTTGTTTGCCTGATGAGTTTACCCATTTCAAAAAGTTATTAAGAAGATGCCTATATCACAAGATTAAATTGGGGAATTGATCAATTGTTTTGTTAATGGGTTACTCATGAGGAATGGAAGTATTTAAAGTATCCAAGCAATGGGACTTTGCTCTCTAACCCGGAAAAGGAAGATTGGGATTTTTTTAGAAAGGATGAGCCAAAGCTCCAAGACGAAAGCGTCAGCCGATCGACGCCTTAAACATCAAATCTCTAAGTCCTCCCTGATCATGATTCCAAGGATATAATCACTACTCTACAAAGAGAATTGGCTAGGATAAAGAAAAAGGATATGTCTTCGATTAAGTTTAATGTCTCTGAAGATTATGGTTACTTAGGTCATACAAGTGCAACGTGTCATGTAAACATGGCTCAAATTACTGAGGTAAACCAACACTATGGTGATAGGAAACAGTATGACATGAATTCCAACAACTATCACCCCTTGGGCTTAAGACCACCCAAACTTCAAGTATGAGAACACTTCTAACGAAATGAACCCCAACTTTCAAGCGAAAATTCAAGGAGGTCATCCGTACCAAGTTCATCACAAGGTAAATATAACTAAGATGGTTACCAAAGAAATTCCTACAATTAAGGTGGCAACCAAAACTACAATTACCGGGAAGGAAACTTATAGGGGGTTACAACCAACAAAGTGGGTCCTCGGGTGGACGATTGGGCGGTGAAGATACTGTGTTGGAAGCTTTAATGAGCATGATGAAGGAACCTAAGAAAGAAAACAAGGTGAGGGATAAATCACATTAGACCTTGGCAAAGCAAGTGGGTCAACTAGCTTAAGAAATGACCTAACTTAGAGGAACTTAGGTAAAGCTTACAAGTGACACTACCATGAACCCACAACATCAAACTTCAGGCATGAAAAATGTGAGAATGTGCACATCAATGCAGTAAGTCTTCTTCCGGTTGATCAAGTTTTTAGTGTTGAAAGTACTCTAATATCACAATTCATTGATAGTGTGGTGGAGGATGTTGATGATGAATTTGAGCAAGAAAAAATTTCATAACATTATCATGAAATAAAAATTTTGAACAAAAAAATCTTTTTGTGGAAATTCTTTGAATAAACTGCATACTAAGTTAGAGGATAAGGGTGTGAAGGCTAACACCATCTCATATCCTTTAGATTTAGCATTACCAATTAATGCATCAATTTTCAAAATAAAAAGGTCATACTAAAGGAAGAGAGGTGATAAATGTTAAATAAGTTCAAATGAAGTTACAATTAAGTGATGTCATTAAGGAAGTTCCAACTTATGATGAAAATATTCAAGAGTGGAGTCCCCAGATGTGGCATAACAAAATATCAAAACAATTTGATCTGATTCCACATGTGTGTGTCATTTTGTCGGGTGCCCTTCCCCAAAACTCCAAGATCTAGGAGCCCCTCTAATTTTAGTCCAAGTTAGTAAATTTAAAATCAAAAGGATGCTCTTAGATCTTAGGGTATGTGTTAATATCTTATCAGGGAGTCTGTAAAACCAATATCATTTTGGTCCTTTGAAAAAGCTGACACCATCGTTGTGTTGGATAATCAAACTTCCACGCATTCAAAGGGGACGATGAAAGATGTAATTGTGAAACTGAAGGATTGTTATTACCTAATTGACTTTTTGCTGGTGGATTATGTCATACTAAGTAGACTATTTCTAGCAACTGTTTCCGCTATAGTTAATTGTGTAGATGGAACGGTAAGTATGAGATTTGGTGACCACGAATTGATCCTAAATGTATTTTCAAACTTAACTAATCCTTTTGTCACCGATAAATGCCCTAAAGTGGACATTGCTGATGGGTGTGATCCTCCTATGAAGGAGTGTTTTCTAATTGGTAGGTCAAAAGTGATAAGAAACAAAGCAGTGAAACAGAAGGAAAGTCTGAATCAGGAACAACGGGCAAGAACTAAAACGAGAAAGCCACAAAGAAAGAAGAAGATGAAAAAACCACCCAAACTTGATAATGTAAAAAGAAGGTTGGCAATGTTTCCTGCAATATGGAATACACGGAAGATTTACCAAAATACTAGCGGAGTACATTTATAGAGGCTGAGGGAAGCAAGCACTCCATTCGACCACGATGAGCGTGTTAGGTATTGTCGGCTAGTTTATTAGGTTTTCTAGTTGTAATGTTTGTATAAATGTTAGTTTATTAGGTTGTTTACGTTTAAATGTTTAACAATTTGGTTTTGATTAATTAATGAGGGTTTTATTTTAAAAAATATAATATTAGAGCATATATTTAAAAAGTTTGTTAACAAAATAAACATTTTATAATACATTGGAAATTAAAACAAACAAAAGAAAAAATGTTTATATATACGCCATGTATAGGGAAACATATTTGACAAAACAAAAACCAACTTTGGTTTTTCAAAATTTATTTGTCTCATACGACGCATATAGCTATATAAACATCGTATGAGGCAGCAGCACGACAATGTCTAACAGCACTGGCACTAATATTCAACGTATAGCTCTATACGTAGCACATAGATGTCAAAAGATGAATGAAGTCAAAGGGCAGTCCAAAAAAGAAGACCTTTATAAATATGCTTCACCAAGTATAGAAGTTAGTATAATTTTTTATTGAACTACAAAATTCGATATTGAACTACAAAATTCATCGAGACAACTCGAAGCTATGGAAGAACTTTACACGAAGATAAAGGCAACACAAAAAACACAACTAAACAAAAAAGGAGCAATCCATAGAAAACAAGAATCCGAGGAGCATATCCAACTTTGTCAACTCAAAAGCCGATTCTTGGTCCTTTTGCAGATCCACGAGAATAATTTAGCAATGATGTCCTACGTCAAGTTCTCAACAAAAGTACGCGCCTACTGAAAAACTACATTGTTTCGAGCTATCCAAACGAAACAAAAGATCGTATATCTAGGGCGTACCCTTTCAAAAAATTATTTACCACATATTGAGTAATCCGGATGTATGTTTTATTTTCTTAGCTCTTTTAGTTTTGACTCCTCAAGTTTTAAGCATACACATTGTGTTGATCATCAAACATACTTTGAGAGATGATGGGCAAAATAAATATCTAAAAGTTGTGAAGAGACCAATCCATAATCAGATTTTTGTGTGATGATTTGGTTGGATTTTCTTAATCTTTGAATCCTAGTAATCGCAAAATGGATGTGTAGGGGAGGTTGGGTAGCAGGTCATGACAGGCTTGAACTGAAAATTGGTCATTCTTTGTATAGGTTGTAATACATTAACTAATGAATGGGATAAAAACTGTTAAAATAATTAGGAATGTATTATCTAGGAAAACTTAGTCATTCTATATTATTTGTTGGTGCTCATAAGTTCATTTGTATTATTAATATAATTAATTTCGTTTTAACTAATTTGTTATTTTGCCACCACAAACCAAAGATTCTTAATCTACCACTGATTGTTGTTAGTCATAGAGGGATATTACTTGAGAGATTGTCAAGGTTCACGAATGTGGGAAATTAACCTTCCCAATCCCGTTGAAGCACGTTAAATTTTGATAGTTGTTCTTGAGAAAAAAAATTAGTTTTATCTCTAATAGTGTTAAATAATGTTAGATTTTGATAGATGTTCTTGTGAAACTGTTAGCTTATCTCTAATAGTGTTAAAGCAGGTTGGATATTGATAGTTGTTCTGGTGAAACTATTATTTATATCTCTGATAGTCGTGAAGCGTGTTAGAATTTGATAGGTTGTATTTGTGACACTGATAGTTTGATCTCAGATACTATCATGTCATGTTAAGTTATTTAATCATACTACTTAAATAAGTCGAGACTCTTTGTGGTTTATTTATGCTCAAGTTATCTATTTTTGTAGAATTTTGATCAAAATGACTTGATTGCCCCAAACAGAGGAAAATTGGTTTTCAGGTTTATTCTAGTGCCGTTTTATTTTCAGGTTGACATTGTTGGATATTTGAACGTGTGTGAATAAAGTCTAAAACATTGTCCCACATAGATGTGGGAATAAAATAGAAGTTAGTGTATAAGGTAATGTTTTACCTAACTAACATAACTATATGCCATGTTTTACCAAAACCCCCTACACGGGCGCGCATGGGGTGCAAATCTTGAGCCGAATTTAGTTGAACTCGTGTACACCCGCATGTCCTGCGGACACGAATGCCGTACCGAAAACCCGGACTCACGTGGGGCGGTTTTTGCACCCGTAACCGATTCTGTTGATTGAGTTTTGAAAAAACTGATTTGATATTGATGATCATTATGTCAAGAACTGAAACTGATTCGGTTCTAATGATCATTTAAGTCAGTCTTTTTGAATTTTGAAATAGCTTTGAAGGTCATAATTATCAGTCTACAAACTAATAACTAATAACCATTATGAGGTTATTAAAACGCTTCAATGATGACCCAAATTCGGTTATGGTTCTACCTGTATAAATACAGACCAAGGCTATTCAGTTTAGACACACAAAAAACACACAGTTCTCTTCTTCCTACTAGTTCTCTCTGCAACATCTCCGATTGTTTTTCAGGCAAGTGTTCAAGTCCGGCAGTGTGCTGTTGCAGGTTCGGACCGGCGTACCATGGGAACAGACGACGAATCTGTTTAAGGGAATTGTGTCAAACACAAGCCCGGTTCTCTATTTCTTGTTTCTGTTTCAATTTTCCTTTTACATTCTAGCTGTTTTATTAACAGAATTGTACTAATTTGTAACATTGTTTAAGCCCTATTACAGAATCTTAGTATATAGGTAGTCTAGCTACTGAATACGAAAATGTTGGTCTATTAGTAATGTGGTAAAAGGTTTCTAATATGCTTTAAACTATACAGTAAAATAGAAGTGGGTATGTATTTACACTTGGAGGTGCTGCTATATCGTGAAAATCGTCGAAACAAATTGGTAATCGTTAGATCCACGATGGAATTGGAGTTCATCTCTTTAGATAAAGCAGGTGAAGAAGCAGAATGGCTGCGTCAACTTGTTGAGGATATACCAAGGTGGCCTAAGCTGACAACAGCTTGTATACATTGTGATAGCCAATCGGCAATTGGCAGAGCTCGTAGCACAATGTATAATGGTAGAAACAGACATATCAGACGTAGACATAATACGATACGACAACTAATCTCTACAGAAATTATCATTGTTGACTACGTTAGGTCAAAGGATAATATCGCGGATCCGCTAACCAAAGGCCTAAGTAGAGAGTTAGTTTAGAAGTCGTCCATGGGAATGGGACTGAAGCCCTTGAAAAATGAATTTCATATGATGGAAACCTAACATAATAGACTGGAGATCCTAAGAATTAAGTTAAATAGGAAAACCTAATTCTATGAATTGGTAAAGTCACTATGGGGAAGGGTTAACCCTACACATATAAAGGGAATTTATTATAAAGTTTAATAAACCTCCTAGTCCATTCCTTAAAGTGACATGTATGAGGCCGAGACTATGGCTTTCAATGATTCGACTAAGGTATCCATACCTAGTGAGTCACCTATGTGAGAGAGAAGTGGGGTCGCTTTGAAGGGTATTGTTGGGGCACAATACTTAATAGCTCTCGCAGAACCAGGGAATGGGACTGAAGCCCTAAGTAGAGAGTTAGTTTAGAAGTCGTCCATGGGAATGGGACTGAAGCCCTTGAAAAATGAATTTCATATGATGGAAACCTAACATAATAGACTGGAGATCCCAAGAATTAAGTTAAATAGGAAAACCTAATTCTATGAATTGGTAAAGTCACTATGGGGAAGGGTTAACCCTACACATATAAGGGAGTTTATTATAAAGTTTAATAAACCTCCTAGTCCATTCCTTAAAGTGACATGTATGAGGCCGAGACTATGGCTTTTAATGATTCGACTAAGGTATCCATACCTAGTGAGTCATCTATGTGAGAGAGAAGTGGGGTCGCTTTGAAGGGTATTGTTGGGGCACAATACTTAATAGCTCTCGCAGAACCAGCCATCTTGTTCATGACCATAACGAACATATCTATGAGGACTTGACGTTGTAAGGGAGTGTCTTGTATGAAATGTAATGCCGTCTACATAAACGGCAGACGAGTTCAAAGACATCAATGTCTACTCAGAGATAGTGGGCAAAGTGCATTTCATGAGCGAAGGTTCAAAGGGTGACACCTACCTATCGTATGCAAAACTCAACTGCTGAAATTTAATTGGAATAATGTTGTTTTAGATCGACCTCCATTAGTGTGGGGGATTGGTGGATATTTGAACGTGTGTGAATGAAGTCTAAAATATTGTCCCACATAGGTGTGGGAATAAAATAGAAGTTAGCGTATAAGGTAATGTTTTACCTAACTAACATAACTTTATGCCACGTTTTACCAAAACCCCAACGCAGGCACGCATGGGGGTGGTGCAAATATTGAGCCGAATTTAGTTGAACTTGTGTACTCCCGCATATCCTGTGGACACGAATGCCGTTCTGAAAACCCGGACTCACGTGGGGCGGTTTTTGCACCCGTAACCGATTCTGTTGATTGAGTTTTGAAAAAACTAATTTGAATTGTTGATCATAATGTCAAGAACTGAAACTAATTCGGTTCTAATGATCATTTAAGTCAGCCTTTTTGAATTTCGAAACAGCTTTGAAGGTCATTATTATCAGCTAGAAACTGATAACTAACAACCATTATGAGGTTATTAAAACGCTGCAATGATGACCCAAATTCGGTTATGGTTCTACCTGTATAAATACAGACCAAGGCTATTCAGTTTAGACACACCAAAAATACACACTTCTCTTCTTCCAATCTAGTTCTCTCTACAACATCTCCGATTGTTTTTCAGGCAAGTGTTCAAGTCCGGCAGTGCGCTGTTGCTGCTTCGGACCGGCGTACCCTGGGAACAGACGACGAATCTGTTTAAGGGAATTGTGTCAAACACAAGTCCGGTTCTCTGTTTCTTGTTTCTGTTTCAATTTTCCTTTTACATTCTAGCAGTTTTATTAACAGAATTGTACTAATTTGTAACATTGTTTAACCCCTATTATAGAAACTTAGTATATAGGTAGTCTAGCTACTGAATACGAAAATGTTGGTCTATTAGTAATGTGGTAAAGGTTTCTAATATGCTATTAACTATAAAGTAAAATAGAAGTGGGTATGTATTTACACTTGGAGGTGTTGCTATGTCGTGGAAATCATCGAAACAAACGGTAATCGCTAGATCCACGATGGAATCGGAGTTCATCGCTTTAGATAAAGCAGGTGAAGAAGCAGAATGGCTACGTCAATTTGTTGAGGACATACCAAGATTGCCTAAGCCGGCAACAATCATTTGTATACATTGTGATAGCCAATCGGCAATTCGCAGAGCTTGTAGCACAATGTATAATGATAGAAAAAACATATCAGACGTAGACATAATACGATACGACAACTGATCTCTACAGGAATTATCACTGTTGACTACGTTAGGTCAAAGGATAATATCACGGATCCGCTAACAAAAGTCCTAACTAGAGAGTTTGTTCAGAAGTCGTCCATGGGAATGGGACTGAAGCCCTTGAAAAATGAATTTCATATGATGGAAACCTAACTTAATAGACTGGAGATCCCAATAATTAAGTTCAATAGGAAAAACTAATTGTTTGAATTGGTAAAGTCACTGTGGGGGAAGGGTTAACCCTACACATATAAAGGGAGTTTATTTTAAAGTTTAATAAACCTCCTAGTCCATTCCTAAAAGTGACATCTATGAGGCTGAGCCTATGGCTTTTAATGATTCGAATAAGGTATCCATACCTAATGAGTCACCTATGTGAGAGAGAAGTGGGGTCGCTTCGAAGGGTATTGTTGGGGCACAATACTTAATAGCTCACGCAGAACCAGGCATCATGTTCATGACCATACCGAACACATCTATGAGGACTTGACGTTGTCAGGGAGAGTCTTGTATGAAATGTATTGTCGTCTACATAAACGGCAGACGAGTTCAAAGACATCAATGTCTACTCAGAGCTAGTGGGCTAAGTCTATTTCATGAGCGAAGGTTCAAAGGGTGACACCTACCAATCGTATGTAAAACTCAACTGCTGAAATTTAATTGGAATAATGTTGGTTGATATCGACCTCCAATCATGTGGGGGATTGTTGGATATTTGAACGTGTGTGAATGAAGTCTAAAACATTGTCCCACATAGGTGTGGGAATAAAATAGAAGTTAGTGTATAAGGTAATGTTTAACCTAACTAACATAACTATATTCCATGTTTTACCAAAACCCCTACGCGGCGCGCAGGGGGTGCAAATCTTGAGTCGAATTTAGTTAAACTCGTGTACGCCCGCATGTACTGCGGACACGAATGTCATTCCGAAAACCCGGACTCGCGTGGGGCGGTTTTTGTACCCGTAACCGATTCTGTTGATTAAGTTTTGAAAAAACTGATTTGATATTGACAATCATTATGTCAAGAACTGAAACTGATTCGGTTCTACAGATCATTTAAGTCAGTCTTTTTGAATTTCAAAACAGCTTTGAAGGTCATTATTATCAGCTAGAAACTGATAACTAATAACCATTTTGAGGTTATTAAAACACTGCAATGATGCGTTTATGGTTCTACCTGTATAAATACAGACCAAGGCTATTCAGTTAGACACACCAAAAACAGACAGTTCTCTTCTTCCTATCAAGTTCTCTCTGCAACATCTCCGATTGTTTTTCAGGCAAGTGTTGAAGTCCGGCAGTGTGCTGTTGCTGCTTCGGACCGGCGTACCCTGGGAACCGACGACTAATTAGTTTAAGGGAATTGTGTCAAACACAAGTCCGGTTATTTGTTTCTTGTTTCTGTTTCAATTTTCCTTTTACATTCTAGCAGTTTTATTAACAGAATTGTACTAAATTTGTAACATTGTTTAACCCCTATTACAGAAACTTAGTATATAGGTAGTCTAGCTACTAAATACGAAAATGTTGGTCTATTAGTAATGTGGTAAAGGGTTTTAATATGTTATTAACTCTACAGTAAAATAGAAGTGGGTATGTATTTACACTTGGAGGTGCTGCTATATCGTGGAAATCGTAGAAACAAATGGTAATCGCTAGATCCATGATGGAATCGGAGTTCATTGCTTTATATAAAGTGGGTGAAGAAGTAGAATGGCTGCATCAATTTGTTGAGGACACACCAAGATGGCCTAAGCTGGCAACGGCCATTTGTATGCATTGTGATAGCCAATCGGCAATTGGCAGAGCTCGTAGCACAATATAACGCTAGAAACAGACATATCAGACGTAGACATAATATGATATGAAAACTAATCTCTACAGGAATTATCATTGTTGACTACGTTAGGTCAAAAGATAATATCGCGGATCCGCTGACAAAAGGCCTAAGTAGAGAGTTAGTTCAGAAGTTGTCCATGGGAATGGGACTGAAGCCCTTGAAAAATGAATTTCATATGATGGAAACCTAACTTAATAGACTGTCCCAATAATTAAGTTCAATAGGAAAAACTAATTGTATGAATTGGTAAAGTCACTGTGGGGGAAGGGTTAACCCTACACATATAAAGGGAGTTTATTTTAAAGTTTAATAAACCTCCTAGTCCATTCCTAAAAGTGACATCTATGAGGCTGAGCCTATGGCTTTTAATGATTCGACTAAGGTATCGATACCTAGTGAGTCACCTATGTGAGAGAGAAGTGGGGTTGCTTCGAAGGGTAATGTTGGGGCACAATACTTAATTGCTCTCGCAGAACCAGGCATCATGTTCTTGACCATAACGAACATATCTATGAGGACTTGACGTTGTCATGGAGGGTCTTGTATGAAATGTATTGTCGTCTACATAAACAACAGACGAGTTCAAAGACATCAATGTCTACTCAGAGCTAGTGGGCTAAGTGCATTTCATGAGCGAAGGTTCAAAGGGTAACACCTACCTATCATATGCAAAACTCAACTGCTGAAATCTAATTGGAATAATGTTGTTTGAGATTGACCTCCATTCATGTTGGGGATTGTTGCATATTTGAACGTGTGTGAATGAAGTCTAAAACATTGTCCCACATGGGTGTGGGAATAGAATAGAAGTTAGTGTATAAGGTAATGTTTTACCTAACTAACATAACTATATGCCATGTTTGACCAAAACCCCTACGCGGGCGCGCAGGGGGCGGGGTGCAAATCTTGCGCCGAATTTAGTTGAACGCGTGTATGCGCATGTCCTGCGGACACGAATGCAGTTCCGAAAACCCGGACTCACGTGGGTGGTTTTTATGCCAAGTCTGGCAGTGCGCTTTTGCTGCTTCGGACCGGCGTACCCTGGGAACAGACGACGAATCTGTTTAGGGGAATTGTGTCAAACACATGCCCGGTTCTCTGTTACTTGTTTCTGTTTCAATTTTCCTTTTACATTCTAGAAGTTTTAGTAACCGAATTGTACAAAATTTATAACATTGTTTAACCCCTGTTACAGAAACTTAGTATATAGGTAGTCTAGCTACTGAATACGAAAATGTTGGTCTGTTAGTAATGTGGTAAAGGTTTCTAATATGTTATTAACTATACGGTAAAATAGAAGTGGGTATATATTTACACCTGGAGGTGCTGCTATATCGTGGAAATCGTCGAAACAAACGGTAATCGCTAGATCCACGATGGAATCAGAGTTCAACGCTTTAGATAAAGCAGGTGAAGAAGCAGAATGGCTGCGTCAATTTGTTGAGGACATACCAAGATGGCCTAAGCCGGCAACGGCCATTTGTATACATTGTGATAGCCAATCGGCAATTGGCAGAGCTCGTAGCATAATGTATAATGGTAGAAACATATATATCAGATGTATACACAATAAGATACCACAACTAATATCTACAAGAATTATCACTGTTGACTACGTTAGGTCAAACGATAATATCGCTTTTCCGCTAACAAAAGGCCTAAGTAAAGAGTTAGTTCAGAAGTCGTCCATATGATGGAAACCTAACATAATAGACTGGAGATCCCAAACGGTAATCGCTAGATCCACGATGGAATCGGAGTTCATCGATTTAGATAAAGCAGGTGAAGAAGAAGAATGGTTCCGTCAATTTGTTGAGGACATTCCAAGATGGCCTAAGCTAGCAACTACAATTTCTATACATTGTGATAGTCAATCGGCAATTAGCAGAGCTCGTAGCACAATTTATAATGGTAGAAACAGACATATCAGGCGTATACATAACACGATACGACAACTAATCTCTACAGGAATTATCATTGTTGACTACGTTAGGTCAAACGATAATATAGCGGATCCGCTAACAAAAGGCCTAAGTAGAGAGTTAGTTCAGAAGTCGTCCATGGGAATGGGACTGAAGCCTTGAAAGATGAACTTCATATGATGGAAACCTAACATAATAGATTGGAGATCCCAATAATTAAGTTCAATAAGAAAACCTAATTGTATGAATTGGTAAAGTCACTGTGGGGGAAGGGTTAACCCTACACATATAAAGGGAGTTTATTATAAAGTTTAATAAACCTCCTAGTCATTCCGAAAAGTGACATGTATAATGATTCGACTAAGGTATCCATACCTAATGAGTCACCTATGTGAGAGAGAAGTGGGTTGCTTCGAAGGGTATTGTTGGGGCACAATACTTAATAGCTCTCGCAGAACCAGGCATCATGTTCATGACCATAACGAACATATTTATGAGGACTAGAAGTTATTAGGGAGAGTCTTGTATGAAATGTATTGTCGTCTACAAAAACGAAATACGAGTTCAAAGACATCAATGTCTACTCAGAGCTAGTGGGCTAAGTGCATTTCATGAGCGAAGGTTCAAAGGGTAACACCTACCTATCGTATGCAAAACTCAACTGCTGAAATTTAATTGGAATAATGTTGTTTGAGATCGACCTTTATTCATGTGGGGGATTGTTGGATATTTGAACGTGTGTGAATGAAGTCTAAAACATTGTCCCACATAGGTGTGGGAATAAAATAAAAGTTAGTGTATAAGGTAATGTTTTACCTAACAAACGTAACTATATGCCATGTTTTACCAAAACACCTACGCGGGCACGTAGGGGGGTGTAAATCTGGAGCCGAAATTGGTTGAACTCGTGTACGCCCGCATGTCCTGCGGACACGAATGCCGTTCCGAAAAACCAGACTCACGTGATGAAATTTGCAAAATTTGCTAGTTCTAACACTTAGAAGAGCAAGTTGATGAAATATGTCCATCTCTGCCAAATCAATGGGATCAAAATGTTAAAATCCTTTAACTCAAAAGATGAGTTGTCAGAAACTTGGTTTTCCCCATTAGCTGCAAAAGCATAATCGGGTGAGTAAAAGTTAGGGTTAAATCCTCCACCAGATGTCATGTCAATAAAATGATAATATTCCTGATCCTTACTTCCACCAGAGATTTCCTCTTGACTAACAAGTGTTGTACTAGCAAAAGCATAGTTATCAGCAACTTTTCCTGACTTTTGAAGCTTCTTTTTCTAGTTAAGCTCTCTTTCATAAGTTAAGAGCCTACCATGAAGCTGAATCAAACTCATCCCTTTGAAACCAACATAGTTTCTTGTTACGAAAGCAATAGTGTCCCATTTATCTGGTAGTGAACTTAGAAATCGGCTATTCAAAGTTAAATTTGCATAAGTAACATTTACCAGTTTTAACTCACTTATTACACAACTAAACCTCTAAAATTGTTGAGTTAATGATTCTTCTTTAATGTGACAATATGTTTCATACTGTTGGTTTAAAATTTCTCGGTTTTTTAGATAATTTCCTCTGTACCTCCAAACGGGTCTTTCAAAGCATCCAACAACTCCTTAGCATGCAACACCTCGTAAAAATTCGTGTTCGATAATAAAACGACACGTGTAAATGCCCTCAAATAATACCTCAAATGAGTTAGCCACTCAACTCCTTAAACGAATCCAAAAATCTAAAAAAAAAACCTGACCGTAGCTTACAGTCCCGGACCATAGGCTATGGTCCAAGCTTTCTGGTTGAGTTTATAACTAACCGTAAGCTATGGTCCGGTGACCATAGCTTACCGCGGGCCACTGGAACTTCACTTTCACACCAGTTTAACTTTCAAATATTAACCCAAAGGCACCTAGACTTTATTATTACATTTTCCTTGCATAACCAAGTCATTTTTCGACCCGAATGACTCCCGGTTAAGGTGATATCTTTTGATTCACCATTCTTCAGTATCACGCATCTTCACCGAACCTTAAACCTTACTAGCTTGGGTAATTTAACCCATTAAACCATCGGTATTCGTATCTTTCACGTTTAAGCTAGTAAACGCATATAAGTCGTAAGAACACCAAGTGTGACACCCGTTAATGTACGGTTACTCGTACTCTTCTTCAATACATCTCATATTGAACAAAAATACCAAGTTGTATCATTATGTCATTGGATTTAAGTCAAGGGAAAATTCATGACAATCCACAAAACTATTCTTAAGGGACTAAAAGTGTCAAAACTCCAAAATTCTATCAAGATGCCACCTCTCCTGCAAAATGCCACACTCTTGCAGCTCTTGACACCTTGCTAGACACTTGTGAAGATCCTACAACACCTCTAACACCTGGCTTCATCTTCACACACCCTCTTGCACTATAAATAGCCACTCAAACTCATTCATTCCCTTTGAGTTCTAAGTTTCCCTTGGATCATTTGTAAGTGTTCCATCTCTGCTCTTTTCTTTTTATAGGCTTCTAATAGCCAAAAGTCAAGCATTTTCGACAAATGCCTTGACTTTCGTTTAAGACCATTATAGTCCAAGCATTGTTCGAAATGAACATGGCTAAATGATCGTAATTAGGAAGGTATTAACCCCTTAAAAGGGCACCTTCTAAGGATCACGTTTACTAGGTCAATTGACGAGTCAAAGTTAATGTTTTAAAAAGTCAGACGGGTCAGATTTCATAAATATTATAATCTGAGTTTATATATGCTATAAACATGTTTTTGACACTTAAACAAGTTGGTCATAATTATTAGAACATGCGGGAACACGTTCGATCCGTCAATTTCAGTCCTAGGGTCGGTTCGCAACCGAAAGTCGCGAATCTTGACTTCTGCTTTGACTTTCAATTCTAACCCGACTTAGATTAGTTAACTTCTGAATTATGGTCACATTATGATCTTAATACAAGGTAGCATCACACTCTGAGGCTATATTACATGATCATAATCATAATCTGAGTTTATGCACAAGTTTCGTAAAATGTCAATATTTGACTAAAAATGTCCTTTTTACATAAAACAAGGTTTTAATCAACAATGAACTTGCAAATGAATTACTTACTGATATGTTAATGTAATTAACATATTATGATTTTAATATTCTGATCATAAGCTAATATTAGTATAATATCATAAACTATACTTTTTAAATGACCAAAATGCCCTTTCGGTGCATAGTTTGGTCTTAAACTATAAATCACACTTATGTGTGACTTCTTATTGATAATATATCACAAATTAAGTAATTTTTCCAGAATGTTTATGATCATAACATCAAAATACATGCAAGTTCCTTTTATACAACCCATAAAGGTCAAAACGCCTAATAAGGCGTAGTTTTTTTTAAAACCTCAACGGGCATATAAGTTGATATCCTACTGATATTACAACTTATTTAAAGTATAATGACATATAGAACTTGTTCATGACTCATCCGGTTACCCGATATCGCTTATATCCATATGGTTAAGTATATGTAACTACTTTACGAAAATTAACCAAAACGGGTTTAACCTTATCATTTTAATCTCAAATTCAAAAATGTTAATTGTTTACCCATATTATACAAGTCTTAAGTACTTGTTGGGTTTAAACTACATTCTATCCGGTCATCGCTTAATCTAGGGAATCGTACCGTTTTGATCCTTTAAGCTAGTCGGTCTAAGTCTAAGACTTAAATAAGACCGTTAGCATTTTAATTGATTAGTTTATGCCATAATCCAGACTAGATCCTTCTAGTAAATGCTATCTACACTTATTTCATTTTGAATACGGCTGAGATATTAAATCTTGCATTTTAAATCAAGACTAGCTCAGGTAAATACTCTTGACTTATTTTCCCTATACGGGCTTGGGTTACGGTAAATTATTACTGCTTGGTCGGAAATGGGATCAATCGAATGCCGGATTGTGGCTAGTAAATCCGCATATTCCGTTTTGATCAGTTTTGTTTGATAACTTAAACATTGGGGGTTAACGACCGTGTCCTGGATATCCTTGGCTCATTACATTAGTTAATGGCCACAACCAAAGCACGGGGTGTAGGCATACACCCGACAGATGCGAATGCTAAATTAGTTTTACCCACAAGTTGGGGATAACTCTTTCGTGGGTTCATAAGTGGTGTGTATGTTAATCATGTCTCGGTCTCTGTACTGGGCCCCATATGTATTGACAAACATGTAAAGCTGTTAACAAGGTTACAAAGCTGGCTTTCCCAAGTTATGAAACCATAGTTATTCGTATTTTTCACATTTAAGCTAGTAAACGCTTATAAGTCGTAAGAACACCTAGTGTGACACCCGTTAATGTACGGTTACTCGTACTCTTCTTCAATACATCTCATATTGAACGAAAAGACCAAGTTGTATCATTATGTCATTGGATTTAAGTCAAGGGACAATTCATGACAATCCACAAAACTATTCTTAAGGGACTAAAAGTGTCAAAACTCCAAAATTCTGTCAAGATGCCACCTCTCCTATAAAATGCCACACTCTTGCAGCTGTTAACACCTTGCTAGACACTTGTGAAGATCCTACAACACCTCTAACACATGGCTTCATCTTCACACACCCTCTTGCACTATAAATAGCCACTCAAACTAACTCATTTCCTTGCTCATTCACCCTTCTCCTCTCTTATTACACTCTTGAAAGTTCCTGACCATTTAGGAGCTTCCTTTGAGTTCTAAGTTTCCCTTGAATCATTTGTAAGTGTTCCATCTCTGCTCTTTTCTTTTTATAGGCTTTTAATAGCCAAAAGTCAAGCATTTTCGACAAATTCCTTGACTTTCGGTTAAGACCATTATGGTACAGCCATTGTTCGAAATGAACTTGGCTAAGTGATTGTAATTAGGAAGGTATTAACCCCTTAAAAGGGCACCTCCTAAGGATCACGTTTAATAGGTCAATTGACGGGTCAAAGTTTATGTTTTAAAAAGTCAAACGGGTCAGTTTTCGTAAATATTATAATCTAAGTTTATATATGTTATAAACATGTTTTTAACACTTAAACAAGTTGGTAAAAATTATTAGAACATGTGAGAACATGTTCGATCCGTCAATTTCAGTCCTAGAGTTGGTTCGCAACCGAAAGTTGCGAAGCTTGATTTCTGCTTTGACTTTCGATTCTGACCCGACTTAGAATAGTTAACTTCTGACTTATGGTCAGATTATGATTGTAATACAATATAGCATAATCCTCTGAGGTTATATTACATGATCATAATCGTAATCTGACTTTATGCACAAGTTCTGTAAAATGTCAATATTTGACTAAAATGTCCTTTTTGCATAAAACAAGGTTTTAATCAACAATGAACTTTCAAATGAATTAGATACTGATATGTTAATGTAATTAACATATTATAATGTTAATATTCTGATCATAAATAAATTTTAGGATAATATCGTAAACTATACTTTTTAAATGACCAAAATGTCCTTTCGGTGCACAGTTTGGTCTTAAACTATAAATCACACTTATGTGTGACTTCTTACTGATAATATATCACAAATTAAGTATTTTTCCAGAATGTTTATGATCATAACATCAAAATGCATGCGAGTTCTTTTTATACGACACATAAAGGTCAAAACGCCTAATAAGGCGTAGTTTCGTTTTAAAACCTCAACGGGCGTATAAGTTGATATTCTTCTGATATTACAACTTATTTGAAGTATAATGTCATATAGAACTTATTCATGACTCATCCGGTTACCCGATATCGCTTATATGCGTACGGTTAAGTATATGTAACTAGTTTACGAATATTAACCAAAACGGGTTTAACCTTATCATTTTAATCTCAAATTCCAGAATGTTAATTGTTTACCCATATTATACAAGTCTTAAGTACTTGTTGGGCTTAAACTACATTCTATCCGGTCATCGCTTAATCTAGCGTATCGTACCGTTTTTTATCCTTTAAGCTAGTCGGTCTAAGTCTAAGACTTAAATAAGACCGTTAGCATTTTAATTGGTTAGTTTATGCCATAATCCAGACTAGAGCCTTCCCGTAAATGCTATCTGCACTTATTTCATTTTGAATACGGCTGAGATATTAAATCTTTCATTTTAAATCAAGACTCGCTCAGGTAAATACTCTTGACTTATATTCCCTATACGGGCTTGGGTTACGGTAAATTATTACCGCTTGGTCGGAAATGGGATCAATCGAATGCCTGATTGTGGCTAGTGAATCCGCATATTCCGTTTTGATCAGTTTTGTTTGGTAACTTAAACATTGGGGGTTAACGACCGTGTCCTGGATATCCTTGGCTCATTACATTAGTTAATGGCCATGACCAAAGCACGAGGTGTAGGCATACACCCGACAGATGCGAATGCTAAATTATTTTTACCCACAAGTTGGGGATAACTCCTTCGTGGGTTCATAAGTGGTGTGTACGTTAATCATGTCTCGGTCTCTATACTGGGCCCTATATGTATTGACAAACATGTAAAGTTGTTAACAAGGTTACAAAGCTGACTTTCACAAGTTATAAAAGATTTTTGTCCTGTGCACTTAGATCTAAATTTTAAAATGTTTTCAAAATGAGTCAGTCGGGTGTATTTACCAACGAAAGCTGACGTATTTTCAAAAGATTAAGATGCAGGTACAATACGAAATAGGCTGGAAGCTGCTCGGTAGTGATATAAGAGGATCTTGCAAATCCTTAGATCTGTCCAAAATCTGTTATACATTTTTGTACATTTTACAATCCGCATGTGGATCTTTCATGACAAGTTATCTGTATATTATTTTTCGTACTTTGAACATTTGGTTTGTAATAGTAATTTAAACTCCAAGACTTCCGCTGTTCTGTGTTTAATTGACTATGATGATATCAACTTACGTCACGATATTCCCCACCCAGGCCCACCGGTGTTTGGTTGGAAATACGGGGTATGACATAGCAACAGGCCGGTATAGATATCATTCAGCAAAACCCTAGCAACAATACTAAATGCCTTGGCATCTAGCTCAATTTTCTGAAAATATTGATCAGAGTAATTTTCCAGCTTCTTTGGTACTGTGCTGTGTTTAATTGACTATGATGATATCAACTTACGTCACGACATTCCCCACCCGGGCCCACCGGTGTTTGGTTGAAAAAAACGGGGTGTGACAGTTTGGTATCAGAGCCAACGTTTGAGAGAATTAAACACTAGCCTTCTTGTGTTTACTCTCAAACTTACACAAGCACATTCCTTAGATTTCCAAGTCTAGGCTTTGAGCTAGGATTATTCATCTCATTATTAAGTTATTAGTATTGTTTTTGATTTGTTTTTAATAGGAAAATGTCGCCAAGAGTACGAGGAAGAGGTAAAGGACCAATGAGGGGAGGACCACCAGGACACATCCCTTCTCAACCTCATCATTCGAACCCCTATGAGGATTTGGGGGATTCCTTGTCCTTATCAAGACATTCACCTACCCACACTCAAAGTTCGTACCACTCGCATCATTCGCACCAATCACACCACTCTCATCATTCATATCATGATAAGTTTAACCCGAACCAATACTTTAACACACCCCCAGTTGAACAAAATCAGTTGGATCCAAATCCAATGGATTAGGACTCCGATACAGAAATGCTGCCATCGGGTCACACACACATCCCATTGAAATATCAAGTGATTCGACCTCTTACGCCGGATCGCCATACCAAGGTCCTAACGAGTGGGACCAATATTGGAACCAATTCACCTTTGCTAACACTCATTCTCACCACTCCCCAACGACTCCTATACAAGAAGATATTCACATGGAACCGGTGGAACAACATCAGCCGCCACCTGAGCCGCCAAGGAGGAAACGTGAAGCGGGTATGTCGGTATGTGTGGGTCAAAGGTCGGGATCGCTGCCACCTTTGCCCAAATCTTACCCAACCATTCAAGAGTATCCACAAATAGGTGGACCTTCCAATGCTTCACCTGTGGTGGAACTGACACCACCACCAGTGGTTCAACCACCACCATCAGGTTTTAATAACCATATTCCTACATATCCGGATATATCTGGATATGATCCTTTTAACCCATCTACGCCAGTAGATTACCAAGCATTGTCGCATGACCCTTACATGCAAGCCGTTATGCATAACGCACTTTACCCGTCTCCTTCCCACCCGTTTATCCAACTACTGGATATCCAAGTTATGGGTACCAGTATCCTGTTATGCCACAACCACAACCTCCGCCACCACTCGAGTCCATTAATGAGGCCTTGGAACGAATGACGGAAATGCAACAACAAGCGGAGAAGACGGAGAAGAAGATGAATAAGTTCTTCAAGAAGCTCTCCAAGTTGGTAAAGGGAAAGAAGGACGAGTGAAGTCTTTTCTTTTATTATGTTTAGTCCCTACGTGGACATTGTTATTTCTTTAGTCCCTGTGTGGACAAGTTATTTTTTTTAGTCCTTGCATGGACAATTAGTTTTATTTATTTATTTCAAGTTTTGTAATTTCTATTGTCATTTAATGAAATATTTTGGAATTATATATATATGTACTCATCCTCTTCAAGCGATCGCCTCAATTTTACTCGAAATTTATGATCAGCTATATAATTCCAAAAGATCTTAATGGTTTTGATTAGCCAATTGGCAAAGTCCATATTAATTGGCCAAATTATAAATGATAGTTAAGGATGAATAGCATTCTATCATGATAGTTAAGGAAGAATTATCCTTCTATTCAGAGGTGGTGGACTATGTTTAAGCCTCCAAGTCATTAAGGTCAATGCGACCGTGACTAATAATCGACAATTAAGATACTCCTATGTTAACATTCAGGAATGTTCATACTCCTGGTAGTGTGACTTGAGGAACCACACTAACCGTCTAGGTAAATGGTCTATGTCCTAACCTATTATATAGCCTATGTGATCAAATTTGATCCCGCCTAATATCATCAATGCGATGATAATGATTAAACATCCATTAGTGATGTAGTGCTTACGGGTCATAACTAAACATCCATAAGTGATGTAGTGCCTACGGGCCATGATTAAACACCCATTAGTGATGTAGTGCCTACGGGCGATAACTAAACATCCATTAGTGATGTAGTGCCTACGAGCCATGATTAAACATCCATTAGTGATGTAGTGTCTACGGACCAGAATTAAACATCCATTAGAGATGATTTGCCTTCATGAAATATTATATTGTCAATTAAGACAGCGACAATTGTAACCTTATGGTTCCCTGTCCAAGGTGGTGAGTTATACTCAAGCCTCATAGTCTATATGATCAATGAGATCATGACTAATATCATCAAGTATGATGATTATCTATCTTAACATCTAGTTGATGTTAATTGATTTGTTTACAGGCCAATGTGCTGTATTTTTATGTCCATTAGTGACAGGCCAATGTGCCGCATTCTTATATGTCCTTAGTGACAAACCGATATGCCATATTTTAATGTCCTTCATGACAAGCCTATGAGCTATTTTTAATTGTCTAATGAAAATGACAGTTGTGACATTACGATCCACTGTCTAATAATATATGGACTATGTCCAAATTGTAATTTGCCTTTGATGGTCCTTTTGAGACCTAGGCCAAATATAGATAACATTCATTTAAAATGTTAAGCCTGACAGTTATGATTCCATACACACTGGTTCAAATAGGCAATGGATTTATATATCGAAACTCTATAGCCTATATGGTTATTAATACCATGGCGAATATAAAATTTAATTTTGTATATAGTACCCAAACATCAGAGATGGCTAACTCAGATGAGGCGCAAAGTAGTCGTCGCGATAATAATATTGACAAAGTTGAAAATATAGCCATCAATAATGATGATTTCCAAGCTCGCATTGATGCAGCTGTAGGAAAAGCTATGGAAAAGGCCATGGAGAAATTTAAGGAAGTGAGCGCTACTCGCTCTAAACCTTTATCTATTCCACCATCACATCTTGAAAGGAGAGCTCTGTTCACTCTTCAAATGTGAAGAGTGAACCAAAGCAACAAGAATTCAACGGTAGGTCCCGTTCTTCTAAAGACGGATGTACCTATAAAACTTTGTCTCCTATAAGCCCCGAGATTTTAATGGACAAAGGGGAGCAGTAGAAGCCTTGAGATGGCTTGATGAGATGGAAACTATTGTAGATATCAGCGGATGTGCTGATAAGGATGTGGTGAAGTTTGTATCCCAATTGTAACATCCGTCAAAAACGGATTTACCAAACCCGCTCCGTTTAGTAACCGAACAGTCAGTCAAAATTTTCGTTTCGAATTAAATGTCCAAAACATTTTTAAACGATCCGTAATCAATTATATTACGTGAATATATATTTAGTTTTTGAAAAACCGTCAAAAAACGCAAAATAAAAATGATTTGTTTCAGCCGGGTTTCGAACCCGGGTCTGTACCGAGTCAGGCAATGACTTAACAACTCACACACAAACCACTGCGCCAACTGTTTTGTTTGTTATATATTTCAAACATTTAATTGATATAATAACTTTACAAATTCAAAATCGGCGCCCAAACGGTTCAGTCGTCGGAATCCCGGAATATTCGCCAGATTTAACTACGATTTACGTTATAACGTAAACCTTTAATCACATATCGGTTATAACCGATGTTTGAAGTCCGCGACACTTTTCAAAACCGCCGGAAAACTTAACCCGATGAATGCAGTCCAAAATCAGACCAAATACATTTCGATTTTCCCTTATAAAATTCAACCACAACCGTCTACAAACACTTTCGCACAAAAATCACATCTTTTCACGGCGTATTTTCACTCGCCGGAACTTTCCTGTTTTTCGCCGGAAAACCGTGTTTTAATCCCTGAGCTTTATTGAATCCCCTAAACCTTCACCGAAGTCACCCTTACCTTTTTCCAAGTTTTCTGGAGACTAGCTACTACAAGGAACACGTCGCCGGAGTTGAATTCAGTCGCCGGATTTTCTGCCGGAAAACAGAGAGTTCAATCGGTATATTTCTCCGCTCAGTTTCCTTTCCTTTTCACTTTTATCTTATCTTAATCGACGGTAAAACACTAATAAAACGGATAAAATCTTGAACCAGTCTGTCACCGATTTCTGGTTATTCTTTCGGTGAAGAAGATGAAGACTTGTTATCATATAAGTTTAATTAAAATCATGAAATTAATCGGGTTAGACACACAGTCCAGCGGTGGACTGTGTGCACATATAAAACGCAAAACGTCTCGAGTTCGATTCCCGTCTCACACACGCTGCCTTAATAAAATGCATTTTTTGTTACTGAACCGGATCGCCTTAGTTATATGTTAAGTATATTGATAACCAGAATAATAACCAAGTTAGACACACAGTCCAGCGGTGGACTGTGTGTTTGTTTATATCACAGGTCACGAGTTCGAGTCCGGTCCTCAGCACCGACTCGGACAATTACCTTTTCCTTTAAATAAGGCAGAAAAGGAAATATCTATTTTTGTATTTAAGTATAATAAAAACCGAATATTATAACATGTTGAACACACAGTCCAGCGGTGGACTGTGTGTTGGATTGAACCACAGGTCCCGGGTTCGAGACCTGTGGTGTGCATGACCGTTTCACTTAAACTGTTTTTAAAATAAACGATTTTCTAATTAATTCTAATTAATGTATATATGAAATTAAAATCGGATATATAACGGGTTAGACACGTAGCTCAGTTGGTAGAGCTGCGTGCACGCGTACGGGAGGTCTCGGGTTCGAGCCTCACTCAGCGCACAACAATATGCCTCAAAACCGGTCAACGACCAGTCAAAGTCAACTGGTCAATGTTACTGTAGCAGAAAAAAAAATAAATATTTTTATTATTTTTTATTTAATTATTTTAATTAAAAATCAATTATAAATACTTAAAAATAACATTTTTAAGATTAGAAAATAGCCTTAAACTCACAAAAATACACCCAACAATCCTACTAAAATAGTTTAATAAAATCCGTTTACTCACCAAACCATAATGCGATTTATCTAGGTTAAATCTCACTCGTGGTTAAAACCACTTCGCGTGCATTCATCATCATCAACCGAACGCACCCACTGTGAGTGAATCTTACAATTCCCCTTTTTAAATTACACGTTTTGGGGTGTGTCATGTGTTATGAATTAATTAATTTATTTATTTAAACTTGTGCCATACCACATCATGACTTAATCTTAGATTGATTTATTGTTGTGATTTATTTATATTCCGTTTGTCAAATTACATGAAACTCATACATTAAGCCCATCAGTTCCTCGTGGGAAACGAGTAGAACATCGCGTGCTTCAATTCAAATTCATTATTGTTCATGTGTGTTTTCATTGAGTTTATATTGTTTGTAGTTGTGTTATTCATAATTATCATGTTTATGCAATTCATTCATCAGGCCCCTCAGTTCCTCGTGAGAGACGAGTTGAGCATCGCGTGCCTTTAATTGTTCCATTATTGTTCATGAGTGTTTTCATTTAACATCTTATGATTATTGATCAAGTTACATCTAATTTTATTCATGTTTGGTTGTGCACATATTTCATAATCAATTTAAATAAATTGTTCAAATGTTTTCCATAGGATTCACTCGCCAACATTATGTTGATCCAAAAACCTTTTTACACATGATACAGGTGAACAGGTTGAAGCAAGGATAGCATAGGATATGCCTTAGAAGAGAACAAAGGAATTAGATTGTTAGTTAGATCATGTTGTAGCAATCATTGTAAACTTTCATTTAATTTGTATTAATGAATATGAAACATTTAATAAATGTCATGAGCTTTGATGATAACCCAATCATGCCCCGATCACCTTATCCGCTGCGGGTCGGGGTGTGACAGATTGGTATCAGAGCCATGACTATAGGGATATAGGATAGGTTATTAGACCCTTAGAGCCTATACTATAGTCTGCCTAAATTTTAAATTGATTAAGTGGTTACATACAAACTTGTGATATTTATTTGTTTCATATTTGTTTACATTTCAGTCAAACATACATGCTCATATACATATTCATTATACATATATACATATTCATTATACATATATCGATGTTCATGTGTTCAATTTATTTTCATATTCTCATTATCCAAAGATTTTATGCAATTTTCAAATCTCATCAAAGTAAGTTCTGCGACGGGCATGTAGTAACTGGAAGGGTACAAGTACCGGTAGTCGGAACGTCCTGTCTAGGCTGGCATTCGTATAAATCCAATATAACGGACCAGTTTGCCTACCTGGGGACCAACGATGAGAGTACGAAGGACCTATTAGGCCAAAGCATGCCACACCAAACGTCGTTCGAACTAACCCTACTTTGAGGTGTCACCGTGTCTACACCTGGACACATTCCGAACATCACACGTTGTATACATATTTCTCGATTTTCACCGGGTTTTGTGTACGCAACCAGGCAGAAACCGTGCGAACCATATGAAAAACCGGTAATTCATGGGGGCCCACATGATTACATAAGGTAAAGTATGGCGGCACGACGGGCCTAACAGCGAGCAAAGCCCAAGACATCCTATGGATGTAGTATTTTTGGTATAATTATTTTATGAATGTTCATTCTTGAATGCGACCCATGATCTCAAAAGCATCCAACTCATACCCTTGTCATGTATTAATTGTAGATGTCTTCTAACCTCGCCCGTAGGAAGATGAGAGCAGGAAAAGCCCGCGAACGCATGGCTACCTTAATCGCTCAACAAATGGCTGCCGTAATACCCAACATTGTAATCCAAGTTCAACAAGCACTTACCAATAATCCTGTCAATCAAGTAAACCAAAACATTTTCAACTCTTCCCCAAACACCACTAAATGCACCTACAAGCATTTCAAATCATGCGACCCTCCGAAATATAAAGGGACTGAAGGTGTCACCGCACTCCTCCATTGGTTTGAAGAAATGGAGAATACATTTCTAAATTGCGATTGCCCTGATGATCGCAAAGTGCGTTATGCTACCGGTCGACTATATGGGATAGCACTTACTTGGTGGAACACAGAGAAGGCCAAACGAGGTGTGGAAGATGCTATGTCCTTAACTTGGAACGAATTGAAGGAAATCATGACCAGACGATTTTGCCCAAGGAGCGAAATCAAGAAGCTAGAAGATGAATTTTACTCATTGAGGCAAGTGGAAGGAGACCACACCACCTACAACAAAAGGTTCCTCGAATTACATCAAATGGTTCCCAACATGTTTACTCCCCTCTACCGTTTGATCGAGCACTACATTCGTGGTCTTCCGTCAAAGATTCAAGACCCTGTGATAAGTACCAAGCCTGCAACTTTGGAAGCAGCAATGGAGCTAGCAATAGAGCTCACCGAGAACCGAATCCGAAACAAAGACTTCGAGGAGGAGAAGAAGAAGGATAAAGAATCAACTGAAACCCCCGAATCCCCTTCTCAACCCGAATCCCCTTCTCAACCCGAATCCCCTTCTCAACCCAAACCTAAGAGAAGAAGAGTCGGGCGACTTTTCGCTGCTACTCAACGAAATCAACCAGTTTTTCACGCTATACCCATCCGAGCTGTCCCAATCACCCAAGTGGCACCCAATTCAGCTTACCCAAATAAGAAACCATATCTTGGACCTCACCCTCAATGCAACCACTGTTTTTATCATCATTCCCTTACTTTACCTTGCCGGCTATGTACAACTTGTGGACGTTATGGTCATTTGAGCAATGTTTGTCGCACCTTTCAAGACCAAACCTTTTCCCCTACTCAAAACATGGCCCAAACTTATCACCAACCCCAACACCCCATGTTCCCATATGCTCGAGCTTGCTTCAATTGTGGCGACCCTACCCACTTTAGAAACACATGCCCTCAACTGGTAAACGTTATCAACACTCAAGCCCAATCAAACCCAGTTAACCAAGTAAACCAAGAAAACCCAACCACTATGCCACCAGCAAGAGGAAGAGTTTTCAATATCAACGCCAACCCTGTCGAAGATAATGACGGCCCTGATGAAGATACTCAGCTAGTCCTTTACGCCGAAGATCCAGATTCAACTCCTGTTGTTTAGTCTTATGTTTTCTTTAACACATGTGTAGACTGTTAGAGTAATTATGGTATATTATATATATTGTTTTCAGTATACGATTTTGCCGAGGCCGTGGCTCCCCATCCATCGAGGTTGAGTTGGATCCCCATTTTATTATGTGGTTGATCTTGGCGTGCCCGCACGATCGGCTCCGTTTGTTGAGCCTTGATCGGTTACGTAATATTTATTCTCATTTCAGTACATGCAATATGCTCGGCTCCGTTTGATTGAGCCTTGAGTACACATATTTATTCTCATTTCAGTACATGCAATATGCTCGGCTCCGTTTGATTGAGCCTTGAGTACACATATTTATTCTCATTTCCAGTTCATGCAATATGCTCGGCTCCGTTTGATTGAGCCTTGAGTACACATATTTATTCTCATTTCCAGTTCATGCAATATGCTCGGCTCCGTTTGATTGAGCCTTGAGTACACAGATTTATTCTCATTTCCAGTTCATGCAATACGTTCGGCTCCGTTTGATTGAGCCTTGAGCGCACATACAATTTCATTATCAGTATCTTGTGGTTGTGGTGTTTGTAGTAGAGTCGCATCGAACTAACCATAACTTTCGGATAAAGTCAACGAAAATTTGACAAGGATATGGTGGATACGCCGATGGTACTTCCTATATATAAGTATTCTTGTCAAATGATCGGAGGCATTATCAGGCGGTTATGAGAGGTTCCATGCATAGGCTGTTTGTGTGGTTAAGTTATTCATATTCAGTACATGCAATATGTTCGGCTCCGTTTGATTGAGCCTTGAGCACACAATTTCAATTTCAGTACATTCAATATGTTCGGCTCCGTTTGATTGAGCCTTGAGCACACAATTTCAATTTCAGTACATTCAATATGTTCGGCTCCGTTTGATTGAACCTTGAGCACACAATTTCATTTTCAGTACATGCAATACGATCGGCTCCGTTCGATTGAGCCTTGATCGCACAGATATGTTTCATTTCAGTAATTTATGTTTGTTGTATTGATTGTAGAGTTATAGGACTAATCATAATTCACTGTTAAAACCAATGAAAATTTGACAAGAATATGGTGGATACGCCGCTGGTACTTCCTATATATAAGTATTCTTGTCAAAGGATCAAAGGCATTAACGGATGGTTATGAGGAGTTCTATGTAGGATTTATTAGTTTCTTGGTAACCAATCATAACTTGTGGATAAAACTAATGAAAATTTGGCAAGAATATGGTGGATACGCCGCTGGTACTTCCTATATATAAGTATTCTTGCCAAAGGATCAGAGGCATTATCAGACGGTTATGAGAAGTTCCATGTAGGATTTATTATTTGCCTTGGTTGGAATTTGTGATACATTTATATCATCATGTTATTTAAAGAGATTGGATTGTGTTCCATTTCTACATAAATTAACCTCTCCATCATAACAAACGAGAGAGGAACTTCCATCATTCAAACATATATGGATTCAAATATTTGCTGTTGTGATTATTCATGTTCAAATATTTGCTGTTGTGTTTATTCATGTTCAGATATTCGCTGATGTGTCTATTCATGTTCGAATATTGGCTATTGTGTTTATTCATGTTCAAATACTTGCTGTTGTGTTTATTCATGTTCAAATATTTGCTGATGTGTTCATTCATGTTCGAATATTTGCTGTTATGTTTATTCATGTTCAAATATTTGCTGATGTGTTCATTCATGTTTGGATATCAGCTGTTGTGTTTTTATTTATGTAGATTGTAGTGTTAGAAGTTTTGCCTTAGGATATAACCATATTTTTCCCAAACGTATCTAAACTCTTATGCATGATATCATTTTTAGAAAATCATTCCTGTTTATCAATATTCATACAGTAGGCAGCAAAAAGCGATTCCTGAATAGGGTACTTAACCTTTACAAGGAACGTTACCGCCTCGAACAAAAACTTAAACCCTCATTTTTGCTAAGCATACAACTGTCAAACAAAACATCATCATTTTTATAGTCAAAATATATCATTATTTAAATTTCGGGACGAAATTTCTAAAAAGCAGGGGATACTGTAACATCCGTCAAAAACGGATTTACCAAACCCGCTCCGTTTAGTAACCGAACAGTCAGTCAAAATTTTCGTTTCGAATTAAATGTCCAAAACATTTTTAAACGATCCGTAATCAATTATATTACGTGAATATATATTTAGTTTTTGAAAAACCGTCAAAAAACGCAAAATAAAAATGATTTGTTTCAGCCGGGTTTCGAACCCGGGTCTGTACCGAGTCAGGCAATGACTTAACAACTCACACACAAACCACTGCGCCAACTGTTTTGTTTGTTATATATTTCAAACATTTAATTGATATAATAACTTTACAAATTCAAAATCGGCGCCCAAACGGTTCAGTCGTCGGAATCCCGGAATATTCGCCAGATTTAACTACGATTTACGTTATAACGTAAACCTTTAATCACATATCGGTTATAACCGATGTTTGAAGTCCGCGACACTTTTCAAAACCGCCGGAAAACTTAACCCGATGAATGCAGTCCAAAATCAGACCAAATACATTTCGATTTTCCCTTATAAAATTCAACCACAACCGTCTACAAACACTTTCGCACAAAAATCACATCTTTTCACGGCGTATTTTCACTCGCCGGAACTTTCCTGTTTTTCGCCGGAAAACCGTGTTTTAATCCCTGAGCTTTATTGAATCCCCTAAACCTTCACCGAAGTCACCCTTACCTTTTTCCAAGTTTTCTGGAGACTAGCTACTACAAGGAACACGTCGCCGGAGTTGAATTCAGTCGCCGGATTTTCTGCCGGAAAACAGAGAGTTCAATCGGTATATTTCTCCGCTCAGTTTCCTTTCCTTTTCACTTTTATCTTATCTTAATCGACGGTAAAACACTAATAAAACGGATAAAATCTTGAACCAGTCTGTCACCGATTTCTGGTTATTCTTTCGGTGAAGAAGATGAAGACTTGTTATCATATAAGTTTAATTAAAATCATGAAATTAATCGGGTTAGACACACAGTCCAGCGGTGGACTGTGTGCACATATAAAACGCAAAACGTCTCGAGTTCGATTCCCGTCTCACACACGCTGCCTTAATAAAATGCATTTTTTGTTACTGAACCGGATCGCCTTAGTTATATGTTAAGTATATTGATAACCAGAATAATAACCAAGTTAGACACACAGTCCAGCGGTGGACTGTGTGTTTGTTTATATCACAGGTCACGAGTTCGAGTCCGGTCCTCAGCACCGACTCGGACAATTACCTTTTCCTTTAAATAAGGCAGAAAAGGAAATATCTATTTTTGTATTTAAGTATAATAAAAACCGAATATTATAACATGTTGAACACACAGTCCAGCGGTGGACTGTGTGTTGGATTGAACCACAGGTCCCGGGTTCGAGACCTGTGGTGTGCATGACCGTTTCACTTAAACTGTTTTTAAAATAAACGATTTTCTAATTAATTCTAATTAATGTATATATGAAATTAAAATCGGATATATAACGGGTTAGACACGTAGCTCAGTTGGTAGAGCTGCGTGCACGCGTACGGGAGGTCTCGGGTTCGAGCCTCACTCAGCGCACAACAATATGCCTCAAAACCGGTCAACGACCAGTCAAAGTCAACTGGTCAATGTTACTGTAGCAGAAAAAAAAATAAATATTTTTATTATTTTTTATTTAATTATTTTAATTAAAAATCAATTATAAATACTTAAAAATAACATTTTTAAGATTAGAAAATAGCCTTAAACTCACAAAAATACACCCAACAATCCTACTAAAATAGTTTAATAAAATCCGTTTACTCACCAAACCATAACGCGATTTATCTAGGTTAAATCTCACTCGTGGTTAAAACCACTTCGCGTGCATTCATCATCATCAACCGAACGCACCCACTGTGAGTGAATCTTACAATTCCCCTTTTTAAATTACACGTTTTGGGGTGTGTCATGTGTTATGAATTAATTAATTTATTTATTTAAACTTGTGCCATACCACATCATGACTTAATCTTAGATTGATTTATTGTTGTGATTTATTTATATTCCGTTTGTCAAATTACATGAAACTCATACATTAAGCCCATCAGTTCCTCGTGGGAAACGAGTAGAACATCGCGTGCTTCAATTCAAATTCATTATTGTTCATGTGTGTTTTCATTGAGTTTATATTGTTTGTAGTTGTGTTATTCATAATTATCATGTTTATGCAATTCATTCATCAGGCCCCTCAGTTCCTCGTGAGAGACGAGTTGAGCATCGCGTGCCTTTAATTGTTCCATTATTGTTCATGAGTGTTTTCATTTAACATCTTATGATTATTGATCAAGTTACATCTAATTTTATTCATGTTTGGTTGTGCACATATTTCATAATCAATTTAAATAAATTGTTCAAATGTTTTCCATAGGATTCACTCGCCAACATTATGTTGATCCAAAAACCTTTTTACACATGATACAGGTGAACAGGTTGAAGCAAGGATAGCATAGGATATGCCTTAGAAGAGAACAAAGGAATTAGATTGTTAGTTAGATCATGTTGTAGCAATCATTGTAAACTTTCATTTAATTTGTATTAATGAATATGAAACATTTAATAAATGTCATGAGCTTTGATGATAACCCAATCATGCCCCGATCACCTTATCCGCTGCGGGTCGGGGTGTGACACCAATCCTTAAAGGGCGATGCCCTAATATGGTGGAAGGCCAGGGTCCAGTCAACAGGAAAAGTACACATGTATAACTTGGGATGGACCAAGTTTGCGGACCTTGTTAAGGAAACGTACTGCACACCTGATGAGGTGGAGAAGATAGAGTCAGATTTTCTGACTCTTACAATGAAAAATCTAGACTGTCGGAAGTATGCTACCGACTTTAATTCCTTATCCAGATTAGTATCTTATCTGATTTCACCTGAACCCAAACGCATCGTGTCACACCCTGACCCGCAACGGAAATGGTAGTTGGGACATGATTGGATTTTCATCAAAGGTCATGACATTTACTATTACAAAAGTTTCATATTTATTATATCAAATTAAAAGAAATTTTCCAATCAACACACAAACCATACAATCACCAAATGTTCTAAACATGACTTTCATGTAATGATTTATTCTTCTTCTAAGGCCCAATCCTATGTGTTCCTTGCTTCAACCTGATCACCTGTATCATGTGTAAAAATAGAGTTTTTGGTCAACAAAAGTTGGCGAGTGAATCCTGTTTAAATATTTAAATAAATGATATGTTGATTAATTTAACAAAAATGTGTAAAACCAAATATGAGCAAACGTATATGTAAACAACTTACAAACCACATAAGCATCTAGCAATATACACATAAATATGATAACTGATGAACTGTGAGATCAAGGGTCAATCAAACGGAGCCGATCTAATGAGGCACGCGATGCTCTACCCGTCTATAGAGGGAATTGATGGGCTTGTTATGAATGCATGACTGAAATGAGAAAATAAATAATGAGCTGTGAGATCAAGGCTCAACAAACGGAGCCGATCTGATTAGGCAAAGCGATGCTCTACTCGTATCCAACGAGGAACTGATGGGCTTAATGTGACAGCTTGACTAAAATGAGAAAGTACACCCACAAATATCAATAAACAAAATATCACATATCACGTTAGTTCACATAATGGTAATAGCACAAGTGTTTGAATAAAATACTTAAATGAAAGGACAAATGATACACCCTAAAACATAAATAAAAAGGGGAAGTTTGTAAGAATTCACTCACAGTGGGTGCGTTTCTTGGATTGACGACGAATGCGCACGATTTAAGATTTCAACCGATGAAAGAAACTAACCTAAATAATCACGTAATAATTTGGTAAATATATAACTCTTATTTGAATTTAATATTTCTAATTAATGCCTTTTATAGATTTTTAAGTTTATTGTATTTATTGCAATTTAAAACTTGAAAAATCTTATTTTTAAGTATTTTAAATAAAAATTAATAAAGGAAAATATTAAAAAAAATGTTTACCCTTGTCAGGGTCTGACCGGTCGGACCAGTTTGACTTTAGAATTATTAGCATCGTGTGAGGATCGAACTCGTGATCTCCCGTATACGTGCACACAGCTCTACCAACGGAGCTACATGTCTAACCCAAAATAATCTTGATTTTAATTAGTTTTATACACTTTCTAGCCTTACCCATAATTCCAGTTAATTAGAAATATTTTATAAATTACCAGAACGGTGCACTGAACCGGTTTCGAAAGCGTGACCAAGGCTACGTGTTGCACACAGCCCGACCAGTTGGGCTGTGTGACTAACCCGGATGATATATGATTTATATTATATTTATACAATCATTGATTGTTAATATATACCCGTATTAAAAATGGTTAGGACCATGTGAGAATTCGACAGCGTAGGTAAGGATAGAACCCGGGACCATATGTTTATTTTGCACACAGTCCACCACTGGACTGAGTGTCTAACCTGGTATAAACACCAAATTTAATTATACTAATACGCCGATACACTTCTTCATTTTCTTCTTTTAAAGAAAAGCAGATCATGACCCGACTGTTTAATCCAATTATTCATATTGGATTAACCGGGTTATTATAACTAATCATGAAACAACTGAAAAATAAGAAGATTTAAGTGTTTTACCGAAATGTAGTGGTGTTGTGATTTCTCCGGTTGAATTCCGGCGACGAATAACAGCTCCGACGAATGGAGATTCGTAGACAGAGGATTTCTCCGGAGGGTTAAGAGAGATTTGGATGGTGTGAGCGAGTTCTGTATGATCTCTATTGTCACTGTTTATAGGCTAAGGAGTGAGTTAAATTTTAAACAGTTTTCGGTCAACGAATTGATTGTAGAATTAATATTAGAACCGAATTCCATCATGATTGAGCCTTAATGAGTGATTAGAATCAGTTTCAGCAGGTTAATTTCGAGATTGAAACGATGATTGATGAAGATTTAAGGTTTACAGCTGTTATATAGGGTGGGTGTTTTTGAATTTCTCATACAAGCGTTGTTTTGGTTTAAATGGTATAGAGTTTGGGTTTATGAGAGATGTGTGTGTATGGTGCAGTGGTGTATAGTGTGTCTGATTTGGGTGAGGACCCGGGTTCGATACACGCGGTCCACACCCCTTTTTCCTATTTTAATTTTTTTATTATTTAATTTATGTTATTATTATTTAAACTTTACTATTTATTAAAACTTTATTATTATTATTATTATTATTATTATTATTATTATTATTATTATTATTATTATTATTATTATTATTATTATTACAAATAGTAAGATTTCAATGCTTAACATAAATACGTATAAATCTTCATAACTTGCATTTACAAAACGGAGCGGGTTTTAGAACCCGTTTTACGACAAATGTTACACAACGCCCGTTTTATAAATAGGTTAGCGCCTGAGATTAAAGGCATGGTGAAGGCAGCTCAGCCTACTACTGATAGGTCTGCTCTTGACCTATCTCTCTCTCTCTCACTTTAGATCTAGTGAGACAAAAGTCAGTCAAGACTGAGACTTACGGGAAAAGGAAGAGAGAGGATGGTAACTCCCAAAGATTTAATAAGATGAATAAGGGGAGATTTGGGTTCAGAAGGAACCAAGATAAGTCGGGCGTGACGCCGACATATAAGACTACAACCGCAAGCACTGGGGACAGTGTAATTTTGATCCACAAGCTAAACCCTATGGTATTTGTAAGAAAAGGGGCATAAGACCCTAGAATGAAAGGATCTTAAGGATGTCGTCTGCTACGGTGCAAACAAAAAGGGCATATTAAGACTAGCTGCCCTAAGAATCTCAAGAGTAATAATGCGAAGCCTGGGTCAAGAAAGGAAACGCTCATGCCTTTCAGATGAATGCTAGAGAGGCTGTTAATGATAACAACGTCATAACAGGTACATTCCTCATTCAGATTCGGATGCGGATAAGTCATTTGTGGACTATAAGTTTAGCAAACTATTAAACTTACCCGTAAAAACTCTAGACATAACTTTGAAGTATAACTTGCTGACGGAACCTTAGAAACAACATCTTCCATTCTTGATGGATGTTTTATATCCATTAAGAATCATTCAATTCCTATCTCTCTTCTGCCAATGAAATTGGTGGGGTTCGATGTAGTCTTAGGCATGGATTAGTTATCCCATAACCAAGCCCGCATTGCCTGTGATAAGAAACTCATCGAAATTAAAACCCCATCTGGTGAAATGCTCAACATCCTTGGAGATTCACATAATGGATTGTTAGACAAAGTGTCATTGATTAAGGCATCCAAATGTCTAGGGAAAAGTTGTGTCATTTACATGGCACAAATCACCATCAACTAGCCTAAGCCGAATATTGAAGACCTTCCAGTTATTTCGGAGTATTTTGACGTCTTTCCTGAAGAATTACAAGGTCTACCTCCAGATAGGCAAGTGGAGTTTAGGATTGACATCCTACCAGGAGCGGCACCTGTTGCAAGAGCTCCGTATCAGCTAGCACCAACAGAAATGAAGGAATTAAGGATACAATTAGACGAACTTTTAGAGAAAGGTTTCATACAGCCTAGTTCCTCACCATGGGGAGCTCCTATTCTTTTTTGTTAAGAAAAGAACGGTTCAATGCGAATGTGCATTAATTACCGCGAACTAAACAAGATAACAATCAAGAATCGTTATCCTCAGCCCAGGATCGATGATTTGTTTGATCAACTTCAAGGGGCTAGTTTCTTCTCTAAGATCGATTTGAGATCAGGATACCATCAACTAAGGTTAGAAGTGAGGATGTTCCCAAAACTGCATTCAGCACCCGTTATGGTCATTACGAATTTCTTGTGATGCCTTTTGGGCTCACAAATGCACCTGCAACATACATGGATCTCATGAATAGAGTCTGCAAGTCGTACCTAGATAAGTTTATCATTATCTTCATAGACAACATACTTATCTACTCTTGTAATCAAGTTGATCACAAGAAACATCTTCGGTGCATCTTAGAATTGCTAAGACTAGAGAATCTTTATGCTAAGTTCTCTAAGTGCGAGTTTTGGCTTAAGAAAGTCCAATTTCTTGGACATGTTGTAAGTGAGTGTGGTATCCAAAACAACTAAGATTGAAGCCATAATGAATTGGGAAGTACCCAAAACTCCATTGGAGATTCGTAGTTTCTTAGGATTGGCCGGTTATTATAGGAGGTTCATTGAGAACTTTTCGAGGATAGCCACTCCTTTAACTACCTTGACCCGTAAGAATGTCAAGTTTGACTAGGGGTCCAAAACAACAAGAATCTTTTAATATTCTAAAACACAAGTTGAGCAATGCTCCTGTGTTATCTCTACCTGAGGGTATTGAGGATTTTGTCGTTTATTGTGATGCCTCACCACCTGCATCGGCTGTGTGCTAATGCAGAAAGGCAAAGTGATTGCTTATGCATCACGACAATTAAAGGTGCACGAAAGGAATTACACCACCCATGATTTGGAATTGGGTGCTGTTGTATTTGCACTTAAGTTATGGAGACATTACTTATATGGCACAAAGTGTATTATATACACTGACCATAACAACCTCCAACATATGTTCAATCAGAAGGATTTGAACATGCGACAGCGCCGTTGGATGGAAACACTTAATGATTATGATGGCGAAATTCGCTATCATCCCTGCAAGGCAAATGTCGTTGCTGATGCCTTGAGTCGCAAGGAAAGGGTTAAGCCCATTAGGATTAACGCCAAGATCATTGAGCTCAAAAATAGCTTGAATGAGAAGTTATTAGATGCGCAAAAGCAAGCCCTATTAGAGGCTAATATTCCTAATGAAGGATTAGGCGGAACTGTTGATCAGTTAACGCCTGGAAAGGATGGAATCCTTAGATTCAATGGAAGAATCTGGGTTCCAATCTTTGGAGGACTTGAGAACTAATCCTCCAAGAAGCACATAATTCGAGATACTCAGTTCACCCAGGTGGTGACAAAATGTATCAAGATTTGGAAAAGAATTATTGGTGGATGGGTTTGAAGAAATACATAGCCACTTATGTAGCTAAATGTCTGATGTGTTCGCAAGTTAAAGTCGAACATCAGAAACCGTCAAGACTCCTACAACAGCTTGAGATTACCACTTGGAAATGTGAAATGGTAACTATGGATTTGATTACCAAGTTACCTAAGACCAAACGTGGCAATGACACGATTTGGGTCATTGTGGACAGGCTGACTAAGTCAGCACATTTCTTGCCAATTAAAGAGACTTATAATTCTGATAAGTTGGCAAAGCTATATGTGGACAAGATTGTGTCCCACATGGTGTGCCGATATCTATTGTATCTGATAGAGATACTAGATATACATCTCCCTTTTTGAAAAGTTTCCAACAATCTTTAGGCACAAGATTGAACTTTAGTACAACTTACCACCCACAGACGGATGGACAAAGTGAGCGTACTATCCAAACTTTGGAAGACATGCTTAGAGCATGTGTGATTGATTTAGGTGGAATTGGGATGACCACTTACCCCAAATAGAATTCTCCTACAATAATAGTTATCATACAAGCATCAAGGCTGCTCCTTTTGATGCCTTATATGGGAGAAAATGTAGAACGCCTGTTTGTTGGGCTGAAGTTTGGGAAGCCCAACTATCAGGACTTGAGATTGTCCTAGAGACCACGGATAAGATAATACAAATCCGTGATCGACTCAAAGCTGCCCATGATAGGCAGAAAAGTTATGCAGATAAGAGGCGAAAACCTCTTAAGTTCCAAATATGGGACAAAGTATTATTAAAGGTATCACCCTGGAAAGGTGTGATGCGATTCGGAAAGAAGGGCAAGTTAGCCCGAGATATATTGGACCATTCGAGGTAATCGAATGTGTCGGTCCTGTAGCTTATAAGTTCAAGCTGCCTGAGGAGCTCAGTGAAATCCATGATGTGTTCCACGTATCTAATTTAAAGAAATGTCTAGCCGATGTGTCGATAGCAATGTCATATCAAGATGTGCAAATTGATAAAAACCTGAGGTTCACAGAGAAACCAATTTCGGTCGAGGATCGACAGGTTAAAAAGCTCCTAAGGAAGTTTATACCTATTGTAAAGGTTAAATGGGATGCCCTTCGAGACCCCGAGTATACATGGGAGGTTGAGTCCACTATGCGACAAAAGTACCCCCATCTTTTTGAATTAAATTTCGAGGCCGAGTTTCTTTTAAGGGGGTGAGGATGTAACACCTCATAAAAATTCATGTTCGATAATAAACCGACACGTGTAAATGCTCTGGAATAATACCTCAAATGAGTTAACTACTCAACTCCTTAAACGAATCCAAAAATCTAAAGAAAAAAATCTTTTAAACCTGACCGTAGCTTACGGTCCTGCACTATAAGCTACGGTCCAGGCTTTCTGGTTGAGTTTATATCTAACCGTAAGCTACAATGACCATAGCTTATGGAAGGCCACTAGAACTTCACTTCCACACCATTTTAACTTTCAAATAATAACCCAAGGGCCCCTAGACTTTATTATTACATTTTCCTTGCATAACCAAGTCATTTTTCGACCCGAATGACTCCCGGTTAAGGTGATATCTTTTGATTCACCATTCTTGAGTATCACGCATCTTCACCGAACCTTAAACCTTACTAGCTTGGGTAATTTAACCCATTAAACCATCGGTATTCGTATCTTTCACGTTTAAGCTAGTAAACGCATATAAGTCGTAAGAACACCTAGTGTGACACCCGTTAATGTACGGTTACTCGTACTCTTCTTCAATACATCTCATATTGAACAAAAATACCAAGTTGTATCATTATGTCATTGGATTTAAGTCAAGGGAAAATTCATGACAATCCACAAAACTATTCTTAAGGGACTAAAAGTGTAACATCCGTAAAAAAACCGGATTTACCAAACCCGCTTCGTTTATTAACCGAACAACCAGTTAAAAATTTCGTTGCGTATTTAATGCCCAAATTAATTTTAAACGATACATAATTAATAAGTATATTAGAATATAAAATTTATTTTTGAAAATGTATTGAAAATAGTGAATTAAAAATATTATGCTGAAGCCGAGATTCGAACCCGGGTCAGCCGGGCATAAGCCCAACGACTTATCACACACACACATAACCACTCCGCCACTTGTTGTTTTCTGTAAATGTTAGGAAACAAATAAATCTTATAGTCATTAATGAAGCGACCGGTTACGCCAACTGTAACCGAAATCGGTCATCAAACGTCCAAAGACGTTTGATTACTCGCGGTTTACTGAGTTTAACCGATACACCGACAATTTCAAATCAATTTTGCTATGAATGAAACTTGAATTCGGGAGTGAATCGGTTTAATAACCGAAAACTTTCAATTCTTGAGTTACTTCAATCAAAGACCCCTCTCGCGACTCAAACACACTCTGCAAACTTCCAATTACATTTTCGCACAACTTTCAGTCCGCCGGAGAAGCTTTTTGGACTCGCCGGACTTTCATCGGAAAACCGAGTTCAATCCATCTTTTCTTCTTACCCAAAAAATAAGATCATAGAACTCATACTGACATCACTCCCACTCACCTTAAACCTCTGAAGAATCTCTATCGCAAGAAATTTCACTCGCCGAAATTCTCTGCAAGTCGCCGGAAAACCGGGACTTTCATCTACACGGTAAATACCTCGACTTTTCTTTTTCATTCCATTATTATACAAATTCTAACATCACTCCATCACTCAGAATCCTTTCCAGACGACGTTGCCGGATTATCTGTTTTCGCCGGAAAATTTCTGAAATTTCAGAAACCTTCTGATAACCGGTATGATCATTCAAACATACTGATAATCATTACTCATTAGTTCAATTTCACATCTAATCCCTCCAAACTGTTAATTGATTCTAACAGCCGAAGGTCACCAAAACAGAGCCGACGATCTTCCCCGGATTTTCTGAAGAAGACGATCTGTTCGGTACTTTCTTTCCCCAAACTCTTTGGTTCAATACTTTTCAATTGTTCATCTTGTTCATTAACCGAATTAATCAAGTAACAGTTGCTTGACCCATGTCTGTGTTTTGAACGAAGAAGACGAAGTTCAGTTATGTTATAAGAGTAACTAAAATCAGTTTTATTAACGGGTTAGACACACAGTCCAGCGGTGGACTGTGTGCAAACAAATACATACACGTCCCGAGTTCGATTCTTGACACACGCACCTTCGCAGTAATAAAATGTCTCTTTTTTTTTTAAAACTGAACCGGGTTAACTCCGTTAGATGTTAAGTATAATAAAAATCTGTATATTAACCAAGTTAGACACACAGTCCAGCGGTGGACTGTGTGTAACATTAAGTCACAGGTCCCGGGTTCGAGACCTGTTGACGACACCGGTCCGATGATTTAAAACATTTTTGAAAATAAAAGAATTTTGAATAAACTGAGTTAGTATATAAATATAATTAAAAACAGAATTATTTCAGGTTAGACACGTAGCTCAGTTGGTAGAGCTGCGTGCACGCGAACGGGAGGTCTCGGGTTCGAGCCTCACCCGGCGCATACACTTACACAATAAAACCGGTCAACAAGTCAACGGTCCACTGTCAACGGTCCACGATCAACAAGTCAACGGTCAAAAAGTCAACATTTTTTTATTATTTTTATTTATTTATTTTATTTAAAAATCAATTAAAAATACTTAAAATAACATTTTTAAAGTTAGAAAATAGCCTAAAACTCACAAAAATATATCCAAAAATCCTATTAAAGTTGTTAATAAAATCCATTTATTTACCTTACTTTTCGTTATTAAGTAGGTTAGTTTTTCCTCGTCGATCAATCCTCTAAACTCGTGCGCATTCAACATCATCAACCGAACGCACCCACTGTGAGTGAATCTCTACAAACTCCCCGTTTAAATCACGTTTTTTGGGTGTATCATATGTCTTGCTATTTATTATATTTAAATCATTGTGCATACATCATATCATGAATAAATGTGTATTCAGCTTGTATAAACTGTTTGTGTGGTTATTGTTTAGATTTAATTTATTATTTCAGTACATGCAATTTCATAGGCCGCCGCTCCCCATTACATTATGAGCGTTGAGCATGTTCCCCATTACATTATGAGCGTGAACCTGGCGTGCCAACATACGATTGGCTCCGTTTGATTGAGCCTTGATCGCACAGTTTCATTCATGTTATATATTTATGCAAGTTGATATGTTATTGTATGCTCTTGGTTTGTTAATGTATGTTATTGTTTGATGTTGTGTGATATCGTATGCTAATGGTTTGTTATTGTATGCTAATTGTTGTTATTGTATGTTTATTTACGTTTGTTCATATATGAATAGTGCACAATTTTCCATATAAAATGCAACAAGAAATAAATAATAAATGTTTTCTAACAAGGTTCACTCGCCAACTTTTTGTTGATCCAAAAACCATTTTTACACATGATACAGGTGAACAGGATGAAGCAAGAAAAACATAGGAAATGCCTTAGAAAAAAATAATGAAGTCTAGAATGATGTGTAGGACATGATGTAATTATGATTGTATGTTTCCCTTTAAATTGTAATAATAAATATGAAACGTTATAATAAATGTCATGAGCTTTGATGATAACCCAATCATGCTCCGATCACCTTTTCCGCTGCGGGTCGGGGTGTGACAAAAAGCGTCAAAACTCCAAAATTCTATCAAGATGCCACCTCTCCTGCAAAATGCCACACTCTTGCAGCTCTTGACACCTTGCTAGACACTTGTGAAGATTCTACAACACCTCTAACACCGGGCTTCATCTTCACACACCCTCTTGCACTATAAATAGCCACTCAAACTCACTCATTCCCTTTGAGTTCTAAGTTTCCCTTGGATCATTTGTAAGTGTTCCATCTCTGCTCTTTTCTTTTTATAGGCTTGTAATAGCCAAAAGTCAAGCATTTTCGACAAATGCCTTGACTTTCGTTTAAGACCATTATAGTCCAAGCATTGTTCGAAATGAACATGGCTAAATGATCGTAATTAGGAAGGTATTAACCCCTTAAAAGGGCACCTTCTAAGGATCACGTTTACTAGGTCAATTGACGAGTCAAAGTTAATGTTTTAAAAAGTCAGACGGGTCAGATTTCATAAATATTATAATCTGAGTTTATATATGCTATCATGTTTTTGACACTTAAAAAAGTTGGTCATAATTATTAGAACATGCGGGAACACGTTCGATCCGTCAATTTCAGTCCTAGGGTCGGTTCGCAACCGAAAGTCGCGAAGCTTGATTTCTGCTTTGACTTTCAATTCTAACCCGACTTAGATTAGTTAAATTCTGAATTATGGTCACATTATGATCTTAATACAAGGTAGCATCACACTCTGAGGCTATATTACATGATCATAATCATAATCTGAGTTTATGCACAAGTTTCGTAAAATGTCAATATTTGACTAAAAATGTCCTTTTTACATAAAACAAGGTTTTAATCAACAATGAACTTGCAAATGAATTACTTACTGATATGTTAATGTAATTAACATATTATGATTTTAATATTCTGATCATAAGCTAATATTAGTATAATATCGTAAACTATACTTTTTAAATGACCAAAATGCCCTTTCGGTGCATAGTTTGGTCTTAAACTATAAATCACACTTATGTGTGACTTCTTATTGATAATATATCACAAATTAAGTAATTTTTTCAGAATGTTTATGATCATAACATCAAAATACATGCAAGTTCCCTTTATACAACCCATAAAGGTCAAAACGCCTAATAAGGCGTAGTTTTTTTTAAAACCTCAACGGGCATATAAGTTGATATCCTACTGATATTACAACTTATTTAAAGTATAATGACATATAGAACTTGTTCATGACTCATCCGGTTACCCGATATCGCTTATATCCATATGGTTAAGTATACGTAACTACTTTACGAAAATTAACCAAAACGGGTTTAACCTTATCATTTTAATCTCAAATTCCAAAATGTTAATTGTTTACCCATATTATACAAGTCTTAAGTACTTGTTGGGTTTAAACTACATTCTATCCGGTCATCGCTTAATCTAGGGAATCGTACCGTTTTGATCCTTTAAGCTAGTCGGTCTAAGTCTAAGACTTAAATAAGACCGTTAGCATTTTAATTGATTAGTTTATGTCATAATACAGACTAGATCCTTCTAGTAAATGCTATCTGCACTTATTTCATTTTGAATACGGCTGAGATATTAAATCTTGCATTTTAAATCAAGACTAGCTCAGGTAAATACTCTTGACTTATTTTCCCTATACGGGCTTGGGTTACGGTAAATTATTACTGCTTGGTCGGAAATGGGATCAATCGAATGCCGGATTGTGGCTAGTAAATCCGCATATTCCGTTTTGATCAGTTTTGTTTGATAACTTAAACATTGGGGGTTAACGACCGTGTCCTGGATATCCTTGGCTCATTACATTAGTTAATGGGCACAACCAAAGCACGGGGTGTAGGCATACACCCGACAGATGCGAATGCTAAATTAGTTTTACCCACATGTTGGGGATAACTCTTTCGTGGGTTCATAAGTGGTGTGTATGCTAATCATGTCTCGGTCTCTGTACTGGGCCCCATATGTATTGACAAACATGTAAAGCTGTTAACAAGGTTACAAAGCTGACTTTCCCAAGTTATAAAAGATTTGTGTCCTGTGCACTTAAATCTAAATTTTAAAATGTTTTCAAAATGAGTCAGTCGGGTGTATTTACCAGCGAAAGCTGACGTAATTTCAAAAGACTAAGATGCAGGTACAATACGAAATAGGCTGGAATCTGCTCGATAGTGATATAACAAAATCTTGTAAATCCTCAGATCTGCCCGAAGTTTGTTATACATTTTTGTACATTTTACGATTCGCCTATGGATCTTTCATTACAAGTCGTCTGTATATTATTTTTCGTACTTTGAACATTTGGTTTGTAATAGTAATTTAAACTCCAAGACTTCCGCTGTTCTGTGTTCAATTGACTATGATGATATCAACTTACGTCACGATATTCCCCACCCGGGCCCACCGGTGTTTGGTTGAAAATACGGGGTATGACATAGCAACAGGCCGGTTAAGATATCATTCAGCAAAACCCTAGCAACAATACTAAATGCCTTGGCATCTAGCTCAATTTTCTGAAAATCTTGATCAGAGTAATTTTCCAGCTTCTTTGGTACTTGAACTTTGAGATCTTTAGCACTCAGCACCATCGGAACATGTGGTTCGAAGATAACCGATTTCCAACAACATGTGTTCTGTTGAGCAAGTATGTGACCCATCTGACGTTGCCAGATGTTATATTCCGATCAGAAAAGCATAAGAGGTTTGTACAGAGTACCCGTGTTTTGTGGATCTTGTGAATTTTGAGACATTTTTGATTGTTTACAAACAGAATTTTTGTTGAAGTTACTTTTGAATGTATATAAACTTTCACTCTGTTTTCAATCCAATGAACAAACGATAACAGTAGTAGGAGCTGATATGTTTATATCAAATTAATTGTTTAGATCAAATTTGATTAACCATGCTCTGATACCAATTATTAGGATCTGAGTTTGATTATTATGACAGTTTAAGATGAAACTGATGAAAGAAGATAAACAAAAGGAAATATGCAGTGGAATAATAAAATTTTAAATCACAACAAAGGAGATATTATTTTTATCAACATGCTTTTATAAATAAGTTTACGTGTGCATGAAGATTACAACTCCCCCTCAGTCTGATCACTCTATATTTGTTCGTACAAAATGTCAAGGTGAAAGTGATGAATAGAACAGTACAAGCACTGTTCTTTATAGTACAAAGAAACATATGAAGAATCTAAGCTGACGTCACATAGACAACAACATCTAACAGCCTAATAAACTCCTTACATCTGCTAGTGCCTAAGCACTGTTACATTGATAAACTCTGTTGATTATCATCTGTTGAGTAATCCTCTGTTGAGCTTTATCCTTTGTTGGACTTCAACATCTGTTGATCCATAGCAAACCTAGCTTCATCAGACCTTGTCTTCACCACACTTTGTATTCATCAGCAGAGGTTCTCTTTGGCAGACATTTATCTTTAATAGAGGTTGTCTTCAACAGGCCTTATGAACACACTTTGGCCTTGGCAGACATTTGAGTAGCAGATATTTAGTCTTTTCATTTGGGAGGAGTAGATCTTCAAAGCACTATTATTTGTGATAAGAGGTTTTAGACTTTTTTGGTTTTCCAATCATCTGTTCTTTGTGGGGTCCACTAGATCCAACACATCTGCTCCAACTTATTCAGCCCAAGAATTCAAAAAGGAAAAAGTCCAAAGGAATGGTATAATCCTAAAACCACAGATCCCTTCTTTAACTAAGCAAAAGAAAGAAATTTCTGATTTTTAAATTGTTTTATGTTAATCTACTTTTGATAATGTTTTCAGTTGATTTTGAGTCGAATAGTTGATAATATATGATTTTCTTTATCTTTGTGTGTTAATGTGCATTTAATTTCAAGTCCATCGAACCAAATTAGCACACCAATAGGTATAAGCTAAGTTGGTGATGACTATTAAGATGAGTAATGCTTATTATTTTTACATTAATACAAATTTTATATTAATATCTTAACAGCTAGTCTTTGATTTTATCATGATTTGTTTAGGTATATAAATTAGATCATTATTTTGCTACAATGGTTGCACGATCCCATGTTTATACATGAGGTTTCGGTTTGAAACATGGCACTAACAGATCTCTCTGAATTTTTTTTGTTTCATTTTACTCAAGCTTGTGGTCATAAAAGCCAAATAGAGTGAAGAAAATTGTTTAAAAAGTTGAGTTTGATGCCTGATATATACTAAAATGGCCCATAAACATTTTTAATTGAATGGGAGGTTACTCACATACATATTCATTTGTAACTTTCTTTTTCATTTTATTTGGTTTTATTACTTTTAATTGTTTTGCTTATATTAAAATGTTTATTTAAGTTAATTTGTTTATATTATATTATTTGTTTGTGTTAACTATTATTATTTATTATTGAGGTTAACATGTAATTATTTGAAAATTTAAGGGTCTATATTTTCAATTTGCACATGGCCCTATGAATTATCAGAGTCGGCCCTGGATCCGATGTGTCTAATAATGAGCCCTTGTCCCCTTTTTGTAGTAGTTTCCCACTCTTACTTCGTATGTTGGTCTTGAACGTTATGTCTATATTCGATGTGATGTTTCCTCCTTTCAAAGGTACGAGGCCTAATAACTTTCATAATTTCCTAATCGGGTAAAGGTTTAACATTTGATTGTGTTTTAGTGTCACATGGTAACACCTTTTGTTAGCATGTATCTGACACCTTTTAGGCTGTGATCTATAAAATACCTTGAGTGTCTTATCATTCCTTAGTTCCAAAGTCTTTGTGGGGAGGTCTTGTCATATAATAAAATAAATGTTAAAGGAGACTTGTTATCAGTTATCTACTTTTTTTTGTTTCCCAGCTCTCTACTCCTTAATTAGAGATAGCTATTTTAATTATTGAAGATTATAATATTCACTAGAAGTGAATTTAAAATGAAATTAATTAAGAATTTTCTAGATAAACTTAGTTTTTACTTAAACTTTTATATATAAGTCTTTAAATATCATTAAATTCAAGATTATCTTTGTTAAAATATTATAAAGAAGAAAGAATAATGATAATAATTGTTTTTATAATTGCTTTCTAAAAAATTTCAAAAATTTAATCTGGTCGGAAGGTTTAATTGTAATGTATTTTTGTTATTTGACATACATTACAATTAAACCTTCCGACCAGATTAAATTTTTGAAATTTTTTAGAAAGCAATTATAAAAACAATTATTATCATTATTCTTTCTCCTTTATAATATTTTAACAAATTGTAATTTAAGTTAACTTAATTGCACTAAAATGATAACTAAAGGAGTAAGTACAATTTAGTTGAATTCACATGTATCAATTATATAAAAAAATTTAATACATAGTTGAAAAACATGTTTTAGAAATCACCTTACCAGAATTCTTAAATGTCACGTCAATGTTCAGTTGTTAAAGACACATACCGACGATTGTGTAAGATAACTTGTAATATTATATTTTATCAACTTGTATTATACATGTGTTTTTAACCCGTACAATAACACAAGTATTTTAAAAACATTTTTTATTACTACATTTATATCATTATATTCACATTTATAACATTATATTTATTTAACGCTGTAATACACATATTAACCTAGTTTTAGACTATCTAAAATACTTTACTTAATTGTTTAATCTACACATAATTTGAAGTTGGTGTGTGTGAGTGGAAGCACACTCCATTTCATAGTTGGGGACATCAACAATATTGTTCTTATATATTGTAAGTTAAAGTTTTCTTTTTAATTCTGATACATTTATGTCCCATTTCCTAGAGTGGATGACGCACTAAACCCATCAAATCTATGTGCTTGAATGGATACTAGGTCTCCTCACCAAGCGGACCCATGTCATAAAGGTTTTCTATCATTTCCTTGGTTTCGCATATATTTCAAAGCTTCAATGCTACTTTTATGATGTGAAACATTCATTAACAATAATCTTTTTGATGTCTTTTTCTATTAGTTTCTTTTTTCTCATTATATATTATTTTAATGGCTAACGAATCCTTTAAATAAGCTATTGGCGATGTTGCTACAACAAATACAAGACTAAGATAGTGAATGGATTAGTTAGGTAAAAGGGTTCAAGGGTTTCAGTTTGCCTAATGCAAGTCGTGGGGTCCCCCTACGTATGCAACACGTATGGTTGGATCACTTTGTTAAATACTTGTATTAAATTCTCGATTGAAGAATATTCAACCTAGAATGTTATACAATGTGATTGTGTTGAAGTTAGTGAAGAATAGAACATACAAGTGACAAGTTCAAGAGGTGAGAAGTGAAGTTTCCAAGGATGGACAGTTGAGTGACAAATAGTTGTCATTTATAGGGAAAAGGCTGGCTATAAGAAGAAACCATTGACTAGTAATCCGAGACTACAATGAGGGGCTTACCTGTTTTGGTAGGTAAAAGGCTTCAGACCTGCGGATAAAATGATGTATTCTCCCACATGCCTCTTGTGCGGCTGAGTGAGAGGTTTCACACGTAAAGTGTGATATGACCAGTCATTATCTTATGTTTTTTGCTGTTCACGACAGTTAGTCAATTCTGAACCCTTTCGCCTTTCAACCTTTAAGTGGTATTGCATTCTAGCCATTTTATTGAGCTTGAGTTACCCACGTCATTAGCCCCACAAGTCAAAGGTATTTGAGGTGTAAGCTCAGATGCTTCTGACTTTTGTGCAATATTTTAGTAGCTTAAAGGCTTCATGGCTTGAAGGTTTATCGCCTTCAAGGATTTGGGTAGTAGTAATTTGAATTTTGAAGGTGTTTTATTAATTGCCCCTTTAACTTGTCATTCAAAGATTATAACATCTTTTTCATTATTATCTTTCTATAAACAAGAGCTCTTCTCTTTTCTGTTCTTCGATCATCCAGGTTAGTTTTTATTCTTTTTCCAATTTTCCTTAATCATCCTTCGGAGCAATCGGTGCGAAGAAGGACATGGGTGTAAGTTATTCTTGGTTAACACAAGAGGAAGTTGATGCATTTTGTGAAGGTTGGGTGACTAGTTCATCTTTTAATCCGTTCGCTCCGGGTTGTGATAAATCTATCGATCAATTTCCGTCGGGTTTCATTGCTTTGTATTGTCGTCACTTTGAATTTTCTAACCTCCGTTACCCTTTTTCCGTTTTCGTCCTCAATGTTTTGGAGTATTATCGTGTATCCTTTGGGCAATTGCATCCTAAAGGGATTTCCAGGGTTTTGCATTTCAAAGTTTTATGTCATGCTTTAGGTTATGACCCATCGCTGTTAATGTTTCGTTGCTTTTTTCGTTGGCTAAAAATGGCGACTAGTTTACATTTGAAACATCTCAGATTGATGTTTCTTTAATTTCGTCGCCTGTATCCACCCTTGGTTCTTGGAAGGACCATTTTTTTTGGATTTTTGAGTCGGTTGTTCTGTTTAAAATGATCTAGAGGCATCCCGATGTCGTTCTAAATGAACTCGAGCCCTCTGTTACTGAACTGCCGGAAGGGTTGTTGAAAGCCCTTAGGGGTTGCCCTTCACGGCTTCGTCCTTTTCCTAAACATCTTCTAGTCTTTACTAGTGTAAGTGTTTTATGGGATAAACTGGACCGAGACCCAATGTTTATGAGGGGTGATCAGGGTATGTTATTTTGCTTTTATATTGTAACTTTCTTGTACCCTTATATTTTCTTATACTTTTGCTTTTTTATTGTAGTTATGTCTGCTCCTGATCTTATTAAGTCTGATGATAACTCCGATGTTGTTTTCAGAGATTCCGAGGCTGTTAAGAGTGAATATGCTATTGCTAGAACGACGGAGGGTAGGTTTGTTGCAGGTAGGAAATATGTCAATGTTCCAAATGACAAGGGTTTTACAAAGGCTGGCACTTCTAAGGCTTCAACCTGTCATTCGTCTCGTCATATAAAGGGTCCAACTCACTAATCTGCTACTAATCCTATTGATCTTAGTGATGACATTGAGGTTTCTGAGGACCTAGGGGTTGAAGCTTAGAGGAAAAAGGATAAGGAGTTGCCAGTGGTGGTTGAGAAGAAAGGAAGATTAGAGGGTAAAAAGGTTGTGATGTCTGCTGCAAGGGTTCCTCCGGAAAGAGTGGTGAGGGTTCGTTGGAGCTTAATGTTGATGAGGGTTACATTCCCAACTAGAATGTTAGGGTTGGGGACAGCTTTAAGTCATATAATGTCTGTGAACATGTGTTGACCAACTTTGCTTCTCCAATGGTCAGGGGCTCTATAATAGAAATGAAAGATGATATGATGATCTCTCGGATGATACTAAGTGCCCGCAACCTTGCTACCATGCTTCCTGAAGGGGTTTCTCACTTTCACAAGAGGATGCATGAGTATGAAGAGTTTTTGAAGAAAAAAGATAGAATGAAAGCTTCGATGACTGCTATGAAAAAGGAGAGTGAAGGGTTTGCTGAGAAAGAGGAGGCTTGGGTGAAAAAGGTTGATGAACTCACCCGAAGCATGAGATGGAAATGAAGAGTTCAAGAAAAAGATGGAGGCAGATAAGTTACAACTTAAGGCTAACAGGGAAGCTTTGATTCTGCAGGAGAAAGCCTTTTCAGAGGAGGAAGAAGGCTTGAAGGCATCCTTGGCCCAAGCGATCAGCAATAACCAGTGGCTTATTGAACACGGGTTCTAGAAGGTGGTTACCTGTAATGCCACGTATTTCCATATTCCTATTTTTAGAAAGTTCGTATTCGCATTCAATTTTTAGAAACCTTATCATACTCCATCTCCGTAATCACAATTAGAGGCGTTAATCGTAAAGGAAATTCATTTTATACATATATGTGTTACATTTAATATTTGTCTTATATAAACCGAGACTTAAAATACACTTTTGATACCTAAAAACAAGCTAAAATACAGGAAAACAACATAAAATAACCAAGTTACAAAGTGCAAGGACTAAAAGTGAGCAAAACCAAAACTTTTCCACATCATTTCTCCTCCAATCACCTTCCACCTTTTTTCAATTAGATTTCACCTTTTTCCACCTCCTTTCTGCTCCAATCACCTTCCACTATTTTTAGTCAATTAGATTTCACCTTTTTCCACCTTCTTTCTCCTCCAATCACCTTCTACCTTCATTAACTCCCAAACCCTAATTCCCCCATTATAAATAGGAGCCTCCATACACTCCTAAACACACTCCAAACACTCAAATCACTCTCACATCTTCTTGGTTACTCTCTAAATTTCCAAGACTTGGCAGAAAGTTGCAACCATTCTAAGTGAGTTTAAGCTCACTTTTCTTCTTTTTTTTCTTATGTTTTCTTCTTTCTTTCTACTTGGATAACCTCTAGGAAGGTTTTCACAAGCTTTCTTTGGCAAACTAAGGTGAAACCTCACCACATTTAAGGTCCAAAGTAGGAATAAAATTATGCTTTCATTTATACTTTTATATCTTGCTTTTCTTAATTAAAACTTGTTTGAATCTTGTGCCTACTTGTTCTAAAACCTATGTAAGGTTATGAGACTTATTAGGATTAGATTCTTATGAGTTTAAGAGGTGTAAACACCTCTAAACTTTCTGTTTTTGCAAGGGTTTATGCAACCCACAGGTGATGTGTGATGAAACCATTCGAGCTTGCCATAAAGTTGATGGCAAGACTTGTGTTTTGGTATAGGTGTGAATACTTGGAAGCCTTCGCTATCCTACCTTCATTCCACCACCTCACTTGATGTTTTACAATTGCTATTCCAAGTGATTAGCTAGCTTGAAAGTGACATAACCCCGTCAAGCCTCCGACACTTAGGTAACTCTTTCTATGTCGGTGCTGGCTCACTCGGATTAAAGGTTACTTGGCTACTTGGTATAGTAATTATGGTACATTTCCTTTTCATTCATGACCATCCGAATTATGCTTGTGAAAATTTGTGTAATGGTGAATATTACAATGAGGTTAAAGGATGGTTATCCTCATACCTCCATGCATGACTTATATAACAATCTATGATATCCTTGATAGACTTAGCTTAGAATTATTACATAAACTATACAATAAATATATATACATAATCGAATCCTTGACGATGATCAACATGGTTACTTATCATGGTAATAGGTTATATTATCTTAGTCTTGAACCTCTCGTTAACGATTCTAATGGATATCTTGACCCATGAATCACATCAATCCATACAGGATTTATAGTGTCAAAAATGAGTGTTTAAGACTAGATAATTACTTTGTGTATACATACTTTTGTGCTTTAAATTCCAAGCCGAATCCTTCGTTAACATTCCGAATACTCACACACCTTCACTCTCCTATTCACATCAACTCGCCAAAACACGGATAATCGGGAAACGTGCAAAATTGTGAGTATACATGACCCTTTTACTTTTCGACGCTTTTTGGGTGCAATACTTATTCCTTATTAAAAATGCACATATACACTTACAAACATGCTTACAAACAAACAATCCATCATACATACTTAATACGTTACGCTAGAATTCGTATATGCTAGAATCGTTACAAGTGTTATGCTTTATCATTAACTTGTTTCAAGCCTCCCTTAACATGTATAGCGCTATAGGAGTAACGCACCGCCAGTATTCGTGAGGTCATGTTAAGTAAACAAAACGGTCTAGTCATTGCTATGATTAGATTACTCTAGCAGTACACTTTGGGTTGACAGGTATAGTTGTATGCTAGTATTGTATGATAATTTAAGTTAACTATTATGCCATGTGGATTCGTTTAAACTTTTATACTTACGCTAGTATTCAAACTTGTATGCTCGCCAGTATTTTTGTATTGAACTATACTTTAATACGTATCGTACGAATTCTGTTGACGACGAATGGAACTTGATAGGAAGGACTAGAAACGAACCAAACTTTAAATTCATGTTTATAGATTGATCATGCAATATTTGTTGTATTTTGTTTTCCAAATCATGTACTTGAACCATTAGCAATGAAATGAAATATTATTTATTAAATACTTGGCACATTTAGTGTTATGAAGTCTCGAGTAATCTAATTACGTCCGCCTCGATGATTCCGCCATCGGTTGGGGTGTGACATTACCTACCTTCTGCATTCTATTGAATTCAACTCAGCCCTTGGTGATGTTTATACAAAGCTTCTTAGTTATGGCACGTATCTAGGCTTCGTTGCTGGTTATAAGGCCCATGCATCTGGTCAGCCTTAGGAGCAGTCTTCCCTATATCAGCCCCAAGCTTTTGAGGCCTTCAAGGAGTCCGTTCGCAGCATGGAACGATTAACTTATCCTTGTGTGGTTGAATTTTCCTCTTGCTTTGGTAAACCTCTTTCTGTGTTGCAGATATTGAAGCCTCCTAGGCTTAATGAGGGTGTATGTGTTGAAGTGTTGAAATCTTTGTCCAAGAAGCGCTCTCATTCGGGTGATAGTGAAGAAACTTTCTCTGATGGTGCTGAGGGTTCTCTAGGGGCAAGCGTTGAAGGCTCTGAGGTGGCAGGTGATGGTGACAGGAAGGCGAAGAAGCTGAAGAAGACTAAGAAGGCTAAGGCTGGTGAAGCTGAAGCTTCTAAGCCTACTTCTGATGTTTAAACAATTAATTTGTAGCTATCTTAGCACCTTGAACAATGTTATGTTTGTTTTGAACATATTTCATTTAAGGGAACCATTTAGCTCCCTCTGATGGTTGAATCCTTGAAGGCTTTTGAACAATATGTGGGTTGAATGACCTTTATGGCCATTATTATGTTTAACTATTTATCTCTTGTTATGTTGTTCTATTATTCCCTTGTGTTTTTTATTGTTTGTATTAGTTGCTCTTATTTTTAGCTATGCTTATTTTGTGTTTTATACCTTGAAGGGTTCAGTGCTGCAGTCACTTAGCCTTAAATTATTTTCAACGTGAAGACACGTCACCTATCCTATTTATAACACTCACTTGGTGTTTTTTGGTTCTTAAGCCTTTGTTCAAACTTAAGGAACATTTGATGTAGGCTGTTCAAACCAGTCTATGAGACATATTATTGAAAAACTTTTCTAAGTCTCATGGAGTTGTATCGATATAGGAACTCACCCCTTATATAGATCCGTTTAACGCTTGAACCTATTGAGCGGTGTGGCCCGGGAGCTCATCCCTTACATGGCCCTTGCCATTGAGTTTTTTGCTAGGTTCTTAACCTGATTATAGGATAGAAAGACAAATTTCGATAAAAAACTACGTCATTCATTCATCCAAGAGTACTTTGATCACGTATAAAACTATATACCCTTTTATTAATGAAATTGGGAACTACGAACCAAAGCTTATAAGTTTTTGTGGTTCCAAGTCCTAAAGGGTTTGACGCAGCTTGATCACGAGCTTCTTCGAGGAGTTCTAAATTCAGCATGGTCTTCGTTTTATTCGGTTCGAGGTCGATGTTGAACGTTCGTTGTGTTGTAACTCCAATCTCTGCTGGGATTACGTCTTCCAACCCAAACACTAGGCTGTAGGGTGTTTTCTTGTGGCTTATTTTCTCAGTTGTTCGGATTGCCAATAGGACAATGGGAAGCTCTTCGAGCCAGTTGTTGTCGTATCTTCCCAATCGGGCCTTAATCCCTTCTACAATGCTTCAATTTGTTCTTTCAACCTGGCCGTTTGACTGTGGATTAGCCACCGAGCCGAACACCTGATTTATTCTGAACTCTTTGTACCAGGAGCTAAAAGGCTTCTCAACAAACTACTTTCCATTGTCTGTGACTAGTACCCCCGGGAGCCCAAAACGACAAATTATGTTTTCCCACATGAAATCAATGACTTCTTTCCCTAAAATTTTGGCCAATGGTTTTACTTCTGGCCACTTGGTGAAGTAATCGACAGCTACCAACAAAATTTAACTACTCCTTTAGCTGGTGGGAATGGACCAACAATGTCCATGCCCCATTTATGTAATGGCCAAGCCGAGGAGATAGGAACAAGATCATGCTTAGTGCTTTCGGGTACTGGAGCATGCAATTGACAAGCTTCACATTTCCGCAGCTGTTAAGAAGTGTCTCGATGCATGGAAGGCCAAAAGTATCCAAGGTTCATCAGCTTTGAAACTACCGATCTTGGGCCATAATGAGCCCCACATATTCCTTCGTGAACCTCCTTAATCAAATATTGGCTTTGTTCTGGGCAAATGCGTCGAAGTAGTGGTGCAAGGTAACCCTTTTTATAAAGAATTGCTCCTTGTAACACAAACTGCCTGGACTTGATACGAACCCTTTCAGCCTCCTTCTGATCATCTGGTAACTCACCATTACTTAGGAACTTGATCAAAGGGGTCATCTAGTTTGGCCCTTCCTCGGTAATTACATCTTGTACTTCAAGCTCTTGGATGGATGGTGTTTTTAATACTTCAACTAACACTTTTTGGTGAGATGAGCAAATGTGAGGGATGCAAGTTTGCTCAATGCATCGGCCTTCTGATTTTATGACCTCGGGACTTGTTTGATGATACATGATTGGAATATACTCATAAGTTCCTTTGCCTTTTCCCCTGTACTCTTTCATGTTAGGTTCCTTGGCTATATAATTGTCATTCACTTGGTATGAAATGATCAAGGAGTCTGTGAAGACTTGAAGCTTTTGAACATCCATCTTTTTTGCTATCTTGAATCCAGCAATGAGTGCTTCATACACGGCTTTGTTATTGGTTGTCTGAAATTCAAGCGGCAGAGCATATGTAAATTCTAATTCTTTCAGGTTGATCAGGACTAGCCCAGCCCCTGACCCTTCAAGACTGGAAGCTCCATCGGTGAAAAGCTTCCAGGTATCGGGGTCAGATGGTTTAGTTGTAGTAGTGTTAACTTCCGTTGTTGCTACTTTTGGAATTTCTAAAATGAAATCAGCCAAGATTTGGGCTTTGACAACCTTCCTTGGAATATAGGTGATGTTGTGTTCACCTAATTCCACTACCCATTTGGCTAATCGCCCGGAAGTTTCAGGTTTTTCAAGCACAATTTTAATGGGTTGTTTAGTGACCACTTGTATTGGGTGTGCTTGAAAGCACCTTCGAAGCCTTCTAGCTGTTTTTACCAGAGCTAGGGCAAGTTTTTCCAATGGGAAATACTTGGTCTCTCCCAATTTTAGAGTTTTACTGAAGAAGTAAACGGGTACCTGAGACTTGTTTCGTTCAATGGTCAAGACCACACTGATGGCTTCTTCAGCAACCGAAAGATAGACAAAGATTAGTTCCCCTGTTTCCGGAGCAGCAATATCTAGGAGTGAGGCCAAATGTTGCTTTATTTGGTTGAAGGCTTCCTCTGCCTCTTCTGTCCATCGGAAGTCTTTCTTGTGGTGCACCCTTGTAGGGTTTTTAAGAAAGGCATGGATTTTTCTACTAGCTTGGATGTGAAACGCTTCAAAGCTACAAGTTTTCTATTCAGGCTTTCCACATCTTTCTTGATTTATGGGGACTTTGTGTCCAGGATGGCTTTAACTTTGTTAGGATTAGCCTTTATGCTTTGCTTTCCAAGGATGTGCCCAAGAACTTGCCTTCTTCGGAACCAGATGAACACTTGACAGGGTTAAGCTTCATCTTAATCTTTCTTCGGTTGCGGAAAGTTTCTTGTATATCATCAAGCATTTGACCTTTGGTTTTACTTTTGATACAAAAATCATCAATGTAGGCTTCCATATTTCTGCCTATCTGCCCGATGAATGCTTTCATTATCAAATGTTGATATGCTGTCCCTGCATTCTTTAACCTAAAAGGCATCTTTTGGTAACAAAAGATACCTTTGTCGGTATGGAACGTTGTTTTCTCTTCATCTTTTTTTTCATCTGAATCTGATGGTAACCTTTGTTGGCATCCAGGAAGCACTTGAAGGGGAAGCCTGTGAGCGAGTCAACTTTTAGGTCGATTTATGGTAATGGATAGCAATCTTTTAAGAATACTTTGTTTAAAACATTGAAGTCAATACACATCCTCCAGTATCCATCAGGTTTGCGAACCATTACCGGATTGGCTATCTAAGAATGATACTTGAATTCTCGGAGGATTCCGACTTGAACAAGCCCTTCAACCTCCTTACAAGTTGCAAGGCTTCTGTCTGGGGCTAAGCTTCTCTTTTGCTGGACTAAGGGTTTCACATCAGAGGGAATTTTGAGCTCGTACTCGACAACATCTCAGGGGATGACAGTCATGTCTTCAGGACACCATGCAAAGATGTCCATGTTGTGCAGGAGCAACTTCTTGAGATAAGAGAGGGTTTCTTCGGTCAGGTTGGTATTTACCCTTATCCTTTGTTGAGGATATTTTGCGTTAATGATCCATCCTTGTTCATCTTCTTCGTTTTTCTTTGAACTTTTCCCCTTCAACCAAGAAGGCTTCTTGGGTAGGTTGAAGGGTTGCTACCCTCTTTTGGTTGGGAATTTCATAGTGCCTTGGCCAACTGAAACCGCCATTCCAAATACACTTTGCCCTGGCTTTCCTGTGATGACATCATAGTTGGAAGGAATGTTGATTACCATAAAGGTGAGTGGTTCGGTCCTTTCTATCTTTCCTTCACTGAAACAGACGTTAAGGGTATTTGGACCAAAGGCTTGATGGGTATGTCAGCGATAACTTTAATAGAGGATTCAGGTTGCTGAAGCCTTGAACGTTCGTCATTGCTGAGACGGTTGAAGCATTTCTCAAACATGATTTATGTGGCTGATCTAGTGTCAATGTAGGCTATGTATGTCTTGATGGTTCCTACTATAGCTTCCATCACCAAAGGGTTGGAGAGCAAGTCCCCTTCAGGTGTGGGAAGCAAACACATTGGCGTTCCCAAGCCTCCAAGCGTGGACGTTTGTGGGTAACTTTTCCATCAAAGTCTATCATAATTACTTCCTTGCTCTTTCCTTCAGCCATCTTGTTCCTTACCTTTTTAACCAAGTAGGCTAGTTCTCTGGACTTGACAGCTTCTTCAATTCTCTTCTTGAGTTGAAAGCAATCGTTGGTATGGTGGCCTTTTTCTTCGTGAAACTCACAATATTGGGTGGAGTTTTCATTTCTCTTGCTATTGGATAAAGGTCGAGGAGGTTGGAAGCTATGTTTTATTTCTTCGTTGGCCAAGATTTCTTGTGGGGTTTTTGTTAAGGCTATTAAGTTTATAGTCTTTTCTTGGCTCGGAGGGTTCCTACCTTCAGGCCTTCTTGGATCAGGGCCTCTAGAGCGTTTATCATAGGAACCAAAGTTTCCTCTTTTCTTGTTAGGACTGTTGCTTCGCCAACTAGGAGCTCTTTTCCTTTGCTCTTTGATGTCAATATCTTCCTCCCCTTGAATGTGGGCTTCAACGCTTTTGAGGGCCTCCTCAAGGGTTTTAGGTAGGAACTTATTGAAGTCCCTTGTAAGGTATTTGGAGGTGATGGCATTCATGAACCCTGCCACCCTCATTTTTTCATCAGCACCTATGTAGGTCAACCCTTCCTTCTTGTATCTTTCGATAAACTCTCTGAGACTTCCGTCATCTCGTTGCTTTATTTGGAAACCACTATAGCATCCTTGACATACCTCCGTTGTTGTGAAAGTTGGCGAAAACCTTTTCTTAGATCATCAAAGGCTCGAATGCTTCTTTTAGGTAGGTCGTTGAACTATATTCTGGCAGACCCTACAAGGGTTTGCATGAACATGAGACAGTACTCGGCATTGAACCATTTTTCAATTCTTACAGCCCAGTAAAGCTTTGGAGGTGGTCTTTAGTATCCTCATTTCCATCATATGTTCTTATGTGGATGGCATCTGAATCTGGTTTAAAAATCGTAATCAGCAATTTGTTGGGAGAAACAAGACAAATTGCTAGGCTTGTATGGTTTGGCAATATCTTCTTCTATTCTTGAGGTCGGATTATTGTTTGTGGTTCCTTGGTGTGTGGTCAACACTTGATTGATAAAGTGATTCCATGGAAATTGTGCCATCATTTGTGTCATCAGTTGGGGCCTAAGGTTAAAGCCTTGGATACTTTCTGGTGGTATGGTATAATGCATTCCCATGGAAGTGCTCATGACCGCACCTCGAGCCAAAGGCAAGGTGGCCATGGCCTGTTCCATGAAGTGATCTCAACCATAGGAAATTTATCGATCGTGTGCATTTCGATACCCAAACCAAACCCAAGTATATAGAAATATTTTACTCCATGATTACCTTTGGTCGCACTGTTGTCCAGCTCTGATGCATAAATGAACAAGACAATTATAATGATACGACTAAATGATTACAACGGTGCGTCTAAAGCTGCTTGTAATTTAATGGATATGTACCATCATTCTAAAACATGAATAATAAACGAACCAAGACACAAAATGCAAATCCGAAACATTTAAGATGAGTATGGTGTTAGTGATAACTATCCCAGTATACAAAAAATACATATCCAATTACCTAAACCATACCAAACGCATTTTCATTCTAGTTTTATATTCTTTAGAGTTTGGGACCTAAAGCATACTATAAGCATTCCGGTGTACTTGTGGCACCGATTTGACAAGAGGGAACCCTTAAGCGAGAAGAAGTCGGTGTCTTAAAAAACTCCGGGAACATGATTTCCGTTGGACTTCCTCCCGGGGTAGAAAACAGTGTAGATGCAGCTGGTGATGTTTGGTCAGCATTAGTTGTTGAAGTACGAGGTAGAAAAATATATAATAACGAGACTCTCGTTATTCATAGGAAATATCATAGTACAATATCGGTTGCGATAACTAAATAAAAAGAATATAAAATATAATTTTATATACCAATCTTGATTCAAGCCGCATCTCTGGTGGGTCCTTCACCTACACTTTATAGCATCCTAGACTACAACAAAGAGCACACTAAAACGTTGACGATTTTGGTTGAGGCACGTGTTCAACACGCTTCCCTTAAAACAAATTCCACGCCTCTACTAAAGACGATACGACTGTTTCCCATGGTACAACAGCCGAAGCAGTATGTATTGCCGAAGATGGCTCACGCGCCCGAGGTTACACCGGTAATTGTAGTGTTTGAACTTATGGAATATATAAGGATGTGATGGTGGTGGAAAACAAGTAGAGAGTACTCCTCTCTCTAGTTGGTCTTCAAGTGTTCATCCTCCTTCTAGTATTCTTTTTGTATCAAGCAATACCATATTCTTATATACACAAAAAGAAGCACATAGCCTACTAATTGTACATAAGTTAAGGATTAGAGAAAGGTTTCACTTAATTAGAGACTTAAAAACTCTAATAAAACTAATTAAATGTCATAAGAAGCTCTACTCAAGAGTTTCTTTTTTATTCACCTTCTAATTAATATTTATAATTTCATTAAATTATAAATATATTAAATATCCATCACCAAATTTCCAACAATCCCCCACATGAATGGAGATTATTCAAAACACATAAAATTTCCAATGGAACCTCGACAGTTGAGTTTTGCATACGATAGGTAGGTGTTACCCTTTGAACCTTCGCTCATGAAATGCACTTAGCCCACTAGTTCTGACTAAACATCGATGTCTTTGAACTCGTCTGCCGTTTTTGTAGACGACAATACACTTCACACAAGACTCTCCTTAGCCGGGACATCTCCTCATAGTCGTGTCCAATAATGATCGTGGAACACTTTACTGGTTCTGCGAGAGCTCTAGGAATTGTGCCCTCAATTCCATCGAAGCGACCCCACTTCTCTCTAACATAGGTGATTCTCCTTAGATCATTAAAAGCATTGCGGTTATTGTGATTTATCCAAATCATTTACCATATATTATGCTTAGCCTCACTCTTTGTCACTGAATATTATAGGAATAGACTAGGACATATTTAAACACCCTTTTATACTTTGGGGGTATGTATAACCATATATACTAGCTTATGCATATCACTTATGCCCCTACAGTGACCACCCTTAGGCATATGAGTTAGTTGTCCTATTGAACTTAGATCTTGGGATCTCCAGTAAACTAAGTTAGGTTTCCTTCACATGCCCTTTTTCATGGGCTTTAGTCTCATTCCACAACTTGATCTCTAATAAACCCTCAGGTTATTGGATCCATAACATTATGTTTGACTTTGTCTAGTTACTACAAATAACTTTGAGATCAGTTGTCATGATGTGTTCTTAACTCGCAAGTTAATTTGCCCATTGTCAACTCTAATACTATAACCTCAGTGGCCATCTGAATCTGGTTATAATATATGTCTTTCTAAGAAAAACATATCATTTAAGGCAAACACATCTCTATTATGCACTACGACCTTTGTGTCCTCCACTTAGTCGTCTGTTTGCGATGTTAGATTGGATTACAAAATCCTTATTGCCAAACTTTTATGAGACAAGTGCAAGACACCCCCACATTTAAGTGTTATATGATATCATCCAGATGGGTAATGAAAACCATTTCTGCATACCCTTATAGGGTTGTTTCTAAATGGATCCTCCCCCACATTTCTTGCCATTTGATCAACATTTCCGTAACTTCACTTATGACGACATTTATACACAATGATTGAATAAAATCAACCTCATTGTATCAGTGAATTCAACTCATATTGCATTAGCTTACATAAGCTTCCGAGCTGACCAAAGCAACACATGCCATTGTCATAAGTTTGTCACCAACTTAGAATAATTCTAATTTAACATCTAGAATAAGCCTAGACAATGAGTTCTCATCATTAGCTTTTCGAATAAAATTTTCAAAAGTTTCATGTCTTTTCCTTATAATGAATGAAAATTATCCCTCAACTTTGTCTGTACAAAAATTCTTTTTGTGTTCATAAACATTTGAATGTTTAGAGTTAATTAGTCTCCGTCAAGACCCATAATTAACCAAGTACTAGTCTAGCATGCTTTACACTACAATACTTTAGCATGTGAACAGAAGATGCATCATTCTGATTCTTCACAGCCCTACGGATATCATAATATCACTTTGTAACATTCATCCCTTGTTCAGAGAAAATAATGAGACTTATTCATGATCCTAAAACATCAATATTTAGGAAGGTCCTCATAAATTATTGTATATAGCACATAGCTAATTTTTATCATTCAATTAAGGAACATAATTTGTTTACCTTGATCTCCAACGCTTTACCATTGACTCATAAGGACTTAAACATAAGTCATAATCCAAGTCACTTGGCGAGCACATTCATCACCGACAAGATGAATGTTCCTCGTTTACAATCACTATTATGTGTGAGATAGAGTCAACTAGATTGACACTCAACAACATGGCATTCATAATTTTGCCATAAGTGATTTGTACACATCTATTGTTATTCATTAGGATATATATATATATATATATATAGGATGCTCTCCCAAAGAATATAGAATCTCCATATAGTTCTAACAATAATCAAGTGGTAAACGTATCTATGTATAGATCACTCGAAACAAATCTCGCAAGATTTATCAAAGGTATACAATAACATATAGTACTTTTTTCTTTCATATGTTAGAATTCACACTTGTGAATTTTCCAATCACTTCTAACGAAGTATGTCGGCATGGATCTCGTTTGTGTATTTCATCTCAATACATTGAGTACGTTCTTTCATTATTCTCTCATGATATGGTTATACATTTGATGTTTCGTCTTTGACTTTCAGTCAATGCAACAACTCTCAAGTTGTTTATGTCCAAATACATTCATGTACTATCCGTTTAAAACCATATTCTTTTAAACAATGTATAGTTGACATTATAATTATTTTCCACAAAAATAATTTATATGTCAGAAACATTAGTGATTTATTTCTTTATAAAAAATTGCATGTGTTATCCAAAGATATTGAACACAAAACAATAAAATACATTGGAAACTAAATCATAAGTGCTAAACACTTTTGAAATTTAAATGAAAGCATAGACGATATGTAGACATCAAATATCAAAGTGCTTATATCTTCAACACTTTATAATCTGACCGAAATCTTCTCAAAGATATCGTCATGGCATGTCTTGAGGTACTCCCTCAATAAGACTCCATGCACTTGTAAGTACAAGTTCCCCATTTCATCATGAAACTTTAAACTTGGACAATTTTGCTCAAAACAACACCAAATTGTCACAAAGGCTACATTTAAGTAGTAAACTTGAACAATTAAATTTGTTCACAACAACACCAAGTTGTTTTCCAATAAATAATATTCACGAGATTGTTACTTTGTTCAACATATGCTACTTCTAACAAGGGTAGCAAACCATTTGAATTCTCAAAACTATGCTAAACTTGTTTTAAAAATCATTTTAAAATATTTCGTTAGTTTTGCAATGTACAATATTCATAATATCAATTACAGTTTATGATAACATAAATCAAAACCCAAAAGATCAGACAGTTTTATATTGTTTAGTCTTACTACGCAAGTACTAAACGTTTTCTAACACGCATGTTAAAAAAATGTTATAACGGGCACATTACTGAAACAAATGTTTACATAAAATGTTTTCCAAGAATAAAGTTTATAAATTAAACCTTTCTCATCATTCTTAATCACACATAGGCAATTAAATATTTACATAAAACTTTTCCATTATTATTGCTTATACAATGTACAATCTCTAACATTGTATTTGTGATACAAATTTTCTAACACACTGTTAGAAAATTGAAGTCATTTTTTATATGAAACATGACAATTTGGATTTAGAAATCACAAATTAAAGTTGGTGATAAAACTCACACAACTACACCATCACTTTATGGTGAGTTAATTCTTGTATTTTTACTCTTGTAGTTATCCAATCTTATTAAGTTAGACATATAGCCTACTTTTAATACAAGAGGCATGGGGTGAAAAGAGTCTCACTTAATTAGAGATTTTATTAGAGACATAAACTCTATAAAAACTAATAAATTGACATAAACTCTAATAAAAACTAATAAATTGACATAAAACTCTACTTAAGAGTTTATCTTCCATATGAAGCGTCTAGTAAATGATTATAATTTCATTAAATTTATATAAATAACAAAACCATCACTTTTTGGTGACTTAATTCTTGATATCAATCAAACATCAACTTCAATGTATGAACGTTTATTTCTAAAGCATACAAAGCATAATATAAATGTTTATATTCATTAAAATCAATGTTATAACAAATTACTTATATAAAATGTTTATATAAAACATTTTAAAGCATTTGTAATTTAACCATTTTTAACAATCATGTTAAATGAAAAAAAAATTCTAACACCCACGTTAGAAATATTAACATTTCCACAAAATGTTAATTCGACTTACTATAAAAACTTATATGGTTCAAATAAATAAGTCATTTCCAATACACACGTTAAAAATTAACAATTAACAAAAATTGCTTCCAAACTAACGTTATTCATAAACGTTTCTAACACACAGTTAGAAATAAATGATTACAAAAATCATTGTAAGACTTATTAGTTTATATAAAATAGACTTATTTTTTAACACTTTATTTTTTTGAACCATATTATATAAGTAATATGATCATTTCTAACAAGCATGTTAGAACATGAAACGTTTACAAAAATGTATTGTTTATAAAATAAAGCCGGTCTAACATACATGTAAGAAAAATTAATGTTTACAAAAACGTACGGTTTACACTAATAAACCTGATCTAACACAAAAGTTAGAAAAGATTAACGATTTTAAAATCGTTTCAAAAAACCAAATGGTTGAACCCAAACTATTCGTTTTGTACCACGGTATAGGATTTAAGATTGTATCTCAATCTCAAGAAATCCAAACACAACAAGTTGTACTACGTACATATTTCCCAAAAAAATATTTATAAGATCATGATATCTAAAATAACTTATTTATTATAAATCTTTTCATGAACCCAAAATCCTTATAAATAAGATTTTAAGATTGTGGCAACAATCTCTCGAATTCTGCTTTAAGTTTGTAGGAACTAGGTTAACTTTTTATAAATTATAATTACAAAATATATAATAACGACACTCTCGTTATTCATATGAAATATCATAGTACAATATCGGTTGCGATAACTAAATAAAAAGAATATAAAATATAATTTTATATATCAATCTTGATTCAAGCCGCAACTCTGGTGGGTCATTCACCTGCACTTTATAGCATCCTAGACTACAACAAAGAGCACACTAAAACATTGACGATTTTGGTTGAGGCACGTGTTCAACACGCTTCCCTTAAAACAGATTTCGCGCCTCTACTAAAGAAGATGAGACTGTTTCCCAGGGTACAACAACCGAAGCAGTATGTACTGCCGAAGATGGCTCACGCGCCCGAGGTTACACCGGTAATTGTAGTGTTTGAACTTATGGAATATATAAGGATGTGATGGTGGTGGAAAACAAGTAGAGAGTACTCCTCTCTCTAGTTGGTCTTCAAGTGTTCATCCTCCTTAGTATTCTTTTTGTGTCAAGCAATACCATATTCTTATATACACAAAAAGAAGCACATAGCCTACTAATTGTACATAAGTTAAGAATTAGTGAAAGGTTTCACTTAATTAGAGACTTAAAAACTCTAATAAAACTAATTAAATGTCATAAGAAACTCTATTCAAGAGTTTCTCTTTTATTCACCTCATGAAGATTCTAATTAATATTTATAATTTCATTAAATTATAAATATATTAAATATCTATTCACCAAATTTCCAACACCCTCTACCTGGGTCCGCCCCTAACATTAATTTAAAAGGCGAGAAAACATGTAAAAATGCATTCAAGCCTTCTATTTCTATCGGATGCATAACAATGTCTAGGATTCAAAACAATGCATATAACGGTGCGATCATGATATCAGATGATTAGCAAATCAAGCAATGAAATATGAATGAATATGAGTGAAAATAATCCTACCTCTAGCATGTTCAAAATCTTCCAGGACTTTCAAAGGTGAATACACCAAAGCAGAGACCAAAATGTGTGAAAGTAATGAGAAATATCCATATAACTTTAGTGAAAAGATTAAACATTCATATGTTAACCAACAGCTACAGTAACTATAACGAAGCTAAATCAGTAAATCGTAATCATACAATCTCGAGAAGTCAGAAAACCTACATACGTGTACATTGTAGTGATCACTGATTTAGTATCCGCCGCTAAAACGGACCGCTTAGTGCCCACCGGTGTCAAGTGACCTTGTTGTTGTGTTGTGTTTTTTTTTATATTTAGTTTGTAACAGCGGAAACTAAATGACCTCAGTAGATTTTTCGATGATAACCCATATTATGTCAAAGAAAATAACTCAAGTCATTTGGTTGGATTAGTAAGCACATCCCTCGTTCATTGAAGGGATCTAAGTTCGAATCCTATAAATGTCATTTTTATTTGCTTTACAACTAAAAAAAAATAAGGTGCCAGTGATCCGTCAGTGATCTAAATTTGCCATTTAAAAAAAAAAAAAAAAAAAGTAGAGCAAAGGTTTAGCTATGCTCAAGTAGTAAACAATAAATTAAACGTGTATGAGCAAAGTTTTATTTTCCATATAAAGCTTAACTAAAGTCTTCGGAACTAAATTTCCATATAACAACAATCTCAAAGTTGAAATAAAGTAACCCTAAAAAACAGCTTATGAACTAAATCAAATCGGAAACCATGTTTCTACTCTAAGAAACTCAAAACTATTCAAGTGACCCGACTAAATCCGGAGAAAAACATTTAGTCACGGGATATGGTAAAATATCCCTATCAGTAGACTTACGAAGATCAAAAATGTTTTGAAAAAAATTGTCTCTATGACATATTGTCCATCGTAAAGTACGTCTATTTTTATCGAGTAATTCAGATTTTATAGATTTCGAAATTCCATTTATATGTTTGATGATTGACCAAAGTGCATTTAAGTGCCATTAGATATAAGAACCAATGAGTTGATAAGAATTTATATAAGAGCATTCACAATCGATTCTCCATATTTATATGAATGTAACCTTTATATTTGTGAGAGTGTTTGTAAATTGTTGTGAATGGAAGAGAGAGAAAAAACAGAAAAATTTACTGTTAATCAGTAAATTTGAAGGAGATACTGTTGACTTCTATAATTTTTAATATTTTTAAAAGTGGTTGTAAGTTGAGGAAAAACAAAAGTTAATGATAAAAGTAAAAAAATATTATTTAATTGAATAGTAGAGAGAAAATATAGTGTTTTTTAGCGTAATTATATACGTTTTTAGCTGGTCGTCACCTGGTGTTGTAAAATTGTGTTTTTGTTTTACGTTTGTTTTGTTCATCATTTGGTTAGCACAGTTTTATCACCCTCCATCAAACAGTGGTAGCACGGTTTTATGTCCCGACCCGCAACACGAGAGCTAAAGACTAATAATAAGTAAATTAAGAGGTGAAATATGGTATTTTAAAATAATAAGTCAATCAATCAATAACAACAATTATTATTATAAGAAAAATATATAAATTAAGTTTGATTTTATAACTTTAGGGTCAAATTTTTAGAACAAACAAAAGGATTAATTTGTATTTTCCTTGTTAATATTTAGCCTCAATGTCAAATCAAAAGAGTTTAATTTGTATTTTAACTATTAATATAAGGGTTTAAACGAAAAAAAAAATCCACCACAAGATTTGGGTGGTGTTCTAAAATGGGGTACATTTAATTTTAACATAATAAAAAGCTACGCAAAACGTGTGTTAAGTTCTGTATTTTCTTATGTAAACTTTTAGTTGATAAGTGTTTTTTGTATCCATGTTTCTATTTTAATATTTTGTTGAAAATCTATAAGTCCTCCGTCTCAAAGCACGGGTTCTCCCACTAGTTATAATTATTTTTAACGTAATATGTTTTTCGGTTATAACTTTTAAGTTACAATGTTTTACAAAGTTTTAAATATGCAGTTACGACTTACATATTTTATCTACATCTCAATGTTAATTATTATCAAGTCCGAGTTGTAAATACTAATATAGAAGTAATCGGAGTAAAAGTGTACATGTTATGAAAGCTATCTCTAATTTAATTTACGTTTATTGGATTAATATCAAATACAAATGATAAAATAAGTAAGAACGCTAAGAAGGATTGCAGTCTCTTGATCTTAAATTTGTAGGGTTGAGATTAATTTTAGGAAAAAATAAACAGTGTAAGTGCATAAAAGGAATCCTACATCTATTGATTTTCTCTCTCCAGATGCAAGGCACATACCAGTTCCCCCATCAATTTAATACGTCCATAACTTTTCATACGATTTTTTTTTAAATTCACCATACTAACTATCGTTTTTTATCTTTATGATGAGTATGATATTGCAATAAAAAATAAAATAAAACATTTTGTTTTTACTGTGTTTTATTTGCATTGTGTTAAAGGTTCTAGTCATTGTGTCTTTCAAGTGAGTTTTGATCATTACGTTTTTACTAAGGTTTCTATACATTGTGTTATCATCAAAAATGTATAACACACTGTTAATTTGGGTTTCGTCCATTGCATTTTTATCTAAACCTATAAACAATGTATTAACAATGAAGATGATGTTTTATTTGGGTTTTCTATACATTGTGTTATTGATTTTGGTCATTGTGTTTAGTTTGTTATCTATTGTATTTTAATTTGTTGTCCATTATGTTTTTATTTTGTTATCTATTGTGTTTTAATCTATTCATTGTGTTTTAATGTGTTGTTCGTTGTGTTTTTAGCTCTAGTCCATTGTGTTTAAGTCTGTTGTCCATTGTGTCTTTTATGAGTTTCATCAATTGTATCTTTTGTTTGTTGTCATCAATTGTGTTTTAGTCTACTTTTCAATGCACTTTTAGTTTGATACTCGTTGTGTTTTATGTTATGTCCATTGTGTTTTAGTCTGTTGTCCATAGTGTTTTGTATGAGTTGTCATTGATTTTTTTTTGTCTACTTTTCATTATGTTTTTATTTGATACTCATTGTGTTTTACATTGTGCCATTGTATAATACGTAACTGGTTTTTAAAATTTCTTTTGAAAATTATAACAATATAGTGTAATCATATTAAAGATAAAAAGATGCTCGATTTATGGTATAATTGTTTTTAAAAAAACAAATTTCGTATAAAAAAGTTACGGACGTCGCAGGTAAATTACATGTGGATGTTTCTAGGCATGAGACTTGCATGTGCATATTATTTATTTCTCTTAGACAAAATTACCCTTTCTACTTTATTTCTTATTGGACACTTGTCACTTTATAATGTTTTCTTATATTTTTTTATTTTAAACCCTTTATATTATACTCAACCCATATTTATTCTATTCAAATAATATAATAGACTGGTTTTAAATCTCGGCTTACTCACAATAGTGCACCAATTTTCACTTTTATTATTTCAATAATTTATTGTTTTGTTATAATAATTATTCTTAAACATATTTTTTTAATTATTTTTAGGATATATAAAATTCTAAATATGTCTTGACGACCTAACTATTTTTAGCTATGTCTAGATATTAATATTTGTTGAAATTGGCATCTGTATAGTAATGCACATGTAATATAAGCACCAATATACATGTTAACAAAGTTACTTCACATATTAACTTTTTGTTCTTATAATACATAATATAATGATTTATAAAACTCCGAATATACCGCTGAGGCATGCTTAAATTTTTCTAGGTTTTAAAAAAAGTTTGAGTAAAATGCACGGATAGTCCCTGTGGTTTGCCAAAATAAGACCTTTAGTCCCCAATTTTTGAAAATTAAACTCATGCTCCCTATGATTTGCTCGTTGTTACTTGGATAGTCCTTAGAGTTGATGGATGTTACTTTTCTTTGTTAAGTGGAAGTAAAATGATAAAATTACCCTACAAATTAAAAAAAAACAATAAAGAACTATTTAATATTTAAAAACAAAAAAAAAAGTATTTGTGGGACCCACCCACAACCTACTTTATCTTCCTCCACCACTAACACCGCATACTCCACCTTCAACCTCCACAACAATACTCAAGTATCAAAATTCAAAATCAAATAAAACAGAACTACTTATACACACAACATGATAGATTAAAAATATTAAACAACAAGATTAACAAGATAACGTTATTCAGATTCATATCAAGGGGTGAGAGTTGACTGATGCGCCCATCATCACCCTTGTCTTCTGTTATACACCATTATTCACACCACTATTCAAATTCAGATGAAAGTGACCCGTCGTCATTCGATTTCAGATGAAGGGGACATGTCGTTGTTCGATATCAGATAAGGGGACCCGCTGCGTTCAAATTAAGATGAAGGGGATTTTCGTCGTTCTCATTTAGATGAAGTGGGTTGTTCACTTCATCGCCGGAGCTCCTCGATCTCCGATGTCCTACCACTTTCTCTTGCTAACATTCTAGGTTTTCTCTATATCTAACATACTCTCTCCGTATCCGACTCTCTCTCTCTCTCTCTAGATTTTTTGGATTTGTAAAGAGTGTGTGTTGGTGGGTGTGGGTGGAGGTGGAGGTGGGTGGAAAGGAGTTTGAAGATGATCTTGGTGTTGAAGGTGAAGTGTTTATGTTTTTAATAAAAAGGTGGGTCCCATTTAATTTGTTAAACATTAACTATATTTCTTTTTAATTTGAAGTTATTTATTTGAATGATAAGAGCATTTTAATTAATTTACTTCCACTTAACAGAGAAAACTAACTTCCATCTAATCTAGGGACTATCTGAGTAATAACCGAGCAAACCAAAGGAAGCATGAGTGTAATTTTCAAATGTTGGGGACTAAAGGTGTTATTTTGACAAACCACATAGACTATCTATGCATTTTACTCTAAATGTTTTGTTTAAAATCGAACACGTCAAATAATGTGTTTTTAATTTTGTTCTTTATTGTGACGAACTGAACCAATATCCTCCGAACAACTTCAGTACCAAACTAATATTTGTTTTTGTGGTTTCTAATATAATTTTTTTGATTTCGGACGTTCATTGTTGAAAATAAGTTGTATTCAAAATATAGTGTTTTTTCTATTGTAGGCTATAACGAGTGCCGGTGTCGTGACGAGCCCAGACAGTTCCAACTAAACAACACCAGTATCACTATTGATTAGAAAGGTTACTGTTTTTATGTTTATGATTTTTGATTAGTGTAAAACACATGTTGCTATTACTTTAAGCATATTAAAGTGTTGTTTGTTTTTTAAGAGGTAAAATGTCTACAGTTTACGGACCACATTTACAGACATCTGTAGAAGAAGAGGTGGACCAAACCTCTACAGTCTGCAAGAAGAAGTATGTTTGTTTTTAACATATGTAGACTTCTAAAATAAACTTGTGGTGGTGTACGAACGGTGTGGTGGGTGGCGGCAGTGCTGGACGGTGGTCATGGACGGTGACAGTGGGTGGTGGTGGTGGTGGATGGTGGTGCTGATGGACGGTGGTGGTGGGTGGTGGATGGATGTGGTGGGTGGACGGTGGTAGTGGGTAGTGGTGTTTAACCTTTTACATACCTTAGAAAATCTTAGAAGTGGTTGGGCCAAGTCTGTACCAAGAAAAGCTCACGCAGACGTTTTTTAATGAAACGTCTTTGGAAAAACAAACAGTCTTGAAATTCCAAGAACTTCAATCGGATATCACAATACACTCATCAGAGTGCGGAAAACTAAGAAAAGTGTAGAAGAAAAAAGAAACAATTGATTTGTCACACCCCGGATTTCCAACCCAAATCCATACATCGGTGAGCCCGGGTGGGGAGTATCGTGACGTGAGTTGATAACATCCTTGTCAATTAAATATGGCACAGCGGAAGTCTTGGAGTAAAATTACTATTACAAACCAAATGTTTGAAAAGAAAAATAATATACAAGCTCGTAATAGAAGATCCACAGGTGGATCATAAAATGTACAAAAAAGAATATAAAACAGACTTTAGGGCAGATCTAAGGATTTGCAACATCCTCTTATTTCACTGCCGAGCAGCTTCCAGCCTATTTCGTATTGTACCTGCAGCTTAGTCTTTTGAAAATACGTTAGCTTTCGCTGGTAAATACACCCGACTGACTCGTTTTGAAAATATTTTAGAAATTAGATTTAAGTGCACAGGACACAAATCTTTTATAACTTGAGAAAGTTACTTTGTAACCTTGTTAACAGATTCACATGTTGTCCATACATACAGGGCCCAGTACAGAAACCGAGACATGATTAAATACACACCACTTAGAACTCACGAATGATTTATCCCCAATGTCTTGGGTAATTTGCATTTGAACGTCTGTCAGGTGTATGCCTACACCTCGCGCTAAGGTCGTGGCCATTATCTAATGTAATGAGCCGAGGATATCCAGGACACAGTAATTTAACCCCCAATGTTTAAGTTATCAAACAAAACTGATTAAAACAGAATATGCGGATTTACTAGTCACAATCCGGCATTCGATTGATCCCATTTCTGACCAAGCGGTAATAATTTACCCAAGCCCGTATAGGAAAAATAAGTCAAGAGTATTTACCTGAATTAGCCTTGTTTAAAATGCAAGATTATATCCCAACCATATTCAAAATGAGCTAAATACAGATAGCATTTACCGAAATGTCTCTAGTCTGGATTATGGCATAAGCTAACCAATTAAATACTAACGGTCTTATTTAAGTCATAGACTTAGACCGACTAGCGTACTTGATCAAAACGTATAACGCTAGATTAAACGATGATTGGATAGAATGTAGTTTAATCCCAACAGGTACGCTGACTTCTGTAATATGGATAAACTATAAACATTCTGGATTTTGAGATTTTAATGACAAGGTTAGACCCGTTTTGGTTAATTTTCATAAACTTGTTACATGTACTTAATCGTACGCATATCACCGATATCGGGTAACCGGATAAGTCATGGACAAGTTCTACATTCCATTATACTTTAATTAAGTTGTAATATCAGTTAAATATCAACTTATATGCCTGTTATGGTTTTAAATTGAAACTATGCCTCATAAGGGCGTTTTGGTAATTTCATACCGTATAAAAGGAACTTGAATATAATTTAATGTTATAACTATAAGTATTCTAGAAAAATGGTTTATTTGTGATATAACATCAGTAGGGTATTAACCTTATGTGTAGTTTATCTTTTATGACCAAACTATGCACCGAAGGGACATTTTGGTCATTTTACACATAGTTTATAAATTATTTGGGATTCTGAGTTTATAACATGTATCTACTGTAAATATGTTTTAATTAAGTTTTATAATCAGTAATTAACAAGTCTTGGTCAAATAAATGGTTTAAAACCATACTATGCGCCGAAACGGCGCTTATGTCGTAAAATGACGTCTTGTGCGATCTTTAGTGAAAACTGCTGTTAATTTCAGATTAGAATGTCTTATCAGTAGGTAAAAGATTTACCTTGAAAATATTTGATTAAAACCATTTTATGAGCCACAAGGGCTAAATCGTCATTTATCGACATAGTTCGAGGACCTGCTTGTAAACTCAGTTTACAACTTGGTTTAGCATCCCAAATATCCTACTTATAATATTATATAAATAGGAAACTTATTTTCAAGTTCATTATATTAAAACCTTGATTTATGCAAAAATGGCATTTGGTCAAAGATGGCATAGTTACGGAACTTAATTATGATCATGTAATATAACCTCAGAGGGTTATGCTACATTATATTATGATCATAATGCAACTTTAGATCAGTAGGTAACTAATCTAAATCGGGTCAGAATCGAAAGTTAAGGCAGAAGTCAAACTTCGCGACTTTCGGTTGCGAACCGACCCTAGAACTTAAATTGACGAGCCGAACATTTTCTTACATGTTTTAATAATTATAACCAACTTGTTTAAGTGTCAAAACAGGTTTCATAACATATATAAGATAAATTTATGATATTTCCAAATAATAGCTTGTTTGACTTTTTAATTTCATAACTTTGACCCGTCAATTGGTCTAACAAATGTGATCTTCAGGAGGTGCCCTTTATAGGGACTAACACCTACCTTATTGCGATCACTTAGCCATGTTTGTTAAGAACAATGGCTAGACCATAATGGTCTTAACCGAAAGTCAAAAGCGTTTTCCGTAAAACGCTTGCCTTTTTGCTATAAAAGCCAATAAACGAAAATGCAAGAGCAAGGAACACTTACAAGAGGTTCCTAGAATGCAAGAGAACTAAGTTGGATGCTCCTTTCAATTAGGAAATTCAAGAGGAGGGAGAAGAGTTGAATTTGAGAAAGGTGCAAGTTCAAATGATGAACTTGGACACCAATTTATAGTTGGAGAACTCAAAGAAGGTGATGTCAGGTGTTTAGGGGTGTAAGAGGAAGCTTACAAGTGTCCCAAAATGTGACATAGCTGTTTGAAAGTCCATAGTTTAAAAAAAATGGTTTTTGGCATTTTTGTTTGAAGGACAAGAAAACTTTCTGCTGACACATGCCTCTCGTGCCCGCGAGAGCGCCCCATGTCAGGTTTCAAAATTTGTCACATTTAGCCCTTCAACTTATTAAACCCCTTTTTAACCTTCTAAAACACCTTTTTAGCATATTTAGCCCTCCGTAGCCAATATTTGGCATATCCGGGATTATGCCCGGACATTGTCGAGCTCTCGGTTCGTTAAAAGGTCGCTCCGATGTATAAATTAACATGTTGACACTTTTAATCCCCCCATTATCCAACTTTCACATATTTATAGAATTGAACCCTCACGTCCAATATATGGCACGTATGAGAGTTAGGACTTCGCAAAGGATAACTCAGAGGCTTATTATAAGCATGTTGACTCCGATGTCACTCAGAGGCTGGGAATGTTGACATATCAGTCACTCAGAGGCCAAGTTTTAAGCATGTTGACATATCAGTCACTCAGAGGCTAATGATTTAAGCATGTTGACATATCAGTCACTCAGAGGCTGTTATTTATGCATGTTGACATCGGACCGTCACTCAGAGGCTCAGCTTGAGCATGTTGACGCCTTTAGTCCTTATTGGTCTTTAATAGACTATATTTAAAATATAACACGTGTTACTATACTATTGGACACAATTTTACAGGGTGTTACATCCTCACCCCTTAAAAGAAATCTCGACCTCGAGATTTTATTAAAAAAGATGGGGGGTACTTTTATCGCATAGTGGACTCAACCTCCCATGTATACTCGGGACCCATAAAAGCGTCCCACTTAACCTTTACTATAGGTATCATTTTCCTTCGGAGCTTCTTAACCTGTCGATCCTCGATCGAAATTGGTTTCTCAACGAACCTTAGGTTTTCGTCTATTTGCACATCTTTGTGCAACATTGCTAGCTACTCATCGGCTAGACATTTCTTAGGATTACTGATGTGGAACACATCATGGATTCCACTTAGCTCCTCTAGCAATCTGAGCTTATGAGCTACAGTGCCGACACATTCGATTATCTCGAATGGTCCAATATATCTTGGGCTCAACTTGCCCTTCTTTCCGATGCGCATCACACTTTTCCAGGGTGATACTTTTAACATGACTTTGTCCCCTACTTAGAACTTAAGAGGTTTACGCCTCTTGTCAGCATAGCTCTTCTGCCTATCCCTGCCAGCTTTGAGACGATCACGGATTTGTGCAATCTTTTCCATGGTCTCCAGGACAATCTCTGGTCCTGATAGTTGGGCTTACCCAACTTCTGCACAGCACACGGGTGTTCGGCACTTTCTCCCATACAAGGCCTCAAAAGGAGCAGCCTTGATGCTCGTATGATAACTGTTATTGTAGAAGAATTCTATTAGGGGTAAGTGGTCATCCCAACTTTCACCTAAATCAATCACACATGCCCGAAGCATATCTTCCAACGTTTGAATTGTACGCTCACTTTGACCATCAGTCTGCGGATGGTAAGCCATACTAAAATTCAATCGTGTGCCTAAAGATTGTTGGAAACTTTTCCAAAAATGAGATGTGTATCTAGTATCTCTATCAGATACAATAGATACTGGCACACCGTGTAGGGATACAATCTTGTCCACATACAACTTAACCAATTTGTCAGATTTATACGTTTCTTTGATTGGCAAGAAATGTGCTGACTTAGTCAGTCTATCCACAATGACCCAGATAGTGTAATTTCCACTTTTGGTGCTAGGTAACTTGGTAATCAAGTGCATAGTTACCATTTCCCATTTCCATGTGGGAATTTCCAATTGTTGTAGAAGTCCTGATGGCTTCTGGTGTTCGGCTTTAACTTGCGAACACTTCAGACACTTAGCTACATAAGTGGCTATGGATTTCTTCAAACCCAACCACCAATAATTCTTCTTCAAATATTGATACATTTTGTCACCTCTCGGGTGAATTGAGTATCTTGAATTGTGCGCTTCTTGAAGGATTAGATCTCTAAGTCCTCCAAAGACTGGAATCCAGATCCTATCTTCAAATCGAAGGATTCCATCTTTCCCAGGTGCTAATTGATCAACAGTTTTGCCTAATCCTTCATTAGGAGCATTAGCTTCTAATAGAGATTGCCTTTGCACATCTAATAGCTTCTCACTTAAGCTATTTCTAAGCTCAATGCTCTTGGTGTTAATCCTTATGGGTTTAACCCGTTCTTTGTGAACTACATTTGCTTTGCCTGGATGGTAGAGAATCTCGCAATCATAATCATTAAGTGTTTCCATCCATCAGTGTTGTCGCATGTTCAATTCCTTCTGATTGAACAGATGTTGGAGACTTTTATGGTCTGTGTATATAATACACTTTGTGCCATACAAGTAATGTCTCCACATTTTTAGTGCAAATACAACGACACCCAATTCCAAATCGTTGGTGGTGTAATTCCTTTCATGCACCTTTAATTATCGTGATGCATAGGCAATCACCTTGCCTTTTTGCATTAGCACACAGCCCATGCCGGTGTGCGAAGCATCACAGTAAACAACAAAGTCTTCAACACCCTCAGGTAGTGATAACACAGGAGCATTGCTCAACTTGTGTTTAAGAACCTCAAAAGATTCTTGTTGCTTTGGACCCCAATTATAACTAACATTCTTACGGGTCAAGGTAGTTAAAGGAGTGGCTATTCTTGAAAAGTTCTCAATTAACCTTCTGTAGTATCCAGCCAATCCTAGGAAACTACGAACCTCCGATTGGGTCTTGGGCACTTCCCAATTCATTATGGCTTCTATTTTGGCGGGATCCACTTGGATACCACGCTCACTTACAACATGTCCAAGAAATTGGACTTTTCTAAGCCAAAACTCACCTTTAGAAAATTATCTCGAGATCAGCTTGATTACGAGAGTAGATAAGTATGTCGTCTATGAAGACAATGAAAAACTTACCCATATATCGTTTGCAGACTCTATTCATGAGATCCATGAATGCTGCAGGTGCATTTGTGAGCCCAAAAGGCATCACCAAAAATTCAAAATGACAATATCGGGTCCTGAAGGCAGTCTTAGGAACATCCTCACTCCTAACCTTCAGCTGATAATATCCAGATCTTAAATCAATTTTGGAGAAATAACTCGCCCCCTGAAGTTGGTCGAATAAATCGTTGATCCTGGGCAATGGATAACGGTTCTTGATTGTTATCTTGTTTAGTTCACGGTAATCAATGCACATCTGCATTGAACCGTCTTTCTTCTTAACGAAGAGGATAGGAGCTCCCCAATGTGAGGAACTAGGCTGTATAAAGCCTTTCTCTAAGAGTTCATCTAATTGTGTTCTCAACTCCTTCATTTCTGTTGGTGCTAGCCTATATGAAGCTCTGGCAACAGGTGCTGATCCTGGCAGGATATCAATTCTAAATTCCACCTGTGTGTCTGGAGGTAGGCCTGGTAGTTCTTCGGGAAAGACATCAGAATATTCAGAAATAACGGGTAGGTCTTCCATGTTTGACTTAGGCTCATTAATAGTAACTTGTGCCATGTAAATGACACAACCTTTCCTCAAACACTTGGATGCCTTAAATAACGACACCTTGTCTGGCAATCCATAGTGTGAGTTTCCAAGGATGTTGATCATTTCACCAGATGGGGTTTTGATTTCGATGAGTTTCTTATCGCAGGCAATGCGGCCTTGGTTATGAGATAACCAATCCATGCCTAAAACTACATCGAACCCCGCAAATTTTGTTGGCAGCAAGGAGATAGGGATAGAATGATTCTTAATGGATGTAGAACATCCATCAAGAATTGAAGATGTTGATTCTAAGCTTCCATCAGCAAGTTCTATCTCATAAGTTTTATCTAGAGTCCTTATGGGCAGGTTTAATAGTTTACTAAACTTATGGTCAACAAAAGATCTATCTACACCCAAATAAAAAAGAACTCTAGCATAAATATTGTTAATGAGGAATGTACCTGTTATGACATTGTTGTCATTAACAGCCTCTCTTGCAGTCATTTGAAAGGCACGAGCATTACCCTTCTTGGCCTCTCCATGCTTTGCATCATTACTTTTAGGGTTCTTGGGGCAGTTGAATTTAATATGCCCTCTTTCATTACAAATGTAGCAGACGGCATTCTTAAGATCCTTACATTCTATGGTTTTATGCCCTCTTTCTTACAGATACCACATGGTCTAGTTTGTGGTTCGATACTACACTGTCCCCAATTCCTACGGTTGCAATTTTTACATGTCGGCGTTACACCCGACTTATCTTGGTTCCTTTTGAACCCGAATCTCCCTTTATTTTTCTTATTAAACTTTTGGGAGTTGTCGTCTTCTCTCTTCCTCTTCTAGTCAGTTTCAGACTTAACTGACTTTTGCCTCACTAGATCAAGGGTAAGGGATAGGAACAGGTCAACGGCGGACCAATAGGTACTAGGCTGAGCGGCCTTTACCATGCCCTTTATCTCGGGCGTTAACCCATTGTTAAAACAAGCAATGCGTTTCATTTCAGGGGTGATCAGAAAGGAAACTAACCTAGATAGGGAGTTGAAATCGGAAACATATTTCCGACAATCTAGGTTTTTCATGGAAAGAGATAAAAAGTATGTCTTTAATTTATCCACCTCATGAGGTGGGCAGTAAGTTTCGTTAACAAGGTCCACAAACTTGGACCATCCCAAGTTATATAGGTGTAATTTACCTGTAGACTGGATCGTGGCTTTCCACCAAATTAGGGCATCGCCCTTCAAGGACTTTGATACATACTTGACCACATCCATATCAGCACAGCTGCTGATATCTACGATTGTTTCCATCTCATCTAGCCACTTTAGGGCTTCCACAACTCCTTTTTCCCCATTAAAGTATCGGGGCTTGCAGGAGACGAAATACTTATAGGTACATCCGTCTTTAACAGAACGGGACCTTTCAGCAAAATCTATTTTCTTTGGTTCACTCTTCGCATTCAAAGAGTGAACGGAGCTCTCCTTATGAGCTGAGGATGAGGTAATTGATAACGGTCTAGAGCGAGTAGCACTCGACTCTCTAAGCTTTTCTATGGCCTTTCCCATGGCCTTTTCAACAATTGCGTCAATGCGAGCTTGAAAATTATCATTATCGATATCTCTGTTTTTGGCTTTGTTAGAATTAACATTCCCGTGGCTACTTTGTGCCTCATTTGAGTTAGCCATCTTTGAGCTTTGGTTCTATATACCAATAAAACTTCATTTAGCCATGGTATGTCAACCATATTGGTTTTAAACATTGGATACAACAATCCGTTTCCTAATACTAGTGTGAATAACATCACAACTCTTAGGCTTAACATATCTATATTTGGCCTAGGTCTTAATAGGACCATTAAAGGCAAATTAAAATTTGGAGATAGTCCATATATTACTAGACAGTGGATCGTAATGTCACAACTGTCATTGTCATAATTGACAATTATGTTTAGCTCTTAAGCTTGTCACGAAGGACATATAATTTATGGCACATAGGCTTGTCACTAATGGACATACAATATGGCACATAGGCCTGTCACTAATGGACATAAAATATGGCACATAGGCCTGCATCTTAATTCATGGCATATCAGCCTACATCATAACAGATGTAATTCATGGCATATCAGCCTACATCATAACAGATGTAATTCATGGCATATCAGCCTGTCACGTTGGACGTATATGTGGCATATCAGCATGTCGCGTTGGACATGCATGTGGCATATCAGCCTGTCACGTTGGACATACATGTGGCATATCCGCCTATCACGTTGGACGGTTAGTGTGGTTCCTCAAGTCACACTACCAAAAGTATGAACATTCCTTAATGTTACATAAGAGTACCTTAATGATTGATTAATGGTCCCGCTCACGTTGGACCATAACAACCTTGAAGGCTTGAATTTAATTCACCACCTCTGGATAGAAGGATAACTTCCCTTAACTACCCTGATAGAAGACCCCTTCGTACTTAACTCTCATTTATAACTTGGCCAAATGTGTGGTCTGTGCCACTTGGCTAATCAAAACCATTAAGATCTTTATGGAATTATATCGTAGAGTATAAATTTCGAGTAAAATCGAGACGCTCGTTTTGAAGAGGATGAATACATATATATATATATATATATAATTCCAAAATACTTCATTAAATTTCACTAGAAGTTACAATACTAAAAAAATGAAATAAACTGTCCATGCAAGGACTTTAAAGAAATAAAAATGTCTACGCAGGGACTAAGGAAATAACAATGTCCTTGCAGGGACTAACATATATTAGAAGAGACTTCACTCGTCCTTCTTTCCTTTAACCAATTTGGAGAGTTTCTTGAATAACTTGTTTGTCTTCTTCTCCATTTTCTCTGCTTCCTGATGCATTTCTTTCATCCTTTCTAAGGCCTCATTAATGGCCTCGAGTGGTGGCGGAGGTTGTGGTTGTGGTTGTGGCATAACAGGATACTGGTATCCATAGGTTGGATATCCAGTCGGTGGATAAGTAGGTGGGAAAGGAGACGGGTAAAGTACGTTGTGCATAACTGCTTGCATATAGGGGTCTTGCGACCATGCTTGATAGTCTACTGGTGTAGATGGGTTAAAAGGATCATATCCAGACGTGTATGGATATGTGGGGATTGGGTTAGTATAACCCAATGGTGGTGGTTGAACCATAGGTGTTGGTGTTGGTGTTGGTTCCACCACTTGTGAGGTGTTAGAGGGTCCACCCAATTGTGGGTCCTCGTGAATTGTGGGGTAGGAATTGGGCAAATGTGACAGCGATCCTGACCTTTGTCCTGCACATACCGACATACGTGTTCCACACTTACTCCTTGGTGGTTCAGGTGGTGGTTGAGGTTGGTCCACCGGTTCCATGTGGACGTCTTCTTGTATAAGAGGTGGTTGAGAGTGATGGGAAGGAGTGTTGGCGAAGGTAAATTGGTTCCAATATTGGTCCCACTCATTAGGACCTTGGTAAGGCGATCCGGCATAAGAGTTCAAATCGCTTGAAATTTCTATGGGATGCGTATTCGATCCCGACGGTGGCATCTCCAGGTCGGAGTCCTCGTCCATAGGGTTTGGTTGGTCCAACTGATTTTGATCGGCTGGAGGTGTGTTAAAGTAGTGGTTAGGGTTAAATTCTTCATGATAAGAGTGTGAATGGGAATGATGAGAATGGTGAGAATGATAAGAGTGGTAAGAGTGGTAAGAATTTTAGGAATGTGGGGGCGAGTGTCTATGAGAGACAGAGTGTCTCGCTGGTTGCCAAGGAGACGAATCTCCTGATTCTTGGTAGGAATCTGAGTTGTGAGGTTGAGAAGGGATGCGCCCCGATGGTCCTCCCTTATTGGACCTTTTCCTCTCCCACTTTGTCCTCTTACTCTTGGCGGCCATTTTCCTGTTAAAATCAATTCAAAAACAATACTAATAACTTAATAATGAAATGAGTAACCCTAGGTCAAAGCCTAGACTCGGAAGTCTAAGGAATGTGCTCGTGTAAGTTCAAAATTAAACACAAGAAGGATAGTGTTTAATTCTCTCAAACATTGGCTATGGCACCAACCTGTTACACCCCAGATTTCCAACCCAAATCCATACACCGGTGGGCCCGGGTATCGTGACGTCAGTTGATAACATCATTGTCAATTAAACATGGCACAGTGGGAGTCTTGTAGTAAAATTACTATTACAAACCAAATGTTTAAAATACAAAATAATATATAGGCTCGTAATAGAAGATCCACAGGTGGATCATAAAATGTACAAAGAAAGAATATAAAACAGACTTTAGGCAGATCCAGGATTTGCAAGATCCTCTTATCGCTACCGAACACTTCCAGCCTATTTTCGTATTGTACCTGCAAGCTTAGTCTTTGGAAAATACGCCAGCTTTCGCTGGTAAATACACCCAACCGACTCATTTTGAAAACATTTTAAAATATGTTTTAAGTGCGTATTAGCACAAAATTCTTTTATAACTTGGAAAGTTGAAGTTGCAACCTTGTTAACAGATTCACATGTTTGTCCATACATATAGGGCCTAGTACAGAAACCGAGACATGATTAAATACACACCACTTAGAACTCACAAAGGAGTTATCTCCAATATCTTGGGTAATTTGCATTTGAGCGTCTGTCAGGTGTATGCCTACACCCCGCGCTAAGATCGTGGCCATTATCAAATGTAATGAGCCAAGGATATCTAGGACACGGTAATTTAACCCCCGATGTCTAAGTAATCAAACAAAACTGATTAAAACAGAATATGCGGATTTACTAGCCACAATCCGGCATTCGATTGATCCCATTTCTGACCAAGGAGAACAATTTACCGTATCCCAAGCCCGTATAAGGAAAATAAGTCAAGAGTATTTACTTGAATTAGCCTTGTTTAAAATGCAAGATTATATCCCAGCCATATTCAAAAGGAGCTAAGTGCAGATAGCATTTACTGGAATGTCTCTAGTCTGGATTATGGAATAAGCTAACCCATTAAATACTAATGGTCTTATTTAAGTCATAGACTTAGACCGACTAGCGTACTTGATCAAAACGTATAACGCTAGATTAAACGATGATAGGATAGAATGTAGTTTAATCCCAACAGGTACGCTCACTTGTGTAATATGGATAAACTATAAACATTCTGGATTTTGAGATTTAAATGACAAAGTTAGACCCGTTTTGGTTAATTTTCGTAAACTTGTTACATATACTTAATCGTACGCATATCAGCGATATCGGGTAACCGGATAAGTTATGGACAATTTCTATATTGTCACACCCCGACCCGCAGCGGAATAAGAGTCGGGGCATAATTGGGTTATCACCAAAGCTCATGATGTTTACTAATATGTTTCATATTTATTAAATTCAAATTTCATCTCAAAGATTTCAAGTCAAGTTCATACAATACAAGGAAAGGAAAAATTAACTAAAACAATCCAAAATCTAAACTGGTTTATTCTTCTAAGCCGCCCTATGTGTTTCTTGCTTCAACTTGATCACCTGTATCATGTGTAAAAATGGGGAATTTTGGGTCAACAAAAGTTGGCGAGTGAACCTTGTTAAAAACATTTGTTATTGATTCCTTGTTGTAATTAATATAGAAAAATTGTGCAATAATCATATATGAACAAACGTATGTAAACAAACGATCACAAACCACCTTGCATGAGTATATGATATGAATGACAATGTATATGTTGGCAACGTCTCGTTCACGCTCATAGGTAATGGGGAACGGACGGCCTATGATGATGTATGTGCGATCAAGGCTCAATCAAACGGAGCCGATCGTATGTTGGCAACGCCTCGTTCACTCTCATCGGTAATGGGGAACAGCTCACGCTCATAGGTAATGGGGAGCGGAGGCCTATGATAATGTATGTACTGAACATGATAAATTAAATCTAAACATTAACCACACAAACAATTGATATATATTGGCAACTCATTTGATCATGAATATGATGAATGCACAAGTGTTTAATAAATAAATATCGACACATGATACACCCCAAAATATGAATAAAACGGGGAATTGGTAGAGATTCACTCACATTGGGTGCGTTTGGTTGATGATGTTGGATGCGCACGAGTTTAGAGAGTTGATCGACGAGGAATAACTAACCTAGTTAATAACGAAAAGGTACAGTAAATAAATGAGTTTTATTAACAAATTTTAATTGACATTTTAGGTTTATTTTTGTGAGTTTAAGGCTATTTTCTAACTTTAAAAACATTATTTTTAAGTATTTTTAATTGATTTTTAAATTAAATAAATAAATAAAAATAATAAAAAAATGTTGACTTTTTGACTTTGACCTTTGACCGTTGACCGTTGACCATGACTGTTGACCGTTGACCGGTTCGGTCATGAATATTATTGCACTGAGCGAGACTCGAACCGGTGACCTCCCGTACGCGTGCACGCAGCTCTACCAACTGAGCTACGTGTCTAACCCGAAATATTTCTGTTTTTAATTATATTTATACACTATTTAAGTTAATCCGAAAATCATTTATTAAAAAGGATTTAATTGTATTGAACCGGTGATCTCAATAGGTCTCGAACCCGGGACCTGTGGTTTAGTTTGGCACACAGTCCACCGCTGGACTGTGTGTCTAACCTAGTTAATATTCTGATTTTTATTATACTTAACATCTTACAGTGAGTTAACCCGGTTCGGTTAAAAAAAACATTTTTATTTCCGAGGATAGGGTCGTGACAGGGATCGAACTCGAGACGTATGTTTATTGTTTGCACACAGTCCACCGCTGGACTGTGTGTCTAACCCGTTTATTATCCCGATTTTAATTAATCTTATACACTAGTTCGAACTCATCTTCTTCGTTCAAAACACAGACAACGGTTAATTAGCTGTTTTCTGTTAAATTCAATTAACGAAATTTATAAGTGATTGTAATGCGATGGAATAAAGAGAGTTTTGGAAATGAATATACCGAACAGGTGTCTTTCTCAGAACTCCGGCAAGGATTCGTCGGCTCTGTTTTATGAACTCCGTCTGTTCGGATCAATTAACAGTTTTGATTGATTAGATGTGAAATTGAGTTACTTAACCATGATTAACAGTAGGTTTAGATGATCATACCGATTAACAGCGTGATTTCGGAAATTCCAGCGATTTTCCGGCGAGTACAGAATATCCTGCAACGTCGTCTGGGATTGATTCTGGGTGATGGATTGATGTTAGTAATGGTTTAAAAATGGATTGACAGAAAGAGTCGAGGTATTTACCGTGTTGATGTGAGTCTCGGTTTTCCGGCGAAAGTCCGGTGATGGCAGAAAAGTTCCGGCGAGTGAAATTGCTTCGAGAATTGGTGCGATTTGAGCGAAAAGATTACCAGAGGCTAGGGTGTGTATTTATAGGAAAGAATATTGATGAATTGGGTCCGATTTCTGTCTTGATTCGTTTGTCAACCTTTTCTCCGGCGGTTATGACTGATGTCGCGGGACTGGACATCGGTTATAACCGATGTAGGTGTTAATACGCACACTGAGTCAAAAGAAACCGACAGTAATTGGCGAAGTCGTCGGGATTTCCGGCGACTGCGAAATGGGAGCGTCGTTGACTGATTTTGATCTCGAGTTTTGTTATTTGAATTAATGTTTCAATATATCATCAAAAAACACAAGTGGCGGAGTGGCTGGATGTGTGTTAGTTAAGTTGTTAGGCTTTCCCGGCTGACCCGAGTTCGAATCCCGGCAGCCTGTTTTTCTTTTTATTTATTTTATTTTTACTTTTTAACAATTATAGCTTATAAATTCCAATTTGTTTATTAATTATGTATCGTTTAAAATTATAATAAGTCATAAATAAGCATCAAAATTTAAAACTGACTATTCGATTAATAAACGAAGCGGGTTTTGGAAACCCATTTTTTCGACGGATGTTACAGTATCCCCTACTTTTAGAAATTTCGTCCCTAAATTTAAGTAGTAGTGGTAATAGGAAATAGATGTGGGTATTTCTCGCGCATTGAGTCTTCACGTTCCCAAGTAAACTCAGGTCCTCGTTTTGACTCCCAGCGTACCCTGACGATTGGAATACGGCTTCGTCTTAAACGTTTCTCTCCGAAGTCCATAATTTCTACTGGTCTTTCAATGAAATGCATAGATTCATCGACTTGAATGTCTTCTAGAGGAATATGGAGATTTTCATCGGCGAGGCACTTCTTCAAGTTCGATACGTGGAATGTGGGATGAATTCTGTTGAGTTCTTCTGGTAGGTCAAGCTTATATGCTACAGGTCCTACTCTTTCGAGTATCTTGAAAGGGCCTACGTAGCGTGGTGCTAGCTTGCCTTTTTGGCCAAAATGAACTACTCCCTTCCACGGCAATACTTTTAAAAGTACTTGGTCACCAATGTTAAATTCCAAGGGCTTTCGTCGTTTGTCTGCATAACTCTTTTGACGACTTTGTGCCGCTAGAAGATTGTTTCGAATTTGATGGATCTTGTCTGTTGTTTCTTGTATTAGTTCTGGACCGGTGATTTGAGCTTCTCCAATTTCGTGCCAACATATTGGTGATCGGCACTTACGACCATATAACGCTTCGAAAGGTGCCATGCCGATACTTGAATGATAGCTGTTGTTGTACGAAAATTCGACTAATGGTAGATGAGCGTCCCAATTCCCTTTGTCTATGACACATGCTCGAAGCATGTCTTCAAGAGTTTGAATGGTGCGTTCAGATTGTCCATCAGTTTGAGGATGATAAGCGGTACTGAGGTCTAATCGTGTACCCAAAGCGGCTTGTACGGCTTGCCATGTTCGTGAAGTGAAACGTCCATCACGATCTGAAATAATGCTTAACGGTACACCATGACGGCTTACGATTTCGCTGATGTAGATACGAGCTAACTTCTCATTCTTGAAGTCCTCGCGAATCGGAATGAAGTGAGCTGATTTTGTAAGACGATCAATGATTACCCATATAGTGTCATACCCACCAGAAGTGCGAGGTAACCCGGTAATGAAGTCCATGGTTATGTTTTCCCACTTCCATACAGGTATTTCAGGTTGGACTAGAAGTCCTGAGGGTCTTTGATGTTCAGCTTTTACTTTGGAACATGTAAGGCACTTGGAAATGAAAACAGCAATATCCTTTTTCATGCCAGGCCACCAGTAGGTGTATCGAAGGTCTTGATACATCTTGTCGGCTCCTGGGTGTACAGAGTATCGTGTTTTGTGTGCCTCTTTCATAAGGAAAACGCGAAGGTTATTGTGATCGGGAATCCATATGCGATCTAGATAATACAGAATGCCGTCAGATTTTGTTTCGAGTTTAAGTTCTGCTCCACAAGATAGCTCATTGCGTATGTCGTTTTCTGTTATAGAAACATGTTGAGCTTCTCGGATTTGATCTTTGATGTCGGTTATGATTTGCGAACATAGAAGACGAATGGAGTTCGCATAACCCTTTCGACTGAGTGCATCGGCCACTACCTTTGCCTTGCCAGGATGATACCGAATTTCACAGTCGTAGTCATTAAGAAGTTCGACCCATCTTCGTTGCCTCATGTTTAACTCCTTTTGGTTGAAGACATGTTGGAGGCTCTTGTGGTCAGTGTATATTTCACACTTGGTACCATAGAGGTAATGTTTCCATATCTTAAGAGCGAACACAACGGCTCCAAGTTCCAGGTCGTGGGTGGTGTAATTCTTCTCGTGAATCTTGAGTTGTCTAGAAGCATAAGCTATCACCTTTCCTCTTTGCATTAGAACACAGCCTAGTCCTTGCCCTGACGTGTCACAATATACTACAAAGTCATCGCAACCTTCGGGGAGTGTGAGGATAGGTGCGTCACAAAGCTTTTGCTTAAGGGTTTGGAAGGCTTCTTCTTGTTTAGGTCCCCATATGAAGGGTTTCCCTTTATGTGTCAAAGCCGTGAGTGGTACAGCAATACGAGAGAAATTTGAAATGAAACGGCGATAGTAACCCGCCAAACCAAGAAATGATCTTACTTCGGTAGGGGTACGTGGCGCTTGCCATTCCTGTACTGCTTTGATCTTTGAGGGGTCGACATGTATTCCCTTATCATTGACAACATGTCCAAGGAATTGTACTTCTCTTAACCAGAATTCGCATTTGGAGAATTTAGCGTAGAGCTTTTCGGTTCTTAAGAGTGTGAGGATGAGTCGAAGATGTCGTTCATGATCAGTTTTGGACTTTGAGTAAATGAGAATGTCGTCGATGAAGACTATAACAAAACGATCGAGATAGGGTTTGCAGACTCTGTTCATTAGATCCATGAAGACAGCTGGAGCGTTGGTTAGACCAAATGGCATGACCATGAATTCGTAATGACCATAACGAGTTCGGAAGGCGGTCTTTGGGACGTCTTCTTCATGTACTCTGAGTTGATGATAGCCAGAACGAAGGTCGATCTTTGAAAAACAGGTGGCACCCTGGAGTTGGTCTAGTAGATCGTCGATGCGCGGTAATGGATAGCGGTTCTTGACCGTTAATTTGTTGAGTTCTCTGTAATCGATACACATGCGAAACGTTCCATCTTTCTTCTTCACAAACAGAACAGGTGCACCCCAAGGCGATGAGCTAGGACGTATGAATCCTTTGTCGGTCAGTTCTTGTAGTTGACTGGCCAGCTCTTGCATTTCGGATGGGGCTAACCTATAGGGAGATTTTGCGACGGGTGTAGCGCCAGGTATAAGATCAATGCGGAATTCGACTTCTCTCATGGGAGGAAGTCCTGAGATGTCGTCAGGAAAGACTTGTGGGAATTCTTTCACTACAGGTGTGTCTTCGAGTTTCTTCTCCTTATTTCCCTTCTTGACAACGTGAGTTAGAAATGCGACATAATACTTGCGAAGATATTTTCGGGCTTGAAGACAGGACATCAGTTTGAGTTCTTTCGAAGGGGTTTCTCCAAAGATTCGTAGTGTTTGACCGTCTGCAAGAGGAATGCGAATGAACTTTTCGCGGCATACTACTTCAGCATGATGTTGGCTAGCCAGTCCATACCAATTATAATGTCGAAACTTCCCAACTTCATAGGAATGAGGTCAACTGGAAAGTCGTGATCGTTTAGAGTGAGGGTACAGTTTCGGATAATGGAGTTTAATGAGACCGGTTTTCCGTCAGCAACTTCTACCGTTATTGATTCCATGAGTTTATCACGGGTTTGGTTGAGGATGGGTTCAAATTCTAAGGACACAAAACTCTTATCCGCGCCAGTATCAAATAACATGGATGCATAACTACCATTGATGAGAAACGTACCATTAACCACGTTGTTGTCGGCCCTAGCTTGATTGGCGTTGATGTTGAAAGCTCTTCCTCTAGCAGGTGGAGGAGCTTGGTTAGCTTGATTCACCGGGTTTGCTTGAGCTTGAGCATGTATGATGTTCACCAAGCGTGGACAAGTGTTTCTAAAGTGGTTTGGGTCCCCACAGTTGTAACAAGCCCGCATGGGTTGCATCATGGGGTAGTTGGGTTGGTAGTAGGTTTGGGCCGTATGTTGTGTAGGTGGTAGTAGTAGGGGTTGTTGGGCTTGACCCATTATTTGATGGTGGGTTTGGGTTGTGGGTTGGTTGCTGTTCATTCGCTGCAGTGAGCGGCAGGTTTGGATGGTGTGGCCTGCACGGCCATAGCTGGTGCAATATTGACAGGGGTGTTCGGGAGAGTGATGGTATTGGCAACGGGTGCATTTCGGGTATGGGCCGGAGTATGGCCTCTTGTATGGTGCGGGCGAGGGGGCAACTTGAGTAATGGGTGCAGCAGGGATAGGGAAATTTGTTTGGGTAACAGCAAAGTTTCTGGTATTTCGTTTCCTCTTGTTAGAAAACTTTGAGGAGGAGGTGGAATGGTTTGAAGTTTGGCCCTCAACGGGGGCTTTCTTTTTCTCCTCCTTGAATTTACCGTTTCTGATGCGATTCTCGGTAAGTTCGGTAGCTAATTCCATAGCAGCTTCGAGAGTTACAGGCGAAGTGCTGAGAACTGAGTCTTGAATTTTCGAGGGGAGGCCTCGAATATAGTGTTCAACCAAACGGTATACTGGGGTGAACAAGTTAGGAACCATCTGGTTCAGCTCAAGAAATCTTTTGTTGTAGGAAGTATGGTCTCCTTCCTTTTGCTTCAGCGAGTGGAATTCATCTTCTAACTTCTTGAGTTCGCTTCTTAGGCAGAAGCGTTTTGTCATTATTTCCCTTAACTCTTCCCACGTTAAGGCCATAGCGTCTTCAACTCCTCTCTTACCCTTCTCGGTGTTCCACCAGGTCAGGGCTACCCCAAATAATCTCCCGGTTGCGTAACGTACCTTGCGATCCTCGGGACAATCGCAATTGAGGAAGGTGTTTTCCATTTCCTCAAACCAGTGGAGGAGAGCGGTGACACCTTCAGTCCCTTCATACTTTGGGGGATCACAAGATTTGAAGTGTTTGTAGGAGCACTTCTTGGAGAGAGGGTTGTCGATGTTTTGATCCTCTTGATTGGGTGGGTTGATAGGATTCGCGGTGAGAGCTTGTTGGACTTGAATTACAATATCAGGAAGCACCGCGGCCATTTGTTTTTCAATTTGAGTGGCCAAGCGTTCGTTTGACCTTCCTGACTTTCGACCTCCACGTAGCTGCCAAGCCGACATCTACAGGAATATACATAGGAAGATGGTGAGTTTAAGGAGTGTTTAGGTGTCATGTGTCGTTTAAAATAATAAAATAACATAATCATCAATAATGCACTACATCCATAGGATGTCTTGGGTTTGCTCATGTTTGGGCCTCCAATGTCCCCCATACCATCGCCTGTATAGTCATGTGGGCCCCCATGACTATTGGCTTAGTAGGATTCACATTGTATTGGCGGTTTAACACTCGCATAACCCGAATAAAAACCATGAAATATGTTTGCGAGATGTATGGTCGGAGGGTGTCCAGGTGTAGACACAATGACAACTCAAAGTGGTGTTAGCTCACACGACGTTTGGTATAGCATGCTTTGGCCTAATAGGTCCTTCGTACTCTCATCGTTAGTCCCCAGGTAGGCAAACTGGTCCTTTATTTTGGATTTATACGAATGCCAAGCCTAGACAGGACGCTCCGACTACCGGTACTCGTACCCTTCTAGTTACTACATGCCCGTCATGAGAACTCACTTTGATGTGATTTGAAAATACAAAAATCGTTGTAAAAATCATATGAATTGTGAGGTGTGTGCTCCCATGGATATGATATGTTATGAGAATATGATTCATGATAGGCATTGTATAATAATATGTACTTATGAACATGCTTGCATAACATTGAATGTAACAATAAACATAAAGCATATAAACATCATGAATTTTGCATGTAACACACAAACAATTTAAAAATTCTAATCAACTATAGTATAGGCTCTAAGGGTCTAATAACCTATCCTATATCCCTATAGTCATGGCTCTGATACCAATCTGTCACATCCCGACCCGCAGCGGAATAAGAGTCGGGGCATAATTGGGTTATCACCAAAGCTCATGATGTTTACTAATATGTTTCATATTTATTAAATTCAAATTTCATCTCAAAGATTTCAAGTCAAGTTCATACAATACAAGGAAATGAAAAATTAACTGAAACAATTCAAAATCTAAACTGGTTTATTCTTCTAGGCCGCCATATGTGTTTCTTGCTTCAACTTGATCACCTGTATCATGTGTAAAAATGGGGAATTTTGGGTCAACAAAAGTTGGCGAGTGAACCTTGTTAAAAACATTTGTTATTGATTCCTTGTTGTAATTAATATAGAAAAATTGTGCAATAATCATATTTGAACAAACTTATGTAAACAAATGATCACAAACCACCTTGCATGAGTATATGATATGAATGACAATGTATATGATGGCAACGTCTCGTTCACGCTCATAGGTAATGGGGAACGGACGGCCTATGATGATGTATGTGCGATCAAGGCTCAATCAAACGGAGCCGATCGTATGTTTGCAACGCCTCGTTCACGCTCATCGGTAATGGGGAACAACTCACGCTCATAGGTAATGGGGAGCGGCGGCCTATGATAATGTATGTACTGAACATGATAAATTAAATCTAAACATTAACCACACAAACAATTGATATATATTGGCAACTCATTTGATCATGAATATGATGAATGCACAAGTGTTTAATAAATAAATATCGACACATGATACACCCCAAAATGTGATTAAAACGGGGAATTGATAGAGATTCACTCACATTGGGTGCGTTTGGTAGATGATGTTGGATGCGCACGAGTTTAGAGAGTTGATCGACGAGGAATAACTAACCTAGTTAATAACGAAAAGGTACGGTAAATAAATGAGTTTTATTAACAAATTTTAATTGACTTTTTAGGTTTATTTTTGTGAGTTTAAGGCTATTTTCTAACTTTAAAAACATTATTTTTAAGTATTTTTAATTGATTTTAAGTTAAATAAATAAATAAAATAATAAAAAAAAATGTTGACTTTTTGACTTTGACCGTTGACCGTTGACCATGACTGTTGACCGTTGACCGGTTCGGTCATGAATATGCACTGAGCGAGACTCGAACCGGTGACCTCCCGTTCGCGTGCACGCAGCTCTACCAACTGAGCTACGTGTCTAACCCGAAATATTTATGTTTTTAATTATATTTATACACTATTTAAGTTAATCCGAAAATCATTTATTAAAAAGGATTTAAGTGTATCGAACCGGTGATCTCAACAGGTCTCGAACCCGGGACCTGTGGTTTAGTTTGGCACACAGTCCACCGCTGGACTATGTGTCTAACCTGGTTAATATTATGATTTTTATTATACTTAACATTTTACAGTGAGTTAACCCGGTTCGGTTAAAAAAAACATTTTTATTTCCGAGGATAGGGTCGTGACAGGGATCGAACTCGATTTCGGAAATTCCAGCGATTTTCCGGCGAGTACAGAATATCCGACAACGTCGTCTGGGATTGATTATGGGTGATGGATTGATGTTAGTAATGGTTTAATAATGGATTGAAACAGAAAGAGTCGAGGTATTTACCGTGTTGATGTGAGTCTCGGTTTTCCGACGAAAGTCCGGTGATGGCAGAAAAGTTCCGGCGAGTGAAATTGCTTCGAGAATTGGTGCGATTTGAGCGAAAAGATTACCAGAGACTAGGGTGTGTATTTATAGGAAAGAATATCGATGAATTGGGTCCGATTTCTGTCTTGATTCGTTGGTCAACCTTTTCTCCGGCGGTTATGACTGATGTCGCGGGACTGGACATCGGTTATAACCGATGTAGGTGTTAATACGCACACTGAGTCAAAAAAAACCGACAGTAATTGGCGAAGTCGTCGGGATTTCCGGCAACTGCGAAACGGGCGCGTCGTTGACTGATTTTGATCTCGAGTTTTGTTATTTGAATTAATTGTTTCGATATATCATCAAAAAACACAAGTGGCAGAGTGGTTGGATGTGTGTGAGTTAAGTTGTTAGGCTTTCCCGGGTTCGAATCCCGGCAGCCTGTTTTTCTTTTTATTTATTTTATTTTTACTTTTTAACAATTATAGCTTAAAAATTCCAATTTGTTTATTAATTATGTGTCGTTTAAAATTATAATAAGTCATAAATAAGCATCGAAAATTTAAAACTGACTATTCGATTAATAAACGAAGCGGGTTTTGAAAACCCGTTTTTTCGACGGTTGTTACATATATGCCATTATACTTTAATGAAGTTGTAATATCAGTAGGATATCAACTTATATGCCCGTTATGATTTTAAATTGAAACTATGCCTCATAAGGGCGTTTTGGTAATTTCATACCGTATAAAAGGAACTTGAATATAATTTAATGTTATAACTATAAGCATTCTGGAAAATGATTTATTCATGATATAACATCAGTAGGATATTAACCTTATGTGTAGTTTATCTTTTATGACCAAACTATGCACCGAATGGACATTTTGGTCATTTTACACATAGTTTATAAATTATTTGGGATTCTGAGTTTATAACATGTATCTACTGTAAATATGTTTGAATTAAGTTTTAAAATCAGTAATTAACAAGTCTTTGTCAAATAATATGGTTTAAAGCCATACTATGCGCCGAAACGGCTTATGTCGTAAAATGACGTCTTGTGCGATGTTTAGTGAAAAATGATGTTAAATTCAGATTAGAATGTCTTAGATATGTTATTTAATATAACATATCAGTAGGTAAAAGATTTACGTTGAAAATATTTGATTAAAACCATTTTATGAGCCACAAGGGCTAAATCGTCATTTATCGACATTGTTTGAGGACCTCCTTGTAAACTCAGTTTATATTGGTTTAGCATCCCATATATCCTACTTATAATATTATATAAGTAGGAAACTTATTTTCAAGTTCATTATTATTAAAACTTGATTTATGCAAAAAGGGCATTTTCGTCAAAGATGGCATAATTATGGAACTTGCGCATAAACTCCGATTCTGATTATGATCATGTAATATAACCTCAGAGAGTTATGCTACATTATATTACGATCATAATTCAACTTTAGATCAGTAGGTAACTAATCTAAATCGGGTCAGAATCGAAAGTCAAGGCAGAAGTCAAACTTCGCGACTTTCGGTTGCGAAACGACCCTAGAACTGAAATTGACGAGCCGAACATGTTCTTACATGTTCTAATAATTATTACCAACTTGTTTAAGTGTCAAAACAAGTTTCATAACACATATAAGATAAATTTATGATATATCCAAATAATAGCCTGTTTGACTTTTTAATTTCATAACTTTGACCCGTCAATTGGTCTAACAAACGTAATCTTCAGGTGGTGCCCTTTATAGGGAATAACATCTACCTTATTGTGATCACTTAGCCATGTTCGTTAAGAACAATGGCTGGACCATAATGGTCTTAACCGAAAGTCAAAAGCGTTTTCCGTAAAACGCTTGACTTTTGGCTATAAAAGCATATAAACGAAAATTCAAGAGCAAGGAACACTTACAAGAGGTTCCTAGAATGCAAGAGAACTAAGTTGGATGCTCCTTTCAGTTAGGAACTTCAAGAGGAGGGAGAAGAGTTGAATTTAAGAAAGGTGCAAGTTCAACTGGTGAACTTGGACACCTATTTATAGTTGGAGAACTCAAAGGAGGTGATGCCAAGTGTTTAGGGGTGTAAGAGGAAGCTTACAAGTGTCTCAAAACGTGGCATAGCTGTTTGAAAGTCCATAGTTTCGAATCAATGGTTTTTGGCATATTTTTTGGAGGCCAAGGAAACTTTCTTCAGACACAGGCCTCTCGCGGGGCCTTGCCTCTCGCGCCCCGCGAGCACCCTATATCAGGGTTAAAATTGTCAAATTTTGCCCCTCAACTTATTAAACCCCTTTTTAACCTTCTAAAACGCCTTTTTAGCATATTTAACCCTCCGTAGCCAATATTTGGCATATCCGGGATTATGTCCGGACATTGTCGACCTCTCAGTTCGTTAAAAGGTCACTTAGAGGTATAAATTAACATGTTGACACTTTTAATCCCTCCATTATCCAACTTTCACACATTTACAGAATTGAACCCTCTCGTCCAATATATGGCACTTATGAGAGTTAGGACTTCGCAAAGGATCACTCAGAGGCTTATTATAAGCATGTTGACTCCGATGTCACTCAGAGGCTGGGCATGTTGACATATCAGTCACTCAGAGGCCAAGTTTTAAGCATGTTGACATATCTGTCACTCAGAGGCTAATGATTTAAGCATGTTGACATATCAGTCACTCAGAGGCTGTTATTTATGCATGTTGACATCGAACCGTCACTCAGAGGCTCAGATTGAGGATGTTGACGCCTTATTCAAAATATAACACGTGTCACTATACTATTGGACACGATTTTATAGGGTGTTACATGATTATATTATATCAAAAGTACACATGATCTCAAGAGGATCGTCTGGTACACGCATACAAGTTTTCAAAACAATCAACAACCAACACAAGACTTAGGTGCATCCTATTTATAACACATAGGATGACCTAGCACAAATTGGGCCAAGCTCACTAGACAATTAAGTCCAATAACCTATAAATGTGTTTAATAAAAACAAGCATAAACCTACTCAATTTTATGCCTTACAATATCGTCTTAGGTTTATGTTGTCTTTATCATGTGTCGGTGGGAAGATACTTCAACTCTTCATCTTCAAACTTGGGTCTTTTGTTCTTCTTGATCATGATCAGCTTTGCTTGAACATCTTGTTTTAAAAAGAATGCAAGAGGAGGATTCTCACCATCTCTTTTTTTGTCAATCTTTTCTCTTTTAAGCAGGTTCACAGGTACTTCTTCAAAAGTACTATCATTGTGAAACGATGACTCATATCCAATTCTTTTAACTCTGGTACATCTTGTTGTTGTGATGCTTTAAACTCTGTCAGCAACCAACAACATCTCAATCTTCATCAACCTCTGTTTCTTCATCTAAATCACGTTCTGCACATGCTTAGAAAATGATAAGCAAACATTTCTATGCACGAAGGAGAGCACCACATGAACACCCAAGCACTTGTACTCGGACTTCACAATTTTATTATTTTTGCAAACACCCAAGCACTTATACTTGGACTTCACAATTTAAATTTTTTCAACTTTTGATGATCGGTCAAATTTTCAATAACGGTTAAATTTTCAGTTCAAAACAAATAAAACACTCTAATTTTAGATTTTTGAATTTCCTATTTTTTTATTTTTATGAGATTATAAACTTACACGCAAATAAGCAAAGAGACTAACTCAACAGATAATATACAATTATAATTGCAATGGGATCAAAATCGTTTTCAGGCAGACCAAGGAACACTTTTCGGTACGAACTTATTCAGACTGGCATAAGTGATTGCCAATATGTTTGTCCACTTAAACTTTAACGCTCAACTTTAAATTTTTCAACTTCGTGATATGCTTAATGTAATATTATACTATAATACTCGTGTGTCCCATACCCCCACGATCAAGGTAAGCACAACGATTCATCGTAGCAGGTTAGTATACTGAGTTCATCCTTTCAATTCAAGGTCAGACTATCGGTGAACAGGTCAGTACTTTCGTAAAGTAGAGTGACCAATAAAATGTCCAACGAGGGTTAGACAAATACCTTTTGGGTACGAATTTAGCTTTGTAGCTTAATGGAATTCCCTCAATATGAGTTTATCTTCATTTAAGGTTTTTGGCATCTTTTTGGCTCTTTTAAGATATCCTGACTGTGCCTAGGTCTGCATATAATTTGGATGCAATAGAATGGCAGTCATGATATACCCGGATGACTCATCAGCATAAAGACCCAAAACTTCAGACGTTGGCTATCTATCAACACAAGATTTAAGATTATAAAATCATACGCCGATGGTATATTACCCACATGGTATATAGTTCATTATGTTTATATCACTTGGTATCTTTTATTCTTTTGAACATCAAGCCTATCAACATATCACAGTATACCTAGTATTTTCAGTTATAGCACCTTACATGTGTTAGTCAAATCCTTTAACACGAACATTGATTTCATTTCCCATGTGGTGCAATAAAATCATTTTGTATTTTTCTATTTTTCAAATATTTTTGTATTTTTTATGTTTTTCAAATTTTTTGTATTTTTCTCATTTTCTCCCCCTCAAAAAATGCATGTACATACGTATTTTTCTCATTTTCTCCCTTCAAACAATGCATATGTACATATATGTCCCGTTTCCACCCTAAATTTGTGCATCACACTTTATTAACAAATTTACCTAATAGTGGAAACTTATGTACAAAGATATAAATGAAAGAAAAGGAAAATATGTTTGTTGTAACCGTTTCCATCATCAGATTGAAGACTAATCAATGTCAAATTAAAGTACGAAATTTAAATTTTACATTTTCTCTTATCTTATCTTACATCATCTTCTCCAACGGAAGCATATCATCTGTAAAAAATTTTGAGCTTTTTGCAACAGTGAGATGTTACCCATTGAGTCTCTGGAACAACCACTATCAACACTCCAAAGATTGTCAAGAGCTCCTACTTGGTTGTCCCTGAAAGATAAGGAGATCACTAAGACATTGGCACCTAGGCCATTGTGTTCCTGGGATTTCCTGAAATATCAACATAAGATACTTCTTGCAAGAACATGTCCCCTTTTGTTTCAGGGATTAGTGATGATGCTGCTTTGTGTTTTGCTTTCTGAATTTGTTTAGGCTTTATTAATTTCTTAGGTGCCTTGGGCAAATTATTTTGCTTCACAACCTTGTTATTTTTCAATACTTGTTTAGGTTTCAAAGCTTATTTTCTTTTAGCTTTAAATCCCCATCAAATGTTTTAACCTTGGGATGCTTATTCATCATTACCTTAGGCTTTTCAACCTTCACTGACGTAAAATAAGATCTATCCCTTGATGTAACCCTTTGATGTTGTGTATAATATGACACATAGGAACGATGTGTGCAATTCCGTGCAACGTGACCGGGTATGCCACAATTGTAGCATGTTTGCTTCTTTACATAAGGATCATATCCTGATCCATTCGTTCCAAACGATGACGGGTTTGAGTTAAAAGATCCGTTGGATGATTTGTTTGCAGACTTTTCAACCTTTCTGCCCTGCTTCATATGTCCCTGACTACAACAGTTAGTACATTCACTGTTTTTCTTTCTAAAAATAATGTTAGATTAGCATTTTCATTCGAACTATTGGTTTTGGAGGCACATATTTATTTGAAGGACCTCTCAAAACTGGCTCAGAAACAACCCTTTTCACATATGGAGGAGCATCTCCGGACAAATTTTATGTGTTTAAACGAACATCAGCAATCACTTGGCAAACAATATCATCCCCCTCAACCCAGTCCTCTAATTTTACCTCATCTGCACATGAAGTAGAAGCATTAATATCATTCATACACTTAAACTCATAGCTTGAGTTATTTTCCTTTTGTAGTAGCTCTGCTGAATCCGCTGCTGTTGTGTTAGCTGCTCTAGAAGACTTACAACTAGATTCACGATATTCAACTAATTCCAATTTCTTAGAATCAGTTGCTTCAGGTGATTCATATTTGGAGTCAAAGGATGCAGCTGGCTTAGTCAGTTCATTAGCTGATTCTTCATTTTCTCAAAATGCAGTCTCTGTTTGCTTAGAAACATCCTCTAATTTAACAAAGACAGGTGCAGATGCTAGTTCGTTATCTTTGTTTCATTCCTTTTAGGTTTTGTGATTTTAACTTTTGAGAGTTTTGCTGGCTCAACCTTGACATCACTAGCCCGCCCATAGACCATGTCAGGCAAGTTTGCAATCTCCTATTCAGTCATAGGAATAGTGGTGTAGGAATGATTATATGGTGGAGGAATACTCACATATCCTAGACCTTTATTCCTAGTTTCTTTCTTACTAAACTGTAACTGCTTATTTATCATGTTTTCAACTTTTTCACTAGTAACATCAAATTTTCGAAAGTTAAAGTTTGCATTTTCAAAAGTTGATTTTAATGAATCAAGTTCAGTAGTTAATTTTTCAGAAAGTTCTTTAACGTAGAGATGCCTACATTTTTCTTGACTCAAATCCTTATGTAACTGTCGGATATCTCGTTTTTATGCCTCCACCATATCCTTGTATCCATTGATTTTCTTTTTGATCTGATATAAATCCGATTTGGATAACTATAGTTGCATAATTAAAGAGTTGGCTTGTTCTTTGTAGCCACTTACTTTCTCTCTACAAGCACTTGTACAACATATATTATCAACATATACCTCAGTGAGAGAGAGTGGGAGTGAAGTCATGAATCTGCATGTCTACATAACAACCTGATTCTGAATTCGACAATGAATCAGCAGGACTGGATAAGCAAACAACAACAGAAAATGGAGCAGTAGGAGCAGTAGGAGTGATTGAGAAAACTATAGCAGATGTGTTGGCTTAAGCCTTCTGCTTGTCAGCCTTACCATATGATTTGATGAGTAAGATCAGCTCACCCGGCTTCATTTTATACTAGTTGGTTGTCAAGACGATCTGATTCACATTCCTAAACCAGCTACTCTTAGGCTGAACTGGAATCCTTTTCAGAGCATCTAGAAGCTTCTTGTTGCTCATAAAAGTAAACACCATAATTTCTGCCTTCTTCATATCAGAGAGCAGTTGAGCAAACCTGCCAATTAATGTTTCTACTAATTCACCAGGGAAGTAGCTAAAATCTTCAAGTTTCTGCTCAAACACATCACTCTGAGAAGACATTTCTAAGTTGCTAAACTGTGATCCCCCAGAAACGTCTGTTTTATCGAACCAGACTGTTAAAAACGTCCGAAAATTGACCGAAAACAGTTTTTACCAAATCGTACCATTAGACTCGTCTCGAAATTTCAAGTCCAATGATATATAATATCCAAACACTTTTTCGGGATTTTCGTGACTTTTTTCCCTAAAAATCACACAAGTCTAACCGTGCAGTCGGTTTGCCAAGATTGTTTGCAGATCAAATTATGCGCTTAAATATGTTTAAAACCGTAGATATCAGCTGGTTAAAAGTACGCATTTATCTTAGGTCACACACCCTGAAACCGTACACTACAAGTTGGGTCGCACACTACTTATGTGGAGCGTACACAGCTCAATATTGGGCAACACACTCTTTAATTGGGTCGTACACTATTAAGCTAGACCGCACACTGATTGTTGCAGCACACTCAGTTAATTTTGAACCGTACACTTTGATCTCGTACACTAGTCAACAAAACAGGTCGCACACTAATATACAACACACTATTTGATATCAGTTGCACACTTAACTTAGGTCGCACACTATGAATTCTGAACTGATCCATATACTAGCCTTTTAACTCACACATTGTAATTTAATATCTCGTACACTGCTATTTTGAACTTGGACACAACAGATTTTTTGGTAACAAATCATCACTTTAAATCCAGATAATCAAGGAATAATTCGGAAATCAAATTCTTCAAGATTCTTTCCACCAAAATTTCCTAAAAACGTGCAAACACAATTAATTGTTCCCAAAATCAGATCAAAAAACAATTTTTTTGAATTGTTCTTAAATCTTCAAGCCGTTCTTCGTGTTCTACGAGTCTACCAATATTCTTCAAATCTGCAAACTTGAATCAGCCATGTTCTTCGATTTATATACGATGAAACCGAGCCTTCGAAAAACTTTTAGGCTCTGATACCGCTTGTAAGTCCAAGAACTTCAATCGGATATCACAATACACTAATCAAAGTGCGGAAAACTAAGAAAAGTGTAGAAGAACAAAGAAACAATTGATTGTATTATATGAAAAGTGCACACGATCTCAAGAGGATTGTCTAGTACACGCATACATGTTTTCAGAACATTCAACAACCAACCAAAGACTTAGGTGCATCCTATTTATAACACATATGATGACTAGTACAAACTGGGCCAAGCCCCACTAGACAACTAAGTCCAATAACTGATAAATGTGTTTGATAAACAAACGTGTAAACCTACTCAATTTTATGACCTCACAAGTTTGCACATGGCGATATCTACGCGTGGTCTGACCAGCGCAGAAAAAAGAGACTGCGCAAATCTTTTTAAGAAAAACAAACACCAACTTTTTATTTAAAATTTATCGACATATTGCTTCTAAATTATTATTACCTAACTTTACTTCTAAATTATTATTACCTAACTTGTAAAATATACGACTTTTGAACCCGAACACTGTTTCTATCTACTTATTTATATATAGCAAGTAGTTTTTGTTTTGTCTGTGTTGCGGAGCACTAAGCCGAATATCTCTATCTCATAACATGTGTTTCGATTACTTGTATATACTACTCATAAAACTATCTAAAAAATATATCGAGTCAACCAATCAGAACAAAACACTACAATACTTTTACTAAAAGAAAAAATAAAACGATGGAAAAACTACAATTTTAAATTGGGAGAAAAAATATAATCTTTTAGGACAAATGAGCGTGTGCCACGTAGCCGTCTGGCACGAATAAAAATTACACCGAGTCAACTAATTAAAACAAAACACTACCATAGTTTTGTAAAAGAAAACTACCAAAATTTTGTCAAATAAAAAAAACTAAAATGCTTGCATGACTATAATTTTACACTGTGGGCAAATTCGTAATTTGAAAGGAAAAAACCAAAACAATAACAAAACTGTAAATTTGAGTTGATGGCAAAATCATAATGTGACAAAGAGAAAAAAAATAAAACCAATGACAAAGCTGAAAATTTAAAGGGACAAAATAGTAATTTAACTGAAACAATAAAAAAATGCTAGACACATATCTAACACTATTTCTCTCAATAGTGAATGTAATATATAGAATTACACTTGAAGATGTTATAATATATTTGAAGTAAAGAGATCACTAGATTATGGGTTATAAATTTATTTACTATCCCTTTGTGATCGTAATTAACCTACCCATGTAAAACTATACTTTGCTACACGTTACTAAAACGAAATTAAATTATTTAATTCTATATGAACTTATTAAGACATATTAACCATTTCTTTTATAAAATAATGTCGTTATAGCTTAAAAATAAACTTGTAATGTCGTTATTAGTTTAAAACAATATCGGGATAACAAACTAAGCTGAACTGCTGAAGGAAGCATTAACTTGGAGACATGTCGTACTGTTCACGGGCCAGATATGTAACTTGGGGTTGCCCAGTTTCAAAGGCCCAACCAAATCTCTTGATGGTGACAGAAGGAAATCTAACATAGTGGACGAGGGTGGTGTCCAACAATACCTGTTTGGGCCTAGTAATCTGTTCCCGGAACCAGACCTCACAGGCTAAAAAAATCGGTTTACCCAAACCAACCCACCAGTTTGATTTTTTTATTATGGTTCGTTTCAAACCATTTCAGTGCACACACAAAAAACCAGTTTTCTGGTTTTTGTTTTTACTGTTAGAATATGTTTATAACGTAATATAGCCAATTTATTTACCATTGGGGTTCAAAATTGACCGTTATTTTTGTATTTGATTTTTCAACCCTCAGGCTCCTTTGAGGGTATTTTGGTTGAACCACAACAATAAAAAACCTTCTTCACTCGCAAAAAAATTAACGATAAAAAAGCTCTCATCTTCTCCATTTACGTTCAAAAAATTGTCAAATGGCTTATCAAGTGTTCAATCTTTAGTTGGTTGCGCGGCATCTTCAAGCCTAGGTACATCAAGTACTTTCCGACAAATAATAATTGACTTCTTTAGTCATTCAAAGAAAGAAAATGCTAAAGGGTTGCGAAGCTTAAAGTTATCAAGGCGACGAAGATGAATTTGAGGAGGCAGAGATTGAAGAAATTGAGGCACAAATGTAAAGAAAAAACGTGACGACGATGAAAGACTTATTTAGTTTTCCATTGTATTTGTGATTTTAAGTTATTTGTTGTTTTGTTTGTAATTGTTTTAATTTAGTGATATTTAAAAAAATCAATTTTTTTTATTTGGATAGTTGAAAAATAAAAAACCCTTTTTTCAGGTTTTCCCGTTGAACCGAAGATGAGTAGTATGCCTTGGGCCTTGCTTTTGTACACGTTAGTACCTGAGACATAAACGAGTAGGGTACAAGGTATAGAATTTGTGCTGATTTTTGAGACTGCATTAAAGATAGATTTGACGAGAAAATGAGTTTTGCAACCAAGCATACAAGAGATCCAATATTTTTAAACTAGACGAGGATATCGTTAATGCTTGAAAGAATTTACAGAATCTACAGCGTACGAATGGACAATTTGAGACATGATCAATACAATAAGACTGTAGTTTAACGAATCTTGTGCCGAATACGCACTAGTTAATGGAACTAAATTTGAAATTTGGAAGCTTATAGTCGATGACAACTTTTAATATTCTAAAATTTATTTAAGTTAAATGTTCAACAATAATATTATTACTTGTATTTTTTTTTCTTATCTCTTTTTTTATTTTCTAGGTTCTTAAATATTAATAAAGATGAATTTCCAGTTATTTTGTATTTGTTATAAATTAATTTGGTTAAAAAACAGTTCTTTTTATAGGGTTGGGGGCACACTGGTTTAGATTGCCACCCTAATCGAATCTTATAGGTTCGAATTATTTAGGTGCAAAATCGATTCCTAACCTGAATCGGTATAAGCCCTTTAAAAAATTGGGTGGTTTTGAAACTGATTCGGCTTGGTCTTAAACCAGATAATGTACACCTCTTGACAAGGGGCTTTTAGTCTTCAACAGTTCAGCCTATTATTAATTTAGTAGGTCAATGTCTCTTAACCTATTTACGAATTTGAATAATCCTTTTTCACGGGGATACCTTTTTCATCACTTTATCCCCAAAAATTAAATTAATGGGTCGACATCTCTTACCTGCATACGATTTTAGTTTGTCTTGTGTTGCCTTTATGCGGGCCTTTAATCTAATCAAACTTATCGAATGTAGCCTTTACAACATCCCAATTTACCAATTGTTTCTATCAAATCTCCCCCCCCCCCCCAAATGGAATTCTATAGCTTTGAGAGTAAAGTATGGCGTATGGCGGCATCCCAATGCACGCGTGGTAACTATTATTTTCTAAACCTCTACCAAAGGCTAATCATATCTCAGCTTCCACGAAAGTCTATTATATGGGCGCAAAGCATATCTCAAGTGTTTGATTGGTAGTTTCTAGCTGTGATTTTATCTATGGGTGATAGGTGGTGCTAATGTGTAGCATTGTTCTCGTGAGAACTTTGATGTAAATCGTGTCTTTATCCGACACAATTGACACATGAACCACATATCATGCTACTATCTCTTTAATAAACAATTTGGACAACCTTTCTGAATTGTAAGTCTCTTCAATCGGCAAGGAGTGAGTGTTCTTTGTTAAACGGTTGATGATCACCTAGGTCCTTACATAACCCTTAGTTTTCTTTGGCAATTAAGTAACTGGATCCATAGTGATGTGCTTCCATTTCCATTCAAGTATTTCTAACTGCCGTGTCTTCCCATATGACTTCTAGTGCCTTGCCTTGATTTGTTACACACTTACATAAGAACTGGGCCGCATCATACTTCATATCTGGCCTACAATAATCTTTTTAGGGTTCTCATACATCTTATGGATCCCGAATGAACGAAATGACAAGAGTTGCGTACTTCCTCTGAATATTTGATCCTGAACCCATCGTAGTTAGGTCTTCTTATTTAGTTGTTTCTTTCTTTAACACCATGAGTGTTGTCCAACAAGTGAACTTGCAAAGACACTATCCTTTCCTTTTTTGCATTCTCATCCTTTAGCGTTTCAATATGTACTTCTCTAAGCTGGGTCATAAAATCTAGAGTCATCACTAGCTATAGGACTATACCCAAATGTATAAGAGCTTGCCTCTCCTTACGGCTCATTACATCTGTGACTACATATACTTTACCGGAGTGGTATAGATGGTGCAATTAACCCATAGAAGTAATGTCATCATATCTTTAGGGCATCTACCATCGTAGCTAAACTGTAGAATTGGATAACCCATTATGTCATTTATAAACACTATCTCGTCTATAAACGGTATAGCTTATCAGTCCAGCCTCACCCACATTCATCAAATCCATAAATGTTGCGGGTGAATTTGTTAATCCAAATGACATTACAAGAAAATCATAATGTCTATATCGCGATCGAAGGGGTGTTTTCGGGTTGTTTTCTCCTTTAGCCTTTAACTAATGGTAACTCGACTAGAGGTGTATCTTTGAGAACCAGCTTATGCCTTGCAAAGATTAAACCAGACGTCTATCCTTAGTTTCAGGTACTTGTTCTTCACCTTAAGCTTGTTCAACTCTCAGTAGTCTATGCGCATTCTCATTTTGCCATCTATCGTCTTTGTAAACAACACCGAAAAACCTCCAAGGGGAACTACTTGGCCTGATGAAACCTTTATCAAAAAGGTCTTGTAGTTGGGTCATTAACTCTTTCATCTCCGATTGAGCCAAACATGAAGGTGCTTAGCAATGGGTTGAGCACTAGGAAATAAGTCAATCTAAAACTCTATCTGCATGCCCGATGGTACTCTAGGCAAGTCCTTGGGACCACATCTAGAAAGTTGCACACCATGTGTACACGCTTTATACTTTTATTTCAGCCTTAGCATCGATGAGACGCTTCGCATTTCTGTACTTTCCTTCTTTAGAAAGTTGTAATTGTATTTTCTATTTTTGGAAACTTGTAATCGTATCATATTCGTGTTTCTTTTCCAGTCTTGTAATCCGAGACTTTGATCATAATTGAATTCACTTTTATACTTATACATGTTACAAACATGTGTTATAGGCACTCAATCGTTGAATACGTGTTTATACGCAAAAACGAGACTTAAAATACACTTTGGATACCTAGAAACAAGGTAAAATACAAGAAACGACATTAAATAACCTAGTTACAAAGTGCATGGACTAAAAGTGAGTAAAACCAAAAGCTTTTCCACCTCCGTTCTCCTACAATCACCTTCCACCCTTCTTTAGCAAATTGTATTTCACTCTTTTCAACCTACTTTCTCTTCCAATCACCTTCCACCTTAATTAACTCCCAAACCCTAACCCCACTTATGCAAGCCTCCACCACCTCCTAAACACTTTCCACATACTAATCTACTCCCAAACTCTCTAATCATCTCAAGAATTAAGAGCAAGGAAGAATACTTTCAAGTGTTCTAAGTGAGTTTTCACTCACTTTTCTTTACCTTTCTTCTTCTAATCTTCTTTTTCAAACGGCTAGGCAACCTCTAGGAATGTTTTCACAAGTTTTCCTGACAAACTAAGGTGGAACCTCAACATATTTGAGGTCCAAAGTAGCATAAAATTTGGTTCTAATTTATCTTTTTGTTTCTTATATATAATGCTTAAAACTTAGTGGAATCTTGTACCCACCTTGCTCCCAACTAAGCTCATAGTTGTGGGTTTGTGTTGTGGTTAATTTCCACAAGAAACAAGGCGTAAAATCTTCATAATATTCTGCCCAAAAAGTCCTAAGGGACTTCAAAAATGTTGGAACCATCCAAGTTTTCAACCTTCAATGTTGACAGACTTGTGTTTAGGTGAAGGTGTGAACTATGGAAGCCTTGGCTTTCCAACCATGATTCCACCTAACTCATTTATTTAGTGGCAATAATACCTAAGTAGCTTCCAAGAATTAAAGTACGATAACCCCGCCTCACCTCCAACATTTGCCATGTTGAGTATCAGACGCCCGGGGTTGTTCTTACTTGGCTACTTAGCAACTTAGTTAGTTGTATTTTTCTTACTTTATTCATGACCAACCGAGTAATCAACATCAACTTTGTGCTTTGGTGAATTATATAATGAGGTTTAATGGATGCTCATCATCCTACCTTCTTGCATGACCATTTTCATGGTTTCTTAGTTTATATTCATCCATAAAATATATATAAATTATGCGTTACATTAAAAATCTAATCCATTAACAAAAACCGCAACTCACACACCTTTGTTTCCATTTAGGGTAACTTCGGTGTTCCAAACTCAAGAAACTCATTCATCTCACTTTGTGGAATCGCTACGCAAACCTGAGTATACATGACCCCCTTTTTACTTTTCAGCACTTTTGGGTGCAATACATATGATTTATTAAACTCACACAATCACTTACAAACATGCTTGACACAAACAAACAATCCGTATACATGCTTAATACGTGATGCTTAGAACTCATACATGCTAGAATTCTTACTTGCACTATACTTTGTCATTAACTTCGTACGAGCCTCCCTTAACATGCATAGCGCTATAGGAGTAACACACCACCCGTATTCTTGAGGTTATGTTAAGTCATACAAAAATGGTCTTGTCATTACGACAACAATGTTACGCTAGTGGGAAACTTTGGGTTAACATATATGAGATGCATACTAGTATTGTGATGGTATGTCTTAATTTACGATTATGCCATGTGGATTCGTTTAAAACCATTTTTATACTTATGCTAGTAATTTAAATTTGTATGCTCGCCAATACTTTATGTGCTGACATGTACTTTTAAATGTATTGTAGGAACTTAATGATGAGACATTGAAAGAAATCTAGTAGGACGGCTAGAAACGCACTTTAAATTTTGTTTATGATTTGTACTTTGTGTCCTTGTTACATGATGTCGTACTTTTCTTCGAAACTTTGTATTCCAATTTAGGAATGAAATGAAATTTTACTTATTAAATACTTGTCACAAATAGTTGTTATGAAGTGTCTTGCAATCTCGTTTTCGTCTCACTCCGATGTTTCCGCTATCAGTTGGGGTATGACACTATTCACAAACTCCATTGCCTAGATCATCGAAAGGATATTCGACACTACCATACTTTCTCACCATACATAGTAACTAGACTGCCATCAAGTGCTTTAGGATGAATCATCCTTTGCTTATAAACTATATGTGCTTCCAAGGTAATTAACCAGTCCATACCCAAACACTATATCAAATCCTCCTAAGGTCATGAGAAATAACCTATCAGGAACTTGTGACCCTTCCAGTTCTATCCGGCAATTAACTATAACTTATATCATTACAACATACCTATCAAAGTATCTCCTACCTTACAAGGATCTTGCATAATTCTCTTAGCTTGATTGACAAGGAACATGACATAGCATTAAGGAGTTTCCTACTTTATCCATCATCGATGCATACACACAAGTAATTAAAAATGTACCTTCCTTGTTATTAAGGTCCTTCGCTTACTAAGACTCTTATTTCCCCAGACTTGTAGCATTTAGGGATATTTGAGCACTCGTGAGAGTAGTGTTATGCTCTTCTACATCAAAATCACAAGTTTGTTCCCATTCTTCAGTCCCCACTGTGCTCCCTTCCACACTTACTACAGATACCACAACTTTCAACCCTTTCTTTATTTCCTCAAGGTTATGTATCCGAATTCTCATGACCCATAGTGTTATTATCAGTGTCTACCCTTTCTCCCATCCCAACTTGTTGTTCCTCCAATGTTGTTTTCATAACCTTGGTTATGATTGCTAGTAGGCATGACTACTAAGCCCGAGTAACTTTGCAGCTATAGCATTCCTGATCATGGGAACCACGATTGAACATTCTTCGTGTTCCTCTACATTTGAAGTATTGATGTTCACATTCACGCTATTCATGTCCCTAGTGTTGTTAACTTCTGCAAAATTGTTATACTACTTGTGAAGTTGTAATTAATTATATCACCTTTCGAGTTCTAAACACTACCCATCACGCACACAAGTGCCCAAGTATTTATCCTATCTTTATAGGCATACTATATTCTATCATTTTCTATACTCGCATGGCCTTGTGCATCCTTAAATTTGCCTCAATTACAATTTAAGTCCAAATATCAAGAAATGACTGAATCTCTCAAACTTCTACTCTGATAACAACTTAAAAGCCATAAAGTTGTGGGTTTCTTACGTTGTATTTACTCTTTAGCGTGTTGTTCTTAAACTAAAATTTTCCATTAAACACGCAGGGGAAACTTTAACACATAACATTCAAGTTGATTACAAAAAAAATCTTATAATTTTCTTTAACTAATGCAAAACATAAACATTGGGGATTGGGAGAGATGCCAATGTTCCAGCGGGAGCCTTCACTAACGTCATAACCAGGAAAACCTTGAGCTATCTGATTTTTAACCTGATGTGCATACTAAAATTCGACGATGTTAAGTGAGTTCTAGTTTAATAAGGCAGTTATAAACTTTAGCAAGTAATAAACACAATATACACGTAAAGCACATCATCAATAGTATTATTTTTACATAATGTAGCAAAAGGTAATACTCTACCAATAAACGGTAACATGAACATTATACTATACGTAGTTGTACAACCACCCGCAAGCCTCAAAGGTATTGTCCCTTTATCTATGGTCTCGGCATTAACTTTGTATGCATGTGTTAACATTAGACGCATTTATGACATAACATTGACTTTAGATGTCGTTTAAGACTTTGATGTTTCCTTTAGACATCGGTGTTTCCTTTAGATGTGGTAAATATCCTTTAACCACCACAACAGTAACTTTAGAGGTTGTTGAGACTTCAATGTTAACTTTAGACACATACGTTAACTTTAGATGCAATAAGTCTCCTTTAGCCTTTACAATGCATCATGTGTACTTTAGATACTCTATGCTATAGATATTTATAGTTTGTCACTATGATGCAACATGCAACTTTAGGTACTATACACTTTAACAAACTATCACGCTACTTTTACTTTAACTTAGAAAACTATGTGCATGTTAGATTTGCAAATCAGATAATGTTAACTATAGACATACCTCCTCCTCGCATACCTACCATCTATGAGGCTAGAAGCCATACTATTACTTTCTTTAAAACATACTTTCCTTTGATATAGCTTAAAAAACTATATATTATTTTAGAAAACATACTATACCATACACTTTAAAAAACTACGTCTATCTATATAAGACATATTTTCCTTTACAATAACTTCTTATCGAGTATGCAAATTGTCCCAAAACAGTATTGTAAAGAGAGGACTAGAAACTCACATTTGATCTAAATATTTAAATTTGGCATTATTTGTGTTGTCCTGAACCATTATAACAAGTAGTCATCCTCTTATGGTCCATAAAAGAAACGTGTTAGTAAGGGCATACATGTAATACTTTCATGTGATCAGGACAAGGTTTTGTTTATATATTGTGGTGAAACATGGTTTTACTTGTGTATATGGTTTACTTGAATCCTCTTAGTGAAATTTGGTTTCGTTTCATAATAGGTTTCACTCCCCAAATAAGTTTTGTTGAGCATAAGATTTCACTGAAAACTGGGTTTCGCTTAAATATGTGGTTTCGCCCGAAAGATGGTGTCACCTATCACTATTCGGGTGAAACCTCACGCAAAAACCTGAGATCTTCATTCATGGGATGTTTAGGTTTTAGGTGGTGGTGATGTGGATTTATTTTGGTTGTGTTCACATTGGTTCTCGTAGTTCTCACAATAGGCTTTTAGGTGGTGGTGGGGAGGGGTTCTAGAGTGAGCACTAGTGTATTTGTGAACTGATTGAACAAATCCTGACCATTGATTTACATCCATCAAATCGTAAAATATACTAGTGTGTTTTTATCATCAAATCCTAACCATTGATTTACACTTGTGTATACATTATGTATTAATAATCAAGGGCTACGATTAGTTTACTATTGTTCACAATCAAGGGGGTTGTTCACTAATGAACCTAACCCTATATATATATATGTACATACATATATATATATATATACATACATATATATATATATATACATACATATATATATATATATATATATATAGGGATTCGATTCAAGGGGGAACCACTACCAATTGCGAGAACCATGAGAACATCTCTCATCCAATAGAATTTTAACATATCATCTATAATCAATTTAATTAAAAAAATATTTTAGTCTTTTTCTCTAAATGTCACATCACATCTCTCTTATCTCTAAAACACATCACATCATCATTTTTTATGTCTAACATAACAATATCTCTTTTCTTCCATCTATTTTATACTTTTTATATTTAAAATTGGGAAAAAATATTTTAAGTTTTAAATTCAAACACCAAAAGTATTACGTAATTCAGAAAATACAAAAATATCAAAAATGATATCTATTTCTTTTTGCTCTATTTCCCCTAATTATGACCTAATGTTCTTTATAAAATGTAAGCTATATTTGTCTTGTATGATTATAAGAAAATACAAAATTATCGCAAAATAATATCTATTTTTTGCTCTATTTTTCCTAATTCTGACATAATATTCTTTTCACAATGTAAGTTATATTTGTCTTATATGTTAAGAATTTCTATTTCATACTTTAACGTTTGATAACTTTGCACTACAACTTTTTAAAAAAACATTCGACAACGTGCGTAAAAAAAGTTTTGACAACGAGCATTAAAATGTTTTAACAACGTGCGTAAAAAAAGTTTGACAACGTGCGTACACATTGACATGAACTGAGTGTCAGAACACCATTATCTAAATAAAAAATAAAAAAATGTTCTGACACCGTGTGTAAACAAAGGTTTTTTTACGCCCCTGATCGCTGACCCTAGCTACTTTAAACGTCACACGTTAATCTAATTTTATATAAAAATGGAAGGCGTAAAATAGTTTTTACGTACGTTTGAAAAAATGTTTTTACCTAAGTTGTCGAATGTAAAATATTTTTTACGCACGATTTCGTATGAAAAAAAATTTATGCCCTAGATCGTCGGTCCGAGCTCCTCTTAACGTCACTCGTAAATCTATTTTTCAAAAGTATGTAAAAACAACACGAGTAAATGTTTAGTTTCTACATAAGTTTGAAAAATTGTTTCATGCACTACCTTCTTCGAGGTATATAGAAAAATTTAAATACCAATATCCAGGTTTATTTTTACTATGCTTCCTATAGCGTTATATGGTGTTATGTATTAAATAACATACCGATTCATTTCTTTATGCTTCATATGGTGTGATGTATTAGAAACTAGTATTCTTCCATATTATAGTTTACTATGGTGTTATGTATTATAGTTTACTATGGTATTATATATCTAAAAATATTTTCATTTCTTTTGTTGATGGTGTCTTATAGGTTATGATGCGGGAAGAAGACATGACAGTATACTATACATGCGAAAGATACGAACAATTCGGGTTGTTGTGCTCACACATCTTTTGTGTGCTTAGGATGCTTGATATCAAGGAGTTTCCACAACGTTAAATATTACAATGTTGGACTAGGGAGGCTATTCCCAATAGTGCTTCTGGTTCTATTTTAGGTATGAATGAGCGTGACGATCGTTATAATGAAGTTAACCACGTAGTACATGAGATCACATACTCTATAGAGTCGGTTATTACCAAGCTTGTTACCAAATTCGATGCGTTGTGCTCATTTAGGGATCATGTAGTTATGTTTTTCCAAAGCGTTGATGAGCTAGTGGTTAATGCACCTCATAAGAGTCGCCGGAATGGTTTGCTGAAATAACCGGTAATACACAACCATCTACTATAACCGTTAGTGTTCCCCTTGGAACTAGATACAAAGGTATGGGTAAGCCTAAACAGTAATACACAGCCGTCACTAAGAAGCATTTTGGAGGTGTACTTCTTATGTAGATCCGCGATTTCCTTTGCTTGATTACCCAACACCTCTCCCTTGAAGTTTCTCTTATCCGAGAAACCACACCTCCACTTTTTCACACCGGTTCCTATACACGCCAAAAACACAATTTTTCATAATTGGTATATATTTTTCATATGTATTACAGGTGTTTTTTTCAATATATGGAGTAACTTGTAGCTTACCATTGCAAGTTTCCATATGCTGCATTAGTAAAATACCACAGTCGATGCCGTTATATAGTGTCTGCCATGGGAATTCCAGTCTACCGGGTTTATTAACTTGTTGTTTTGCAGCAAACTGGTTTTATCTGGCTCAGAAACCCATAAAACACACGTATATGTAATAATACATTTTTTTGTCAAATATTATAATTTTTTACGCTCTATGCATATAGTTAGATATCTATCTAATTCAACCATGCCATCTTCTCCATAGTTATGTCGTATCTTTCTTCTATCCCCACCTTTCCATCTATGTTGTCAATAGTCAATATCTGTGTTGTTGACAAGTTGAAAAAGAGAAGATAGTAGTGATCCCCATTCAAGACAGTATATATACCATCTGGAAACCTTTAAACGTTTTTGGTTCCGTCCCAACCAGCACAGAATTCATGTTTTCAGTAAATTTTGCTATTTGCTCTTTCTCAGACAAGTCAAATTCTTCCTCCAGCCGCGGTTCAACAGATTGTAAAACATATTAGTTGTTATGATGTTATTAAAGTGTACATAATATATGAAATCATCTTTAATCAATGAATATCATACCCACATTCCAGCGTAGCAAAAAACATTTTGGGGTTGTTCCCCTTTTCATCATCTTCTCCTCGTAGCTTAAAACTATAGCCCAATCACTTATCACATTCACATGTATAGTGACACCCGGTATCATGGACTCGAACGGCCCCCTCATTACCATGACTTCCCATTATTGCTAACAAGACATCCCTAAAACCCAAAACAAATTTTCTAACGAATGTGAATTTGAATACAGTTGGATTCGTGAATTTTAACAAAACCCGTGTTAACATAGAATATAGTATTAGACGGATACATACCACTTGTTACATACTCCACAGAATATACACCGTGCAACTGTGTCTTCAGCCTTTTCTCGCCCGTCTCTCAATGAAAAAACCCGCTTGACATAAGGTGACATAACGCACCCGGAAAAATGATGGTCCTTTTCGGCCTTGGTGTTTTAGCTGGCAGTGCAGCCTGCCTTCCTTCACTACGTTCTTCATCAGACCAAACATTTTCCAGTCTCTTCAACAAGTTCAAGGCTAGAAGTCCTAAAACATTGAACCGTGTTTCAGGTGTCTTTTCATTATGCGCCTCATCCATTGCTGCGTCTACCTCTGTGACAAATGATGATGTCATGGGTGAAAAGGGAGAATTTTTATGTGATGGACCTTCATTATTTTTCATGTTAGCGGGAGTGTTATCGCCGGTAAATGCTACACTACTTGGTCGAAGATTAACGCTTTCATGAGTTTGTCTTTCATGTGCATTGGCTGGATCCATATTAAGATGTTTCAACTTTATCTCATTCCATTTTAATGCCTTTTTTTCAATAGCTCACTCTTCGGGTACGTAACACACGATTCTGTAAGTGTGTTGTTGATCCTTCATACACATTCTTCAAACTCTTTGAACAAATTATCCTACAGATTGCACTTAACCTGTATAAAAATCCAATTTAAGAACATGTCAGCTAAATTCACATAAAGTGTCAATTCAATTTCAAATCATAATTTCCATACCAGATCGAAATTCCCTCCAGATGCGGCTGGTGGCGATGGTGTGTCCATGTATTGTGATATCATTGGCACACATAATTCCCCATCTGTACCTACAAACAATGCACACGTTTGGGTGTCAGATTGTGATAGTAAGTAGTCTGCAGAATGTCTGTATATACCTAGTTGTTTGTCATCATCTTCCATTTCTTTAGTTGCTTCATCCACAAGCTGGTATTCCATTTGTACGTCCTTGTTCCTTGGTGTTTTCTTCCACATGCTTGTCTTTTCCAAAGTCCGCTTCTTTTTCCACCCTTTATCCACCGATTCAACTTCTTCAGCCGCTTTGTTTTTTCCCACATTTCCTTTTTGTTTATTTTGTTGATCATAGTTTATCTTGTCCATCTCCACACCAAGCTCTTCCAACACGTCATTAGTGACCAATACAATAAGAGGTGAACTATGCGACGAAGGTTTTTTTTTCTTCTCAATTGCATATGCAATCTGACATAATAGATGGCAAGATGTTTATTGCATTATTATACATGTTATAGTATGAACTTAAATGATAACGTGTTAATGAGTAGCAACTTATTGCGAGTACATCATTGGTCCTCTAAAAGCATCCTAATCACCGTGACATGCCTTTTTCATGCGGTTTAGGCATGTTACCATGTACGAACACCAGTCAAAACTTTTAATATCAAAACCTGGTTTTATACATGGAACATAGCGCACATTCATTGAATTCTCGTAGTTTCATCCAAGAATGAGAAGTACCAGGAAATTCAGGACGAACAACCGCCCGTAATCATCTATACCCAATATGTAAAGCATTAGCTACAATGGTGACAACCTCTTGCTATTTATATCCTTAAACTGATTTCTGAACTCTTGTACAACTACATCTTTCTTCTTGTTTGCCTTTTTCTGTTCAACCAGCGAATTTTTTCTCGAGGCAGCCCAAACACAAGGTACACAAGTTCGAATGTAATGTTTACCAGCCGGTTGTCACGAGATTCAACACACATGCATTAGGGTCAGAATTTGAAACCAACCAGTGTGCCTCTGTGGTTGGGACACTTGTTACTGGATAACAGACAAAAGGAGCCAAACCCAATTTCGCGCACCTTCTCTCGCTGCTCCTTTACTCAGACCATTTGCTAGATTTATCAAATTATATATTGAGACCTTTGGCCTAATTCTAGCACCCGTTACTGGCTTATAAGGTTATGACACTATTTGCTGCCTTGTACGTATTGGCAACCATTTTGCTGCTAATTTACGCCGCTTACCAGGTGGGGTGTCAACAAAATCATCGTCCGGGTCGGCTTGCGAAAAAGTGTTCTGGACATGGTATGCCTTAGCAGGTTCAGTTGATTTTAACATCGAATCTACATTAAACAAATATAGTTTTAGTAAACCAGTACACTATAACCAGGTATTTCACTATAACTTTTAACATAAATTTCTACCATTTGTGATCGTAGCCGTGTTATGAGACGCACTGCTCCCGCCCGCCACATCTGTGTAATACAAGACAACCCTTTTGTATACATAATTGAAGAAACTTAAAAATTAGCACAACCTTTTTTTCGTATTTACGTACCTTGTTTGTTTTCTTATCACCGCTTGGTTGGGTCGCCAACCACTTTGCCGTTGATTTAAACTGCTTCCCGGGGGGGAATACTACAATTTTTGTCAAGACTGTAGGGTGTTTTGGAGGAGGATTATCTGTTGGCACATCCTCATTGATGTTTGTACTCTCATTCACACCCTCATTCATCTAAGCAGAGACATCTGTGGGAATAAAATTAAGTGTTATCAGGTGTCATGCATTAAAAAAAAAATAATAATAACACCCCCTTTTTGGTGTTATTTAACTTCTTGGTTTCGAACTTCTTCTATTGATTTTCAATATATTGGTACAGTACAATATAATTTTGAAGGTCTACAGTAGCCGACTATAAATCAAGACAAACATTTACCATTTACCCATGTAGTTGCTTTATCGGCCGTATTTGCCACAACGCCCAGAACTGTTTAATAATTTGTAACTTAAATCATTTAATTTATGAGGCTTATGACCATAAAACAAACAAAGAACATAAACAATTACATCTTCGTTTTTTTCCGCATTATCACCGTCATCCTTACCAGCAGCCACATCTGTTGAATTCAAAGCAAGGTTTATCATTTAAAACATCGTAACACAAATATACTCGCACATCTGGGTACATTTATGTAGAAGCCTACTTTTTACTACACTGCAAATACCATCCTCCTCAATTTAGTATCTGAATCGCTACATAAGATTAGTGTTTCGTTGGGGTGTTTTCATACTTCGATTTGTGCCTTTTTCCTTTAAGCTGTTGGCTTGACCTAACTATAGAAAACATTCAAACACTATATTTAAACCAAGTTGTCATATTTCAATAACAAGTACATATACTCAGAACCATTTTCAACACTAACAACACCACGACATTAACCACAATACATCCTATGACATCAGTGAACACCAAAAGAACACAATACAACATCTTAAAAACATTCCCTGATATAAGCATCTCATTATTCTCATTGTATAACACCATATAACACCTAGTCACACATTACCTCATAACAGACATCTCATCAGCCATCATACACTTTTTATTTTCTAATATCCCCATACAAAACACCATACGAGATCCAATCACATACAACACCAGATATACCCCCATTTTATACTAAAAACACCATCACCATCATCATCATCTTCATAAATTATCAGAAACCTCTATTTTAGATAACCACCCAACATCAATGTAAAAAAACATTATTCGACAAATCAGAAATCACCATTATCATCAACACAGTTTACAGATTCCTAGATTCTGTATATTTACACCACTAAATCAGTTCGTTTAGGATTAGCCTTTAAGAACATTATGTTATATCCCCAAATCATCCAAAAAAAGACGAACCTTTGTGTTTTTCAACTAGGGTTTTTTATTTTTCTTCGCTGGCATATTTTTCCGGTCGGTTGTAGTGCTCTTCCGAGCCATATTTGAAGCTTCATTTATCTTCTTCATCCTGCTTCCCAATATGTTCTTCTACAATTCTAAACAAAATACGGAACAGAAAACACAATGAAACTTGAACGAGATAACTATGAGTACAATACTCTGCTTTTAAAGGTTGATTGGTTTTGAAATCCGATCAAATCTTTGCTGAAGAACACCCTGATTTTTCGAGCGGAATAATCGCAATTGTGGAGGGTTGGAGTTATATGAGATATGGTTATTGATTTAAATTATGGTGAAAGCCCTATAATACCCCTAAATAGTCCAATCAGTCATAAAATTTCATAAAACTATTTACAAGATTGCTATCAAGATCTCAACCATTAGATTAAAGATCTAATGGTTTACATTCTTTCTTACCCTTCTCACAAAACACACTTTTTTTACAATAACCACACCCCATACAGGTTTATATATGAAAGGGAAAATAGTGAAAATAGCCTTTGACCGGAGAAAATTTCCAAAATAGGCAACGGAAACAACTTGGGAGCCTTTTCACGGAAAAACATGGCATTGAAACGTCTTAAAAAAGTCTTTTCAACCCAAACAACTGTGCTCCGCCACGTGTTAACAAAAAATGATTGTAAAGACTTAGAGCCGTTTCAGCCTTTTTGTAGAGGCTTAAAGTCGTTTCAACCTTTTTGTAGAGGCTTAGAGCCGTTTCAGCCTTATTTATTAATTTTTTTCAACATTTGTATATTTCTATTTCTAATATTTTAATATTTAAAACGAACATAAATTTAACTACAATAAAAGTGAAAAAGAAATTTAGAAAAAGATTTGAGCTTTTTAATAATAGATTCTTAATTGTTTAAAAATATATTAATTAGATAAAATTATATGGAATAATAGTTCGAAAGGCAAAAACTATAAAATAATATCATAAGAAATAAGTTATTGGATTTGCTTGTCTTTTAAAGTGGGTTATGCCACAGGTAAATACCATCACTTATTTTATAGAATATTATTTTATAGTTTTTGTCTCTCAAACTATTATTCCATATAATTTTATTTAATTAATATATTTTTACATAATTAAGAATCTACTATTAAAAAGCTTAAGCCTTTTTATAAATTTCTTTTCCAACTTTTATTGTAGATTAATTGATGTTTGTTTTAAATATTAAAAATACTAGAAATATACAAATGTTGAAAAAAAAATTAATAAATAAGCATTTATAAAAAGGCTGAAACGGCTCTAAGGCTATACAAAAAGGCTGAAACGACTCTAAGCCTTTACAATCATTTTTTAAACGTGGCGGAGCGCAGTTGGTTGGGTTGAAAAAGCTTTTTTTAAGATGTTTCAACGCCATGTTTTTTGTAAAAAGGCTCTCTAAGCCGTTTCCATTGGCTATTTTGGAAATTTTGACTGCTTAAAGGCTATTTTTGCTATTTTCCATATATGAAATAGAGGTAGCATTCGGTACAAATTGGGGATAATGTGCGAAGACTTGAGAAACTATTACGCTATATAGAAATTGTTGAGTAATATAATTACTCTATTCGTACTATTCGCATGGTAAAAAAATGTTTGCGTTTGATCCAATCGGTGTATAGAATGATATGTTTTACGACCTCATCCTGAAAGCCTTATGACATGCTTGGCTGGGAAGGGTTCATTGAATGAAAAGAGACCTTTCGTCTTCTAGTTTGTTCGGAAAATATATGGTTCTGCAAGATTTGGGATCTTTGGTTGCTTGTTACTTATTTATCGTTATCTACTGTCCTTGTGAACCATGTGACCAAAAAGGAAAATATCATAACCATGGACCATCAGGCAATGTGTTGAACGTGATACTTGAAAGCCAAAAGTAGAGGGACCCATAAAAAATTATTGGAGTAGAATGAACCATCTAGTTTCTGTGTGTACAAATCTGCAAATTAACAATTCAGAAAATATGGTTAAAGGTATAAAATAATAAGCTTATTTTATTTTATATCGAGACCATGGCATGCATGTGCTTCTTTTATATCGAGACCATGAATGTTGCTGTTATATTATTATTATTATTATTATTATTATTATTATTATTATTATTATTATTATCATTATTTTAAGAGGAGAATTCGAGTTGAAAAACATTTGTTCAAATTTCATCAAATTTAAACGAGCGATCGTAGTAGATGCATGCCAAAAACTGAATTGTATCATGGCTATAAACGTAACGGTTATATGATATGACTACAGGGGTATACTATATGTGGAAAGATAACTTCAAATCCATGATTTTGTTTTTTCACTTTCTTATTAATCCTTATGAGTTACATGCTATAAGAACGATACTATCTCTTTCACTTACATATTTTCTCAAATGTATAATCTTGTTCTTTGTCATCTTTTACCTTATTCTAAAAACATGCTTTATAATTCAATCACAACATCAAGTTTGAAACTATAAACTTCTTAATCAAGTGATTAACGAGTTAAATAATTAAAATAAAAGTACTATAATAAACAATATATTTGTATTTATACTTGTTGTACCCTTAGCTTTGAGAGTTTTTTTTTTTATAAAAAATGAGTTTTTTCCTTTCTAACTTTAAAGTTTTAATCTTTGACAATTTAAGTTTAAAATTTCAATCTTTGGTATATAACCTCTTTGATTAATTTTATTTTTCACTTCTAATTCAAAAGTTTTCATCCTTTAAAATTTAACCAATTTGATTCTTTTACTTTTAATTCAAAGTTTTTCATCTTTTACAATTTAACAACACTTTTTTTAATTTCCACTTTAGTCCCTTATACTTTTCATCTTCACAAGTTTTTTGTTTGACGCTTCGTTCTAAATTTTCCGAGTTAACACGCAACGTGCGTGTGGGATTTAACCTTTTTCATCTATATTTTCCTTTTTGGCAGGCTTGTTGCAGTGCGTCTATTTTCCCCGTTCCATAAGCTTGTCGCAACGCACGGGTCAAAGATTGAATTAGTTATTTTTTCTATGTTTTACATACAGACTCACGGTCATCTAAGAAACATTTGTCTTTCATCTAATATGATGTATAACTAACGAATCACCAACCACATTGAGGCGGGTGGTAATACCAGTTTACAAAATTTTAAATTGCATAAAAAATAATCTAGCGCTCCAAGGGACTAGACATTTCCTTGTAAGACGAGGATTGAAATTGGTGTTTTCGATTTCCTCTATAAAGTTATTGAAACGGATATAAAATATTTCTTGTCAAGTAAGGTGAATGAAGTGGTTAATGCAAAATAAACACATTCGCTCTTCGAATAGTTCAAAACTAAAGAACGCAAATGACGACTCCATTCGTCGTACTAGATCATGAATCTCATACGCTTAATAACCTAAGTATAATCCTTTATATTGCGACAGACCTATCTATAAAGCCCGTCCCTTGAAAACGTTAAAACTTCATTAAACCTAAACCTTTACATTATAAGGTGAAATTTTGACCAAAATACATCCGACGCGAATTTGTACAAAACAAACATAAACATTAATTACAAAGAGTTCTCAACTACATGATGATTCCCAAAATACAAACTTTAAGGTTATGCATAAAAGATATACATAGGTGACTAAAGAAAACGAAGTTTATATTCCAAAAGTATTTGTTTTGACCCGTTAATTCATCAAAGCTTGAACCGAAAACGTGTAAATGGCAAGTAGTGTGTTCGTTCCGAGCGAGGCGCAACATAAAGTAGAAGTTTTACCTAAACATCACAACAAGTTCGATTAACATTTCGTGTTAATTCAAGTAATGACTAATAATAAATTTAAACAATCATTCTATCATCACATACTTTAACCTTAAAATATTTGCTTGACTTAAACAACATTAAGTTGTCGACCCATTCACATTGATTCAACTCATAATCATTCTTAAACCTTTCCCGTTCTTATTCGGATGGCCCGTTCTATGTAGTCAACACGAATCCATTCTCTTACTTTTACATTCTTATCTGGTTGACCCGTTCTATACAAGTCAACACGAATCCATTCCTTTGCTTTTACATTCTTATCCGGTTGACCCGTTCTATACAAGTCAACCCGAATCCATTCATTTTCTTTTACATTCTTATCTGGTTGACCCGTTCTATACAAGTCAACACGAATCCATTCCTTTGCTTTTACATTCTTATTCGATTGACCCGTTCTGGTCAAAATCATAGTCTTTCTCTAATATAACATTCCAAATATTTGACTCATTTATATTGAGTCATTAACAACAATTCTTCCCTAACATGACATTCTATTCGATAAACTTAATTTCATTAAAACAATAGAAAAATCATTCCTTCAAATATTAGAATAAAAGTAGTACTACTATTAGCTTGAGTTCGATAAGTAACATACCTCGGTCTTGGCTTCCTTGTCGTTTCGTGTTGTCCAAACCTTCTTCCTTTATCCCTATACATCGATGTTTATATTTAGTTTTCAATTCCATACTTACTACTCATTCATTCTAAAGTAAGGTGTTGCAAAACGCGACCTATGTATCATTATATATTAAATTCATAATCTTTATATAGGGGTCGAAATCAAATCACAAAATTCATAGTTAAGGCATTGCATCAAACACTTGGTGAGCGTATCATCAACAAAGCATTATGTACAAGTATTCAAAACATATTTCTACTTGTTAACATCATAGATCATCATAATCCATTGAATTCACCAAATTCTTAATCCACAACAATTATCTAGTAATCTCTAACATCTACAAACTTATACTTTAACATTACCTCTATGATTACTTCCACATTATCATCACATCATCATTTCAAGTGGGTTTTCAATATAAACCTTCAAAGGGGGAATTTCAAGCATAATTCTTATTCTATATTGTGATTCTAACTTACATTCAAACTAATTTCACATAAATTTAAGTTATGAGGGTTATGACCATAAAACAAACCACTAACATAAACAATTACATCTTCGTTTTTTTCCGCATTATCACCGTCATCCTTACCAGCAGCCACATCTGTTGAATTCAAAGCAAGGTTTATCATTTAAAACATCGTAACACAAATATACTCGCACATCTGGGTAAATTTATGTAGAAGCCTACTTTTTACTACACTGCAAATACCTTCCTCCTCACTATTTAGTATCTGAATCGCTACATAAGATTAGTGTTTTGTTGGGTGTTTTCATACTTCGATTTGTGCCTTTTCCTTTAAGCTGTTGGCTTGACCTAACTATAGAAAACATTCAAACAGTATATTTAAACCAAGTTGTCCTATTTCAATAACAAGTACATATACTCAGAACCATTTTCAACACTAACAACACCATCGACATTAACCACAATACATCCTATGACATCAGTGAACACCAAAAGAACACAATACAACATCTTAAAAACATTCCCTGATATAAGACATCTCATTATTCTCATTGTATAACACCATATAACACCTGGTCACACATTACCTCATAACAGAAATATCATCAGCCATCATACACTTTTTATTTTCTAATATCCCCATACAAAACACCATACGAGATCCAATCATATACAACACCAGATATACCCCCATTTTATACTAAAAACACCATCACCATCACCATCATCTTCATAAATTATCAGAAACCTCTGTTTTAGATAACCACCCAACATCAATGTAAAAAAACACTATTCGACAAATCCGAAATCACCATTATCATCAATACAGTTTACAGATTCCTAGATTTTTTATATTAACACCACTAAATCAGTTAGTTTAGGATTAGCCTTTAAGAACATCATGTTATATCCCCAAATCATCCAAAAAAAAGACGAACCTTTCTGTTTTTCAACTAGGGTTTTTTATTTTTCTTCGCTGGCGTATTTTTCCTGTCAGTTGTAGTGCTCTTCCGAGCCATATTTGAAGCTTCATTTATCTTCTTCATCCTGCTTCCCAATATGTTCTTCTACAATTCTAAACAAAATACGGAACAGAAAACACAATGAAACTTGAACGAGATAACTATGAGTACAATACTCTGCTTTTAAAGGTTGATTTGTTTTGAAATCCGATCAAATCTTTGCTGAAGAACACCTTGATTTTTCGAGCGGAATAATCGCAATTGTGGAGGGTTGGAGTTATATGAGATATGCTTATCAATTTAAATTAGGGTGAAAGCCCTATAATACCCTAAATAGTCAAATCAGTCATAATATTTCATAAAACTATTTACAAGATTGCTATCAAGATCTCAACCATTATATTAAAGATCTAATGGTTTACATTCTTTCTTACCCTTCTCACAAAACACACTTTTTTACAATAACCCCGCCCCATACAGGTTTATATATGAAAGGGAAAATAGCGAAAATAGCCTATGACCGGTGAAAATTTCCAAAATAGGCAACGGAAACAACTTAGGAGCCTTTTCACGGAAAAACATGGCATTGAAACGTCTTAAAAAAGTCTTTTCAACCCAACCAACTGTGCTCCGCCACGTGTTAACAAAAAATGATTGTAAAGACTTAGAGCCGTTTCAGCCTTTTTATAGAGGCTTAAAGTCGTTTCAACCTTTTTGTAGAGGCTTAGAGCCGTTTCAGCCTTATTTATTAATTTTTTTCAACATTTGTATATTTCTATTTCTAGTATTTTAATATTTAAAACGAACATAAATTGAACTACAATAAAAGTTGAAAAAGAAATTTAGAAAAAGATTTGAGCTTTTTAATAATAGATTCTTAATTGTTTAAAAATATATTAATTAGATAAAATTATATGGAATAATAGTTCGAAAGACAAAAACTGTAAAATAATATCAAAAGAAATAAGTTATTGGATTTGCTTGTCTTTTAAAGTGGGTTATGCCACAGGTAAATACCATACTTATTTTATAGAATATTATTTTATAGTTTTTGTCTCTCAAACTATTATTCTATTTAATTTTATTTAATTAATATATTTTTACATAATTAAGAATCTACTATTAAAAAGCTTAAGCCTTTTATAAATTTCTTTCCAACTTTTATTGTAGATTAATTGATGTTTGTTTTAAATATTAAAAATACTAGAAATATACAAATGTTGAAAAAAAATTAATAAATGAGTCTGAAACGGCTCTAAGCATTTATAAAAAGGCTGAAACGGCTCTAAGGCTCTAAAAAATGGCTGAAACGACTCTAAGCCTTTACAATCATTTTTTACACGTGGCGGAGCGCAGTTGGTTGGGTTGAAAAAGCTTTTTTTAAGATGTTTCAACGCCATGTTTTTTGTAAAAAGGCTCTCTAAGCCGTTTCCGTTGGCTATTTTGGAAATTTGACTGGTTAAAGGCTATTTTTACTATTTTCCATATATGATATAGAGGTAGCATTCGGTACAAATTGGGGATAATGTGCGAAGACTTGAGAAACTATTACGCTATATAGAAATTGTTGAGTAAAATAATTACTCTATTCGTACTATTCGCATGGTAAAAAAATGTTTGCGTTTGATCCAATCGGTGTATAGAATGATATGTTTTACGACCTCATCCTGAAAGCCTTATGACATGCTTGGCTGGGAAGGGTTCATTGAATGAAAAGAGACCTTTCGTCTTCTAGTTTGTTCGGAAAATATATGGTTCTGCAAGATTTGGGATCTTTGGTTGCTTGTTACTTATTTATCGTTATCTACTGTCCTTGTGAACCATGTGACAGTTAGAGGTTGCAAAGAATAAGGTTGATCTGTTTTGAAATCCGATCAAATCTTTGCTGAAGAACACCCTGATTTTCGAGCGGAATAATCGCAATTGTGGAGGGTTGGAGTTATATGAGATATGCTTATCAATTTAAATTAGGGTGAAAGCCCTATAATACCCTAAATAGTCAAATCAGTCATAATATTTCATAAAACTATTTACAAGATTGCTATCAAGATCTCAACCATTATATTAAAGATCTAATGGTTTACATTCTTTCTTACCCTTCTCACAAAACACACTTTTTTTACAATAACCCCGCCCCATACAGGTTTATATATGAAAGGGAAAATAGCGAAAATAGCCTATGACCGGTGAAAATTTCCAAAATAGGCAACGGAAACAACTTGGAGCCTTTTCACGGAAAAACATGGCATTGAAACGTCTTAAAAAAGTCTTTTCAACCCAACCAACTGTGCTCCGCCACGTGTTAACAAAAAATGATTGTAAAGACTTAGAGCCGTTTCAGCCTTTTTATAGAGGCTTAAAGTCGTTTCAACCTTTTTGTAGAGGCTTAGAGCCGTTTCAAGCCTTATTTATTAATTTTTTTCAACATTTGTATATTTCTATTTCTAGTATTTTAATATTTAAAACGAACATAAATTGAACTACAATAAAAGTTGAAAAAGAAATTTAGAAAAAGATTTGAGCTTTTTAATAATAGATTCTTAATTGTTTAAAAATATATTAATTAGATAAAATTATATGGAATAATAGTTCGAAAGACAAAAACTGTAAAATAATATCAAAAGAAATAAGTTATTGGATTTGCTTGTCTTTTAAAGTGGGTTATGCCACAGGTAAATACCATACTTATTTTATAGAATATTATTTTATAGTTTTTGTCTCTCAAACTATTATTCATTTAATTTTATTTAATTAATATATTTTTACATAATTAAGAATCTACTATTAAAAAGCTTAAGCCTTTTTATAAATTTCTTTTCCAACTTTTATTGTAGATTAATTGATGTTTGTTTTAAATATTAAAAATACTAGAAATATACAAATGTTGAAAAAAAATTAATAAATGAGTCTGAAACGGCTCTAAGCATTTATAAAAAGGCTGAAACGGCTCTAAGGCTCTAAAAAAGGCTGAAACGACTCTAAGCCTTTACAATCATTTTTTACACGTGGTGGAGCGCAGTTGGTTGGGTTGAAAAAGCTTTTTTTAAGATGTTTCAACGCCATGTTTTTTGTAAAAAGGCTCTCATAAGCCGTTTCCGTTGGCTATTTTGGAAATTTTGACTGGTTAAAGGCTATTTTTACTATTTTCCATATATGATATAGAGGTAGCATTCGGTACAAATTGGGGATAATGTGCGAAGACTTGAGAAACTATTACGCTATATAGAAATTGTTGAGTAATATAATTACTCTATTCGTACTATTCGCATGGTAAAAAAATGTTTGCGTTTGATCCAATCGGTGTATAGAATGATATGTTTTACGACCTCATCCTGAAAGCCTTATGACATGCTTGGCTGGGAAGGGTTCATTGAATGAAAAGAGACCTTTCGTCTTCTAGTTTGTTCGGAAAATATATGGTTCTGCAAGATTTGGGATCTTTGGTTGCTTGTTACTTATTTATCGTTATCTACTGTCCTTGTGAACCATGTGACAGTTAGAGGTTGCAAAGAATAAGGTTGATCTGTTTTGAAATCCGATCAAATCTTTGCTGAAGAACACCCTGATTTTTCGAGCGGAATAATCGCAATTGTGGAGGGTTGGAGTTATATGAGATATGCTTATCAATTTAAATTAGGGTGAAAGCCCTATAATACCCCTAAATAGTCAAATCAGTCATAATATTTCATAAAACTATTTACAAGATTGCTATCAAGATCTCAACCATTATATTAAAGATCTAATGGTTTACATTCTTTCTTACCCTTCTCACAAAACACACTTTTTTTACAATAACCCCGCCCCATACAGGTTTATATATGAAAGGGAAAATAGCGAAAATAGCCTATGACCGGTGAAAATTTCCAAAATAGGCAACGGAAACAACTTGGGAGCCTTTTCACGGAAAAACATGGCATTGAAACGTCTTAAAAAAGTCTTTTCAACCCAACCAACTGTGCTCCGCCACGTGTTAACAAAAAATGATTGTAAGACTTAGAGCCGTTTCAAGCCTTTTTGTAGAGGCTTAAAGTCGTTTCAAAACCTTTTTGTAGAGGCTTAGAGCCGTTTCAGCCTTATTTATTAATTTTTTTCAACATTTGTATATTTCTATTTCTAGTATTTTAATATTTAAAACGAACATAAATTGAACTACAATAAAAGTTGAAAAAGAAATTTAGAAAAAGATTTGAGCTTTTTAATAATAGATTCTTAATTGTTTAAAAATATATTAATTAGATAAAATTATATGGAATAATAGTTCGAAAGACAAAAACTGTAAAATAATATCAAAAGAAATAAGTTATTGGATTTGCTTGTCTTTTAAAGTGGGTTATGCCACAGGTAAATACCATACTTATTTTATAGAATATTATTTTATAGTTTTTGTCTCTCAAACTATTATTCCATTTAATTTTATTTAATTAATATATTTTTACATAATTAAGAATCTACTATTAAAAAGCTTAAGCCTTTTTATAAATTTCTTTTCCAACTTTTATTGTAGATTAATTGATGTTTGTTTTAAATATTAAAAATACTAGAAATATACAAATGTTGAAAAAAAATTAATAAATGAGTCTGAAACGGCTCTAAGCATTTATAAAAAGGCTGAAACGGCTCTAAGGCTCTAAAAGGCTGAAACGACTCTAAGCCTTTACAATCATTTTTACACGTGGTGGAGCGCAGTTGGTTGGGTTGAAAAAGCTTTTTTTAAGATGTTTCAACGCCATGTTTTTTGTAAAAAGGCTCTATAAGCCGTTTCCGTTGGCTATTTTGGAAATTTTGACTGGTTAAAGGCTATTTTTACTATTTTCCATATATGATATAGAGGTAGCATTCGGTACAAATTGGGGATAATGTGCGAAGACTTGAGAAACTATTACGCTATATAGAAATTGTTGAGTATATATAATTACTCTATTCGTACTATTCGCATGGTAAAAAAATGTTTGCGTTTGATCCAATCGGTGTATAGAATGATATGTTTTACGACCTCATCCTGAAAGCCTTATGACATGCTTGGCTGGGAAGGGTTCATTGAAGAAAAGAGACCTTTCGTCTTCTAGTTTGTTCGGAAAATATATGGTTCTGCAAGATTTGGGATCTTTGGTTGCTTGTTACTTATTTATCGTTATCTACTGTCCTTGTGAACCATGTGACAGTTAGAGGTTGCAAAGAATAAGGTTGATCTGTTTTGAAATCCGATCAAATCTTTGCTGAAGAACACCCTGATTTTTCGAGCGGAATAATCGCAATTGTGGAGGGTTGGAGTTATATGAGATATGCTTATCAATTTAAATTAGGGTGAAAGCCCTATAATACCCCTAAATAGTCAAATCAGTCATAATATTTCATAAAACTATTTACAAGATTGCTATCAAGATCTCAACCATTATATTAAAGATCTAATGGTTTACATTCTTTCTTACCCTTCTCACAAAACACACTTTTTTACAATAACCCCACCCCCATACAGGTTTATATATGAAAGGAAAATAGCGAAAATAGCCTATGACCGTGAAAATTTCCAAAATAGGCAACGGAAACAACTTGGGAGCCTTTTCACGGAAAAACATGGCATTGAAACGTCTTAAAAAAGTCTTTTCAACCCAACCAACTGTGCTCCGCCACGTGTTAACAAAAAATGATTGTAAAGACTTAGAGCCGTTTCAGCCTTTTTGTAGAGGCTTAAAGTCGTTTTCAACCTTTTTGTAGAGGCTTAGAGCCGTTTCATCAGCCTTATTTATTAATTTTTTTCAACATTTGTATATTTCTATTTCTAGTATTTTAATATTTAAAACGAACATAAATTGAACTACAATAAAAGTTGAAAAAGAAATTTAGAAAAAGATTTGAGCTTTTTAATAATAGATTCTTAATTGTTTAAAAATATATTAATTAGATAAAATTATATGGAATAATAGTTCGAAAGACAAAAACTGTAAAATAATATCAAAAGAAATAAGTTATTGGATTTGCTTGTCTTTTAAAGTGGGTTATGCCACAGGTAAATACATACTTATTTTATAGAATATTATTTTATAGTTTTTGTCTCTCAAACTATTATTCCATTTAATTTTATTTAATTAATATATTTTTACATAATTAAGAATCTACTATTAAAAAGCTTAAGCCTTTTATAAATTTCTTTTCCAACTTTTATTGTAGATTAATTGATGTTTGTTTTAAATATTAAAAATACTAGAAATATACAAATGTTGAAAAAAAATTAATAAATGAGTCTGAAACGGCTCTAAGCATTTATAAAAAGGCTGAAACAGGCTCTAAGGCTCTAAAAAAGGCTGAAACGACTCTAAGCCTTTACAATCATTTTTTACACGTGGCGGAGCGCAGTTGGTTGGGTTGAAAAAGCTTTTTTTAAGATGTTTCAACGCCATGTTTTTTGTAAAAAGGCTCTCTAAAGCCGTTTCCGTTGGCTATTTTGGAAATTTTGACTGGTTAAAGGCTATTTTTACTATTTTCCATATATGATATAGAGGTAGCATTCGGTACAAATTGGGGATAATGTGCGAAGACTTGAGAAACTATTACGCTATATAGAAATTGTTGAGTAATATAATTACTCTATTCGTACTATTCGCATGGTAAAAAAATGTTTGCGTTTGATCCAATCGGTGTATAGAATGATATGTTTTACGACCTCATCCTGAAAGCCTTATGACATGCTTGGCTGGGAAGGGTTCATTGAATGAAAAGAGACCTTTCGTCTTCTAGTTTGTTCGGAAAATATATGGTTCTGCAAGATTTGGGATCTTTGGTTGCTTGTTACTTATTTATCGTTATCTACTGTCCTTGTGAACCATGTGACAGTTAGAGGTTGCAAAGAATAAGGTTGATTTGTTTTGAAATCCGATCAAATCTTTGCTGAAGAACACCCTGATTTTTCGAGCGGAATAATCGCAATTGTGGAGGGTTGGAGTTATATGAGATATGCTTATCAATTTAAATTAGGGTGAAAGCCCTATAATACCCCTAAATAGTCAAATCAGTCATAATATTTCATAAAACTATTTACAAGATTGCTATCAAGATCTCAACCATTATATTAAAGATCTAATAGTTTACATTCTTTCTTACCCTTCTCACAAAACACACTTTTTTACAATAACCCCACCCCATACAGGTTTATATATGAAAGGGAAAATAGCGAAAATAGCCTATGACCGGTGAAAATTTCCAAAATAGGCAACGGAAACAACTTGGGAGCCTTTTCACGGAAAAACATGGCATTGAAACGTCTTAAAAAAGTCTTTTCAACCCAACCAACTGTGCTCCGCCACGTGTTAACAAAAAATGATTGTAAAGACTTAGAGCCGTTTCAGCCTTTTTGTAGAGGCTTAAAGTCGTTTCAACCTTTTTGTAGAGGCTTAGAGCCGTTTCAGCCTTATTTATTAATTTTTTTCAACATTTGTATATTCTATTTCTAGTATTTTAATATTTAAAACGAACATAAATTGAACTACAATAAAAGTTGAAAAAGAAATTTAGAAAAAGATTTGAGCTTTTTAATAATAGATTCTTAATTGTTTAAAAATATATTAATTAGATAAAATTATATGGAATAATAGTTCGAAAGACAAAAACTGTAAAATAATATCAAAAGAAATAAGTTATTGGATTTGCTTGTCTTTTAAAGTGGGTTATGCCACAGGTAAATATCATAACTTATTTTATCGAATATTATTTTATAGTTTTTGTCTCTCAAACTATTATTCCATTTAATTTTATTTAATTAATATATTTTTACATAATTAAGAATCTACTATTAAAAAGCTTAAGCCTTTTTATAAATTTCTTTTCCAACTTTTATTGTAGATTAATTGATGTTTGTTTTAAATATTAAAAATACTAGAAATATACAAATGTTGAAAAAAAATTAATAAATGAGTCTGAAACGGCTCTAAGCATTTATAAAAAGGCTGAAACAGCTCTAAGGCTCTAAAAAAGGCTGAAACGACTCTAAGCCTTTACAATCATTTTTTACACATGGCGGAGCGCAGTTGGTTGGGTTGAAAAAGCTTTTTTTAAGATGTTTCAACGCCATGTTTTTTGTAAAAAGGCTCTCTAAGCCGTTTCCGTTGGCTATTTTGGAAATTTTGACTGGTTAAAGGCTATTTTTACTATTTTCCATATATGAAATAGAGGTAGCATTCGGTACAAATTGGGGTTAATGTGCGAAGACTTGAGAAACTATTACGCTATATAGAAATTGTTGAGTAATATAATTACTCTATTCGTACTATTCGCATGGTAAAAAAATGTTTGCGTTTGATCCAATCGGTGTATAGAATGATATGTTTTACGACCTCATCCTGAAAGCCTTATGACATGCTTGGCTGGGAAGGGTTCATTGAATGAAAAGAGACCTTTCGTCTTCTAGTTTGTTCGGAAAATATATGGTTCTGCAAGATTTGGGATCTTTGGTTGCTTCTTACTTATTTATCGTTATCTACTGTCCTTGTGAACCATGTGACCAAAAAGGAAAATATCATTACCATGGACCATCAGGCAATGTGTTGAACGTGATACTTGAAAGCTAAAAGTAGAGGGACCCATAAAAAATTATTGGAGTAGAATGAACCATCTAGTTTCTGTGTGTACAAATCTGCAAATTAACAATTCAGAAAATATGGTTAAAGGTATAAAATAATAAGCTTATTTTATTTTATATCGAGACCATGGCATGCATGTGCTTCTTTTATATCGAGACCATGAATGGTGCTATTATTATTATTATCATCATCATCATCATCATCATCATCATCATCATCATCATCATCATCATCATCATCATCATCATCATCATCATCATCATCATCATCATCATCATCATCATCATCATCATCATCATCATCATCATCATCATCATCATCATCATCATCATCATCATCATCATCATCATCATCATCATCATCATCATCATCATCATCATCATCATCATCATCATCATCACATCATCATCATCATCATCATCATCATCATCATCATCATCATCATCATCATCATCATCATCATCATCATTATCATCATCATTATTATTATTATCATCATCATCATTATCATCATTATTATTATTATTATTATTATTATTATTATCATCATCATCATCATCATCATTATTATTATTATTATTATTATTATTATTATTATCATTATCATTATCATTATCATTATCATAATCATTATTTCATTTTAAAATTCCTTTAAGAGGAGAATTCGAGTTGAAAAACATTTGTTCAAATTTCATCAAATTTATGAATTTAAGAATCCTTCATCCTAGTGCCCCCTGACAATATGTGTTTAGATAGGTTATAAGTAGTGATAGTCATTGCTTGCCTTAAATAGCAAATAGTATTATTGTGTCGTAATATTGTACTCAAAATTACAAGGGATGATGTGGGTCCATTTTGCACTTGTGAGTTTTGTCAACAAAATGTACGTTAGCTGATAATGCGTTGATTTGCAAATGCATGTTTGCTTACGACATGATCTTAAGCCTAAATTCATGGGTTTAAAAAATGTTAAACGAGCGATCGTAGTAGATGCATGCCAAAAACTGAATTGTATCATGGCTATAAACGTAACGGTTATATGATATGACTACAGGGGTATACTATATGTGGAAAGATAACTTCAAATCCATGATTTTGTTTTTTCACTTTCTTATTAATCCTTATGAGTTACATGCTATAAGAACGATACTATCTCTTTCACTTACATATTTTCTCAAATGTATAATCTTGTTCTTTGTCATCTTTTACCTTATTCTAAAAACATGCTTTATAATTCAATCACAACATCAAGTTTGAAACTATAAACTTCTTAATCAAGTGATTAACGAGTTAAATAATTAAAATAAAAGTACTATAATAAACAATATATTTGTATTTATACTTGTTGTACCCTTAGCTTTGAGAGTTTTTTTTTTATAAAAAATGAGTTTTTTCCTTTCTAACTTTAAAGTTTTAATCTTTGACAATTTAAGTTTAAAATTTCAATCTTTGGTATATAACCTCTTTGATTAATTTTATTTTTCACTTCTAATTCAAAAGTTTTCATCCTTTAAATTTAACCAATTTGATTCTTTTACTTTTAATTCAAAGTTTTTCATCTTTTACAATTTAACAACACTTTTTTTAATTTCCACTTTAGTCCCTTATACTTTTCATCTTCAAAGTTTTTTGTTTAACGTTTCGTTCTAAATTTTCCGAGTTAACACGCAACGTGCGTGTGGGATTTAACCTTTTTCATCTATATTTTCCTGTTTGGAAGGCTTGTTGCAGTGCGTCTATTTTCCCCGTTCCATAAGCCTGTCGCAACGCACGGGTCAAATATCGAATTAGTTATTTTTTCTATGTTTTACATACCGACTCACGGTCATCTAAGAAACATTTGTCTTTCATCTAATATGATGTATAACTAACGAATCACCAACCACATTGAGACGGGTGGTAATTCCAGTTTACAAAATTTTAAATTGCATAAAAAATAATCTAGCGCTCCAAGGGACTAGACATTTCCTTGTACGACGAGGATTGAAATTGGTGTTTTCAGTTTCCTCTATAAAGTTATTGAAACGGATTTAAAATGTTTCTTGTCAAGTAAGGTGAATGAAGTGGTTAATGCAAATATAAACACATTCGCTCTTCGAATAGTTCAAAACTAAAGAATGAAAATGACGACGTCCATTCGTCGTACTAGATCATGAATCTAATACGCTTAATAACCTAAGTATAATCCTTTATATTGCGACGGACCTATCTGTAAAGCCCGTCCCTTGAAAACGTTAAAACTTCATAAAACTTAAACCTTTACATTATAAGGTGAAATTTTGACCAAAATACCTCCGACGCGAATTTGTACAAAACAAACATAAATATTAATTACAAAGAGTTTTTAACTACATAACGATTCCCAAAATACAAACTTTAAGGTTATGCATAAAAGATATACATAGGTGACTAAGAAAACGAAGTTTATATTCCAAAAGTATTTGTTTTGACCCGTTAATTCATCAAAGCTTGAACCGAAAACGTGTCAAGGGCAAGTAGTGTGTTCGTTCCGAGCGAGGCGCAACATAAAGTAGAAGTTTTACCTAAACATCACAACAAGTTCGATTAACATTTAGTGTTAATTCAAGTAATGACTAATAATAAATTTAAATAATCATTCTATCATCACATACCTTAACCTTAAAATATTTGCTTGACTTAAACAACATTAAGTTGTCGACCCATTCATATTGATTCAACTCATAATCATTCTTAAACCTGTCCCGTTCTTATTCGGATGGCCCGTTCTATGTAGTTAACACGAATCCATTCTCTTACTTTTACATTCTTATCTGGTTGACCCGTTCTATACAAGTCTACACGAATCCATTCCTTTGCTTTTACATTCTTATCCGGTTGACCCGTTCTATACAAGTCAACACGAATCCAGTCCTTTTCTTTTACATTCTTATCTGGTTGACCTGTTCTATACAAGTCAACACGAATCCATTCCTTTGCTTTTACATTCTTATTCGATTGACCCGTTCTGGTCAAAATCATAGTCTTTCTCTAATATAACATTCCAAATATTTGACTCATTTATATTGAGTCATTAACAACAATTCTTCCCTAACATGACATTCTATTCGATAAACTTAATTTCATTAAAACAATAGAAAAATCATTCCTTCAAATATTAGAATAAAAGTAGTACTACTATTAGCTTGAGTTCGATAAGTAACATACCTCGGTCTTGGCTTCCTTGTCGTTTCGTGTTGTCCAAACCTTCTTCCTTTATCCCTATACATCGATGTTTATATTTAGTTTTCAATTCTATACTTACTACTCATTCATTCTTGAGGAAGGTGTTGCAAAACGCGACCTATGTATCATCATATACTAAATTCATAAATCTTTATATAGGGTTCGAAATCAAATCAAAAAATTCCTAGTTAAGGCATTGCATAACACTTGGTGAGCGTATCATCAACAAAGCATTATCTACAAGTATTCAAAACATATTTCTACTAGTTAACATCATAGATCATCATAATCCATTGAATTCACCAAATTCTTAATCCTCAACAATTATCTAGTAATCTCTAACATCTACAAACTTATACTTTAACATTACCTCTATGATTACTTCCACATAATCATCACATCATCATTTCAAGTGGGTTTTCAATATAAACCTTCAAAGGGGGAATTTCAAGCATAATTCTTATTCTATGTTGTGATTCTAACTTACATTCAAACTAATTTCACATAGATTTATGGATTGAATTCAATCCACTTTCTACAAAATCACTCAAATCATGAAATTCAACTTACCTTATGTTAAAAACTCTTGGATGATAATGAATTGGTGTTCATGCATCAATTTTAGCTTCAATTCTCTTTCAATTTGCAGGATTGTGATGAAACAAGTGTTTCCCCCTTGTTTTTCTTGGCTCTGGTCGAACATACACAAGTGTTAAAGAGTGTGTGTTTTTTTTATTTTTGTTTTCATTATATAAGTCCATTTTTCTTACATCCTCTATTTATCCCCTCAAATTTGCCACTTATGATGTTCTTATATGTTAATTTCTTTATTCTTATAATAGTTATTTTCCTAATTATGACGACCATTCTTTGTTACCAATTTCATGTTAATACATATACTCTGAAAATCTTTTATTTGATTCGGGATGCTAGTTATTATATCTCATTCTAAGTCATGACCGTATAAATTTAAAACATGAGAAATTCGGAGGGTTACAAATCTACCCTCCTAAAGGAAGGTTTCGTCCCCGAAACCTAAATACGTACCAAACAATTATCGGTAGTGTTCACGCATTTCATCCTCCGCTTCCCAAGTAAGATCTGATCCTTTTCGATGTTGCCACTGAACCAAAAATTGTCTAATGGACTTGTTGCGAAGGTGTTTCACTTTATTATCCTTTATAGCCACTGGTCTCTCGACATAACTCAAATTTTTATTCAATTCGATATCATCAAGAGGCACATAAGCGGTCTCATCCACGAGACACTTTCTTAATTGTGACACATGAAATGTGTCATGAATTCCATCTAACGCCGATGGTAATTCCAACCGATGTAACGAGGACCAAGTTTTCCTCGTCTACGAAACCGAATAATTCCCTTCCATGGTGAAACTTTTAGTAGTACGTGGTCTCCTACTTGGAACTCAATGGGTCGTCTTCTTTGATCCGCATAGACTTTCTGTCGGTTTTGAGCCGCCTTCAATCGTGCCCGTATTATATCAATCCTCTCATTAGTTTGGGCCACTACGTCTTTGGGCGCAACATCTCTTTGTCCTACTTCTCCCCAACATACACGAGTTCTACATTTTCTCCCATACAACCTCTCGTATGGTGCCATTTGAATGCTATTATGATAACTATTATTGTAGGCGAATTCAACTAATGGCAAATGGTCATCCCAGTTTCCCCCAAAGTCTAAGACACATGCTCTCAACATATCCACAAGTGTTTGAATAGTCCTTTCGGATTGTCCATCCGTTTGTGGATGGTAAGCTATACTAAAATGGAGTTTCGTTCCCATTTGTTCATGGAATTTTTGCCAGAAACGTGATGTGAATCTAGTGTCTCAATCCGACACAATGGAGACGGGTACCCCGCAACGAGCTACAATTTCATTCGTAAAAACCTCTTGCATCCTTGCTGACGAATAGCCCTCTTTGATAGGTAGGAAGTGGGCACTCTTGGTGAGCCGATCCACAATTACCCATATGGCACCGTGCCCTTTTTGGGTTTTGGGAAGCTTAATCCCTAAATCCATTGTCACGTCTTCACATTTCCACATCGAAATTTCTAAGGGTTGTAATTCTCAGAACGGCTTCTGATGTTCTACTTTCACTAGTGAACATGTTAAACATTTAGCGACGTATTTAACGATGCTCGTTTCATTCCCGACCACTAGTAATTCTTCTTTAAATCTCGATACATTTTCGTTGCTCCTGGATGTATCGAGTATCGTGATTTATGAGCTTCTTCGAGTAATATCGCCTTTACTTCACATAAACAAGGAATCCAGATCCACCCAAACTGTGTTTTGATTCCACTTGCATTTTGCTCTAATTTATCCACAATCCCTTTTGTCCTTTCCTTCTTGGGAGCTTTCATGTTTAATGACTTGATTTAAGCTTCTCTTATCATCCCAAGGAGATGAGGCGTAACAATCATTCTCATAGACTTTACCCGAATTGGGGGTGGATGTTCCTTTCGGCTAAGGGCATCAACCACTACATTTACTTTGCCCGGATGGTAAAGGATTTCACAATCACAGTACTTAATCAGTTCTAGCCACCTTCATTGTCTCATGTTGAGATCTTTTTGTTCGAAGAAGTACTTGAGACTTTTATGGTCCGAGTATATGGTGCACTTTGTCCCATATAAATAGTGTCGCCATAGTTTTAAGGCGAACACAACAGCGGCCAATTTTAGATCATGCATTGGGTAATTTTCTTCATGTGGTTTGAGCTGTCTTAAGGCGTATGCTATAACTTTACCTCGTTGCAATAAAACACCTCCGAACCCCTGAGGTAAGGCGTCCGTGTACACAATTAAATCTTTTGTCCCATCTGGTAGAGTTAACACTGGTAAATTAGACAGTCTCTCCTTGAGAACTTGAAATGCCTTTTCTTGTTCGGGTCCCCAGACAAACTTCTCACTTTTCTTTGTTAACTTAGTCATGGGTAGGCCTAATTTGGAGAAATCTTGAATAAATATTCGGTAGTAGCCCGCTAATCCCAGAAAATTTCTTACTTCGTTTGGATTCTTTGGAGGAATCCATTTCATGACTGCTTCCACCTTTGATGGATCCACTAAAACACTATCTTTGTTAATCACATGGCTAAGAAATTGCACTTCTCTTAGCCAAAAGGCACACTTAGAGACTTCGCATATAACTATTCCTTACGGAGAATTTCTAATACTTCACGCAAACGGTTTGCATGATCGACCTTGCTTCGGGAATATACTGAGATGTCATCTATAAGCACTATTACAGACTTATCTAGCATGGGTCGGCATACCCGATTCATAAGGTCCATAAACGAAGCCGGCGCATTAGTTAGCGCAAAAGACATTACTAGGAACTCGTAATGTTCGTATCGAGTTCTGAACGCAGTTTTTGCCCCCGTACTCGTAATTGATGATATCCCGAGCGCAAGTCAATTTTTGAGAACCAACTTGCCCCTTGCAGTTGGTCAAATAGATCATCAATTCGAGGTACAGGATATCGATTCTTAACCGTTAATTTGTTTAATTCTCTATAGTCGATGCATATGCGCATCGAACCATCTTTCTTTTTGACAAATAATATGGGGGCTCCCCAAGGTGACATGTTCGGGCGTATGAAGCCCTTATCGAGCAATTCTTGTATCTGGGTCATTAACTCCTGCATGTCTGTAGGAGCCAATCTATAGGGAGCCTTAGCCACCGGTTTAGCACCTGGGTTTAATTCGATGCAAAACTCTACGTCTCGTTCGGGTGGGAGACCCAGTAATTGATCCAGAAACACATCCGGGTACTTATTTACAATTTCAACATCATCAACTTTTGGTGCGTCCTTAGTGGTATCTACTACGTAAACTAGAAACGACTTGCCTCCATTTTGTACGTACTTGACTGCCTCTACAATGGTACGTAGCTTCATCTCGAGCTTTCTTTCCCCATAAACGCTTACCCATTTCCCATTTGATTATAGCACTCGTATGGTCTTAGTTTCGCATTGAATTTATGCATGGTATCGAGATAACCAATCCATGCCCACTATAAATTTGAACTCTCCCAATACCATGGGTACAAGATCTATTTCGAATTCATCGCCTTCTATAACGATTTTGCATCCCTTACATATTTCGTTCAATAAGTAGTTCTTGCTATCAGCTACTTCTACTTCTAAAGGTATAGGCATTCGTTCAATTTTAAAGGAGGGATAGCTTATAAGTTCATGTGATACAAATGACCTACTTGCCCCGGAATCGAACAACACATTTGTAGGTATTAAATTAATTAAGAAAATACCTGACACAACATTCGGAAGTGAAGTAGCTTCCTCGGTGGTAATCTGAAACATTCTTCCTTTAGCTCTCGGGGCAATATCCTTCTTCCCTTCTCTACCCCCTTTTTCCTTCAGTTTTGGGCAATCTGCCTTGACATGTCCCGGTGAGACACAGTTGAAACAAGTTCTGGTCGTGTTAGGGCATTTGTAATAAGGGTGCCCTTCTTGTCCGCAGTTGTAGCATCATTTCTTACCCAACAAACATTCTCCCGAATGAAGCTTTCCACAAGTCTTACATCGAGGAATACTACTTTTCATGTTATCCTTCTTGTTGTAATCGTGAACTTTCGATTTCTTGGACGGACTCGGATTACCACCCCTTTCTATTGTTCTCTTTTTCCCCCGTTCTATTTGACGCTTAAGTTCAATTTCTCGATCCCTTGCCCAATTGATCAGCTCATTTAGGGTTTCACACTTCGAGGGAGTGATGAACTCCCTAAATTCCGCCCTTAACATGTCATGATATCGATTAATCTTCATTCTTTTGGTCTTCATAAGGTCTTGACAAAATTTTAATTTGTCAAGAAACACATTCGTAATTTCATCGATAGACTCCTTACCTTGTCGAAGACGTAAAAACTCCTCTTGAATCCGATCAACTGCAGATTGCGGGCAATGGAACTTTAGGAAAGGTTGCTTAAACTCCTGCCATGTTGGCTCTTGAAGCTTCTCTTCTCCCAATTCCTTGCAATGGGCGTCCCACCAATCCTTTGATTGGAGTTGGAGTTGACCCGTTGCAAACATTACTTGGTCCTCTTTCTCGCACCTACTTCTTATAAACATGGCCTTCATGTTGGAAATCCATCTTTGGCATAAGATAGGATCGATTTTTCCATCATACGTTGCGGGGTTACAAGCCATGAAGTCCCTATATGTGCATCTACGGGTCCCCTTTTTATTTTGCACCCCGCTCATCCATTCTTTCAGCTCTTATATTTTGCTAGTCATGATAGCTTCTACTGTTTCCAAGACACGACTTTCTACCTCTTGTGTAACTGAGGAAGATTGGCTTGCATAACTTTTGCAACCTCCTTTGAGATTTTCTCATTCATCGCTTCTAGACGTGCCAAATCGTTATCGTTCAAATCTCTATCATCTTCCGTCTATATAGATATTATTTACTTCCGTTAGGATATTCATTCGTTAACCTTGTTTTGATCATTTGTAACGACTGTTATTATCATTCATACTTGAAATGTTCATTTCATAAAAATGATCAAAAATGGTCTAGAGTCTTCTACGTGTTCTCAATAATTCAAAAGACTTATTCTTTCCAACATTCTTATTCTTCGTCTCGAAACGTTACATTCTCAACATATCTTATCATGATTCAATTAATATTTACACCACTTCTTATAGTTAAATTTCACATTTCGGGTTTTTAATGGGTTATGGATCGTGTTTTAGGAGATTCGGAACTTGTGATGTGAAAAGAAAGTATGTTCAGCTTATGAGGGGCGTCGGCGACACCCAAACACAGCGTCGGCGACGCACCCAAGTTTGTTACGTCGGGTATTAGTTGCGTAGACAGTGGGTTTAGCCGTCGGGAGTTAGAGGCAGCGTCGGCGACGCCTAATGTGGTCGTCGGTGACGCCCCATCTGTATTGCAGACACTGTTTTATCTTATTTCAGCTCATACAACCCGTTTACAGGCTATGTTCCAACCTTAACTGATCCAAAATGTCCGTAACATTCCATAACGCTCCGTAGTCATCCCATACATTAATCCGTCATATATATATATATATATACACACACTTAATAAGTAAAAGACACAAACTTGAATGATCCCCCCGAATGAACACATTTACGCACGAGCCTTCGGTTTGAGTTCAAGCACCTCAACTCATGCTTGAATCCCTCAAACCTGGTCTCTGCTACGAACTTGTAAAGCCCGTCCCTTGAAAACGTTAAAACTTCATAAAACTTAAACCTTTGCATTATAAGGTGAAATTTTCACAAAAATACCCTCGGCGCGAATTTGTACAAAACAAAAATAAACATTAACTACAAGGAGTTTTCAACTACATGACGATTCCCAAAATGCAAACTTTAAGGTTATGCATAAAAGATATACATAAGTGACTAAAGAAAATGAAGTTTATATTCCAAAAGTATTTGTTTTAACCCGTCAATTCATCCAAGCTTGAACCGGAAACGTGTAAAAGGCAAGTAGTGTGTTCGTTCCAAGCGAGGCGCAGCATTAAGTAGAAGTTTTACCTAAACATCACAACAAGTTCGATTAACATTTTGTGTTAATTTAAGTAATGACAATAAATTTAAACAATCATTCTATCATCACATATTTTAACTTTAAAATATTTGCTTGACTTAAACAACATTAAGTTGTCGACCCATTCACATTGATTCAACTCATAATCATTCTTAAACTATTCCCATTCTTATTCGGATAGCCCGTTCTAAACAAGTCAACACGAATCCATTCTCTTACTTTTACATTCTTATCCGGTTGACCCGTTCTATACAAGTCAACACGAATCCATTCCTTTGCTTTTACATTCTTATCCGGTTGACCCGTTCTATACAAGTCAACACGAATCCATTCCTTTGCTTTTACATTCTTATTCGATTGACCCGTTATGGTCAAAATCATAGTCTATCTCTAATATAACATTCCAAATATTTGACTCATTTATATTGAGTCATTAACAACAATTCTTCCCTAGCATGACATTTTATTCGATAAACTTAATTTCATTAAAACGATAGTAAAATCATTCCTTCAAATATTAGAATAAAAGTACTACTACTATTAGTTTAAGTTCGATAAGTAACATACCTCGGTCTTGGCTTCCTTGTCGTTTCGTGATGTCCGAACCTTCTTCCTTTATCCCTATACATCGATATTTATATTTAGATTTCAATTCCATACTTACTACTCATTCATTCTTGAGGAAGGTGTTGCAAAACGCGACATATGTATCATTATATACTAAATTCATAATCTTTATATAGGGTTCGAAATCAAATCACAAAATTCCTAGTTAAGGCATTGCATCAAACACTTGGTGAGCGTATCATCAACAAAGCATAATGTACAAGTATTCAAAACATATTTCTACTAGTTAACATCATAGATCATCATAATCCATTGAATTCACCAAATTCCCAATCCTCAACAATTATCTAGTAATTTCTAACATCTACAAACTTATACTTTAACATTACCTCTATGATTACTTCCACATAATCATCACATTATCATTTAAAGTGGGTTTTCAATATAAACCTTCAAAGGGGGCAAATTCAAGCATAATTCTTATTCTATAGTGTGATTCTAACTTATGTTCATACAAATTTCACATAAATTTATGGATTGAATTCAATCCACTTTCTACAAAATCACTCAAATCATGAAATTCAACTTACATTATGTTAAAAACTCTTGGATGATAATGAATTTGTGTTCTCTTTCAATTTGCAGAATTTTGATGAAACAAGGGTTTACCCCCTTGTTTTTCTTGGGTCTGGTCGAACACACACATGTGTTAAAGAGTGTGTGTGTTTTTTTTATTTTTATTTCATTATATAAGTCCATTTTTCTTACATCCTCTATTTAACCTCTCAAGTTTACCTCTTATGATGTTCTTACATGTTAATTTCTTTATTCTTTTAATAGTTATTTTCCTAATTATGACAACCATTCTTTGTTACCAATTTCATGTTAATACACATACTCTAAAAATATTTTATTTGATTCGGGATGCTAGTTATTATATCTCATTCTAAGTCATGACCGTATAAATTTAAAGTATGAGCAATTCGGGGCGTTACACTGTCAAACGGGGAAAATTAGATGACATAAAAACGTTTAACCGCACACGCATGTTGCGCCATGTTAACTTGCAAAACATAGAACGAAGCGTAAAACAAAATGTAAAAAAACGTTACATATTTGCATCATGTTAAGTCACAAAATTTAGAACAAAACGTAAAATGAATTTTTTGCGAAATATAAAAATTATAGGAGATTGAAGTTGAAAGTAAAAAAAATATTGTAAGGTTAAACTAAAAAAGATGAAAACTTTTGATTAAAGTTAAAATGTCAATTAACTTTGGGACTAAAGGTGTAATACCATATTTCTTTTTTGAAAACTACCCTATGCATAGAGTACAACACATCTATACATTAATATGTTGATAATTTATAGTAGGTAATTATGTTTGACATTATTATTTTTTAAATCTTCACCATAAAATTGAGTATTTTATTTCTTTTGTTTGAGTGTAGTCTTGCTATAATTTAAAAATATCGACTTTATTTTAAGTCGGTATATTGTGCGTATATCATTCTTGTTATGCATATGTGCAATATTTATATATAGGTTGCATTATTATCATATAAGATGTGTGTGATTATAATATGACTTACGTAAATATGAGTATAAGTTAGGTTATTATAAGTAGATGTTGCATGATTACCAAAAAAAATTACTTTTCTTTTTTCTAATTTATAATATATTCAAACCATTAGATTCTAACATAGTAAGTATACAGGGTAAACTGTTAAAATGGTTATTAAGCTTTGGTTACTTTTGACACTTTAATTCAAAACTTAAACATTTTGAATATGTTTCTCTCCGTTTTTATTTTTTTGTCATTTTAATTCAAAATCAAAATCTGGTTAGATTTTTCAGTTAACATCCAGTTTTTTTTGGTCTTTTTTCTCCCGTTTAATGAAGCGCAAATGGTCTTTTAATGTTTTATTATAACAAATTAAAAAAATCTAACCATATTGCCCTTCGTTAAAAGTGAGGAAAAATACAAAAAATGTTGGATTTAACTGAAAAATGTGACCATATTTTGATTTTTTATGAAAATTACAACAAAATTCAAACCACAAGGACACAAATTTAAAAGATTTAAGTTTTAGACTAAAGTTAAAAAAAGTGACTAAACCTCATATACTATTTTGAAAGTTTACTCAAAGTATAAAATTTGCTACTTACACCTTAAATATCTCTCTAAAATCGTTATCAAATATCAGATATGGGATGGATCAGGATGCGCACATTGTCCTCTCAAAATAAAGCCTCCAAATGATCCCTTATCTTTACAACTCATGCCTCGTTGCAAGTATCCCACGGTCAACAACCAAACAAACCTGTCTACAATCGATCGGTTTCACTGAAAATAATGCTTATGTTGTCTCTGCTCCATTATTCCTACGAATGGACCACTTTTAATGCTAATATTTATGGTATTTAAAAGACATGTAAGTTTCTTAATATTTAATATTAATATACAGCATTTGTCACATGTTAAATTCCCTGAATGACACATTCTTCATAATAAAAGAAACATGTCTGGTTCCTTTGCAGATAATTATTTTGTATATTAAAAGGGTTTGAACTTCCTTTATTGTCAGTCTTTTGATACATCTTAAAAGGGTATAATAAATATTTTGATACCCAACTAGTATCAAGGTGTAAATCTATTAAGAAGCTCTTAGCTTATTCATAAGACCGTATTTATATGCTCCATATATACATGTGCGTCATGTAAGGTTTTCTTTTAATGATTTCTAATCCTAATTCATTCATGTAAATCACCTATACATGATCTTTGTATTATTTAAACCATCTACCTTTAGTTTGGGTGATCAAATTCGAATATCTAAAAATTTCGGATAATTCCTTTCTATCTGAACACGTATTTGAAATTTCGGATACAGTCTCTCAGATGTCCCAAATTTCGGATACGAGTAGTGAAACGAAAATCTGAAAAATATTTATTCTTAAATAATATAAAAAAATTATTTTAGATATTTGAATTAGTACTTTTTTTTGAAAAGTCTATCCAAAAAAATCTAATTAATATTTACTATTCAATAATTTTAAGAAAAATATTTCAAATAATTCGTATTTCTAAGATATCCAATTCTTTTCAAAAAATATATTCGAATCCAAAAGTTTCAGATAACCGAATTTTCGAATATGTATGACCACAAGATGATAAGATATTATTCAATCGAAGTCTACAAGCATAAATTTATTGCCTTTCATTATATTCAAACGCCCCCTTACAATGTTATTGTGCTTGTAAAGAGCATTGCCAGGTGATTGATTTAGTAAATTCTTACATCTTTGAAGTCTTTTAGCGTTAACAATATTGATTTCACCAATATGAAAAAAAAATTCTCTTCGTTTTATTCCAATTATTAAATCATTATTTTATTAATGCACCTCAACCAACTTAGTTCCCACCATAACCTAAACATAAGTAACAGCACAAGCAAAAAGGTATGCCCGCTTTTAGACTATATTCTAATCAATTACCATATTTATCAAACCAAGCCGGGATAAAAGTCGTTCCTTATTCCCTATGTAGGAAGACATGACCATGTGGTTGGCAAGGTCCACAATAACCGAAGAAACATCAAGTTAATCTAAAAGTTAATCTGTGATAAGTGTCTCGTCCCAATAAGGTTAATCTTCTTTCTTCCTTGTTTGCTAGCTAAGATGATCCTTCAAAACAATCACAACTTCGTGAATCTCGTTACAAAGAGGAGAATAGAGAGGTTCTCTTTATAACCACCCTCCGCCGTGAGAATTAGAACTTATTTTGAGGATAAAAGTGTGTGTATTAAGTGAGAGACTTAGAGTGTGATCCTTAAACATGGAGATCAAGTTCTCTATTTATAGCTGAAGAGAGTTGTGAAGGAGATGAGCTGATGGGCCTTAGGACCCATTGAAGATTAAGATACACTTGGTTGGTCGAAATAGGTCCATTGAAGATTAATTCTTTTGATGGAGAGCGAGTATGTATAAGGTACCGACTGTTAGTCTTAAAAGAGGTGTTAATTTCAACTCAAATATGTGCAAATTGTCTGGGATTGCACCAGAAACATCCAACCATCTAGTCTCCAATGGCTTCACAATTATCATCTAGGTTATGATATAATCATAGTGAAATCGTGCAAAAATAGTAGACACTCATAAAACTGGTCCAATATTAACGTTACATAGGAAGGTGCCGCTAGCAATCTTTTTGGCCACATCCTAGAGTTTATGGCGAGCACTTAAGGAAAAAGTTGTCCAGACAAGTTGGTCTAGTGGTTAGTCAATGGTTTCTCTCCTTGAGGTCACAAATTCAACTCCCACTAGTATCACTTTAAAGGATATTTGGTGGTGGCAATGAAGTTTAGAACTAGGCCTCTATGGAGGTCGTGAGTTCGAAACCGAGCCGAACCAAGTTTTACCGTAGTAGGCCTTCGGGCGGACGAGTTTTCCCTGGAACTGGTGGCTTGGTGGCTCGAGTATGCATTCAACTCTCACAGTTTTGGAGGAGTAGATCCATTTGTTCGATTGATGGTATCTCAGGATGTTTATCCGGTGATTTAGTTGGCCGCTAAAAAAATTGAAGGAAAAAAGTTAAACCATGCTATATCTATTGCAACGATTTCCGAAGAGATCAAGGTGATGAGATTTCTGTTGATGAAAAACTAGATGAGTCTACCATATTTAGAATGGTGAAATTGGTATAACTTTAATTTCATTAAATAGTTCCACTTTGAATGCCTTTAAATATTTATGTTTTCTACCTTCTGGTTGGAATTATTTAAAAAATAATTTATCCGCATTTTAAAAACTAGAGGACAAAACTTGTGCGATGCGGTTGGGATGTTAAAACTTGTAAGGCTCGATTTTGACGACTTGCACATTCATATTCAACCCGTGAAAAAAAATTATGTCGAAACGTTTATAAATTGCAAATCCGGGTTTTTATAATACGTCATATTTTAAAGGTCGTACGAAAAAAACCAAAGGAAATGAAAACATGAAGCATCTTTGAGTCTTTGACTGCTTGTAGGTTCGTATTTCGATTAATTGTACATTATTATGCACAACTCCGTTTTAATTGAATTTTACATTGACACATAGATAAAATAAAATAAGTACGTCTAAACAATATAAGTTTATAACACAACATGTTAAACCTATAAGAGAAAAACTGAAGTTACCAAAAAAAATTTTAACTGGGTCATGTGTTAAAGGAAATTGGGAAAAAATACAAGAAGAAAAAACTAATGCAAAACTGTAGAGTATAAAAGTCAAGTACACTTAAACTTGACGGGGCATATTGTGACTTCTAATTGTACATAAGTACGTTTTCTGTCTCTCTATCTATATATATATAAGTTGCATGAGATGCGATGAAGAAAGGTAGATATTGGTAATCAATCACGTAATATATCATACTTAAATTAAAGAGAAAAAATGCTAGTTTTTATGAACGCATTAAAAAGTTACGGTCTTTTAAAACGCGTGGGGGAAGTTGGTTTCAAAGCCAACAACATCTTTTAAAATATTGAATCTTACGTTTTAAAAATTGTAATAGTTAAACTTTGTCCTTATTTTCCATGACATGGGCCAAAAAGGAAAAGTACTCTTTGCGTAACTACTTGTTCGCTTTAGTACACGTCGTAAGCTTGAGATCCTTTGAGGGTTTCTCACCATAGATGTGTAAAGTGTCACTAGATGGTAGGGGAAGATGAATGAACTTTTCGGAGCAAACAACTTCGGCATGGAATTTTCAGAGCCAATCTGTGCCTACTATGATATCAAAACTGCCTAATTGCATGGGTATGAGATCATCAGGAATTTATGTTCTTGAGGTTTAGGATGCAATCATGAAGGATAGAATGACGGTTACGGATTTTCCGTTGGCGAATTCAAAGGTGGAAGATTTGGCAACTTAGAGCATCTAGATTTAAGCAATTGTTTGAATTCTACGGATATAAAACTTTAATAATAAAGAAGAATATACATCGTTTACGAGAAACTGACTGTTGATAACGTCATTGTTGTTATATTTTTGAGCGACGGTAAAGACGAAAGCTCGTCCACGAGAAGCTTGTAGTTGCGCCTGGTTGTTCCCTTGCGGGCATTGGTTGCTGAGGTGGTTTAGGTCGTCACAATTGTAACAAGTGCGACCGTTGTTTGCGCACATTTGGTTGTGGTTTTAGTTTTGGGCTTGGGATTGGGCTTGGTTGTGGTTTCGGGCCACTTCGGTAATCAGTATTGAAATGTCCAAACCTATTGCACGTTGTGCAAAGGCGGCATAGTATGTTGGTTGGGTGGTGGTAGGTGCAAGTACTACACTTGGGAAAATTCCTAGCGTAGGCTCGCTTGGCCGGCTCAGGGTTTTGGGTAAGGGCAAGTTGTTGTTGTTGTTAAGGATTGTGGAGTAACCACGACGAAGTTTCAGTTTGAAGCTTTCTGCTTCTTAATGTTCGAGTTGGTTTTGGGTGGTGCTTTGAATGGATTTTGGGTGGTGCTTTGAATGGAGTGGGTTTGACGATTGGTTCGGTTGTGGCTTAATGAGCGATTGTGGTTGAACCCTTGGGTTTTAGGGTTTAATCCACGACTTTGTTGTGGGTGAATTTGGCGGCTAGGTGATAGGTTTATTCGATGGTTTCGGGTCAGGAGGATTTCACTTAATCGCGAACGGATGGTGAAAGAGCGTGGATGTACTTTGCTATGGCCTTTTTGGTGGCGCTAACTTGGCTAGGGCACAAGACACTAAGTTGCTTGAACCTACCAGTGAGTTCCGTATGGTCACCCTCAACTTTTTTGATTTTCCAAAACCCATCCTCAAGTCGATGGAGTTCATGAGGAGGGCGAAATTCATCGCTCGTGAGTTGTTTCAACTCGGCCCAAGGTAGGGCATATGCGGCATCGTCTCCCCAGGTGTTACGTTCGATGGCCCACCAATCGAGTGCCCTCGATTGAAAGACACCGATGGGGTTGGTGGTGCGAAGATGCTCGGGACACCCACTTTGACGGAAGGTGACCTTGGTTGAGTCAAACCATTGGAGCAACTTAGTAGGCGTCGTCTTCGCCCGTAAAATGCATTGGGCTACACGAGTTGAATTGCTTGAAATTAAAGGTGGACTTAGGAGGGTATTAGGGCTAGGGGTGGCGTGGATTTGGTTAACAATGTCGGGTATGACTTTGGCCATTTGCTTGGCAATAAACACCATCATTTTCTTGTTGCTCGAGCCTTGCTTGTAGCTCTTTCTCGTGTGAGAATGACGGCTTGAAGACATCTACAAGATCGAACGAGGATAGAGAATGAGACTTGATCATAAAGTGTTTTGGAATAGAAGGGTTTTTGCATGAATTAGCATGGTAGTGTATCACATAGCATGTAAGTTTCACATAGTTCAAATAAGCATATCACGTATTATCATGTGCATAAATCAAACAACAATGAAAGAGTTGTAAACTTAGTTTGTTCTCAAATATTAGTATTGTTTTGGATTGCGAGTATTGTGCGATTCGGGTCTTCTACTTTGAAATGAACAATGTATCAAGTATTAAAACAAATTAAAATTGATATGACATAAATGAGATTCAATGTAAAACTTGGAGTGTCTCGGAACAAAGCTAAGACTATTCCAAAGTGGTAGAAAATCCTTTCGAGTTAGGGAAATATGCTTTGGCCTAATAGGTAGAATACTCTCGTCAAAAATTTCGGTTAACGATATTCACCAGTCCGGTTACTACATGTCCCTAGTCAATCGAAAATTTTGAGACTTTGGTGGGATTAAAAATCGAGAAGTGGGACTAGTTATCAAGATGTGGATATCACTTCTAACTTGATAATTTCGTACCCTAGGTATGGTTAGTACTTATCGAACAAGATAAGGAACGAATTCCGACTCGTAGATAAGGGTCCACTAGTCTAGGAATGGGACATTCTCTATCAAGGTGTGGATTTCTCTCCTGACTTAATGACACAATTTCATGACAACTGATAGACGCATATTGAGGGATTTCACCAAAAGGGATGGTTTTAACGCCTATTTTGGTGAGATTGTCTCGTTTGTGGAACAAGAGTGCCTTCGTATCCTCGTGTGAGTATTATGGTTACTCTTAGTGAAGAGTTGTATATTTTAAGACAAAAGATAAGATAAGTAGCAAAGTAGGGAGAATTTAAGTAATTTAAGCATGAACAAAAGAATGGTCAAGTATAAGTTCTTAAACTATAGACTAGGTAAAATAATGGCAATTTTCCTAATTACCTATAGTTATGGCTCTGATACCAATCTTTCACACCCCAACCGATGGCGCAAACATCGTAGTAGACAAAAACGAGATTGCAAGAGACTTTATAACACTAATTGTGCCAAGTATTTAAAGTAACAATTTCAATTCATACTAAACGAATTACATTGTTCCAAAGGAAAATACATCATTTGGAACATAACAATTTAAGCAACAAAAAATTTATTTAAGCTAAGTGTGTTTCTAGTCCTTGCTACTGGATTTCTTTTTTACGCATCAACATCAAGTTCCTGAAATATATATTAAAGTAACATGTCAACACAAAGGCATTGGTGAGCATACAAGTTTAGTGTACTAGCATATGTATAAAAGAATTTTAACGAGATCCAGATGGCAAAAACATATACTAAGGCATAACATATCATGAACTAGCATGCATCATATACTTGTCGACCCAAAGATTCCACTATCGTAATCTTGTCGTCGCAACGACAAGACCATTATGATTACTTAACATAGACCCAACATGGGTGGTGTGCTACTCCTATGGCGCTATACATGTTAAGGTAGGCTCATACGAAGTTAATGACAAAGTACAGTGCTGAATGGCTTCTAGTATGCATGTATTCCTAAAGTATAAACGTATAAAGCATGTATTAACAGATTTGTTTGTATGAATAAAGTATTTGCGTATGTGTGATTATGTGAGTTAATACGGTATATATATTGAACCCGAAAGTGTGAAAAATGGAAAGAGGGTCATGTATACTCACGGTTTGCGAAGTAATTCCACTTAATGCATTTGAGGAGTCTTAAGTATTTGGAACACCGAAGTTACCCTAAGAGGGAAACAGAGCTGTGTGAGTTGTGATTTTTGTTTAACGGATTGGATTAGGAATTTAAAAGTTAACATATTACGAATTGTAATACCCTATAAAATCGTGTCCAATGGTATAGCGACACGTGTCGTATTTTATTTTAAGTCTATTAAAGACTACTAGGGACTAAAAGCGTCAACATGCTCAAACTAAGTCTCTGAGTGATCTTCTGATGTCAATATGCATAAACCGAGCCTCTGAGTGACCATTAGTGTCAACATGCTAAAACTTGGCCGCTAAGTGACCGTTGTGTCAACATGCCCAGCCTCTGAGTGACATCGGAGTCAACATGCTTATAATGAGCCTCTGAGTGATCGCTTACGAATATCTAACTCTCATATGTCCCATTTGTTGGACGAGAGGGATTGAATCCATAATTAAATAAAAGTTGGACGTTGGAAGGGTTAAAAGTGTCAACATGTTAATTTATACATCTGATGTAACACCCTGTAAAATCGTGTCCAATAGTATAGTGACACGTATTGTATTTTAAATAAAGTCTGTTATAGACCAATAAGGACTAAATGCGTCAACATGCTCAATCTGAGCCTCTGAGTAACGGTCCGATGACAACATGCTTAAATCATTAGCCCCTGAGTGACTGATATGTCAACATGCTTAAATCATTAGCCTCTAAGTGACTGATATGTCAACATGCTTGAAATTTGGCCTCTGAGTGACTGATATGTCAACATGCCTAGCCTCTGAGTGACATCGGAATCAACATGCTTATTAATAAGCCTCTGAGTGATCCTTTGTGAAGTCCTAACTCTCATACGTGCCAATTGTTGTACGAGAGGGTTCAATTTTGTAAAAATGTGAAAGTTGGTTGATGGAGGGATTAAAAGCGTCAATATGTTAATTTATACCTCTGAGTGACCTTTTAACGAACCGAGAGCTCGACAATGTCCGGGCATAATCCCGGGTATGCCAAGTATTGGCTATAGAGGGCTAAAAGTGCCAAAAAGGTGTTTTAAAAAGGTTTTTATAAGCTTCTATAAGTTAAGGGGGGAGTGTCAAACTTTGAAAGTGGCCTTAGAGCGGTCGCGGGCCGCGAGAGACTAGGCCCGGGTCTCTCGCGGGGCGCGAGAACAGACCTGCGGCAGAAAGTTGTTTGGTCTCCAAGCAAAACTCCAAAACCATTTAAATTCAAAACCATGGACTTGTATCAGCTATGCCACGTTTTGGGACACTTGTAAGCTTCTTCTTACACCCATAAACACCTGGCTTTACCTCCTTTGAGCTCTCCAACTATAAATAGGTGATCAAGTTCACCATTTGAACTTGCACCTTTCTAAATCATAACTCTTCTCCCTCCTCTGGAAGTTCCTAGCTGAAAGGAGCATCCAACTTAGTTCTCTTGCATTGTAGGAACCTCTTGTAAATGTTCATTGCTCTTGCATTTTCGTTTATAGGCTTTTATAGCCAAAAGTCAAGCGTTTTACGGCAAACGCTTTGACTTTCGGTTAAGACCATTATGGTCCAGCCATTGTTCGAAATGAACATGGCTAAGTGATCGTAATAAGGTAGATGTTAGTCCCTATAAAGGGCACCTCCTGAAGATCACGTTTGCTAAACCAATTGACGGGTCAAAGTTAAGTTATTAAAAAGTCAAATAGGCCATTTTTCGGAAAAATCATAAAATGATCTTATATATGTTATGAAGCCTGTTTTGACACTTAAAAAAGTTGGTAATAATTATTAGAACAGGTAAGAACATGTTCGGCTCGTCAATTTCAGTTCTAGGGTCGGTTCGCAACCGAAAGTCGCGAGGTTTGACTTCTGCTTTGACCTTCGATTCTGACCCGATTTAGATTAGCTAGCTACTGATCTAAATTTGAATTATGATCATAATATTATGTAGCATTACCCTTTGAGGTTATATTACATGATCATAATCAGAATCCAAGTTTATGCACAAGTTCCATAATTATGCCATCTTTGACCAAAATGTCCTTTTTGCATAAAACAAGGTTTTAAATGGTAATGAACTTGAAAATGAGTTTCTACTGATGTAATATTATAAGCAGGATTATTTGGGATGTTAAACCAAGTTATAAACTGAGTTTTCAAGCAAGTCCTTAAACTATGTCGATAAATGACGGTTCTAGCCCCTGTGGCTTATAAAATAGTTTTAATCAATTTTTTTCAAGGTAAATAATTTACCTACTGATATGTTATACTAAATAACATATTTTAAACATTTTTAACTGACTATAACATCAGTTTTCATAAACATCACTTAAAAACGTCATATTACGACATAAGAGCCGTTTCGGCGCATAGTATGGTTTTAAACCATATTAATGGACCAAGACTCGTTACCTACTGATTTTAAAACTTATTTTAAACATATAAGAAGGTACATGTTATAAACTCAGAATCCCAAATAATTTATAAACTATGACCAAAATGCCCCTTCGGTGCATAGTTTGGTCATAAAAGATAATTTACACATCTAATTGATATCCTACTGATATTATATCATAAATAAAGTATTTTTCTAGAATACTTATAACCATAACATTAAATTATATTCAAGTTCCTTTTATATGATATGAAATTTACCAAAACGCCCTAATGAGGCATAAATTCATTTGAAAACCTTAACGGGCATACAAGTTGATATCCTACTGATATCTTAACTTATTTAAAGTGTAATGGCATATAGAACTTGTCCATAACTTATTCGGTTACCCGATATCGTTAATATGCGCACAGTTACGCATATGTAACTATTTTACGGAAATTAACCGAAACGGGTTTAACCATGTCATTTAAGTTTCAAAATCCAGAATGTATATAGTTTACCCATATTAAACAAGTCAAGGTACTTGTTAGGATTAAACTACATTCTATCCAATCATCGTTTAATCTAGCATCATACGTTTTGATCAAGTATGCTAGTCGGTCTAAGTCTATGACTCAAAAAGACCGTTAGTATTTAATTGTTTAGTTTATGCCATAATCCCGACTAGAGACTTGCCGGTAAATGCTATCTGCACTTAGTCCTTTTTGTATGACTGAGTTATTAAAAAATTATAGAAGACTAGCTCAGGTAAATACTCTCGACTTATTTCCCCTATACGGGCTTGGGTTACGGTAAATTATTACCGCTTGGTCGGAAATGGGGTTAATCAAACGATGGTTCGGAATAGAAATCCGCATATTCTGTTTTAATCAGTTATGTTTGATAAATTAAAACATCGGGGGTTAACTACCGTGTCCTGGATATCCTCGGCTCATTACAATAGAAATGGCCACGACCTTAGCGCGGGTGCAGGCATACACCCGATAGAGGCTCAATTATGCAATCCCACAAGGTTGGGAGGAATTGACTCCTTCGTGAGTCCAAAGTGGTGTGTACGTTAATTGTGTCTCGGTCTCCGTACCGGGCCCCGTATGTATGACAAACACGTAAATCTGTTAACAAGGTTGGACGGTCAATTAACCCAAGTTATAAAAAAATTTTGTGCTGCTACACACTTAAAACATTTTTGGAATGTTTTCAAAATGAGTCAGTTGGGTGTATTTACCTGCGTAAGCTGTATTTTCAAAAGACTAAACTGCAGGTACAATACGAAAATAGGCTGGAAGTGCTCGGTAGTGATAGAGGATCTTGCAAATCCTAAATCTGCCAAAAGTCTGTTTTATATTCTTTCTTGTAAATTTATGATCCGCCTGTGGATCTTCTATTACAAGCTCGTATATTATTTTGTATTTTCGAACATTTGGTTTGTAATAGTAATTTTACTCCAAGACTTCCGATGTGCCGTGTTTAATTGACTATGATGATTATCAACTGACGTCACAATACTCCCCATTCGGGCCCACCGGTGTATGGATTTCAGGTTGGAAATCTGGGGTGTGCCATCTGAGTGACCTTTTAACGAACCGAGAGCTCGACGATGTCCGGGCATAATCCCGGGTTCGCCAAAAATTGGCTACGGAGGGCTAAATATGCTAAAAAGGTGTTTTAGGAGGTTCTAAGAGGTTTTATAAGTTAAGGGGCTAAAAGTGTCAACTTTTGAAAGTGGCCACGGGGCGCTCGTGGGGCGCGAGAGGCAAGGCCTGTGCCTCTCGCAGCCCGCTAGAGACCTGTATCTGCAGAAAGTTAACTTGGCCTCCACACAAAGTGCCAAAACCATTTAACTCGAAACCAGGGACTTTTAATGAGCTATGCCACTTTTCAGGACACTTGTAAGCTTCCCCTTACACCCCTTAACACTTGGCATCACCTTCTTCAAGCTCTCCATCTATAAATAGGTGCAAAGGTTCAACCTTTGAACTTGCACCTCTCTCATTTTCAACTCTATCTCCCTCCTCTGGAAGTTCCTAACTGAAATGAGCATCCAACTTAGTTCTATTGCATTCTAGGAACCTCTTGTAAGTGTTCCTTCCTTGTGCATTTTCGTTTATAGGCTTTTATAGCCAAAAGTCAAGCATTTTACAGAAAACGCTTTGACTTTCGGATAAGACCATTATGGTCTAGCCATTGTTCGTAACGAACATGGCTAACTGATCGTAATAAGGTAGGTGTTAGTCCCTATAAAGGGCACCACCTGAAGATCACGTTTGCTAGACCAGACGGGTCAAAGTTAAGATATTAAAAAGTCAAACAGACCATTTTTCGGAAAAATCACAAATTGATCATATATAAGTTATGAAACCTGTTTTGACACGTAAACAAGTTGGTAATAATTATTAGAACATGTAAGAACATGTTCGGCTCGTCAATTTCAGTTTTAGGGTCGGTTCGCAACTGAAAGTCGTGAAGTTTGACTTCTTCTTTGACTTTCGATTCTAACCCGATTTAGATTAGTTAGCTACTGATCTAAAATTGCATTATGATCGTAATATGATGTAGCATTACCCCCTGAGGTTATATTACATGATCATAATCATAATCTGAGTTTATGTGCAAGTTCCGTAATTATGTCATTTTTGACTAAAATGCCCTTTTTGCATAAAACAATGTTTTAATGATAATGAACTTGAAAATAAGTTTCCTACTGATGTAATATTACAATTAGAATTATTTGGGATGTTAAACCAGATTATAAACTGAGTTTACAAGCAGGTCCTTGTATTATGTCGAAAAATGATGATAAAGCCCTTGGGCTCATAAATTAGTTTTAATCAAATCTTTTTAAGGTAAATCTTTTACCTACTGATATGTTATATTAAATAACATATCTAAGACATTTTAATCTTACCTTAACATCAAATTTCATTAAACATAACATAAAACGCCATTTTACGACATAAGCGCCGTCTCGGCGCATAGTATGGTTTAAACAATATAAATTGACCAAGACTTGTTACCTACTGATTTTAAAACTTATTTTAAACATATTTATATTTGGTACAAGACGTAAACTCAGAATCCCAAATAATTTATAAACTATGTGTAAAATGAACAAAATGCCCTTCGGTGTAAGTTTGGTCATAAAAGATAAATTACATATATAGTTGATATCCTACTAATATTATATCATAAATAAGTTATTTTTCCAGAATACTTATGGTTATAACTTTAAATTATAATCAAGTTCCTTTTATACAATTTGAAATTACCAAAATGCCTTATGAGGCATAATTTCATTTTAAAACCTTAACGGGCATATAAGTTTATATCCTACTGATATTACAACTTATTTAAAGTATAATGGCATATAGAACTTGTCCATGACTTATCCGGTTACCCAAAATTGCTAATATGCGTACGGTTAAGTATATGTAACTATTTTATGAAAATTAACCGAAACGGGTCTAACCTTGTCATTTAAGTTTCAAAATCTAGAATGTTTATAGTTTACCCATATTATGAAAGTCAGAGTACTTGTCGGGTTTAAACTACATTCTATCAATCATTGTTTAATCAAGTGTTATACGTCTTGATCCTGTACACTATTTGGTCTAAGTCTATGACTTAAATAAGACCGTTAGTATTTAATTGATTAGCTTATGCCATAATCCAGACTAGAGCCTTTTGGTAAATTCTATCTACACTTAATTCATTTTGGATACGGATGAGATATTAAATCCTGCATTTTAAAACAAGACTAGCTCAGTTAAATACTCTTGACTTATTTTCCCTATACGGGCTTGGGATACGGTAAATTATTACCGCTTGGTCAGAAATGGGATCAATCGAATGCCGGATTATGGCTAGTAAATCCGCATATTCCGTTTTAATCAGTTTTGTTTGATAACTTAAACGCCGGGGGTTAAATTACCGTGTCCTGGATATCCTCAGCTCATTATAGATAATGGCCACGACCTGAGCGCAGGGTGTAGGCATACACCTGATAGACGCTCAAATGCAAATTACCCAAGACGTTAGGGATAACTCCTCTGTGAGTTCTAAGTGGTGTGTATTTAATCATGTCTCGGTCTGTGTACTGGGCCCTGTATGTATGGACAAATATGTGAATCTGTTAACAAGGTTACAAAGTAACTTTCCCAAGTTATAAATGATTTGTGCCTTGTCACTTAAATCTAATTTCTAAAATGTTTTCAAAATGAGTTAGTCAGGTGTATTTACAAGCGAAAGCTGATGTATTTTCAAAAAGATTAAGCTTGCAGGTACAATACGAAATAGGACGGAAGCTGCTCGGTAGTGAAATAAGAGGATCTTGCAAATCCTTAGATCGGCCCTAAATTTTATTTTATATTCTTTCATTGTACATTTTATGATCCGCTTGTGGATCTTCTATTACGAGCCTGTATATTATTTTGTATTTCGAACATTTGGTTTGTAATAGTAATTTTATTTCAAGACTTCCGTCGTGTCGTGTTTAATTGACTATGATGTTATCAACTGACGTCACGATACTCCCCACCCGGGCCCACCAGTGTATGAGTTTGGGTTGGAAATCCGGGGTGTGACACGAATGTAAATCAAATTACCGTGAGAATGGTCATGCAAGGAGGTAGGATGAATTCCGTCGATTTAATCTCATTATATGATTCACCAAAACATAAAACCATCAACTTTGTTGATGATATCGATTGGTCATGAATATGATAATAATAAGAATTTAAACCTACTAAATCTATAAATAACCAAGTGAGCTAGCTAGATGCGTACATCCTAAACATGGAAAGTGTTTGGGGACGTGATATAGCCTTGTCCCTTTGATGGAAATTGTATGAGACTTAGTGGTATGAAGATAACAAATTAACAAGTGAGGTAGTAGAACAAGATTAGAGAGCCAAAGCTTCCATGTTCACACATTCACCAAAACACAAGTCTCATCATATGGAAGATAGTGAGCTTGGATGCTCTCAACACTTGAAGGTTTCTTGAAACCTTGTCGAAACAGAAAGTTTAGGAGGTGTTTGACCTTCTAAACTTATGGGAATTCACCATATACTCAAGCTTCATAACCATAGGTTTGGTAGACGCAAGGTAGGTGCAAGATTGTACAAGTTAAACAAGTTTATAGAAAATGTAAGTAAAGGTTTCTTCAAATCATAATGTTTGCACCTCAAAATAGTGATGTTCCATCTTAGTTTACCATAGTAACCTTGTGGAAACACTTCTAGAGGTGTTCCAGACAAGTTTGAAGAAAGAATTCATGAAGAAAAGAAAGAAAAGTGAGTTTGAATCTCACTTTTGAACTTGTAAGAATCTAACTCAAACTTGTATCTTCAGCTAATTAGAGAGTGTTTGAGGGTTTGGAAAAGTGAAATGGAGGTGTAGGAGGCTTGGTTTTATATTGGTGAAGTATGGTTTGTGTTTTAATGAAGTTATAAGGTGATTAGGTGATAATGGAGGTGTGAAAATTAACCAACCCATAAGCTAAAAACAACTTGCCCGCGGGGCGAGGCGTACTGTTTTTACCGTCCAAGTTTGTTTTTTTCACACTTTGGCCCCTGAACTTCCATAAGTTTGTTATTTTATGTTAATAGTTGTGTTTTAACGTGTTTTCAAGTATGCAACGCTTATGTAAGTATGGTGTACGTATCACGTATGTATGAGTGAGAATTCGAGCGTATAAATAGTCTTAGTTAGCACATAAATATTTATTAATGATTGTTTTGCGTATGATAAAAGTATAACAAGTGTAAGTATAAAAATGAATATCATTATGATCGAAGTCTCGGATTACAAGTTGAAAGTGAATTACGAGTACAATATTGTTACAAGTTCCCAAAAATAGAAATGCAACATTCTAAATAAGAAAAGTATATAAATGCAAAACGTTACACCCTAAAGTACTTATAGTACTCAATATAAGCCCCTTTTACTTAACCTTCACACTGTATTTAATAACTCGAACATGATTATTAACCCAACTAATACACTATTTGGTTACATGGAGATAATATCCCCTAAAGTATTTGTAGTGTTTAATATAAGTTTCTTTAGTTAAATTTGAAATTTTACTTAATTTTCAAATTTATTTTATACTACAAATACATATGTATCTCAAACATGTCATAAAATGCATATGTATCTCAAACATGTCATAAAGTGTGTTATAGTTAACACTAAAGTTAATTAACTTTATTTCATTAAATTATTTTTATTATTATTATTATTATTATTATTATTAACACTACCACCACCACCACTATCACTACCACCACTATTGCTATTGTCACTATTACTACTAAACCTTCACATTTTGCTTAAAAACCCAACCTAATTAATAACCAAACTAATACATTATTTAATTACATGGAGATTAATAACTCAACTTCAATAAATTTCAATCCAGCTTCATTAACATATTGTTATGTTGTTATTATTATCATAATTTTTACTTAACCTAATATTTATTTAATAACCCAACTAATACATTATTTAATTACATTACATGCATATTAATAACTCAACTTAATTAAATTTCAATCCAACATCATTAAATAATAACCCAACTTAATTACTAACCTAACTATAAATTTATACTTCTTCCCATCTAAGATGCATTACATATAGTAGAGTGAAACCCGTCACGATGTGGCAAAAAAATAAAATTTAAATAGGGGTCCAAGACTGGCAAAAAAAAAAAGATGAAGGTATCTGCTATTAGGGGGTTACACATCTGTTACATTGAGGGAGGTAGGTGTTGGTCATTAAGTTAGAATGATAGATGATTAAATTTCATGCTTTCACTTTATAACCAATATATCATATTGTCTTAATCCATCACATCTTACTATTTCATGTATTAAATTTCGGGCTTTCACTTTATAACCCAATATATTGTATTGTCTTAATATCTCGCGTCTTAATATTATGTGAATTTTTTTTAACTCGAAAGAGTTGTATAATAATAATAATAATAATAATAATAATAATATAGATAACTAATTAACACGGTGGGGTTAAGTCCAATTGACAAAGCCATTAAAGTTAAGGTGTTGTTCTCCTTAAGGTCAAGGGTTCGAGCCTCACCAAAGATGAATTTGATGCAATTTAAGTCGTTCAAATAAAAAAATTAATTAACTAATGTATATATCATCTCACGTAATTAATTAGCCCAACTTCATTAACTCAACCCCATTATATCTGTCTATATTTAAACTACCATTGTGTACATCTAAGATCTGTGTTTGTGTATATAGGGACTCGATGAGAAGAAAATAAATTTAAGAAGAAAAAGAAGAAAAACGTACAATGCTAAAACATTTAATAGTTTATAATTTATTACATTAATTATTCTTTTCCTGATAAATTAGTTAAGCTCGTTTTATTTTTGCATATATAAAATTTAGCCTACATATTTCCTACACATTATCCAATTTTATACTACACACATCGCAATTTATCCTACACGCAACACAATTTATCCTACACTCTAAATTGAAAAAAAAGTTGATACAAATATATATTGTGAAAATAAGTTATAAATTTAATGTAGTTAGCTATTAAAGGGAAACAATAAAAATTAATAATTAATATACCCTTATAGTAACATTAAATATAAATATTAAATAAAGCAAAATGAAATATTTTTATCGGTGAAATTCTTCCTTTTCTTTTTATAATTTTTTTTTCTAATTTACACTCTCCAATATATATATATATTGATAGATAGTATAGATAATATGCTTTTAGTAGAAAGCATTTATATTTGAAGTCTCTAAATCTTAGTAAACATAGAAACTAACAAAACCTACTAAACTGAAGTGTTTATAATAAAAAAAACTTTATAGAAAACTAATGTGACTATTTATATTTATAAGCTTACTATTTATCAATATATATAGATGAAAAAATAATCAAAGTTTCGAGATAGAGAATTGAGTGTTAGATATTTTAAAAAAAATAATTAAAATTTAGAGAAAATAATGTTTTGTTGTTAAATTATATTGAAGAAAATACAAACTGGGACGTGAATGCTTTAACTACCTATGATATTATTAATTACGAGCCCTAGATACCAGTAACAAATTCACGGCATGAGTAGCGTGGGTTTGTACCTATCGTCCAATCATGGCCATATTTATGCTTTCTCTGTTGAAACCTATCAAAATATTATAAAATTTTGAAGATTTGTTTGTTGACCTCTTCCTAAAAGTCAAAAAGTCCCCTTCTTTAAGAAAAGAACATGGAGATAGAAGGAAAGAGAAAAAGAGAAAGAATAGTAACGGAGGAATAAGAATTTGATTTGTAATCTTTTTTCATGGAAGTTTCGGTAAGTTAAGTTGCAGGAGACTATTTTGAGAATGAAGATATTTTAAAAAGTTGGTGGTTTATTCGGTAGATTTTTACACTAAACCCTTTATGTTTAAGTAAAGTTACCAAATAAATCATTTAGTTTATTTTAAGCTATCCTAAAGTTAATATGTTAATATTAAATATTAATAATGATTAATTAAAACTATTTTAATTTAAACTAGGTTTCTTTACGTCGCGCGTTGTGACAAAACGAAGCAAATGATAATCTAAAACAAAAATCATTTGAAAATGAAGTATTTTGTTTGAAAACCAAACCATTCAAATCGATTCACTTTAACATCATACCAGTTTACGATACCAAATAAATATTCAATTTTGAATACAAATTGAATTTTTATAAAACTTATACCGGTCCAGGGTAAAAATTAAGCACAATTATGTACTTAAGTTTTTAGAAAAAAATTATGAACGTAATTTATTAAAGAAATATCAAAATAATAGATAAAGTAAAGATGATTAAAAAAAGAAAAAAACTTAAAAAAAGAGAAATGAAATATGATATTAGAAAAGGAAAATAAAAATATGTTAAAAGTGAATATAATAATAAAAAGAAAAAATTTAAAATATGATAAAAATAAATATAATAATAAAATAATACATATATATATATATATATATATATATGTATATATATATATATATATAATTTTAAGAACCCTATAGTTAAACATTTAATATTACTTAAATATCACTACATCATCTAATTACTATCGGTTTAAATTATAACATGATAGTTATCAACTTTTTATAATATAATATCATTTGACTTGTTATTTGGTTAACACTAGTTTAAATTATAACTTGATTTGCTATATGAATTTTTTCACTCGCCGTCTTTTAACCCAACCGTTATTTGGTTAACACTAGTTTATATCATAACTTGATTTGTTATCCAACTTCTTTTAACCCGTCTTTTTTAATCCAAGCAATGTGTGCTCCCTTTAAAAAAAATTGAATCTGCCATTGCTAGACACGTCGTAACGATGGGTTTCTTTGTAATAGACATATATTTAAACTTATAAGAGAAAATATTTTACAAATTAAGTAGAATATTGAAACATTAAAAATTAGAATAACTAAAATATCGCAAATCTAAACCGAACGATCTAAGACTTCGGGGTGTGCGTTTGTGTTGGGGGCGTGGGTAGCCAAGCAATGCCACTTTAACCACACCGAGCTAGCATGAATAGCGGTGTTGCCCCGCTAGCATAGGTAGGTTGGGGAGATGAGGTGGATGGCTGCTATTAGCTGGGTTCATGGGTTCGTTGGGCTAATCGTTGGCCAACGGTTATTTAAAAAAAAATCGTTAACTATTTTTCTATATAAATCAAATGATTCAAACTAAATTTAACTATCCAAATATTTAAAAACCACTTCCCATCAATATATATATAATGAATTCTTCAAGTTCAAGCGAATTGTCATCCTCATCGGACGACAGGGGGGAGAACTATTATTACTACAGTGGCAAGAGTCCTGAAAGCTATTGTTGAAAATTTAGATGAAGTGACTTCCTAACCCCAACCCAAACGGAGGAAGTATATCGTTCGTGAACGCCAAACCGCTAACGATTTGCTTGTAAGCGATTATTTGTCACCCGAACCAACTTATGATGAAAGAAAATGTAGGTGTCGTTTACGAATGAATAAAAATTTATTTTTAAGAATATCAAAGGATTTAGAGGATAATTATGAATTTTTCCGAAAAAGATCTGATGCACGTAGTAATTTAGGATTTACCACGTGGCAAAAGGTTACGGTTGCCCGAATACAATTAGCTTATGGGAATAGTTCCAATATAATGGATTACTATTTAAAAATGTCGGCACGGGTGGCTATGGAAAGTCATCACAATTTTTGTGTGTATATCATTGAAATATATGAAAAAATACTTAAGAAAACCAATGTTTAGTAATATGCAACAAATTATGGAACATCATGCTGAATATCATGGTTTCCCTGGGATGATAGGTAGTTTAGATTGTATGAAATGGGAGTGGGAACTTTGTCCAACAGCATGGCAAGGCTCTCACACAAGCGGATATCATGGAATGCCGGCTATGATACTTGAAGCTGTTGTATTACAAGATCTTTGGATATGGCATGCATTCTTTGGTATGCCAGGTTCACACAACGATATAAATATTATTTATCACTCGCCCGGTGTTGGACCTAAAGGAACATTTTTTGTAAATGACGTTGAATACCAGCACGGGTACTATCTTGTAGATGGAACCCTAGATCCTAAAATAGTAAGTTTAACAAAGTTCAGATGGCGGCACGCAAAGACTTTGAGCGAGCATTTGGTGTTTTGCAGAAAAGGTGGAGCATTTTGAGTATGCCTTGTCGATTGTATGAAAAATATCAAATCAGAAACATAATGTAGGCGTGCATGATTCTACATAACATGATTTTAGAGGATGAAGGCCGGGCAATAGTTGAATATTTTCCCGAGCAGACCGAATCAAATAACCAAGAAATTAGTAACGAAAAGAGAACGCAAAACCAAAATCTAATCGAATCACGACAAATATTTTCAAATCTTCGAGCTGATTTGGTAAAACATGTTTCAACACTTTCTATATTTTTTTGTGATGTATTTTTTTAGGTAATTGAAATTCTTTTTTTAAAATAAAAAAAAAACAAAAATAAATGCCAGATGACACCCTACGTCTCCACCACACTTCACTATTTTAGGTGTGGACTAGTGAAACTCACATTTGTCACATATCAACCAATACCCCTAACCCAAGGCTCCCACACCTCATAGTCTAAGGGGTGCCCATTGGTCCGAAGTCGTGGCGTTGGTTTGATTGTAAGACCAGTCACGTTGGTAACCGAATGTTAGGTTGAGTTGATCAAACTAATTAAAAAATGGAGAATGGGCTTTAAAGCCTGAACGGGGTCATTAAGGCAAACCAATGTTTATGTAACCCAATGTTGCAAGGGATTATACCAGTTATTTCGGCTACTAACTACTAATTTCCTAAATTTGGTTAGTTCTATCTTTTTAATTTTGTTTTATTATATTTCTTAACTGCTAACTACTAATACCCTAAATAACTTGTATATTCAAAATAAGAAAAGAAAACTAAATACACAATAACTTTTTTTAACACTACAATATAAATTAAAAAAACGAACTTCTTTGCAAAATATTCAGAATTTAAAAAAAAAAAAAACTAAATACACAATAACTTTTTTAACATTACGATACAAATAAAATAAACGGAGAATATGTTTTTAGTATAAAATACATATTTACGGTTTAACTTTTTGATATATATATATTTAAAAGAAATAAGTTTTATTTGTTTCGAAACAAAATAACTATTTTAATACAACAAAAAATAATTACACGCAATATTTATTTAATAAAAACTTAGATCGATTGAGTTAGGTTGGGTTGGGAATGTTTGTCAAAAATTGAGTTGCATTTGGGTCGTGTAATTGGAAGCGAGAGAATTAGTTTTTATATTATATATAGGTTGGGTTGCGTAAAGTTGTAAATGTGAATCTGCGTAGCCTTAAGGTACTTAAGCTGGGCATTGTGGTCACGCCCGATGTCGCCTCCATCCTCACTTTTGCCCTGGTCATTGGCCGGAACAAATCCAACACACACATATGTCAGAACTCAAGAATGGCGCTCGTTACTGCACTCAGGAAGGAGCCCTTGATGTTCCGTAATGGTGCCCACGGTGTGGTGTTTGACAGCCCCTTTGCTGATTTGGCACTAGGGGTTACTCACGACGCATTGCCTTACCACTTTGTTGATTTGGTACGTGCTGCATCAACAAAATTACTTAAACACTCCCAAATGAAAAACGTTTAATCGAATTCCAGCAAGCCCTTAACGTAGACACTTTAGTAGCAATAAAGGAGTATTAGTGACAACGTCATTAGTGAATGCTCACATCCTAAGTAAGCCCTTAGTGAATCATCTAAAGTTTGCAAATTGTTGTATAAATAATAATAATATGTGTAGCAAGGTCTATGGTATTACTTTAGTCAACTAAGATAACAAAAAAAATGTGAATTATTTATAACCAACATAATTTATTCCTCTTATAGAATGAAAACTTAGCAATGACACTTTAGCAGCAATAAAAGAGTATTAGTAACAACGTCATTAGTAAATGCTCACATCCAACCCTTGGTAAATGCTCACGTCCAAATTTTGCAAATTGTTGTATATATAATATAATATGTGTAGCAAGGTATATCGTATTACTTGAATCAACTAAGATAACAAAAAAGAATTAATATGAATTATTTATAACCAACATAATTTGTTCCTCTTATATAGAATGAAAACTTTTCTTGTAATGAAAATTTTTTAATCGATTCCAGCAAGCTCTTAGTGACGACATTTTAGCAGCGATCATAGAGTATTAATGACGATGTCATTAGTGAATGCTCACATCCAAGCAAGCCCTTAATGAATGGTCCCATCCTAAGTTTGCAAATTGTTGTATAAATAATAATAATGTGTAACAAGGTCTATCGTATTACTTACGTCAACTAAGATAAAAAAAATGAATAATTATTTATAAGTAACATAATTTGTTCAGAGAATGAAAACTTTCTTATAATATTGTAAAAGATGCATAAAATGATGAATACCGTCAGGACAATAACACATATGTGTGGTTTACTGGCCTATAGAGGCGTCGAAAACTTACAAAAAATATGTAATTTTCTTAAATAATTTTGTATTTTAATTTTCAGCTTAATTACTTGTATAATTATTATCATCATAAAAGTTTTCTTTTTTGGTCATTGTTTTGTGTACCAAATTAATTTATGATAAAACTAACTTCCTACATAATTAATCGTAGATGATCGTTGAACCGAACAATGGGTCATTTTGTTTAAACTAATATTTAAGTAAGCATAACAAAAATATAGGCTCAAAAATTAGTGACACACTCCTGATGGATTTTCTTGACACCCTAATACATGTATATATACACACGATTCGTATAGATCATATACGACTTATATATTCTCTTTTCACATGAATCATACAACCTGTATATAAATATACAAGTCGTATATGGACTTTGTCAGTGTCCATATACAATAATACGACTAACGGCTTACAAATTTATATATACGGTTGTATGTAAAAAGGTGATATATGAGTTGTATATGCATATGGTGTCAAAAGATCCATCGATCCGATGGATCATTTGACACCATGACATATATACACGATTCGTATAGATGCATATGCAACTCATATATCACCTTTTTACATGAACTATACAACCCGTATATATAAATTTGTAAGTCGTTAGTCGTATTATTGTATATGGACACTGACAAAGTCTATATACGACTTGTATATTTATATACATGTTGTATGGTTTATGTGAAAAGAGAATATATAAGTTGTATATGATCTATACAAATTTTGTGTATATATACAAATGTTAGTATATATTGGATCATTTGTGAACAATTTCTTGAGAGTGAAGTAATCTTGGCCTTTGATCATAGATTAAAAGGGTAAGATTGATATTAGTCAAGTACTTTTAATTAAAATATCTTAATTTTCTCATCTCTTAACTCTCTCTCTCATTTTTTATTATTTCTCTATTATTATAATTATAAGAGATTAAAGGGCTAATGTTTATTTTTAAATAAACTCTTATGTTCTTTTTAAAATTAACAATTATGTTTTTTTTACGTATATGTATACAGGTCAGTATATACAAGACTTATACACTTGTGTATAATTACATCTTGTTCCCACAGGTCGGTATAAACCAGATTTATACACATGTGTATTATTCAAGTACATATGTGTATAAACTAACAGTAGTTTATCTTGTATAAACTAATACTATCGAGATTGTATACATGTGTATACACTAACAACTGTGTATCTTGTATATACGGAAACTAGCAAGATTTTAGTAATTTTGATTATATTGTTTAATAAATGCAATTTACAAAAGACGCAAATACCCTTCTGTCAAAATTATAATTACAATCTTGCCATTGTTTAAAAATCTCTAGATGATATAATCCAATGGCACAGATTAGTTCACATAGTTCTCTCTCAACCTAGTGCTCACTCTAGAACCCTATATGTATATATATACACACACACATGCACACTACTAGAAAGGGAAATATTGCTACAAAAATTTGCAACAATTTTGCCACAAACACGAACTGAATCACATTTGCAACGGTTTTTCCACAAAAAAAATATCAAGGAAAAAACCTTCTAATATTTCTAACAAATTTTTGACACAATAGCCACAGCGACAAACTTTGTGGTAACTTCGTCGCAAATTTTGCAACAGCTGCGGTAAACTTGCCACAAAAATATGTAATTTAATTTACTTATTTAACTTATGTATTTAATAAATTAAATAAATTAAATAATAATGTATTTAATAAATATATTTTTTAATTTTCTTCTTTTGATCATGAATTTAATAAATTAAGAAATCATATCCTGTGGTAAATTTGTGGCAAATTTTTTTAATTGTTGCGACAAATTGCTACAAAACCTAATAATTTAATTTAACATCTTATAATTATGTATGAACTAAATTATAAAATAGATAATTGTGGCAAATTTGTCACAAACCTTGTAAGTTATTTTAGTTAATATATAAGTTAATTGAGTAAGTTATTTTACACATGTTTATGGCAACTTTGTGGCAAAGTTTGCAAGGGCTGTCACAAATTAGCCACAAATTTCTATTTTTTAATTTAGTTAAATATATAAGCTAAGTAAGTAAGTTACTTTACTTATGTTTGTGGCAAGTTTGTAGCAAACTTTGCAAGGGTCGCCACAAATTAGCCACAAATTTCTATTTTTTAATTTAGTTGAATATTTAAGCTAAGTAAGCAAGTTACTTTACACAGGTTTGCGGAAAGTTTGTGGCAAACTTTGCAAGGGTTGCCCCAAATTAGACACAAAGTTCTATTTTGGATTTACTTGTTTTTTATTACGTATTGAGTAAATTAAAAATAGATATGTGTTGCAAATTTGTGACAAACCTTGCAAAACTTACTAAAAAAACTATTTTTCATTTACGGCCTTCAATAATGTATTTAATAAATTACAAAATAGGTATGTGTGGCAAATTTTTAGCAAATGTTGTAATGTTCGCCACAAAGTTACCACGAGAAAACTGTTTTTTAATTCATTATTAAATGAATTATTGAAAGAGGTCAATGAAAAAACAAATATTTGTAGAAAACTTTGTAAATTTTGCAACAAATTTGCCAAAAAAAATATTTTTTAATCTATTAAACGTATAATTGAAAAAGATAAATGCAAAAAATAGATATTTGAGGCGGCAGATGTGTATTTTTTATATTTAAAATGTTTAATATTTGTTAATATAATTTAAATACTCAAGTCAGTACATGTGGGTCGTATGTGAGAATAGACCCTTAAATTGGAGGGAATGCAGTTGCATATCAAAGAGGTCCAGGTGACAGTTATAGCCATATGGGTATGCGTGAGAGAGAGAGAGAAAGAGAGGGAGGGAGGGAGAGAGTCCATATTGGTGTTTTGTGTATCAATGTATCTATGTGTTATTGTCAATGTCAGTGTTGTATATGTGGATGTATATGTATACAGATGAATGTGGATGGGTGTATATGTGTTCGTGGATCAACACAGTTTTATGTATGTGGATGTGTGTATGTATGTAGGTATATGTAAGTGTTTGTGTATGTGTTAGTGTCTATTGTATGTGGATGTGTGTTTGTATGTGTATGTCTGTATATTAGTATGTGTATGTGTTGTTGTTGTCATCACTATTATGTATCTATACTACTATATAATGGGTGAGTGGAGGGCAAGATAGTAATTTCCTAAGCGTCTTAAAAAAGTCTTAAAGCGTGTAGTACAACCCTTTGAAGCTTTCTTTATTACATTTAGTAAGGATAAAAATGTAATTTTACTTTAATTTTTAAAGCTTTTAAAAGGTACAGAACTTAAAGTAGAGGGTACTATATAGGTGTACTTACTTCTTTTATTATATTTAATTGTACATATTAATTTTATTTATTATGTATTTATTATTTTCACATATATATTATATATATTTTTAGTTTGAACACAAGTAAATAATTACAGAAAATAAATGTATAAATTTTTATGTATTTATTATTATTAGTTTCACATATATTATACATTATTTTATTTGAACGTAAGTAAATAAATATCTATATCTGTACTATTATATAATAGATATAGATGAGTGATGAGCAGCATGGTTTTTTTCTAGGCGTTTTAAATTTTTGTTAATGCATAAATGTACAACCCTTTGAAGCTTCCCTTTAATTTATGACTTTGGACACAATAGTCATTTTATTAAAGACAATAATAACAATACTAATATAATAAATATAATATTTAATGACATAATATTTATTGAGTATAATATTTAATAACATAATATAATTTTTATTTATTTTTGTATAACATTATATTTCATTTTTATTATTTAGTTGAATTTAATATTTTATTTTTAATTTCTTTTATTATTTTTCTTTTAATAATACATTTGATATTTAATAATACGTACTGATCGGGACAGGTCGGACAACAAGTTGCTTCAGAACAGGTCGGGTCAAAATAATTCAGGCTAGAAATGTTTGTCATTTGTTGGTGAATCTATAGTGATACTCACATAAAAGAGGTTATTTTGGTTCGTGTGGAAACGAGTTCGAGTCAAAATAGTTCCGGGTCCGAGGTTAGCTAGAATTATTCGCTGTTTGTTAGGCATTTATAGTGATATTCACATAAAAAAGAGTTATTTTGGTTCGAGTCAAAATGGATTCGGATCAAAACAGTTTCTGGTCAAAACCTAGCAAACTCCGCAGCGGAGCGCGGGCTCAATGGCTAGTGTAGATGTATGTGTAGGTGTTAGTGTCTTATGTATGTGGATGTGTGCTTGTGCGTGTATGTGTGTATATCGGTATGTGTATGTGTCACTATCAACGTCACTGTTACGTATGTGGATGTATGTGTAAGTGTTAATGGCTCGTTTGCACCCCTCCTTTGAAGCTTCCCTTTAATTTATGACTTTGGACACAATAGTCATTTTATTAAAGACAATAATAACAATACTAATATAATAAATATAATATTTAATGACATAATATTTATTGAGTATAATATTTAATAACATAATATAATTTTTATTTATTTTTGTATAACATTATATTTCATTTTTATTATTTAGTTGAATTTAATATTTTATTTTTAATTTCTTTTATTTATTTTTCTTTTAATAATACATTTGATATTTAATAATACGTACTGATCGGGACAGGTCGGACAACAAGTTGCTTCAGAACAGGTCGGGTCAAAATAATTCAGGCTAGAAATGTTTGTCATTTGTTGGTGAATCTATAGTGATACTCACATAAAAGAGGTTATTTTGGTTCGTGTGGAAACGAGTTCGAGTCAAAATAGTTCCGGGGTCCGAGGTTACTAGAATTATTCGCTGTTTGTTAGGCATTTATAGTGATATTCACATAAAAAAGAGTTATTTTGGTTCGAGTCAAAATGGATTCGGATCAAAACAGTTTCTGGTCAAAACCTAGCAAACTCCGCAGCGGAGCGCGGGCTCAATGGCTAGTGTAGATGTATGTGTAGGTTAGTGTCTTATGTATGTGGATGTGTGCTTGTGCGTGTATGTGTGTATATCGGTATGTGTATGTGTCACTATCAACGTCACTGTTACGTATGTGGATGTATGTGTAAGTGTTAATGGCTCGTTTGCACCCCTCCTTTGAAGCTTCCCTTTAATTTATGACTTTGGACACAATAGTCATTTTATTAAAGACAATAATAACAATACTAATATAATAAATATAATATTTAATGACATAATATTTATTGAGTATAATATTTAATAACATAATATAATTTTTATTTATTTTTGTATAACATTATATTTCATTTTTATTATTTAGTTGAATTTAATATTTTATTTTTAATTTCTTTTATTTATTTTTCTTTTAATAATACATTTGATATTTAATAATACGTACTGATCGGGACAGGTCGGACAACAAGTTGCTTCAGAACAGGTCGGGTCAAAATAATTCAGGCTAAAATGTTTGTCATTTGTTGGTGAATCTATAGTGATACTCACATAAAAGAGGTTATTTTGGTTCGTGTGGAAACGAGTTCGAGTCAAAATAGTTCCGGGTCCGAGGCTAGAATTATTCGCTGTTTGTTAGGCATTTATAGTGATATTCACATAAAAAAGAGTTATTTTGGTTCGAGTCAAAATGGATTCGGATCAAAACAGTTTCTGGTCAAAACCTAGCAAACTCCGCAGCGGAGCGCGGGCTCAATGGCTAGTGTAGATGTATGTGTAGGTGTTAGTGTCTTATGTATGTGGATGTGTGCTTGTGCGTGTATGTGTGTTATATCGGTATGTGTATGTGTCACTATCAACGTCACTGTTACGTATGTGGATGTATTGTAAGTGTTAATGGCTCGTTTGCACCCCTAGCATATGTATGTGCTTGTGCATGTGTTGGTATTAGTGTTATAAATTTATATTGGTATAAAACAAAATAAGTAACTATTTCTAGTGGTTGATCCAATATCTTTTTCATAAGGTCCTATTTCTTCAATGTAAGATTTTTCACTACAAAACGCTAGAATTTTAGGTCGGGCAAAGAGCATTATAAATTATAAATTTACAATATCATAACAAAATATATAGTCATTATTAATTACAAACGCCTAATAAAAATAGGATGCTATTCGAATTGAAAAAAAAATTACGAACTTTTAAAGTGTTCCATTTGAGGTTTTATCTATTGAAATGATCAATTACATGAATTTAAAGAAAAAAAACTAAAAAACGGTTTTTGTGGGAGTTGAACACATGACTTTTTTGTTAGAAAAGGGTTTTCCCACCCCACCAACTTCTCTTTGGATGCTATGTAGTTCAACTAATAAATTTTATGGGGTCCTTAACAAATTTAATATACCGAATCTATTAGTTTTTTTTGAAAAACATTAGGGTTCGGGGATCGCGACCCACATTATGTGGGTCACCCATAATTAACTATTTAAGTGAATTTGTTAGTAACAAGGATTTTACGTGTATAAATTTAGGTTGGAATGTTAATCAATTAAAAGAAAACAAGAAATACAGTAAGAATTAAAAAAAATTTGTTATGACTGAATGTAATAATCATCTTATCCTAATTGAGTCGGTCTTTTGGTCTTCCCTTACATAACCGAGCCCAACAAATATGTATTTGGATCGAAGGGGCTAGATAACTTTCAACGTCTCCCCATTGACTACAGGGATTAGAAGACATTTTCAAACTCTCCACAACGATTTATTGTTTGATTTCAAGTCACCATAAAGAAAAAAAATCGATTAACATGCATGTTCCACCATATTTTGCTATTTTAAATCTTTAATTTTAGTTGTTTCTAGTTATACAATTAACTCAAATTGAATCTACGATTATATTTGGTTAAAATGGTAAGATTATGGGGCTCAATTTAATCAAATATAACATGGCCAAAGTGTTTTTAGTAGAAGCACACCAAGTGCTTGTTGAAATGCCATATAAATATTATCTTGGAATTTAGAGTTCTTGTTAATAAATCAGATGACTCGTTACTTGTTTGTAGCTTGTATAAAATTGGTTCGGTCCTAACCAGATATCGGGTCGGGTATCCGATTTGGTCAGGCCGGACCTACTTTTGCTCACCCCCATTATCCACTACTTATGTAAAATATATTTGGAACCTCTTAGTTTGGCTCCACACAATCTCCTAATTTGGCTCCATCTCTTAACTTGGCTCCACATAACCTTTTAATTTGGCTCCATACGAAAATTCTAAATATCTGACTTTGGCGCTTCACTTTCCCGCTACTCTTTTTCTGTCGAACCCTAATCGCCCTCTTTCCTTCTCTCTGGCGCTTCACTTTTCCACTGCTCTCTTTCTCTCCAACCTAATTGCCCTCTTTCCTTCTCTTCAAACTCCTATTTGCTGCTTTAATTCTTCTTAAAAGATGAAGGTATGTTAAGGGTTCAGTATAATTTTTTCTTAATTGAGCAAAATTAGGTTTCTATTTACTAAGATTTTTGGTTTGAATCAATGAAATTGCAGGAAAAATAAGGGTTCTATTCGAGCATGGGCTAATTTAAAATGGTGTTGACTTAGGTTTTGTTGGAGTCATGGGATGAAGCTGTGAAGTTGGAGTTATATAATATTTTGTTCATTTGTAAGAAACCCTAATCACTTATTAAAATACTTTACAGTTTTGTTACTATTTATATTTTATATTAGGCTTAGCAATATCAAGTGGTTTAGAAAATTTTTAGAAAAATGTTTAATCGCTTTGTTCCTATTTGGATTCCAGTTTTGTTACAATGATGAAAAACCTTTAATGGAATTGGAATTGTTTAGTAGAAATCATCTAGTTTTAATTCATAGTTGCAAATCGTTGCTGTATGAATTCAAAAAACATGTTCACAATGCTCCAGTAGCATGTATCACGATACAAAACAAATTCTATCTTTTTATAGAAACATATGAATTTGTTCTGGTGCTATTTTGATTTTCATGTTGTTTTAATAGGTCCTTCTAGATTTCATGGTTAAGGTCAAGGAGTTGTGTTTCTCAATTACAAAAGGTCATAAAAGGCTGTTGATATGGTATCATCTTCATTCTATGCTCTCTAATGATTTTCTACGCGATAATTGAAATTGATAATCTCTTGGCTGCTGTTCTACATTTCTTTTTTTTTTTACTTTGTTTTTCATATTCTATGCTCTCTAATGTTTTTCATAGTCTCATTTTGCTTTGATGAACACCGTGAAAGGCTTGTAAGATAATCATAATTTTAGTAACTATTTTTAAACTTAACACTTGTGAATTAATTACTCTTTATGCAAGGACAAAAAATAGGTAAAGAGATTCCGTACAAGTATGTGTTCATCGAAACCCACGCCACCAAAGAATGTAAAAAAAGAATATTGGATAAGGAGGTCAGTGTACACGACGTGAATGAATTAGATTTCGTCACTACCCGTGCAAAAGTATCATATGTAAGTTAACTTTCTTATTTATAATTGTTGTATCTACTTTAGTAAATTATTAACCATTTTGTTTTGTTAAACTGCAGGTCTCGTACATGAGGAATTAGAAAAAGCACACGGGGCAAAATGGATTGTGATGACTTGGCCGTGTGGAGAGTCTCCATACCAGGAAGGGTTGCCGATTGTTACGGTTAGGATCTTCTGATCCAAAATTCATGTTAACTGGGACAACATCTTCCACAGCCGGTGGGTCTTTCGATGACTTTAGACAGTCACTTGAGGTATTATTATTTGTTGCTTAAGCATTTACTTTTGCTGGACCAATATGTTCTTTGGGCAGGTTTCGGGTTAATTGGGTCACGTTATTCAGGTTGGCATCTACGTTCGGGTTGTTGGTTCAGGGTTAAATGGGTTTGGTTTTTTCGGATTAAATATAGGCTGAAATTTGGGATGCAAAAGAAAGATGAGAACAAACATCTATATTTGATTGAATTAAGACTAATATGAACATCTTTATCAAAAAGAAAAAAAACTATAGACTTACTGGAGAGGTTGGATTTTTATCTTAAACTTAACTACTTACATGAACTAAAATAGTTAGAACCTTCTTGATGCCTTAGCTAGTGTTATGCCCAATCCAGATTGCCTTGATGCCTTTAGCTATTGTTATCAGTCAAAATTGCATTATGAATATAAGTTAAAATTGTAGTGTCATTGGCTAACATGTATATATGTATTCTTTTGTTAAATTTTAGTTCCAAATGTACAAGCGGAATTAGAGCGAACAAATACCCGTTTGGAACAATATGAACAAGAACGCGAACAAGAACGAACCGAGCGAGAATGAGAAAGGGTCGAACAAGCCGAATTGAAGGAACAAATGAAGAAATTGAAAGAAATGATGGAACAAAGGAAGTAAAAAAATATTGTTTTGTGTTAACTTTATACAATGATGATATCATGTTGCGTTTGTAATGAAAACATGCTTTTTGTTTATGTTTATGTTATGTTAATTTCAAGATTGTGTACGGCATATTTTTTTGTGAATTTTCTGCAGTTTTGTGGTTAAAATATGGTAATTTGAAAGTTTCTAAATTTTTGCCTATTTTTTGTTTTCGGCAAAAGTTTGTCGCAAATTGTAAAAAAATCTTAAAATTTGTGGGTAATCTCTGTTGCAAATCTGTGGCAAAAATGAAAAATAACTAAAATATTTCCTAATTTTGTCGCAAATTTGTGGCAAAAAGCTAAAAATAAAATAAAATAATTTTCTTAATTTGTGGCAAACTTGTGGCGGATAGTAAAAAAATTAAAATAATGTTGTCGCAAATCTGTCGAAATTAATCATTTTTATTAATGTAATTATTGTTAGTTAATTAATTATGTTAAGTGTTGAAAAAATTAGAAAAGTGGCAAGTTTGTGTTACAAGTTTGTAAACTGATAGTTGCGGCAAATACGTGGCAATTAGCGACAACAATTTTTTGTTGCAAATTTGAGGCTAATCTTGTGGCAATTTTGTAGCAACCAGATTTGCTACAAGCGTTTTTAACATGGACTCTTTTTGTGACAAATTTGTTTGAAACAGGTGTTTGCCACAAATTTGAGACAAAAAACGTTGTGGCAAATTTACCAGTTTTTTGGTAGTGATATATATATGTCAGCAGGGTGTCAAAAGATATATTGGTTGTCAAAGAATACAATGAGGTGTAGGCTTAATAACACTCATAAATATAACTAACAAATATAACATAACCAATTAAACAATAGTTGCACGCATTGATTTTTCGGGGGTCATTCATTCATTCGTGCTATTTTTCTTTTCTTTCTATAACGTTGGTCCCCTACTAGGTCTTCTATATAAGTAGAGTTACATGCATGCTAGATTATCAGTAAATCAATAACAAAAACATGTTGAAACCTCAAGTCAAGAACCTCTACATTCACAAAAGCCCCACTCCACCGTTAGCCACACAGGGAAACAATTCTCTTATCTCCAAAAATGGAAACCCTACTTCCTTTCTATCTCATAACACGCTTGCGTTGCCTGTCAAACGTCAAACTCATTTCGGTTCACGGCAGCACACTGGCAACTCAACACGCCAAATCAAAGCCATTGCTAGAGAATCTGCTACTGCTAGTACCGTCAAAACCATCAGCCTGAAAGCCGTGATTACGGTCAATGTGACTGTGGGTGGGTTCTTATCAAACATTTTAACGAAAGGGTTAGACGACATTACCGATTTGCTTGGAAAATCTTTGCTTATGGAGCTGGTTGCTGCCGAGACTGACCCTGGTAAGTGCACATCCTAGTGTTGTGTGTTTTTATGAAAAAAACATATAAGTCACCCAGTAAAAAGATGAAATATAATTGTTATTGTTTACACTCTCACCCTCCTCAAAAATTTAAACGAATATTCGAACAATTTAGTTTACGTGCATATGTAACTGTACAAAACTAAAATATATATGATAAAATATTAGTTCAAGGATCTAGATTTCTTTCTTTTGTTCTTTTGATAAAAAGTATGGAAAGCTCCAACGAAGCCCTTATATATAAGGGTTAAGGGTAAATACGTTAAAAATATTATTGGGTGCCATGTTGGAATAAATAAGAAGAAATCACTAATAAAGCACAATGTTAAAATTAATCAAAACATCAAATTAAAAATTAAAACATCGTGTTAGAAAATTAAAACACTATACTGAAAATTCAAAACAATGTTGAAAATTCGTGACAATAACTCTTTTAGCATTGCTTGCCAAAACTAACTTATTAGGGTTGTCCATGTCACTCCATATCTGGGCCATTGAACACCTTTGATCAATGGTTTAGAATTCCTCTTGGACTTATCATACCAATAGACCTTTTTTCATAATTTAAATAAAATTATATAATCAATTATGATGCTGAATATAATACTAATTATTAATTTTTTATATATTTTACTGAAACTAAATATCCAATTATTCTTACTTGAATCATTCACAATGTACTATTAAAAGACGATAGTAGTAATATAGTCATTATATTCACAATGTTTTCTTTTCAACAGTTACATCCTTTTAATCTGTAACATGTTTAGGTAAACAAAAATGAATAGTTTTACTACAAAATTAATTATGAGTTATGATCATCTAAGTCACTTCATAATAATGTACCTAAAAGACTTCTTACACATATGATTTTTGAGGTAAGTACATATCCATGCATCCATGTATGGTTCATCATTGTATACCGAAATGTAACAACTGTAGTCATGATCGTTTGTTTTTTGCATTAAAACTTTCTAAAATTGACCATCTTGTCCTTTTAATCATAAAATTCCTAAACCTGGTCCTCGTCCTCCTTTCTTATTCGCTTTTCTGACACCAACCCCAGTACCCCTTCGATTTGTTCTTCTTGTTGTCGAGCCCCACTTAGGGTGATCGCGCCTCTTGAAAAAACCAGTGGTCACGGTGAAACACCGTTGCAAGGCCGGTTTCACGATAGTGATCGTGATGGGTTTGATGTACATAATGGTCAATGTATTAGATGTGAAAGTTAGGCAGCGCTTTAGTGGGTGTTATAGAATGTGACAAGTGTTTTAGTAATAATGTGATGTAATAAAGTGTCAAATGATGACTGAGATGACTGAGTTTGATAGTGTGATGTAGTGATTGGTGCCCTAGTGCCCTTGAAAAAATAAAAAAATAGCATAAATTATATAATATCACATTTTTGGGAAAAGAAACTCGGTTTTTAAATCTTATTTGCCTTCTCTGACACCCACCAATACCCCTTAGATTTTCCTTTCGGTAGGTTATCATCACTTAAAACAATAAAAACTTATAATTTCACACTTTCAATAAAAAGAACCCAATTTGCAACTCCATTTAATAACAAGAATAATATTATTAGCCCTATTGTATGGCATTGATGATGTAATTAACGATCATTAGCAAATCGTCATTAAAAATCCTAGACTATATTCTCTGTGTGTGTGAAAGTTACATATTGTCTTCACCTTGATCACACAAAGGATAAAGAAGAGATTTTAGATGAATGTGCCCTTTATTGATACTTAGTGTCTTGGCATCCTTGAGTTAATTTCAAGCTCTCTAGACCAAAATGAGTGTTTCATCAAGAGCAAGCTTGTTTCATTTTACATGAGAATCCCATTCATGCCACAACTTTGAGACGCTTACATCCTAAGCCCAGGCCACAGTCTACATGAATTCGAAATCTCAACTTTTAATTAATAACCGCAATCTCTCTTTTCCTTTATTTATCTAAAATACTAATCAGTAGCCGCAATCGCTCTTTTCCCTTATTACTCACATCAATTAAAAAACAAATCTTACCATGTATTTTTTGATAAATACACCAAACAGTTTTTGTTAGAGATGCACATAACAAAAACATTAAATACCTTTTCCGCCTCAGACTATGAAATACGAATGCCATCGACTGTCCCTTTTAATCATTACTTTGATCCCGAAGGCCAACGTAATAGGACCGAAATTCTATGATGTTATCACATGCTAATGTGGTGGAAGACTTGCACTTCTCTTGGGAGATGCAAGTTAAACTCTCACTTGGTTCAGAGTGAGACACTATTGGGTAATGATAGGAGACTCAGGGAAACTTGGGCTCGATCCTTGAGCCAAACGGGTTTTATCGGTAATTTTGTCGTCGTGACTACGTGCGGATGGGTTACCGGGTTTTCCCTGGAATTGATGATGAACTCGGGTTACTCTCGAAGTACTCTGTTTAATACAATGGATGCCCCGAGAATGTTCAGGATTAATTTTATTTTTCGTTTAAAAAATATCATTCCAAGATATGGTATTTTAATATTCTTAACTATCTTCATATTTAAACAATATGGTTTGGTTTTTTTTATTGTTTTTCTTGGTATTATTTTTTGTTTTTTTTTATTTTCTTAGGGTATTTCCTATCTAATTTTTTGCTGGTTTTTTTATAAAATGGTAGTTTCATTTGTCATTCAGAAACAAAGAGCATGCTTAAGATTAGTTTACCAACTTTGTTAGAAACCCATGAATTTATATAAAAAATGGTTATGCAATGTCACTTCCTACCACATATCCGTAAGTATATACTTGTCTCCTAGTTTTAGAACTTTCAATTTTGTTTTTTATTTATTAAATCACATGGTAAGACCGTAAAATTTCATAGACCATTCTGATAACTTTTTTTGGGTGAAAATCAATAATGAAGATAACGTTTCGTTTAATATAATTACATGGTATGATGTACCATTTAAATAAAAAAAACTTAAGTGGACATAGTTTGTTTGTCTCATTTAACAGAGTTAGGTAAAACGAATACGATATAAATAACTAATAGGAAAATGATGTAGACGACATTAAGGACCAGTAGGGTTGAGATGGAGGTTTCTGGCATCGTGGACTCGTGGTTAATAATCTATAGCATTGGAAAATAAGATTTTTCTCATATTGTAATAAGATTCTAATTTGTTGATTTGCCAAACCATTATTTTCATAGTTAGGAATTGTTGTTAACCAGAATTTTGACCCGTTACGGTTGCGGTAGTGTCCGAATAGAATTAACTCGAATTTGTAGCGTCAAATAATTGACCCGACTTGTTTCAGTGTAAAACTTACGTCAAAACGCAGAACAACTGAAAACATACATAAATAAGCACGGAAACGTATTATATTTCATATCACTCATTTCCGAAAAAAATTAACTCAAAAAGTAAAAAACTTGGATTTATACCAAAATATACTTAAACAAAGCATGTAAGAAAATAGTATTTTTTTAGTTAAAAATGGTGTTACACATTGCGGCATCGTTGAAGCGTAAAGTAAGTCGAATTTTTATCGTCTAGTGAAAACATATTATATATGACAAAACGTAGACCAGTTGTACATATATAAGAGTAAGTATGAAAATGTATTGCCAAAACGTAGACCAACCGAAACATACATAAAAATTAAGCACGTAAACATTTTATATGTGATCTACCACGTATATAAAAATAAACACGTAAAATTCAAGTGAGTTAAAATGACATTTCATAAAGTTTTTATACAGCTAAGAGATTTAAATGATAATATGCTGAAAGTTAAAGATAGAAAAAGAGAAAAAAACCAAAAAAGAAAAAAATATACTTAAGAGAAAAGAAAAAAACCAAAGAAAATATGTTTGCTACACTGAAATTATATTTTTATGAATCATGTATTATTTTCAAAACAGGAACTTTTAGATTATTTCGAATGTTGTAAATTTGTATATAAGAATCTGTTTCTTAAACTAATTTATACATAATTTATTTAATAATATTTATTCTTGCATTTTGGTTTTGGAAGAAACGGGATTGCTGAAAGATACAATCAAGGATTATGCTCATCGAACTGGTCAAAAAGCAGACGATGTAACATATTTAGCAGAATTTGAATTACCAGAAAATTTTGGTACAATCGGAGCAATTAAGATAGAAAATGAACACCATAAAGAGGTATTCGTTGAATCTGTTGTAATAGAAGGCTCCGCCATCGGTCCTATTACTGTCCAATGTGAGTCATGGGTTCAATCCGTATTCGACAACCCCGAGAGTCGTGTTTTCTTCGTTGACAAGGTTAGAAACTATCCCCTTAATATTATTGTTCACACATAACTTATCACGATAACAATCACAAAAATCACTATCTGAATTAGATGAACTAACACGTAAACTGGATGAGTCCAAAAACGATGGTCAAATCGATGCCTTTCATTATTCTATTTGTTTGCATATGTAACTTTACATTTGTTGAAAAAATATACAAAACTAAAAATTCGTTTTTTTACATATGTTTTAACATACGAGGACCGGTAACAATTACCTAAGTGTAGCATAATAGTTATCAACACATGTTTCGCTGAATAAAAACTAGTTGTCCATAGAATATTCTTGAAATATTTACAAAAGATCATAATCACTACATATGATTCCCTCACTCTTTCTATTTCCAAACAAACAAATTTAATTTTCTGTCTCATATTTCTGAAATAACACATGATACTTGAGTCTGCAACTGTGCATGTTCTTGGTGTGTGTTCTTAATCCAGCTGGTTTTAGCGTTTATCAAATCTTATGGGCTTGGTGTTTAGTTAGTTAGATAAGTTTCATTTCTCTTTACAACCACGGGTTGTCCATGACGGTTATAAGAACGTTGGTGAAGGTTGAAAAAACACTTAAGGTGGTTTATCGGTTCGATTTTTGCTTTTTGGTTTAAATATTTTTTTAATAGTAATCGAAAGTTGAACAAACCGAACTCAGGTGTTTCTAACGCCGGCTCAAGATTTTTTGAAGACTAAAGTGTATGATAAAATTGAGATCTTTTTCAAAAAAATCTATTTTGATTTGGATCCTAAAATAAAATAATATAGCTAGACAAAAGAAGCTATAAAATCGTTGTGCTTAACTACTCATCTGGGTGCTAAAGTTCAATCAAAATGGTAATATATATGATCATATATGAAATCTACTTTGTCGGCAATTTCGTAAAGATAATTATCATACTAGGTAAAAAATATATGTATTTTTAATTTATTATATATTTATCAGTGTAATATAATTGTATCTTTCGGTATATAATATAAGCGATACATATACCATATACATATATATATATATATATATATATATATATATATAAACTTATTAGCTACAGTGTATTGTCTTTATGTGATTTTATTTTTCTCTTTTATTTTTTGTCATTTTTTTGTTTTCTTTTTCTTTTTTATTTTCAATCAAATTAGGCGTCGTACAGGTAATAAAACAAAACGATTTAATACCGACCGAACGATGTTAGTACCGATATCGATTTTGCTTTTGTAATTTATGACCGAATTTGCGTAGCGTAGATTTACAATCTTTCATAGATTTAGTTTGTTTATTATAATTAATTTTGAATACATTTTGTTTTAACATTTAATATCCGATGTTTTTAAAAATTACAATTATATCATTGCGATGTGCCTATTTTTATCTACGTCTCGATAAACGTACTCGTAAATATATCAAAGTTACCATACATTAAATTAGCACCGTTTACTATATTCTTTAATATAATGATATAAAAAGATTTTTTATAAAGTTTTGAGTACACCATTGCGACGTGCTTAATCTTATGCATATATAAATTTAATTGAAAATGGAGTTTTATTCGCATTAGAGTATATTTTTATCGTTAGCCACAATGAGTGTTGGTACGGTACCCGTAGCAGTACCATGATGAACCGAACTTATGTCAACGACCGAAAACATCGATATTGGTATTGGTATATCGACCGAAAACATCAACTGAGATACATTTTCATTTAACATTTGTTAAAAATGGGGTTGTACCACCGCAAATCACGAGTGTAACCTACTAGTTATTATATATTTATTAATGTAACATTATTTCATTTCTTGGTATATAATATGAGCGAAATAGAATAATTTTATATATTTATTGTATTAGATTACTTTGATATTATTATAAATGCATATATATAAATCATATTTACCAATTCAACAAAAACAAACATGTTTAAATTTGGGTTTGACGTTTAAGTTGAAAAAATTAAGCCATTAATATATGAGTAAACTTTAACTAAGATTAAAAAAAAATTATACATTTATTTTCATTTTGGTTACATTAGTTTACCCATTTAAGTACTACAATAGTTGCTAGTTTATAAATAAAATCCACTTTTTCTATTATAGGATTCATTTTTAATACAACCTAATATATATATATATATATATATATATATATATATATATATATATATATATGTGTGTGTGTGTGTGTGTGTGTGTATGTATGTGTGTGAGTGTGCGTATGAAAAGTTTCAATTAAGAAACAACGCGAGTTATGGGAACCATATATATATATATATATATATTGTGTGTGTGTGTGTGTGAAGTTTCAATTATGAAACAACGCGAGTTATGGGAACCATATATATATATATATATATATATATATAATGCTTTATAAGTCCTTATATTATTAATTTATTTATACTAATTTTCATTAAAAAAAAAACTATTCATAAGTTGAAAAAACAACAACTAGACAGTATTCTATATTCAAACTTTATGAAAACTAGTTTTAAATAAATAGAACAATATAATCTTTTAATTATATTGGTTTTTCACCATTTTAATTTTTTTTGGTTAAATAGTTAAAAATACTTACTTAAATAAAAAGAATAGAAAATAAAAATTGTGTTTTAAATATCTTAATAGTTAATTGCGTGGTTAGTCCATGTGGTTTCTTCAAAGTAACAAGATTGGCTACTAACTTCTGAAATGATGAAAATACCATAAGTTTTGGGTTAGTATTTAACAATCGTTAGCCTTAAGGCCCTAGAATGTTACAAAATCAAAAGTTAAAAATTCAAGCTATGTAACAGAATTTAAAGAGAATTATTATCATTTCATATTATATTACAAAAACCGTATATAGTTTATTGATTATTTTAAATAATTTTCTTAAAAGCTATTGTTATAAAATTTAAACTAGAATTAAGACCCCAAAGTTGCTGCGGATGTGTAAAATTGTGTCAAATAGCACCAATGGCACATCACCGCCCGTGACCACCATCAACGGAAAATCTTGTAAAAACAAAATAAATAAAAAAGGAAAAAACAACACGGAACGAAAAGCAAAAGTAAAATCATTGAATCATGGACGCTTGTTGCAACGTGTTAATGCAAAGAAATTAAACCGAATCTAAAACATAGAAAAGAATAGCGAAGTCGATCTAGGACCGCTGCGTTGCAATGAACCTGTCAAACATGGAAAAAAGACACGTTGCGACGGGTCTCTCAAACGGGAAGAAATACACGAAAAAGTTGAACCCCCCACACATATTGTGGTGTGTTAACTCGCAAAATTTAGAACGAAACGTAAAACTGAAAAACTTACAAATGGTGAAAAGTATGGAGGACCAAAGTTGAAAATAGAAATATGTAAAGATTAAATTGAAAAACATAAAAAGGTTTAAGTTAAAATGAAAAATCAAAAGGGTTTAAATGTAAAAGATGAAAATATTTAGATTTAAAGTAGAAAATCAATTATTTTTTGAAATACATCCTATGCTTGAAATATAACTCCATCATAATTTTACTTATTTATAGTATTAAAATAGAAATGTCAATGCATTTTACATGTGTCGTCCCTCCATTTTTTCCATAGATCTTCAACTTTCATTTGTTTTGCTTAGATCCCTTCACAATATTTATATACTTTTTTCTTCTTCCGGGTTTCACATAGGATATCTGTAACATACATGTATGGTTCCTCTTATTTTTCTCCATGGCCTTTAGCTTTCATTTGGTTTGCTTAAGTACCTGTGCAATATTTATATAGTTTTGTTTTTCTTCAATAGTTTCAGGTAAGACATCTCTCACATATATGTTATAGGTTGTTGGTTAGTTGGTTGTTTATTGTAATTGTCTAATTGTTGTTATATTAGTTTATTAAATAGGTTTTTTTTTGTAACTTATATTATAGGTTGTTACTTGGTTAGTTGGTTGTTTATTGTAGTTGTCTAATTGTTGTTATATTAGTTTATTAAATAGTTTTTTTTAACCTAAAATCTTAGTAGAATAGGTTTTGTTAGATGCATGTTTTGTCGTTTTTTTGCAACACTTCACCAACTTTGCATTATAATAGCTAATGAACACATAATGCGTTATGGCATCCGTTTGATGTTTGAGATGTGTCTGCGCCACAACCCGTGCGGGTCTAATTACAAGTTAGATTAAAAAGAATGACCTATTTAAAATTATAACATAATTAAAAAGATAAATGAACAGATATGTTTAAGATTGATTTAGAAACTAGCGTATAATTGAAGAGTTTAATTAGGTAACAGTTGTATAAAAATTTCAGTATGTGTGACCTAAGATGGCTTAAAAAGATTCTCTAATTACCATATAATTGATATTTTATCATATCCATCCTTTAACTTTATAGTTGTGTGACTACATTTTTCTTGCGTGCATGAGCAGGTAGCATGCCTACCATCGGAGACGCCAAGCGGCCTGAAGAATTTCCGAGACAAGGAACTAGCGACTCTTCGTGGTGAGGGTGCCCCTGATGGACCACGGAAAAAGGAAGATAGAATTTACGATTATGACGTGTATAATGATCTCGGCGATCCTGACAAGGATCCTAATGAATTGACACGCCACGTACTTGGCGGCACTGAAAAATACCCTTACCCTAGGCGTTGCAAAACTGGCCGACCTCGAACTAAATCAGGTCTCCAGTTCTTTTCCTTATATTTAATTTTGATCTTTGCAACTTTTTTTTCTTGAATGGTGAATATACACGCTCTTAAAATTTACTCCTAAATATCGCCTATTAACCACTTTGGTTAGAATAAACACTTGACACTAATACTAGGCAAAGAGGCCTGAGGCTATTGGTTGATCTTTACAGCTAACACATTAGTGATAAGAATAACATATCTTTTACATAAAATTATATAATTCTTTATTTAAACCACAATTTACCAAACAAAAATAATGCAAGTGATAACAATAACAAATCTTCTACAAAAAATTCTATAATTCTTTATTTAAACCACATTTTAACTAAATATAAATAATGCAATTGCAGATCCATTATCAGAATCAAGAAGCAGTGATGTTTACGTGCCAAGGGATGAAGCCTTTTCTGAGATAAAGAACCTAACGTTTAACGCCAAGACTGTATTTTCAGTGCTGAAAGCAGTGTTACCTTCGGTTGAAACGTCAATGATTGATGAAGATCTTGGGTTCCCGTACTTCACAGCCATCGATTCTCTGTTCAATGAGGGTGTTAATTTGCCAACGATCGAAAGCAAGGTGTTTCTTGGGAATGTTCTACCGAGACTTTTAAAGTCGATATCAGATGCCCAAAATAATGTCTTGCTTTTTGAGACTCCAGCAATGATTGATAGTAAGTATAACTCTTCTTCGATACAGACTTTTTTTTTGTCATTGTTTAAAGATTTTACGCTTGATGATTGCAGGAGATAAGTTTGGTTGGATGAAGGATGCAGAATTTGGTCGTCAAACTCTAGCCGGTCTTAATCCTTTGAGTATAACCTTGGTAAAGGTATGTTTTACATGTATCTTCCATAATCAAATCGTTTACTCATGTATCTTCCATAATCAAATCATTTACCGAATTATACTATTTATATTAATCTACTTATTGTTATCAATAAGTACTTTGATACTAAAATAATTTATCCAAAATAAATCATAGTTTAAATTAAATGAAGAGTAAACTGTCAAAATGATCCATGAGTTTTGGTCACTTTTGTCACTTTAGTCCAAAACTCAAAACTTTTGAATTTGGGTTCCTGTAGTTTTAATTTTGTTGCCATTTTCATACAAAATCAAAATCTGATTAGTTTTTTCAATTAATATCCAGTTTTTTTTATTTTTCCTCTCTATTAATGAAAGACAAAAAGGTTAGATTTTTTAATTTGTTATAACAACGTTAAAATACCATTTTGCCCTTTATTTAAAAGGGATGAAAAAGACAAAAAAAGTTGAATGTTAACTAAAAAATTTGACTAGATTTTAATTTCGAATGAAAATGACAACAAAATTGAAACCACGTGGATCCATATTCAAAAGGTTTAAGTTTTAGATTAAAGTGCCAAAAGTGACCAAAACTCATAGGACCATTTTGGCAGTTTACTCTTAAAAAAAACATAGTGTAAAATGTATATAAGATAATCATATTTCTGTTATTATACCAAATTAATAAAAACGTTATAAATGATTTAAAATTAAAAATAATGGTGTGTAGAAGTAGTTAAAACCTATGCTGTACATATCATGAATGCATGCAAATTCAAATTAAAACATAAAAAATGAAAATTACCAACTTAGCCTCTAACATTTCCATCCGTTCACACCCTTATACCAAATATGAATATGTGAATGTGTTGGCCATCCCTTTATTCTTGTGTTCGGTATGCTCTAATACAGTATTACGATTCCTTGTTAAATTTGTATAAATATGATTATGTGCAGGAATGGCCATTGAAAAGCAAACTTGACCCTAAGGAATACGGTCCCCCTGAATCAGCAATAACCAAAGAGATTGTTGAGAAAGAGATCAGAGGCTATTGCACACTTGAGGAGGTATCATTCGTGTTGTGTAAAGTTAGAGGTATCAGTTTGACCAACTAGGTTAAACGAAAGAACTTCCCTAAATTACACATAAGTAAACGAGTTTAATATGTTAGATTATTTTCATAATCCATACACTAAATTTTATAAAACTGATACACGAGCCCTTTGATGTGTGGGGTCGGGGAGTGTTGGTGCGACTTGCGCCTGATGTACGCATACTTACTCTACGTTTTTGCAAAGCTATAACCTCCCGATCATATGACAACAACCTATTCGTTGCCCCAAAGTTCGCCCCTTAGTAAATTTAAAGTTGATGATAAACAAAAACCTTTATATTCATACTTGTACTTTAAGTAAGCATGAAGTCCAAAATCATATGCAGGCAATAAAGAACAAGAAGCTTTACTTACTAGACTATCATGATATCTTCCTGCCTTACGTGCACAAAGTTAGAGAACAGAAACTGAGAACAACTCTATATGGATCAAGAACTCTGTTGTACCTTACTCCAACCGGAACACTGAGACCATTAGCCATCGAGTTGGTTCGCCCACCTAAAGATGAAAAACCTCAATGGAAACAAGTATTCACTCCTTGTTGGGACGCAACTGGCATGTGGCTATGGAAGCTTGCTAAGCTGCATGTTCTTGCTCATGATAGTGGTTACCATCAGCTTGTTAGTCACTGGTAATTAAGTACCCACCATTTATTGGTCAATTTTAGTCTTTATAAATAACAATTTGGTATCAAATATTTTTCAGGTTGAGAACACATTGTTGCACGGAGCCTTATATAATTGCGACTAATCGCCAGCTAAGTAGAATGCACCCAATACATAATCTCTTACGCCCTCATTTCCGGTACACTATGGAGATTAATGCTTTGGCTCGAGAAGCACTCATAAACTGTGGTGGCGTTATCGAAGGTGGCTTTTCACCAGGGAAGTATAGTATTGAGATGAGTTCAGTTGTATACGGTGCACTTTGGCGTTTTGATCATGAAGCATTACCAGCTGACCTTATTGCTAGGTAACTCATCTTTTTGGTGAAAACTTATTAACCAATATGTTCTATTTCTTAACAAACAAGTCATAATTCTTTTTTCCTTCCATCAAGCCGTATACAATTGCATTTGGTAAAAACGTTTTATAAAACATCACGATCAAACAAGATGCTTAACAAATGCTTTTTTAGTTATTTTAGAAAGTTTTTTTTTTGCTTTTTTGTTACAAACGTATTTATAATAGATTGCAAAAACATATTGTTTTGATTGTGATGTTTATAAAATGTTTTTAAAAAATGAATTTGGAATTATATGATTGGGAAATTTTGTAAAAGACTTTTAATTAAGTTAAAAATATGATAAGAAACGAAAAGAAAACACTTGTAATAAGTATGTACAAAGGTTGATTGAGAAAATAAAACAAATGTTAAAAAAGTATACAGTTTCCTTAATATATATATATTGAAAGTGAAAAATACAATATTGCTTAACGTACGATAGATATTATATGAAATTACGTATGTTATAAACCTGAAAACCTTAGTTACGCATTGTGGAAAATCATAATCATGCGTGATTATAGTTTTTCAACTTGCGTGATTAGGGTTTTCAATTTTATAACATGCGCAATTTCACATCGTACCATTGCACGTTAAATAAAACTGTACGTTAACATTCTCATATATATATATATAGGAAAGTTTAAATGAGAACGCTAAATATTGTGAAAACGAATTAAAAAACCACAAAAAACTTTAAAAGTTTAAATGAGAATGCTCAATTTTTTTACACTTATTATTATTATTCGAATATAGTGTTAGAAATTTTATTTACAAGTTTTAAATTTACGTAAATTCGTATATAAAGAAATTTGATGTGCGTGAATTATGGTTTTTCAACTTGCGTGATTAGGGTTTTCAATTTTATAACATGCGCAATTTCACATCGTACCATTGCACGTTAAATAAAACTGTACGGTTAACATTCTCATATATATATATATAGCAAAGTTTAAATGAGAACGCTAAATATTGTGAAAACGAATTAAAAAACCACAAAAAACTTTAAAAGTTTAAATGAGAATGCTCAATTTTTTTACACTTATTATTATTATTCGAATATAGTGTTAGAAATTTTATTTACAAGTTTTAAATTTACGTAAATTCGTATATAAAGAAATTTGATGTGCGTGAATTATATGTATATTTATAATTTAATTTTCTTTCACACAAATTTAGTTTTAAAATTATTTTCACCCAAGAACTAAACTATAAATACAAAAGGGTAAGGATAGTCGTCGGGTGGTACTATAGTTTATCGGTAAGAACCAGATATCTTATACATAAAAAATTTACACATGTGTAAGTTTGTTATATTTACATGTGCAAATTTGTTATATTTACAAATGTGTAAGAAATCTAATAAGAGTGATTTTAAGAGAAGAAATAAATTATTTGATGTTGTAAATTCTTTTTTTTTTTTATGTTGTAATTTAATTACAATGAGTTTGTGTTAAAAAAGTTCAGTTTTGATTGGTTTTTTCATTCATTCTCACGGTTCTCGCGATATTTAGCGTTCTCAATATAATCCTCCTCATATTATGGATGGGTTAAAATGAGAACCAACTTGAGTGAGAAACGTGTTGAATTGCCTCATCTAATTATCTTAAACATTACCATTTCAAGGGGTATGGCTATTGAAGATCCAGATTCTCAACATGGTTTAAAGCTATCTATAGAAGATTACCCTTATGCAAATGATGGTTTAGTCCTTTGGGATATCATCAAAGATTGGGTGACAAACTACGTGAACCACTACTACCCTGAAGAGAATCTTGTAAAATCTGATGAAGAACTCCAAGCATGGTGGACCGAAATCCGTACAGTGGGTCATGCAGACAAAAAAGACGAACCATGGTGGCCCGTTCTCAACACGCCAAAAGACCTTATCAGCATTCTCACAACAATCATATGGGTAGCATCAGGCCACCATGCTGCTGTTAACTTCGGGCAGTATGACTATGCGGGTTATGTTCCGAACCGGGCCACCATAGCCCGGGTTAAAATGCCGTGTGAAGACCCGACTGATGATGAATGGGAAGCTTTTAAACGTAGGCCTGAAGATGAACTTTTGTCTACACTTCCTTCTCAGGTTCAAGCCACCAAGATTATGGCGGTTTTGGATGTGTTATCGAACCATTCGCCAGATGAGGAGTATATTGGGGCCACAAAGGAGCTACCTTTTGAGGCAGTTCCGGAGATAAAAGCGGCCTATGAAAAGTTTGCAGGGAGGTTGAAGGAGTTGGAAGGGATTATTGATGGTAGGAATGCTGATGAGAGCCTGAAGAACAGAAATGGAGCTGGTGTTGTGCCCTATAACCTTCTCAAACCTTATTCAGAACCTGGTGTGACTGGCCAAGGAGTTCCAAATAGTATTTCCATCTAAATGGTGGGTTGAATATGTATATGTGTTAAGGTGAGAATAAAGGGTTCTTGTTTTGAATTTGGAGTGGGTGATAACTAACGGGGCAAGAAATCTTGATCTCAAGTCTTGTATGGAATTTATGCTATGTGAAATTAATATTCCATTTCTATTAACAGGGGTTTTTAAAAAATAAAAATTAAAAACAAATGTGTGGTAATGCAAGATATCATCAACGCTCAAAAAGCTTTCAACAAATTTGTCTTAAGCAACCCATACCATCTCACAAATCTTCTTACATTTTATGTGACTTTGTATGCGTCGCTATACATGATTGTACGTTTTCTCAATATATTTAAGTAGTGAACTGAGTGTGCATATTCTTGGTTTATGATTCCAAATCTGATTGGCTTTAGTGTTTTTCATTAGTTAGGCAATATGTTATTAGGAGAATGGTGGAGTGCTAAGCCCCACCATGTGGGCAGTAATGGGAGATAAGGCGTGGATGTGAGTTGACTAGCGCACGTAAGGACACATTAATTTTTTTATTTAGTTTTTATTATATTTAATTACATATAATCTAATCATCTGAACTCACCATCACATTTTATATTTCACTTCTCTACAACATACAACATATGTTCTCAAGTGTGATAAAGGATATACTCAATGGTTACACAAAATAATTGTTTCTATTTATAAAGCTTTGAAGGTTTTATAACATAAACTACATAAACTAAGTTTAATTATTTTAGATAAGGAATTAAAGATATATGTACAAATATATCAATGATTTAAAATAATAAACTTTCATTAAAATAAATAATTTATACTTAATAAGTGTCCCACCACGTGAATTGTTAGCAGAGAAAATGATTTTCTTTTTACTAGTTTTTTATCGTAACTTTTTGTCACACGTCTAATACAAATTATTTACATGATTATGTTGATTAGTATAGTATCGACAGGATTATTTTAAGTTTTTAAATAACATATGTGGATGATTAAAAAATTATAGTCCAAAATGATGACAATGACTTGTCAAATAGGACACTTATTGTTTTGCGGTTAATGTTGTCCTAAATATAAATAAATGAGTTGTCCTAAATATAAATAAATAAGGTTTTAAGACCCGTGCATTGCAGCGAATCGTTAAACTGAAAAAACAAAACATAAGTTAAAATGTCTAACCACGAACGTGCGTTGCCGCTACATATTATAAGCATATTCGGATTCGTGTTTTGTTTATTTTAATTTGACGTGTTTAACCGAAATGAGTTTTTTTATATTAAGATTCTATTCTATGAATTTTGAACGGAAAATTTCATTTGAAATTGTGGTTATCTTATATATTGATTTGTTGGAATTGTTTATCTGATTAACAAATACAAACTGTAATAAAAGTTAATATTAATACTAACTAAAATGTATAAAAGATATCATATGAGATATTTACTGAAATCAAATACGTCGATTCCTTATTGTTTTTCAATTATAAAATGTACTAAAGATATCAAGAAGTAGCTGAACACAGCAGTAAAAAGAAGAAAATGGATATTAATAAACCATGTGCTCTACATCTCTCTGCCATAATCACCACACAACTATCACCAAACCACAAAATTACCATAGCCACCAACCACTTCGTCACCAACCCGGCAGCACCACCACCACCCTCAGCTTCGTTCCACCACTATCATCACCACCTCACCTCACCTCACCTCAACCATCACTGTCATCATCACCACACCCACATCCCCTCTCTATCTACTTTGTCTCCCTTTATCTCCAACTATATCTAGAAGAACATATCACAGGTCGAGTACCTCTCGTTTTTTTGGCAATGGTGAGCAGGTGGGTGGCAGCGGAGGTTGGTTTACGAAAGGGTGGTGAAGAGAGAATGTTAAGGCGAAGGAGAGGAGGGTGAAGAGGTAGAGGCCGTGGTGGGACTGAGGTCCGGCGACGACGGCGGTGGTCAAAGGTGGCATGTGGATGGCGGGGTGGAGGACGATGAAGTTGATGGCTCTCACTATTTTCACATCGTCAAATTTAATAGTTAAAAAAGACTCTCACTATTTTCACACTCCTATATCTTATTTCTATATCTTTTTCACTATATCTCTCTTTATGAGTCTGTTTGGTATAAGATAATGGAATGGGCGCGGGAATGAAATGGACGAGTTAATGGAATGGATGAGATAATGGAATGCATGAAGTAATGAAATCGATCATTACCATTTAATGTCTTGTTTGGTTACCATGTGAAAATGGAATGAACCATTACTTTTTGTTGTTTGGTATGCGAGAAAAGACAAAGGAATAAAATCGGATGGCGGTGGTCAATGATAGGCGGTGATGGTGGGTGGTGATAGGTGGCAGTTGTAGCGGCATTGGTGGTGGTGGTGGAGGCGGCGACGAGTGGTGACAGTGGTGATGGTGGTGGATGACGATGAAGGTTGGTGGCGACGGCGATGGTAGGTGGTGGCGGAGGTGGGTGGCGAGAGCGGCAGTGATCGGAAGTGGACGCGGCGATGGTGACGGCGATGATTGAAGGTGGGTGGTGGCAGCGACGCCAGTGGATGGCGGCGACAGCGGTGGCATCAAAGGCGGTGGCGAGGGTGGCGGCAGAGGCGGGTGATGGCAACGGTAGTGGGTTGTGGTGTTGTTAATGAAGGGTGAATAGGGAATGGAATGGAAAAAAGACAGGGAGATGGATGTAATGATTTTGAAGGAATGAAATGCATTTTGAAATGGGCGATTCAATTCCATTGGCCAACCAAACACTTTTTTCTTCATTCCCTCATAATGGTCCATTTTATTCCACCCCTCATTTCTGCATACCAAACGCTACCTGTGTATCTATATATCTACAAAGAGATATAGAGGAGAGAGGTGTGTGAATATTATCTCCCTTAAAAATATTTCCCTAACAAGTTTTCCTATAATCATATTGAAAGGAATAATACAATTTTTTTTTTACTATTGATCATAAACTTTTATAAGTTAATATAAGTTAAGAATCAGTGGTGGAGCTTGAATAAAATCTTGATGGGGGCCGAACTTTCAAAATCTAAATTGGTGGTGACCGAATTCTTAAAAATTAAATATTTTATGCTAAAAAATAATTTTTTGGTAAAACTGATACTACGAGCAAAACACCGATGAAGATCGCGACACCCCTGGGCCTCCATTAACCTTCTCTCATAAGGTATTGCCAGCCTTTTTCTAATTAACCTAGTCTTGAATGAATCGAAAGGTATTACTAGCCTTTCTTTTTTTGTAATAAACTATAGTCTAATACAGTGACGGATGTAGCCAATTAATTCAGAGGTATCTCAAAAGGAAACAAAATTACCTTACAATCATACAATAAATAAAAACATGATAATAAATAAAGTTAAACAAATACCTAACAAATTTGTCCTTTTCATGTTATCGTGGCTCGAAATCATTTTATATTTCTATTACATTGTCGTCTCTTACTTTATCAAAAGTGTCTTTTTCAATCATACAAACCATAGCATTGTTCAAATATTTTGGACTCATTCGATTGCGTAAATTCGTCTTAACAAACTTCAATTTAGAAAAAAAACATCTTTAAACTGTTGTGGTTGCAACCTATAAAACCAAATCTAGCTTCATTACCCGATAAATCAAAGAACAATAACTATGTGTTTCGGTTTCTACCATAAGACAAGCAAGGTCACTTATTCCATTCAAGTTTGCAAATCTATCATCATTGCTTATAGTGTGATAAAAGGTCTCAACATCACCCAAAAGAGTTCCTATTTCTTGCGTACTAAAATCACCTGGATGCATCTCAGCAAACGCCACCATCTTCGATGAGTCAAACTTAGGAAACCCGTTATAAGGATTAAAACCCGACATATTTTCTATCAAACTAGTTGTTACCTCACTAAATCGATTTCCTAATTCTTGAATTTGCATATCCAAAACCTTATTAAAAATGTCAACTTCAAAATGATGTAGATTTGTAATGACATTTCCGGTTTCTTCGATTACCATAACTTTTTGTCATGTCCAGCATTGTAATGTTGACAAAAAAGAAGTCACTTTTTCCAGCATCGACTCAAACCTATTTTGTGTTAATTCATTTAATGGTCGTTTTGTTCCATTTATCACTTGTATCATTCGGAATTGTATCATTAGCAACCGGATTTTCATCAATTTCCTCAAAATTTCTTTTGAAAAAGTTCCTAATCAGAGATTGTTTTTTAGATTGTGGTTTCATCTTCAAGGAATCACCTTTTAATTTCAAAGAATTTAAGTCCCTAGTTTAACAAGAAAAGTAGAAAAGTATAAGATATTACAAAATTTAACTTATCTGTACACTTAAACCCTAACAAACCTACAAACTACAATTCTACATAACCAATAACGACAAAAATGAAATCAAAGGACAAGAAACACTCACAAAGCACCAAGGTCAAATGCAGGTCAACGCCGATCTACGACGATCAACACTGCAGTCTGCAACAGGGGTGATATCAGCGTCAACTCGTCTCTATCGTCCAACGACCATCCATTTCCAACTTCTAATTGCCGCCCTTTGGGGCTTGGGCTAAGTTTATTAAATGGCCTTCCATTCAATTAAACTATTCTTAATTTGAACTAACTTTATCATTTGGGCTTATTAATTATACAAAAGTATCCTTTGTATAAAAAATATAAAAGTAAAAACAATATACTATGAAGTCAAGGTTGAGCCATAACCTGTGCTACCCCTGCTATCACTCTACCTCCTCCCCATGTTTAATGGTTATATTTGCTAGAAGAAACTACAGGTTTCGTCTATATAATTTGATGAAAATCATAGCTATAGTTCATTTTTCATTATTTGAGTGTATAGTCTATGTGCTATTGTTTTTTTTATTTCATTCTATAACACTGATAGTGTTAAAGTCTTGTTATTTTTTGAAGTGTATTAATTAATTCACCTAAAACTCTATTAGTGCAATTTACTAAGATAATTTGATAGTAACTACTTGTGTAATTTACTCAATATAAAAAACAAATTAAACAGAAATGCAATCTATCATGGCAATTTTATATAAATGGTATCTACCATATCAAAATTGTGTGTTAGTACAAAATCAATTTTGTTCCAACTATCCACCCAAGGATAGTTGAATAATCCTGTATGAACCAAATCAACAGACTACAACCAGTTCCTATGTGTCAAAATTCAACAATCAAAGTAACCTTTTCCTATTCCCATTCTTCTATTTATTTGGCTATAAGATAAATATATTTTAGTTTTATAAAGATATGTATAAATTATTTTAAAAGGAGAACCTAACCTTTAATAATGGTTTAGCCCAGAATTGCATCCATGGTTGAATTGTTGAAAAGCCTACAAGCTTCCATGAACATCATTATCATCTGCAACACTAGACCTAAATCACAAAAGATTTAACAAAAGAAGAGTTACTAAATTATATTATTAGTTATAAGTATAGTCTCATTTTTGCAAGTGACTCACTCAACCCTACTATAACTAATAACCGTCTTACAGTTATTGGTACTGCAGTTGTTCTCCAGTTTCGTTTGCCAGCCGCCTCATTAATGAATCCACGAGACATACCATCTCTACAATTTACAACACAACATCTAACATTGCTCACGATTATAAAAGGCTTGAATGAAGTTTATCTGAAGGCAAAAGACATATGGTCCTTTAAACTTTTATAAAAGTAATAAAAGAATATAAAAATTAATACCTACAATATGCAGGATGAAGAGTTCATGCAGGTCTAATGAGCAACTCATGACTACAATCATACAAACTTAAATGAGCACACTAAAAATGTTTAAAAGTAGAAGTTTTGGAAAAATGCCCGAACAATGCTGAGGGTAGCAAATGTGTAACAGGATATGAGAAATCTTCTTCAGGAGGAGATACATCACCAACGACTGTGACACTGTCATTACGTTATGGTACATGTAAAAACTACACTTTACCAGCATGTTCATTTAAGGATGCCAAACGTGCAGCCATATAAGCACGATAACCACTATCTGTGGGCATTTCTTCCTAGATTAAAAATACCCAAAATCTCGTCAGCATAAAGAATTATGTCACTATATACTTCAACATACTTTAAATACAATTGGTCTGATTAATATCCTTAACACATCTCCCCTTGAATTATTTATTTCACGATTATTAAATCAAATAACAACAAAATCCCTAGCCTATTAAAGATGCATTGGTCGGTCGTATAGCGATTTACTTGCAGCCAGTGGCGAAGCTTGAGATTTCCGAACGGGGGTCAAAAGTCATCGAACCTAAAATTATACCATAAAAATTATAAAACCAGGGTGTCGAAAACGTATATACCTAAAAAACTCTATATGAAAAGTACATGCTAGACACTACTGAGCACTAAGCTATGCCCTTGCTTGCAGTGAGTTGGAGAGCGTATCCAAGCAACTCAAGCCGGACCCGACCTTCTTTATGTATCCCATATGTAGCGGCTTACTCATACAAAAACAACCAGATACCTCAACTGCTGCTTCACTTGTTATAATCTCTTGGTCCTCATTCGGCTCAATAGGCTCCCATGCAGAGTTTAGCTTTGCCAACTCTTTTAACACCTTACTTATCTGCATTTTTAGCTGCAAAAAAATATTATTATTTGCCTCTTCATTTTTCATAATAAAATACCACAAAATACACTTACGATTGAATACTTATGCTCCTGAATCCGTTTTTTCCTTTTCTAGTTTTAGCTTCTTGGCTCTACTTGAATTTCAGCTTCACTAATCCAGCCTTGAATTCCTCATGTTCCAATTGAATAGTTTAAAATTCTTTTAATATATTGATAGTGACAGTGCTAAGTAATATGTATCCTTTATCATCTATTCACCAATGAGTAAACCGCAAAAGAAGAACTCAGATAAAATCACAATCTTTATGTGCACGTAATAACCTGAATGACAAAACACGACTTACCATGACACATCTTATGTGGAAACGTGTAAAGCAGATGGTTATCACACATCCAACCTGAACGAAGAAAACAAATCAACATATCATATATACACATAAATATAATGTGTCAATTTGGAAAAATAAAAAGGTTTAACATATATATATATATATATATATATATATATATATATATATATATATATATATGTGTATGTTTGTATATGCCTCCTGCGACTTCTTTTTCCGGGCTTTGGATTCCATATGACACCGTTGCAACATAATAAAGAGCCTATAACGTATACAAGAAGTATGAGACTGTCATTCTCCACTTTGGTCAATGCTGGTGAAACTTCCCTAAAAGTAAAAAATAAGATGAAATTGGATTGAATTTAATTGTAAATTAGAGCATTTGAATAGTCGAGAGTGTTGCAATCTAATTCCCTAATTCACGAAACTGAATAGTTTAAGAACAAACAACTGAACCAATTTATAATCGCATCCAGATGAAACTAAACTTCAATTAGACAACATAAACACTAATTATTTAAAGTAGCACTACACTTACAATTTTGGTCCAATTCACGCTGACTGGTGTTATCAGCGTTGGAAACAGGTTATACCACATTCCGATAAACATTAGCGATAACTGTAGTGACGAGACCGGTTTGAACTTTGACATGATGCGTAGGTATATAGCGAATTCTGTAATTGGAATACAAAATCGGTAAGAATAAAAAAGATGAATGTGAAGAAGATTTGAAATCAGATACACTTCCTTGAAACCATAGCCCATGGGATGATAACATGCATCATCGTTGAGAGATGCTTCGGATTCATTCATGGGAAACGAAAGGAACTTCATCAAGTTGGGAACGTGGGTGGTTTTGGAAAAGAAGATCTAGCGAAAATTACTGGAGTAAAATCAGGAGCTAAACCGCTGCTTCTAGAAGGTTTAGGGTATTTTAAACGGCTGAGATCTCATCTCAGCTAGATCAGATGGTCAGAATTTAGTCAAATTTCAGTTTTTTTAAGGAAAACATAAGAATATATAATTACAAGTTCCCCAAGTGCCACCTAGAACTTGAATGATGTAAATTGTCGAACATGAAAGCAATTGAAATATGTTTCTTTTAGCATTTCGAAAAACTTTATAGAGTTTGAAAAATAAGAAAAATTATACAGTTTGAAAAAAAATTAGAAAACTAACCTCTCACCTGTTAAGATCAAATCCAATAACAGGGTCCTCTGACTTAACCCCAACTTGTTCATAGCTAAAAGTAGATTGACTTGATAAAAAACTGTTTTCTTCCTCCTCAATAGCCACTTTTGATTCTAAATCATCTTCTTCTAAAAATGGGATCAGATGGTTCTACGGGTTCTTTAGGTGCTTCTGCAGGCTTCTCTGCATGCCTTATAGTTAGCTCACATGTTTTCCTAGAACAAATAAAACTTCAAAAATAAAACTAATTACAACTTTTATAATCTTTAAAGGCGAACTTTCGAGATGTACCTTCGTCCTTGTGTTAGGTAAATCATCAGACGAGCAGGAGCTTTGACCATGACTTTGAGCCTAACCAACAGGTAACAATTTTATTATATTCCCATTATATCACAACACCAATGAAATATATTCTACAACCCTAACGCAACTACTTAATCAACCGAAACAACCATCCACATCATCAATGACAATATGTAACCACATTTTCATGATCTACATCTTCATGGAGACCTTAAACTTAAGGTTCTAGTAACATTTAAAATCACCAATGAAAGACAAAATTAGTAACTAAATACAAGCATAATCATATTCATCTCTATACTACTGTTCATAGCCATCGACCATGAACGAATTATAATTCATTTAATCAAAACCAAAGTCACCAAAGGACAAGGGGATGAAAAAAAAACCTTATCAAAATTAGCATCTCAAACTTGAACTTTTCCATGAATGAAGCATAATCCATTTAATCAAAACCAGCAAGTTGATATTTGATTGATTTTGTTATTATTTCAAAAGAATGCACCCACTAATTGACCAATTATATTCCATAGACATGACCCTCACGCTCAAAATAAACAAATTAAAAGTGTTTATCATATTTAAACGAGCAGACTCATTACAGAAGCCAATATTTCCATGGAAATTTAACATGAAAGAATTGTTTACCAACCATCTATGAGATAATTTCAAGAAAACGAATAATAAACTGAAATTTCCAATTTGGAATAAACCCGCAGAAACCCATATAGGTTAAAACAACAACCAGACCAATGAAACTAAATATATGAACAACTAATCCAAAAAAGAAGAAATCAGTTCAAACCTCTAAATGGCGAGTTTCTTGTTCAACCCTCTTCAATAAAGCCGAAATTCTATGCTTCCTTCTTGTTTCTGCACCACCGACCCTGATTTCTCCATTTGTATCTTTTATATACTGCTCTTTGCACATCTTTTTATATACTGCTCTTTGCACAAAGAATTGTAAACCCTAAAGAATCACAGATAGGAAAAATTGCCAGATTCACTCTGGCAACAGTTTTATTTCATAATCCATGTAAAAGAATTGGGAGAACAGTATAAGCAAACCTGCAAATCTCCAACATTTGTCATAAGCATTAGATTAGGGGATGCGTAGAGTAAACCACCAAGACTTGTCGGAAAGGGTGCAAGTTCTATGGTCACGTTCGTCTTCGAATGATTTCCTAGTTACTCTCTATGCTGGAAAGGGAATACGGAGAGGGTGATAAGTTACTTGAAGAGGTTTCACGTTGGCGGGATGCAGATAACTGACGACGTGGAGAGAATTCATAGGAAAGAAGAACCATACTCTAACCTCTCATTCTAGAAGCATTTCTTGATTTACTACGGTCAAGATTTTATCTCAACTTGATCCAAGGGCTGAAATGCATCCAAAAGTAGTCACAATTTAAAGGGAACATAAGAATATATAATGTTGATTAAAACTTGGGCTAGTTTATTGCATGCTAGATTTGGACATTCTTCATAGACTGTATTAATGGTTGTAATACATGATCTTGTTACAAAACATTTTGATAATAATCAACCTTGTGAAACTTGTCATAAGTTTAAGCAACAAAGATAACCTTCTCTATTAAGTGATCATAAAACTAAGCATGTAGGGAATTTGTATATTTGGGTATGTGGGGTCTCTAAAAGGTTAAAAGTAATGATGGATGTAGATAGTTTCTAACTATTGTTGATGATTATATTAAGTTTGTATAGGCATATCTTATGAAACACAAAGATGAAGTGTTTGATAATATTAGAAATTTTGTGGAGTTAATTAAAACTCAATTTGATAAACCTGTTAAAATTTTCAGAAGTGATAATTTTACTGAATTTACTGATAAAAAGTTGAAGGACTATTTAAATAAAAGGGGAATAATTCCTCAAAAACATGTGTTTATATCCCAAAATAAAATGGTATTGTTGAGAGGAAACATTGTAGGTCCATTTGGAGGATCAAGATAACCTACTTCCTTGTTGTTTAACACACACACGAGTGCGGAATCCAAGTGTATATGCAAACCAAAGCAAGAGCACAACCAATGTAACAAAAGATATATCTTCAAACATTCACTATATTGATTTGAAGAGAGACCCAGTACATACACTATTGAATAAACTACTTATCTCTCTATTCACGCTCTGTGTGCTCTCTTTCTGTGCTCTCCTATTGAAACTGAGAGGTGCATGTCTGTTTATATAGGTCACTCGTACGAACAAGCAACTAGCTCGCACGAACAAGCAACTTGTTAGTCTTGAATGGTCACTCGTATGAACAAGCAACTAGATCGCACAAATAAGTAACTGGCTCGACTTGAATGGTTACTCGTACGAACAAGCAGTTCGCTCGCACGAACAAGCAACTAGCTCACACGAGAACAAATTACTCGTACGAAGGACAATTCACTCGCACGAACAAGTGGTTCTTCGGGGAACCCTGCTAATAGACATACTCCACAGACAACAATATCAGAAACACAAAACTTAACAGTATGCACACATGCAACTGTTTTACAACACAAAAAAACTAAATGTCACAAGATAGGAGGATATCTTGATTTGGTCGACACGATAGAAACTTTACAGACTTACCAAACAAAGACTGTACAATTACTGTCGTAACTAAGAACAAGCGACAAACACAAAAGTGTATCAACAAACTCCCCCTTGATGTTGCTTGGTCTTCGATCTTCATTTCTAATAGCCTGCTTCAGACAATGAGCTTCTGGTGTTAATACCGAACTGAGTCGCACCAAACCGAACTGAGTCGCATCCACACAAAAATGCATCAGCAAACATAAGCATTTGTTAAATGTAGCTAGGGTGTTGTTTTTTTAAGGAAATCTTCCTTTAAGATTTTGGTCAGAATGTGTTCTAACTATAGTGTATTTGATTAACAAGACTCCTTCTTGTGTTCTTAATGATAGGTCCCCATATGAATTTGTAGATCATTTTAAACGATCTTTAGATGATCTTAGATGTTTGGTATCTTTGTTTTAGTACTGTGTTAAGTAACATTGGTTAATTTGGTAGTCATGTTGATAAGTATGTAGTTATTGGTTATTAAAATGTTATTTTTTAGAAGTCAATATTTCCTTTTAAAGAAGCAAAAGTTTGAACAAATTTGACAATGGAACTTATAAAAATACTAATAATGAACACTATTTTTTTAATTTGAATGAAAACAATAACATTCGTACTCTAAGACATTAGGTGATTCCAATGATGAAAAGGGGGTCGATAAAGTAAATGATTCTATTGCTCATGGGTCTCACCAACCTGAAGGAGTTTCTAATGCTACTATAGAAGAAGTTGAGACTCGTCAACCTAGTAGGACTAAAACTGTTTGGGGTAGGGCTGAAGATGAGCAAATAGAAGATGAAAATGTTAACCTGACTGAGGGCACCTTAGAATCCTTCGATAACTCTTAGAAAGTGTACTAGAACTTCTGTGTTACCTAGGAAATTAGATGATTATGTGATAGAAGGAAATGTTAAGTATTGGATAGAAAAGCCGTTAACTATTTATTTATGTCTTCTAAATTTTTTTATTTTATTTCTATTTTAAATAAAACTGTTGAGCCTAAATATTATTATGAGGCTTGTAGTAATCCAAATTGAATCAATGCAATCAATAATGAGATAGAAGCATTGAATATGAATAAAACATGAGAGACTGATGAATTGCCTTATGATAGGAAACTCATTGGTTGTAAATGGGTTTTTAAAATAAAATACAAGGCATCTAGTGAAATTGAAAGACATAAGACAAGATTAGTTGCCAAAGGTTATAGTCAAAGAGAAGGCTTAGACTTTAACGAGACCTTCTCACCTCTTGTAAAAATGATTTCCGTAAGATGTGTATTATCTCTTGTTGTGCAGAATAATTGCTCTATGTATTAACTAGATATAAATAATACTTTTTTATATGGTAATCTAATTGAGGATGTTTATATGATATTGCCTAAAGGATATTTTGATAAAAAATGATACTAGAGTTTGTAAATTAAAAAAAAATCTTTATATAGTTTAAAACAAGCCTGATAATGTGGAAGGAAAAACTGATCAGTGTGTTATTTGAATTTGGGATTTAAAAAATGTAAGTGTGATAAGTCTAATTTTGTGTTTATTGTGTTACTGGAATATGATGATGATATTGTGATTACTGAAAATAATGAATAAGAAAGTGTAGAAGTTATAAGGTTTGTTAAAATCAAGTTTATGATTAAATTCATAGGTACCTTAAAATATTTTTTTGGGTATTGAAGTTTTTAATGTTGATGAGGGTATTTGTTTGTTTCAAAGAAAATATTGTTTGAAACTTTTGGTTGAATATGGTATATATGGGTGTAAACTTGTTGGAAATCCTATTGAACCAAACTATGTGGTTGCTCCATTAAGTGAAAAGGAAAGTGAAAATTTTGTTTATCACATACCATTGCTTGTTATATCAATTAGAGCCCATTTTATTATGGGAATGAGAGTTTTGAGATATCTAAAACAGTTACATGGGAAGGGTATTCTTTTTAATATAACTTCAAAGCTGGGATCATGTGCATATGCTAACTCTAATTGGGCTAGGTGTTTGGTATCTAGGAAATCTATTGAAGGTTATTGTGTGTTTTTAGGAAGTTCTTTAATAACTTGGAAAAAGCAAAAGAGAAGTCCAATATATCTCGGTTTACAATAGAAGTTTATATCGAGCCATTTGTACTACGACATGTAAAATCTTATGGTTAATAAATCTTCTTAGTGAGTTAAATGTACAAGTTAGTCTTCTAGTTATTCTATATAGTGATATTTTTGTTGCTCTTTCTGTTGTAACTAGTTCTATGTTCCATGACCGGACGAAACATTTTGAGATAGATTTATTTTTCTTAAGATAAAATTTTTTCAAAGGTTGTATACAACCTTTTGGTGTTAAAACTGACAAACAAATTGCAAATATTTTTCTAAAGGATTATTGATAAATCAACATAACTTGGTTATAAATGGTTGAATATTTTGTGTTTTAAGTTATAAAAGTAAGGGGGCGTTAAAAAATAAACATATATTCATTTTTATATAAAGCGACATTTTGTAGTTATATCTTTTAGTGTTTGTTGTTTGTTTTTGTAACATGTTAAATGTTGATTGAGACTTGGACTAGATATGGACTCGTGGGTTGTAGCAGGTCGTGAGTTGTAGCAGGTATGAGGACTTTTTTGGGCTTAAAGGGAGGTTGGGCTAGGTCTCTCGAGCTTTAAGTCGGATGCAACCCTAATTTGCCTTGATTAGTAAAAATAATGAACTCAACTCATTCTGAGTTCATTATTTCTAGTTCGTCTCTCTCCCTGCGAGTGATTCTCTTATTAGGGTTTCATAATGAAACTTAGTAGATTTAAGACTTGATTTTGAGTCTAGATTGTGGTTTTAGTCTGCTACATCTTGTGAGAGTATTCAGATCATCGTGTTGATGATCTGTGTTTGTGAAGGTGAGTTTAGATCTATTGATACTTTTATTTTGCAAGGTTTTTTTATCTGTGTTTGTTAAATAAAGATTTGTAGATGTTGATCGGTTGAACCATGTTTTTTATGCATTCAAATTTCAAAAGCTTAAACTAAATCTAAACTTAGAATTTCAGAGTAATTTAAAAATAAAAGATAAAGAGGCTTATTAATAGATTGAGGATAAAAAAACTACAGAGCTATTTAAAGCATAAGTAGAAAATTGCTCTTTATCCAGATCCTAAAATTGACCGCAGTTAAACCATTGCGTTCTCCCCGTCCAATTACTCAAAAAGACTAAAATTATTAACATTTTCTATTATTGGTGCTGACTGTGTCTAACGTTATAATTTCAGTTACTTTATTCTGTTTATGAGAATTCAACATTTTTATGGTGAATGTTACTCTACCCATACTTACTCCTAAATTACACCAAATTACTCATAATCTACTCCTTACGTAAATAGAATCCAATGCCTCCTACAGTCCTACCTAAGAGGCTTGCACATCTACTAACTGGGTTAGTTCCACAATGGCATACGTATGCTAAATAGGTAAGAAACATGAAGATCTCACTATCTGTTTCTATATCTAGGCTGATTGTTTGTGATGGTAATTTAAGGTGAAAGGTAGGTGAAGGTGAGTAGAAGTTCGCCTAATTGATACGAGCTAATGGTAATTCTATGTCCAAATCTTTAATTTTTAATCTTATATTTGGTTTCCATTATTTGTTTTAAGGTATACATTGAGTTGCAACCAACATCGACCGTGATGTGGTATCAATGATATTTCACTAATATTGGATTTACTTAAGACAAATTGAGAATTTGAGATAAACATTGACTCAAGTTTGGAGGTGTGGAGTACATACTCGATAAATACTATTTTAGTTTGAAACTCCATGGAACCTCTAAGATTTGAAGAGGCAAAGCCCAAGGTGGCACCATTCGATTGGGTCGAAAGGGCTTGTCACACCTCGACCCTTAATGGATTATTGGTCGAAACGAGATGATTGTCCATATCTCATGATAACTATTACAAGTTTAAATATTTATTAACTAAGTCACATTTTAAAGGTCTCACACATGTGTACTTGTATTATGTGTAAAAATGTTTTTCGTCCAAATAAAGTTGGTGAATAAACCTATGTTGAAATAAAATAATTTTTTTTCCTTTATTAAATTTGATTTTATTTAGAATGATTTGACATGCAACTTTAAGTGTGTATGAAACATCCATAACCAATCATAATAACAACAATAGCACTTTGGTCATTTGCGACTTACATGTTGTTTTTGTGGACTTAAGGAATAAATGTAGTATTTTTGTAGGAAAATAAATATTTATTGGACGATTTTGTTCATGCATCGACACGGAAATAAATCTAGTATTTTTGGTAGAAAAATATATATTTGTTGGATAGTGTGGTTCGTGTGTTGACAGGTGATCATACTTGAAGTTTTGGGAATAGGTCCCGATATTTTGTGGTAATGTGTGTTATTATACATACATATATATATATATATATATATATATATATATATATATATATGTCACACCCTGACCCGCAGAGGAAATGGTAGTCGGGGCATGATTGGGTTTTCATCAAAGCTAATGACATTTACTATAATAAAGTTTCATATTTATTACACCCAATTAAAAGGATAAATTACAACAAACACGTATACATACAAGCACAATATGTTTTAAACACCACATTCAGGACTTCTTTATTTTTCTTCTAAGGCAATTTCCTAGGTGTTCCTTGCATCAATCTGTCCACCTGTATCATGTGTAAAAATAGGGTTTTGGGTCAACAAAAGTTGGCGAGTGAATATTATTTAAACATTTGAACGAGTTAGTTATATTAGTTATTTAAATAAAAATGTGCATAAACCAAATATGAGTAAACACATATGTAAATCTAACCATAAGCCACATCTTATCAAGCAATGCACACACAAACATGACAAATGATGAACAATGAGATCAATGCTCAATCAAACAGAGCCGATCTAATGAGGCACCTGATGCTCAACTCGTCTCCAACGAGGAACTGATGGGCCTAATGTGAATGATGCACACAACTGACAAAAATATAAACACACAATACAGCAAATAACATTTACATCCCACGTTAGATCATATAATGGTAAAAGCACAAGTGTTTGAATAAACGAAATATATGAAACGACACATGATACACCCCGAAACATGAATAAAAAGGGGAATTTGTAAGGATTCACTCACAGTGGGTGCGTTTCCTTGATTTGATGTCAAACGTGCACGAGTTTTGGATTTAACCACGAGAGAAAACTAGCCTAAATAACAACGTAATAATTAGATAAATAAGTAAAAGTTAAAATTTTAATTAATGCTTTTTATTAGATTTTTAGGTTATTTTGTGGTATTTAATGGAGTTTTTAAAACCTAAAAGGTCTTGTTTTTAAGTGTTTTTAATTAAATTATTAAAAATAATAAAATATAAAAAATTTGGATCTTGTCAGACCTGACAAGGTCTGACCTTTATGCATGGAATTGGCAGCGTGTGTGAGGTTCGAACCCGTGCCCTCCCGTATGCGTGCACGCAGCTCTACCAACTGAGCTATGTGTTTAACCCGGAATTATCTCTTTTTTAATTATATATATATATATATATATATATATATACATATATATATATATATATACATATATATATAATATTTAGGTTAATCCATAATCTATTTATTAAAAAGGTTTTACAAAATCATTGAACCGGTGCATAGTCACAGTCCCGAACCCGCGACCTTTGATCTGTGTTGCACCCAGCCCTACCAACTAGGCTGGGTATCTAACCCGGTATAAACTGAAATTGTATTATATTTATCTACTTATTGAGAGATGATCTAAATAAGTTAAAAAATGTTTTTATTTCAGAAAGTCAGTGACGTGTGTGGATCGAACCCGAGACGTATGCTTTGTATTTGCACACAGTCCACCACTGGAGTGTGTGTCTAACCCGACTAAAACCCGTTTTTAGTTATATTTATATACTGACAAAACTTCATCTTCCTCCTTTAAAAATACAGAACAACAACTCGATTGTTAATCCAAAAAGTATTATTGGATTAACTGATTTACTATTACTGATCATGAAAAATAAATGAAAAGAAAAGGATTTAAGTGTTTGTACCGAAACAGAGGGATGTTTTGATTGCTCCGATTGAATTCCGGCGACGACACAAGTTTTCCGGCGAGTTTTAAGATTTCCGGTGATGCGTGATTTTAAAGCCGATGAGTTCTGAACAGCTTCATGGGTTATTATTTATAGTTGATAGTGAGTGTTCAAGTTAAATTTACGTTCAACGGTTTCGGTCAAAGAGGCATGATTTGATGAGTGATTGTGTAACTGGTTTGGCTAGATTTGAATCTATTACATGATTGAAATCGGTTTCATAATTTAAATTTGTAAAAGAAACAGATTTCAGTAATTGAATTGGAGGTTTCATCTGTTACTGAATCTAGGGTGATGTTTCGACATAATATTTATTTGGTTTGGGAATAATTCAGATATGTGTGTGTAACTCAGTGGTGTTTTGTGTGTGTGAACTTGTGGGGGAACCCGGGTTCAGAACCCGGCAGTTCCTATATATATATATATATATATATTTATTATTTTATGGTTTAACTAATTTATTTATTCTTTTATTGATTATTAACTTAATTAGGTGATTTATTTATTAATTATAATCAACCAAAAATTTAAGTAACACTCATAAATGCGTAACAAGCTTTTAATAACTACTTGATTCTCAAACGGATCGGGTTTTGGAACCGGTTTTACATGAATGTTACACTATCCCATACTTTTAGAAATTTTATCCCGAAATTTAAGTGGTAGATGCAACTGGAAAGGGTTGCGGGTATTTCTCACGTATTGAGTCTTCGGGTTCGACTCTCAACGTACTCTGACTAAAATCTGAATATCTCTTAACAGAAAAAAGAGGTATGATGTTTGGATTTGATGATTACATAACCAGAGGAGTGTGAAGTTTTGAATGTGATTGAGGCGGTAACGTTCCTAGTAAGGGTTGAATACCCTGCTACAGGAATCGCTTTTTGATGCCTGAGATGATAAGCGTTGATACACAGAGTTGGTTGACAAGATTTGATCTTATGCATTAGAGTTTTGAGAAAATCGACGCGTTGGCAAGATAAAGTTATATCACAAAATGAAATCTTCAACCATGACATTATCCAAATTAAAATTTACACTACCTACACAGGACTTCCCATAACCACCTGACAATACTTTTGATCCTTTGACAATAATACTTATATATAGGAAGTACCAGCGGCGTATCCACCATATTCTTGTCACATTTTCATTGGCTTTGTCAGTAAGTTATGATTAGTTCTATGTGACTCGTCCTACAATCTACAAAACATAAACAAACACAACAGCCAAAACTTGAGTCTCACATCTGAAAGAATACATGACTGAATGACGACGGTACCTCTCTCGTATGTTATGATGAAGGGGCCAGTCTATGAAAAAGTGAGACACGACCCAACTTCTTTGGATGATGAGACGATATGCGTCGTGATGTATAATGACATGAAATTTTAAATCGATGAACAGAGACATGAAATAAAACAATGATATCAATTAGCAATAAAAATTTTTGGATACATAAAATTCTCAAAATTGAAACAGGGGTATACAAGGATTGAAATTCATAGAAAACATTAAGAATAAACAGTTGGAGCGAAGTCTTGTCTCTTGGTGATGGAAGGCTAGTTGGGTTGCTCGTTTGCACCGTTATTGACTTCAATTGGATTGCCGTTAATGTTGTAAGCTCTTCCTCTCGCTGGAGGTGCTGGGGTTGCTTGATTTGCTTGGTTAAGCGGGTTCGCTTGAGCTTGAGCGTTAATAATATTAACCAATCTAGGGCACGTGTTTCCATAATGGGTAGGGTCACCATAATTAAAGCAAGCTCGAACATGTGGAACCATGGGGTATTGGGGTTGTTGATAGGGTTGGATCATGTTTTGAGCAGGGGGTGAAGCTTGATTTTGAGGAGTGCGACAAGTTTTACTTAGATGGCCATGACGCCCACAATTTGCACACAATCGGCATGATATGGTGGGTTGATGGTGATAAAAACAGGTGTTGCATTAAGGGTGAGGACCAATGTAAGGTTTCTTATTTGGGTAAGCAGAGTTGGGTGCTACTTGTGTGATTGGGATAGCTTGAAGGGGTATGGTTTGTGGAGCTGGTTGACTGGTTTGGGTAATAGCGAAATTTTGTCCGTCTCGCTTTCTCTTGGTAGTGAGTTGAGAAGAGGATTCAGTTTGGGTTGAGTTTAAGGTTTCAGTTGGTGTTTTATCTTTCTTCTTCTCATCCTTGAAATATCCATTCCTAATGTAGTTTTCGGTGAGCTTTGTAGCTAGCTCCATTGCTACTTCCAAAGTTGCAGGTGTAGTACTCATCACAGGGTCCTGAATCTTTGAAGGAAGACCCCAAATGTAGTGCTCGATCAAACGGTAGAGAGGGGTGAAACAATTTAGAACCATTTGATTCAACTCGAGGAACCTCTTGTTATAGGTTATGTGATCTCCCTCTTTTTGTCTCAAGGAATAGAATTCATCTTCTAGTTTCTTAATTTCGCTTCTTGGACAGAAACGGTCTAGTCATAAGCTCTCTCAATTCTTCCCAAGTTAGGGCTACAGCGGCTTCGGCGCCTCGTCTGGCCTTCTCGGCATTCCACCACGTGAGGGCTACTCCATACAAACGTCCACTAGCATAGCACACTTTGCGATCATTGGGACAATCACAGTTGAGGAAAGTACTCTCCATCTCTTCGAACCAACGAAGGAGAGCAGTGACCCCTTCAGTTCCTTCGTATTTGGGAAGGTCACATGAGTTGAAGTGCTTGTAAGTGCACCTGGTGGTATTTGGGGGAGGGTTGGCAACGTTTTGACCTTCTTGGTTGATTGGGTTGATGGGATTAGCGGCAAGGGCTTGTTGGACTTGAACTACGATGTCGGGAAGTACGGCGGCCATTTGTTGAGCGATTTGGGCAGCCATGCGCTCGAGGGATTTTCCTGATCTCCTACCTCTACGAGAGTGACTAGAAGACATCTATAAGGAATACGTATCGAGAGTATGAGTTTGATGTTTTAGGTGTCATGTGTCGTATTTAGAAATGAACATTCACAAAACAAATGAAGAAAATAAATTTGCTACATCCATAGGATGTCTTGGGCTTTGCTCATGCTTGGGCCCCAGTATGTCCCCATACTTGGCCTTGGTAGTCATGTGGGCCCCCATGTCTACTTGGCTTTGGTAGGGTTTACATTGTTGTTGGCCTGTTAACGCTCGCGCCACCCGAATGCAAATCGTAAAACATGTTGCAAGGTATAAGGTCGGAGGGTGTCCAGGTGTAGACACAGTGACAACTCAAAGTGGAGTTAGTTCACACGACGTTTGGTGTGGCGTGCTTTGGCCTAATAGGTCCTTTGTACTCTCATCATTAGTCCCCAGGTAGGCAAACTAGTCCGTTATATTGTATTTATACGAATGCCACCCTAAACAGGACGTTTCGACTACTGGTACTTTACCCTTCAAGTTACTACATGCCCGTCGTAGAACTCACTTTGATGAGATTGAAAAAAAAATGAAAACATCACAAAATCTTGAATATTGAAATATGAGAATGATTTAAATATGTTAGAATTGAAACGTGCGTGATGAATGTATATGTAAGCATGTTATGTTTGACAATATGTATAACTCATTAAGTATCACACAAAATGATAGTGGAAGTGCTTGCATGCATTTGTGTGTGTAACAAATATGAAACAAATAAACATCATGAGTTTGCATGTAACCATATAAGCAATTAAAATCTAATCGACTATAGTATAGGCTCTAAGGGTCTAATAACCTATCCTATATCCCTATAGTCAAAAGCTCTGATACTAATCTGTCACACCCTGACCCACGATGGAAATGGTAGTCGGGGCATGATTGGGTTTTCATCAAAGCTCATGAGATTTACTATAATAAAGTTTCATATTTATTACTCCCAATTAAAAGGATAAATTACAACAAACACGTATACATACAAGCACAATATGTTTTAAACACCACATTCAGGACTTCTTTATTTTTCTTCTAAGGCAATTCCTATGTGTTCCTTGTTTTAATCTATCCACCTGTATCATGTATAAAAATAGGGTTTTGGGTCAACAAAAGTTGGCGAGTGAATCTTATTTAAACGTTTGAACGAATTAGTTATATTGGTTATTTAAATAAAAATGTGTATAAACCAAATATGAGTAAACACATATGTAAATCTAACCACAAACCACATCTTATCAAGCAATGCACACACAAACATGACAAATGATGAACAATGAGATCAAGGCTCAATCAAACGGAGCCGATCTAATGAGGCACGTGATGCTCAACTGGTCTCCAACGAGGAACTGATGGGCATAATGTGAATGATGCACGCAACTAACAAAAATAAAAAACACACAATACAACAAATAACATTTACATCCCACGTTAGATCATATAATGGTAATAGCACAAGTGTTTGAATAAACGAAATATATGAAACGACACATGATACACCCCAAAACATGAATAAAAAGGGGAATTTGTAAGGATTCACTCACAATGGGTGCGTTTCTTGATTTGATGACGAACGCGCACGAGTTTGGGATTTAACCACGAGAGAAAACTAACCTAAATAATATAATTAGATAAATAAGTAAAAGTTAATATTTTAATTAATGCTATTTATTAGATTTTTAGGTTATTTTGTGGTATTTAATGGAGTTTTTGAAACCTAAAAGGTCTTGTTTTTAAGTGTTTTTAATTGATTTTTAATTAAAATATTAAAAACAATACTATAAAAAAAATTTGATCTTGTCAGACCTGACAAGGTCTGACCGGTTTTTATGCATAGAATTGACAGTGTGTGTGAGGTTCAAACTCGTGACCTCCCGTATGTGTGCACGCAGCTCTACCAACTGAGCTACGTGTCTAACCCGAAATTATCTCCATTTTAATTATATATATATATATATATAGATATATACTATTTAGGTTAATCTATAATCTATTTATTAAAAAGGTTTTACAAAATCATTGAACTGGTGCATAGTCTCAGTCTCGAACCCGCGACCTTTGATCTGTGTTGCACCCAGCCCTACCAACTAGGCTGGGTGTCTAACCCGGTATAAACTGAAATTGTATTATATTTATCTACTTATTGAGAGATGATCTAAATAAGTTTTAAAAAAGGTTTTTATTTCAGAAAGTCGGTGACGTGTGTGGATCGAACCCGAGACGTATGCTTTGTATTTGCACATAGTCCACCACTGGACTATGTGTCTAACCCGACTAAAACCCGTTTTTAGTTATATTTATATACTGACAAAACTTCACCTTCCTCCTTTAAAAATCCAGAACAACAACTCGATTGTTAATCAAAAAAGTATTATTGGATTAACTGATTTACGATTACTGATCATGAAAAATAAATGAAAAGGAAAGGATTTAAGTGTTTGTACCAAAACAGAGGGATGTTTTGATTGCTCCGATTGAATTCCGGCGACGACACAAGTTTTCCAGCGAGTTTTAAGATTTCCAGTGATGCGTGATTTTAAAGCCGGCGAGTTCTGAACAGCTTCATGGGTTATTATTTATAGTTGATGGTGAGTGTTCAAGTTAAATTTAAGTTCAATGGTTTCGGTCAAACACGCATGATTTGGGGAGTGATTGTGTAACTGGTTTGACTAGATTTGAATCTATTACATGATTGAAATCAGTTTCATAATTTAAATATGTAAAAGAAACAGATTTCAGTAATTGAATTGGAGCTTTCATCTGTTACAGGTTGTTTGTTTGAAACTGGATCTTGGGTGACATTTCGACATAATATTTATTTGGTTTGGGAATAATTCAGATACGTGTGTGTAGCTCAGTGATGTTTTGTGTGTATGAACTTGTGGGGGAACCCGGGCTCGAAACCCGGCTGTTCCTAGCTACACACACATATCTGAATTATTCCCAAACCAAATAAATATTATGTCGAAACGTCACCCAAGATCCAGTTTCAAACAAACAACCTGTAATAGATGAAAGCTCCAATTCAATTATTGAAATCTGTTTCTTTTACATATTTAAATTATGAAACCGATTTCAATCATGTAATAGATTCAAATCTAGTCAAACCAGTTACACAATCACTCCCCAAATCATGCGTGTTTGACCGAAACCATTGAACTTAAATTTAACTTGAACACTCACCATCAACTATAAATAATAACCCATGGAGCTGTTCAGAACTCGCCGGCTCTAAAATCACGCATCACCGGAAATCTTAAAACTCGCCGGAAAACTTGTGTCGTCGCCGGAATTCAATCGGAGCAATCAAAACATATATATATATATATATATATATATATATATTATTTTTATGGTTTAACTATTTTTTTATTCTTTTATTGATTATTAACTTAATTAGGTAATTTATTTATTAATTATAATTAACCAAAAATTTAAGTAACAATCATACATGCGTAACGAGCTTTTAATAACTACTTGATTCTCAAATGGATCGGGTTTTGGAACCCGTTTTACATGAATGTCACAATATATATATATATATATATATGTGTGTGTGTGTGTGTATATATATCAATATTTGGATAATCACCCATCAACGCGTCGTAACGTTTAACGTTTTTTATAAACAAGTTTGGTGAACGACTTGTCAGGTAGACACATGTTTAGACCTAGCGCCTTATTTAATTTAGGACATGTGTGGGTTGGGGTTTATTGTTCTAACACTTTGGTATTTGTTGGCTTGCACAGAGAGCTTCGGTGAGTTTTCACGGCACCTTTTGTTTTTAAATGTTTATTTATATTTGGGGGAAATTCTTGGTTGATTATGTGGTGTGATAGTTGGGTATGAAATCACTGGTCTACTATGTGCGCATAAGTTTATTAGTTGAGCTCAGTAAGCCCTCGTGTTGGTATTGTTTAATAACCATTAGTCGGGGTATAACCGCTGAACCGTCGAATATATCTGTTGGGTTTAACAAGCCCCATACCTGGTCAGTCGTAATCCTATGGGAGTGCAATTGTGTCCTACTAGTTTTGCATCACCTTTTGTGGCGATGTGGCATGGTAACAATGTTATAGTTTGGTTACAGGCTTATGTTTGAGCATACGTCATTATTCTTGCAAGGCAATGATTATCAGGCTTTCATTAGACATTGCATACTAATTTTTATCAAATAATTCTAGTTTCATTTGTGTCATTTAAACCCGTGAACTCACCAATATTATGTTGACGTTTTTAGCATGTTTTTCAGGTAAGTTAATTGTGGTTCACAACTTTGGGGAGTCTCGCATACATCATCGACGATATCGTTTTGTGGGTTTTGGCTAGTATTTCTCATTCGCACATGAGATATATTTGAAAAATCCTTGGTTTCATAAACAATGTTTCTTTTGGTTGGATGTCTTTGAATATGTTGTTTAATTTGGGTCATGTAAAATCTTGGTTTCATAATGGTGATTTATCATACAGACATTTGCTAATCGGATGACATGAAAACCTTTCATGTCACACCTCGTGTTTCCGCCTTCGGTGGGGTGTAACATTACAACTCATTGGACCTATCTTCCACATTCTTTATATCTTGAAGTTCTCCCTTTACTGCTAGCATATTTATACAAGGCGTGCTCGGTCCATCTATGATGATGTTGTAGGCCATACTTTTCGTCAATAACATTCTAATAACTCTGAAGCCAATCGATCCAATAGATACTAATCTGTGTCTACCATATAATTGGGCTTATGTCCCAACATCAAATATTGTTACTTTTCTAATAAAGATAATATTCAATAAATCCTCATCTCTTAGAACCCAAAATCATGTCCATCATGCTTTTCAATCTTGATCTATCCTTCTACAGCCATGATAATTGAAATAATGAACCGAGACATAGGAAACGAACAGAAGAACCAGAAACAATCTAAGCCTGAGCTCTGATACATCTTGTCAGGTATCACGACTTACAAGAAACAAGATGAAATAAAAACACATAGAATGAGCTGATATTGTCAAATCAGTAGCAACACAGAGGATGTCAGCATCGATAACATCGGTGGTGGTTCTAGTATAGTTGCGCTTATGTGATGTTTCTGCTGAAACATAATCACATGCAAACACAAATACGATGTATAATACACAGAAAAATAGAGGACAAGAGATTTTACGTTGTTTGGTCTAAACTAACAAACGTTCACGATTGCAACTAGCGACTTGTTTGATTACTTTGGGGTGACAAAGAATTACAAATGCTTAGACATCTATTTATAATACTACGATTAGGGATACAAACATTCTAGACAAGAAAGTGTATGTATGTATAGCAACCTGCCACTTACCCTATTTGGTTGGAGTTCGGGTCGGTTTCCCTCGAGCTAGGGTATGCTACCCTTTTGCGAAGCCTCCACACCCCACACATCCTTCTCGGGGGTTGTGGGGATTAGTTTTCAAAGAACTTTAACAAGAGGAAAACTTTAGTTCCAAACTCTTTAATGGACACTTCCTTATTGTCAATGATAGAAGTTGTGTGTTAAGGTGAGGATAATATTGATATTACATGTTACTATTAAAAAGATATATTCTCATATCATGAGTTGAAAGGTTTGTATATTCGTTTTAGAAGTTTGTTAACTAATACTAGCTGTCCTCATCATAGACCTAATTGTTACCCTACAATCATGCATGTAAAGTATGTACTATAAAGTTGTACAGTACTTGACTCGAACCAAGGATAGGTCTGCACATGGTTTCATTCGATGTTGTGAAAAGATATTTAAATGCTTTCAGCTATTGTTTGTTGAATGTTTTCCTGTTTTAAAATATTTAAAACGATATTTAGTTATGTAGGTATTGTACCTATATTTAATTAATACGTTAGTTTTTTTAACTTAAAAAAAAGATGTTGACATCAAACCAAATTCATATTTGCAAATTATTATAATAAGGAAAATTGGTTATTTATTTATTAAATAGATAATATAATCTCTTTATTACTATAATATAATATATTAACCGAACAAGTTGTATCAAACTAAAATGTGCCGTCGGCTAAGGATTTATATATACTCGAGGTAGTTCTTTTAAAATGATTTATATGACTCCTCAAAGAATGTGTTTGTTTCTAGAGTACGGAATAGGTGTTGGATATGAAGAGGCAAATCTTGCTTTTTAGTGTGGCAAAGATAAAGATACGTAGTGAATGAAACAATTTCGATGTACCCCTATCAAATTATTTTAAGTATTTTTCTAAGCAGGACGTACCCAAGGTTAATTAGTCTTGGGTGGACGGACATCCCCCTTAAAAAGACTTTTTTCTATGTATTTATAGTCAAATTTCTATATTGCACATCTTGAAAGTTTGGTTGAACCCTTCTTCGCATACACAGAAAATAATTCCTGGGTCGTCACTGTTTCTAAGTATTTTCTGAATACTTAGCTTCTAAATAGAAACCCGAAGCTCTTTGCTGAAACCTCCTGAGTGTTTTCTAAACATAGTTTCTAAAGTTGAAACTTCTTAGTGTATTTGTAACCTCCAGCTTTTGAAGCCAAAAACCCGAAATGATATTTGAACTTAGTTTATAAAACTGAAACCATTGACCGCTTCTAGACTTGGAATTAGTTTATGAAGCTAGCTTATGAACATAATTACATTATATACTCAGACATTGTTTCTAAGCCTGGCTTTTGAACTTGCCTTTTGGGTTTAGACTTAGTATATTAAGACATTTCTTCCAAGTTGTTCCAAATCAAACTCACTACTATGATCAACTTATAACATGTGTTAGTGGAGAGTATGTAAAGGATCCCAAGAATGAAGATAACCAACTGGTCGCACACAAACACGTGGGGCACGTTGCGAAAGACCATCCCAAGTGGGCGGGACCAAACCTAGGGGTGCTAAACTGGTTATGTTCGTGGGTTGGCGGGTCCATCCCGACCTAAACCCGGAAATTTTACCCAAACCCAAACACGAACTAAACTGTAAAATTGTGTCAAACACATAATGAACTGAACACGACCCGTTTAACCTGTGTTCTTTTGCATATTAATATTTCATAATAAGATTTTCCAACAAAAAATACAAACATATATAAAACCATCCAATTTAACTTTAATTAAAAAATATTATGTCAATTTCTCTTTTAAAAGTTATATTATTGCATAAATTACCAACCAATTTAACTTACGATATAAGCTTACATTTTTGAAAACTTGAAATATCATATAAATGGGTTAAACGGGTCAACTCGCCAACCGATCGGGTTCGACACGAACCTAACCTGTTCAGCTAAATGGTTTCGTGTGGGTTCAACCTGAAACTGACCCGAACCTATTTAGACTAAATCCAAACCCCCATATGACGTGTTAGGTCCGTGTCATGTTTTTGAGTCATGTTAGAAATTTACATCCCTAACCAAACCGTATCTAAAGTACGTAATAACAGAAGAGAACAAGGACATCTACTTCGAGTGGCTACCCTACATTTGCTTCTGACGCAAACACTAGTTTTTTCGATCTTAACAACTTATCTATGCCAGTTGAGAATCGTAGAATCCATAATGTCAATGAAGGAGCAGTTACTCATCCAAAGGAGAGGAACAAGGCTAAGACAAGGCAATAGAGGAATCGTCTCAAGATAAAAGCAAAGCCCAGCTCCTTAAGGAAATAACTAATACATTTAAAAAGTGACTCAGAATATCATTAACCAAATGAATACTTTCCACGAACCGGAAGCAAAGAAATTGCTATTTATCGATACGGTCTATGCGAACCTGTACAACACGAGCCTATGAATGAGTCATGAGTGTGCGTAGAGCTTCACATAACATTAATGTTTAGTTTAGTTTATGTAATGTTTTTATTTATAATTTTATAATTTATTTTTTATTGTCCCGCTTGCGATATGCACATATAATGTATATGTGTGTGGGCGCTCGGGGACAAAAGTGAAATAGTACTAACTTTAACGTTATTTTAATAATTTCGTGAAAATAGCGTTTAAAGTGGCGGATGGTTAATCATGCATCATGTGATGGCGTTGATGGCTGAAAGACACGGCGGTACATGCACCAATTGGTCGTTGTCCCGTTTGTTTGAGTGTTATGTGCCTTAGGTCCAATGATTGATACAAGAATACAATCGAGTCGGGGGTCCCACTTGAAGTAGCCTCTTTATCTCTACGGGGTAGAGGTAAGGCTGTCTACATCTATCATCTTCAGACCCTATCTTAGATTTGCTATTGATGAGATTTACTGAGTATGATGATAATGGTGTAATTTATTTTTTATGTTTGTTGTGTGTATCTAGTTTATGTAATGTTTAGTTTTATTTATTTCAAGTTTCAAATCCCTCCCCCCCCCCCCCACTTTTAGAAAGTTTAAAATATGTTATTACATATATTTTAAGAATAATCTATTAATTTTAATAATATGAAATAACAATAACAGTTTATTATTAATACATTTTGATTATAAAAGTACATGTTAAATTGGTGATGATATGAATATATAATTTCAGGTACACTAGCAGAAACCTGTGCTTTTTACTCACAAACATTGCCAACAAATTTCCCATGGAAACCTTTCCCCACAAATTTAGGACGAAAAACGATAAATGTTTCCACAGCCTTTCGACAAAAGCGACAAAAACAAACCCTTCGAAACCTTATAGCTATATGTTTTTCAGTTTTTGACACTTTACCACGCAATAACAACGAAGATGTTTATTAATTTCTTAAAATATATATTTATTAAATGGAAAAAGATTTTTTATTTATTTGGTGTTTGGCGGAAAATTGCCAGTAAAAATAAAGTGCAAAAAAGAGAAAAAAGCTAATAATTGATATTATTTGTTGAAAAGTAGTCAGAAACATTAAAACTAGTTAATAATATCTCGATTAATAAATGATTTATTGAAATTTCTCAGAAACGTTAAAACTAGTTAATATATTTCGATTAATAAAGTATTATTAAAGTTACAAATTGTTAATGATAAATAAAAATGAATATCTAAAACACAGTTTCATGGGAAAATTGTCGCTAAGTCAAAGGATTTTATGAAAAATACTTTGTGGGAAAGTTGTCAAAAATTAACGACAAAATTGTTTTGTCACTAGTTTGTCAAATGTTGTCGAGAAAGAATTTTGCCACCAAGGTTTTTTCAACAGCCACTTTTGGTCGGAAATTCGTCGTTCACTTGCACCTAATTTTGGTAGTGGGATGTTTGTACAGTTGGAAAGCAAACCTGTCTTTCGGAAAATAATCGCAAACCTGATTTGACTAGTGATGGTACAAGTTTTTACAAGAGCGGGTCGTAGTGTTCAATGAGTTCAAACACACCACTTTGTCATCTATCATCTAATAAATAAATGAATATAAGATTAGGCATGTGTCATTACTATATATTTCACCTCAACAATTTTTTCTTGCTCAAAATCCATCATAGCCTTAAATAAAGAAATATTTATAAAGTTGAAAGAGTAACTAATTTAGTTTTAATATTATTATATTACTTTCTTTTTTACCCATTTGTAACACAAAAATTCATCATTAATTATAAAAATATTTAAATTTGTCATATATAAATTGTTAACTTAAATCTTAATTTTATTATAATCAACCACTAATTATATCCACACACCAGTTGTTAATAAGAATAACAAATCTAATTGATGACACATCATCAATAAAGTTATTTTTATTTACTTTAAATAAAAGTTATACTAAAAGATACACAAATATAATACAAATAATATTATTTATATACATTATTATATGTGATGTAAAACATAATTTCAGTCATACGAAAATAGGTAATATATATATATATATATATTACCTATTTTCAGTATTCAAGATGTGTAATACACGAATTATTATGGTACCTCTGTGTTACTTATTAACATATACCAAAATTTCAAATAAATTCAAGTTAGTTGTGTTAACTGTTATATGATAATAAAAATATGTTGTATGAACTTTTTTACATATTACATATTATATAATATATCGTTTATATTATACAACATAATATGATATAAGGGTCTATAACCGAGTTAACATAATAAATATTGATCATATTACCAAATATGCACTTGCTAGACTAAAGCTGCATGCTCTATTTTTCCATGGACCATTTTTGAAAATATCTTTCTTTTTATAATTTATAATATAAATTCCTAATTCTTCTATATAAAGAATGCATGTGCATGGTACTTTCTGCAAACTACATACCACTAATACCATCCAAAACATGTTGAACCCTAGACCTACTCCTTCGTTACTCACACTGAGGAAAAGGGCTTTTATCACCGGAGATATCGGTACTAGTTACCATAGCTGAAACCCTACTTTCTTTCTATCTCACGACATGTTGGCTTTTCCATTCAAACCTCACAGGAATGCTCGTTCTCGGTGTCCACTGGAAATTCATCCGGCCAAATCAAAGCCGTCACTAATGAACCTAGTGCTTCTACTGTTATCACAACTATCAGCCTCAAAGTTGTGGTTACAGTCCGATTGACGGTTGGTGGAGTCCTATCGAACCTTAGTTTGACTAGAGCGTTAGACGACATCAACGATTTGCTTGGCAAAATCACTTCTTTTGGAGCTTGTTGCCACAGAAATAAAAAAAAATATTACATTCAAGTGCCCAAATAGAAAAACTAAAGAGCAAGTTACTATCGAACAACTTATTTTGTTAGAACTGTTTTAAAATTATTAACGCTTTATATATTAGAATGATTATAGACTGTGGTGTAACCAAATTTTTTTTTATCAAGTGGTCATCATAAGATTTTTTTTATCAAGTGGTCATCATAAGACTATTCTCTACCGTCCACATCGATCTGAAGGGTCAAATTACGTTTTTGAGAAAAAAACTCAGATTCTGCATATAAAAATCAAACAAACTCTCATAACCAGGGGGTCAACAACACTTTTGCCCCCCTTTGGCTCTTCCCCTAATTATAGATGATATTGTGTTTGTTCAAGAATTAATATTTTTTGTTAGTAACCCCATTCAAAAAACAAACCTATTGTTTGATACCACGACTTTAATAAAGTTCAAAAAACAAAACCTATTGTTTGTAGCACGACTTTAATAAGGTTCTAAAAAAAAATTCAAACCTATTGTTTGTAGCACGAGTTTAATAAGGTTAAAAGAAAACAAACCTATTGTTTGGTACCACATCTTCAATTATTAAAGGTTGAAGGCTCTTAATTGGCTAATATGCTTTTCATGCGTAGTAGGGGACAAATAATTGTACAAAGTTAAACATGTGGTACAAAACAAAAAGTCAGTACTACGTTGGCAGTCCGTCTATAAATATGGTTTCTGATAGAACTCCATTGATAAATTAAATAACCATACTCGGAAATGTGGCCTTGGGTAATCAAATAATTTGCAATAAATTACAAACAGATGTTACCAAAGGATCATGGATGATCCACATTTATAATCTGATCACAGACATCTTTATTGATAGATCACCGACACCATTTAGATGGATGTAATCTGTCGGTAACTATGGACGGTTTGCAATTGGTTTAGTTTAAATACCATTTTTGTTTACCCGGGTTCTGTCAACAGTTTACCAGTGATACTCCACTTTTGGTAGTGACATGTTTTTAAACTACTAAAGTAATTACAAGTTTTAGGTACAGTCATGTAAACATTGTTGAATTTTAAACTGATCTTCCAACATGATTTTTGAAAGGTCATACTTTTTTTATGCCTCAATATCTTTATAGAAAATTACACCAAAAGAAAAGAGTATTTTATATTTAACTTTATTATAGTATTGCTATGGTTATTTTATTTAAAAAAATTAATATGTTAATTTACAGTATATATATATATATATATATATATATATATATATATATATATATATATATATTGAAGAGTTCAAATAAGAAGAAAATTTGAATAAAAAGAATAACTTTTAAACAATAGATATTCTCCATTTATTTCATTTAATATGTGTATTTAATATTATGAAAAAGAGCATATAGGTAAATCTATAATTGTCATTAGTTAGTTAATTAATTAAACTTGTAACTCATTTTTTTAATATACTTTTTCAAGATAAAATAATTTATGGTGAAGGACAATTTTCGACATGTGTAGGATAAATTTTAGTATGTGTAGGATAAATTTTGAAACGTGTAGGGTATTTTTACATGTGTGTAGGGTAAATTCCGATAAGTATAAGATATATGTAGGGTAAATTTTGAAATGTGTAGAATATAATGTTTTATTAATTAGAGATAACATAACTAATGAGAGCAGTTATAAACTATTTAATGTTTTACCATTATACGTTTTCTTCTTTTTCTACTCACATTAAATTTCTTTTCAAATGAACTTTCCTATATATATATATATATATATATATTTGAGAAGAAAATTAAATTAAGAAGAAAAAAAACAAAGGGTACAATAGTAAAATATTAAATATTTATTTCTCTCTCATCTCATGTATTATATATTTGACTAATTAATTAGTCATAAAGTTCTACACACTAAAATTTTTGCCTACACACATCAAAATGCATCCTACACTTTCTGAAATTTATCATACTAAAATTTGAAATTTATCCTACACAGCTCGTAATTGATGCTACACACTTCGTAATTTATCCTACACTTTAAATTAATTTTTTTCTTCTTTGAAAAGTATATAGTTACAAATTAAATGTAGTTAGCTATTAAAAAGAAAGACTACCAATTAATAATCTATTTAAGTTTATCAATATACCCTTACACTAATATTAAATACAGAAGTTAAATTAAGTAAAATGAAGCTTATTATTGGTTGAAATTTCTTCTTTTTTATTCTTACAAAAAATTTATTCTAATTTGAACTCTCCACCATATATATATATTTTTTATTTCAGAACTTTAAATATTTACAGAATTTTCTGAACTTTTAATTAACAATCATTTATTTACATATTTTAATATTTAATATTATGTAAGGGTACTTTTATTAATTAATATATATAATTTTATGATTACATATATATATAACCACAAGTTTCATACATATATGTATTAACTTGTAATAACTAATTTACATGTGTAAAAAAACTAATTTATGTATATTTAACCATAAAATTATATATAAAAATGATAAAATCACTCGTCACACATATGTAGAGGTGTACAAATCGGTTTTTTTCGAAAACCCGTTTCGGTTATTAACCGAACCAGTTTTTCTCATCAAAATCAAAAACCGGTTTTTTGTATAACCGGTTCCGGTTACTAACCGGTAAACTCATAACCGATCAAACCGATTAAGGCCGGTTTTTAACCGGTTTTTACCGGTTAAAACCGGTTTTTTGTAACCGGTTTCGGTTATTAACCGGTTTCGAAGGCAAAAAACCATAACCGGTCTACAACCGGTGGTTCGGTTTCGATTACTAACCGGTTTTGGTTTTTTTCCGGTTTCGGTTCTAAAACCGGTTTTTTTTTTGTACACCTCTACAAATATGCCATCATTTACATATAACAAATGATAAAAGTACCATTGAATAATGTTTAATATAAAAATATATAAATAGAATGATTGTTTATTATAAGTTCTGTAATTATATTAAAGTTCTGAAATAAACCCAACCTTATATATATCTATATATATATAGGGAGAGGATCATAAGAAAACTACATATAAATGAGAAAACTAAAAAATTAACTAAAATGCCTAAAAATATACCAATTTTTTTACAATTTTTTTTATGAAAAATCACTACTTTTTATGTATAAAAAACATTTTTTTTCAAAAAAAAAAAAACTTGTGCTGTACATTTGCATTATATACTTAGATTTTGCTTTTAAGTTTAGTTAGCTTTTAGGGTTAGATTTTTGGAAGTTTAGAATTAGGATTAAGTTTTTGGGTGTGAGGGGAGGGGGGTATAGGTTTTTTGGGGTGTCGGTGGGGGTAGGTTAGGTGGTTTAGGCTTTTTCATATTAATACACATGTGCAGTACAACTTAAAAAAAACAGTTCTTTTTATATATTGTATATAGCGAATTTTATTAAATTAAACTCAAAAAATAAACTGATATGTTTATAGGTTTTTTTAGTTATTTTTTTGTTTTTATCATTTAAACTAGTCTTCTGATGATCTATCATATGTATATATATATATATATATATATATATACGGGTTAAAATAGGAATCACTTTTAGATGCGAGAACTGTGACCATTATACATTCTAAATCTCTCATGTATGAGTGGTTGAGATTTAATTGTTTAAATTTAATTTATCATGTAATAATTTATTGATTAAAAAATAACATATAGTACAAGAAGGGTACTTTGGAAAATTTAACTTTGTACTATTTATGTCAACTTGTCAAAATAACAATAAAAAATCATTGAATACGTCACCTTTCATATCAACATTAGTTATGTTTATATATCTAAAAAAATCATTAATTATAATATATGATTTTTTATACAAAAGATTACACTATATGTATAAAACGAAAACGTCTTCAATCTCTGATCTTGATCTTCATTTTTTGTTCATTATCCTCATCATTTGAACGTAAAAGCCCCAACACCAACGAAAATCAAACTAAAAAACAGAGCGTTTATATTTCACAGACGTTTAGAGGAGCTCGAGCTGGCGATTAGGGGCGTAAAAAAACATTTTTTTATCGTGTGTAATATAAAACATTTTTTACACTCGACACTGTGCGCAGAAACTTTTTATATTCGACAACGTAGGATAAACAATTTTTCAATTGTATGTAAAAACTAAACATTTACGCGTGCCGTTTTTACATAAGTTTGAAGCTCGAACCAACGATCAGGAGCGTAATTTTTTTCATTCAATAACGTGTGCAAAAAAATAATTTACATGTGACAGCTTACGTTAAAACATTTTCAAACGTACGTAAAACCTATTTACACTTTTCGTTTTTTACATACTTTGAAAATTAGATTTATGCGTGACGTTTAGAGGAGTTCGGGTCGGCGACCAGGGGCATAAATTTTTTTTTTACGCACGTTATCAAAACATTTATTTTTTTGTATAATGGTGTTCTCATATTCAGTTCATATAAATGTTTACGCACGGTATCAAACTTTTTTATAGCAGGTTGTCGAAACTTTTTAACGCATGTTGTCGAAACTTTTTTTACACATGTTGTCGAATGTTTTTTTAAAAAGTTCTAGTTCAAAGTTATCAAACGTTAACGAATGAAATAGAAATTCTCAATAAACATTTAAAACAAATATAGCTTACCTTTTATAAATAACGTTATGTAAGAAGTAGGGAAAATATAGTAAAAAGAAATAGATATCATTTTCGATAATTTTGTATTTTTTAATAAACATATAAAACAAATATAGTTTGCATTTTATAAAAAAAACATTATGTTATAATTAGGGAAAATAGAAGAAAAAGAAATACATATCATTTTTGATATTTTTTTGTATTTTCTAAATTACGTAATACTTTTGATATTTGAATTTAAAACCTAAGGTATTTATTCTCAATTTTAAATATAAAGGTATAAAAGAGATGAAAGAAGTGAGATATTATGATTTGAGACATATAAATGATGATATTATATGTTTTAGAGATAAAAGAGAGGTGATGTGACATTGAGAGAAAACACTTAAAATACCCTTTGAAATTAAATTGATTACAAGTGATGTGTTAAAATTCTATTAGATGAAAGAAGTTCTTATGATTCTCGCAACTGGTAGTGGTTCTTCTTGAACTTATCATGTATATATATACATATATAGAGGATTTATCATAAGAAAACTAGTTTAAATGAAAAAAACCAAAAAACTAACTAAAAAAGCCTAAATAACATATAATTTTTTGAATTTTTTAATAAAATCGCTATGTATAATATATAATTTTTTGGAAGCCTAAAACACCTAACCCACCCCTACCCCACCCTCCAAAAACCTAAATTCACCATCCCATCAAAAGCCTGACCCCCCCCCCCACCTTCAAAAAACCTAACCCCCTACCCCCACTTATAAAAAAATCTAAAACTAAACCCTAAACATAAACCCCCCAAATATCTATATTCTCGACCCGCACCCCTCAAAAAACCTAAACCCCCTCCCAACGCCCAAAAACCTAATGTTAATCCTAAACCCTTAAAAAACCTAACCCTAAAAACTAAATCTAAGCATATAATATACATGTGAAGCACATAAATATAATGTACATGTGTAGTAAATATATAATGCAAATGTGTAGTACAAGTTTTTTTTTGCAAATTTTTTATATCTAAAAGTAGCGATTTTTTTATTAAAAAATTGTAATAAAAAAATTGGTATGTTTTTATGTTTTTTTAGTTAGTTTTTTAGTTTTCTCATATATATATATAGTTCTTCATCATACTATATATATATATATATATATACACACACACGAGAAGGTTTATTTGAGAAGAATCTTTTTGAAAGAAGAAAATTAATTAATCTAGGTCGTATATTTTTGTTATCAATGGTTGTTAATCAAGATATCATTTTTGTCTAATTTTAATTAATAAGGGTATAATAGACTATATAATTTATAATACTAATAAATATTATAAAGAGTTACTCAAGTCTAATTAATGCCACCAAAATTTCCTTCTTCACCACCATTAATGTATTGAGTTCTACACCATATTTATTAGGAGTGATAAAATTCTATACACATTTTATAATGAGTCTAAAAATTATTTAAAAGGGGTCTTACACATTTTGTAACCTACATCAATAATTTTTTTATGGTGTAGGAAACGTTGAATATGTAGGATCATTTGTAGGATTGTTTTTATTGTGTAAGGTGTACAACTATTTTATAGGATAGACTCATTAAATTATTTATTCAAATTATCTTTGTACCATTTATTCCTTTTATTCTTAATTTGTAATTTCTTCTCATTTGAACACTTAAAACAAACTATTTAACGTTCTTGGCATGGTGTTCTAAGTTTTAAGCCTAGACTCATTGCATTGTGTATTAAATTGTTATGTTTGGTGTTTTTCTTGTCAAAACAACCCAAAACATTATGCTTCAGTCCAAAACATGATAACTACATGTCAATTCCTCTGCCTTCTCACAATTATCACGAAACATGTCCTTTTTACAATAACCTAGACACACATATATATATAGGGGAAGGTTCATTTGAGAAGAAATATAATGTGAGAAGAAAAAGAAGAAATGACACAATGGTAAAACATTAAATAGTTTATAACTCCTCTCATTAATTATGTTATCTCTCATTAATAAATAAAAACATTATATCCTACACATTTCAAAATTTATCCTACATATATCTTATACTTATCGGAATTTACCCTACACACATGTAAAAATACCCTACACATTTCAAAATTTATCCTATACATACTAAAATTTATCCTACACATTCTAATATATATATATATATATATATATATATATATATATATTAGTTTGAAATTGTTTTAAAAAGGGATGTACCATTTGGGAGGAGGTGGGGGTTATGTGTTTAGAATATGGTAAAAGTATGATGTGTTAATTGATATAACATGTTTATATGCATTTGAAAGTAGATACGTAAAAGTTGGTCTAATAATGATTGTAGCTAGGGTTGTAAACGAAGTGAGCCGAATAAACTTTGTTCATGTTCGATCGTTTAACATTAATCTTGTTCACAAACACCTAACCTAATAAAGGTTCTTGTTCATTTTCATTTATTAAGAAATTGAACTTCTCCATGAACACAAATGGACATATAGCATTTAAAAAACATTCTTAATCCCAACCTTTAGACATAAGCACCTTGTTAAGCACTTGACGCTATAATCATAAACATAATTATCCTAAAAACAAAGATACAAGTTTGTCGTAATAAGCATAAACATATTATTCGAATATAATGTTTCAAATATCTAAGTTTCAAATAACTAAGTTTTAATGAGATGCAAGCTTCAAGTTAATTAAGGTTTCTTAGTTAGATGTTATGACACTAAACTAAACATTAAAACTTAAAAACAAATTAATGGCAGAACAAAAACTAAGAAATGATCATGAACGGACGTAAATGATTTTACCGAACGTTCATGAATACAATTAAACAAACGTATTCTTTGTTCGTGTTCGTTCATTTAGTTAGTCGAACGGAAGTCCTTCTTGGTGTTTGTTCATTATTAAGCGAACTCACATAATCAAACTTCTCTCCAAATAGTTCACTGAGTTTTCTGTTTGTTTCCAACCCTAATTGTAGCTATTACAAGTTCATAATCAAATTTCTTGAACAAGTACTTGGATTTATTTTCATGGAAAAAAAACCCGTTAATTTCAAGTACTGGCTGTAGATCAAAATACCATTTATGGGCAAACGTTAGGGGTCCTTTGATGAAGCATTTATTGTTTTCTTACTTAAAAAAATAATGGCTTTGCAACTCTTTTTGGAACGGTAGATTTTATTGAAAACAAACAGAAGGATATTACAAACTTACATACAGACTAATGGCTTTGTAACTTAGTTGCCATCCATCTTATAATCAATGCTACGTTTCTTTTGCAAAGGTAAGCAGAAAAATTCGATCCATAATTCTTGAACAAGTACTTGGAGTTAATTTTCATGGAAAAAAAACCCTTAATTTCATGTACTTATTGGGAGGTCGCCAATCTCGAACTTGGCTCTATCAGAAATACCGTAGTTTTGTAGTTCTATTTTCTATTGGGCAATTAACTATAATATAAAACTATGTTTAGAAGATATTTTTTCATTAATTCTAAGTCATTAATTTTCATTATTGAAGATACGGGATTAAAGAAGGATACAGTAAAAGATTATGCACACCGAACTAGTCAAAACGCAGATGATATAACATATTTAGCAGAATTTAAAGTACCAACGAAGTTTGGTTTTGTTGGAGCAATTTTCATTGAAAACGAACATCACAAAGAGGTATTTGTGGAATCTGTTGTAGTTGAAGGACCCTCCACTGGCCCTACTACCGTCTTGCAATTCTTGGGTTCATTCCAAGTTTGATAATCCGCAGAAACATGCCTTCTTCGTTAACAAGGTTAACAACTACTTGATTACATATTATGATGATAAGTTTTGATACTTAACAAGTGGTATTTACTTTCAATTATATATTAACACGTGATGTAAATTTTCATCGTCAAACTGTTTTGAGTAATCCTCTTTTTTCTTAATTTACCTGCTTATGTTAATCTGCTAGATCATCATACATAAAAAAATTATTGATACATTATGTGTATTGGTAAGCAATTTTTTTTCCTGATCAATGTACTTTACTTCCAGAGAAAATTACAAAGAAATATATTCGTATGTATTTTGCGTTTATAAGAGAGTGATGCTTGTCTTAATAGGATTAATCGCTCGTTAAAAATCTTTAGATTGTGTTTAGAGCATCCTCAACTCTACATTTTGACAAATCTTCACCTCGGCATGTCACATGAGATTTCAAATCTCTCTAAAAAAATCTTCATTTTTTCTACAACACTTAACCTACATAAACCAAAAATATTAAAATTATAAATTGAATATTTGTATGCTAGAAAGGAGAGCCCCACCACCTCGCTCGAATGAGATTTGAAAACACAAACCACTCCTGCGGACTTGGAATCCACAACACTGCAAATTGTGGTTGAGGTTTGGTCTGTAAATTCAGACAAGCCACATTTTACGAACTTGAGCGTTATGCATGCTCTAGAAAAGTATTAGACCATGTGTAGTGGTCACTCAAGTAGTTTGATCTTCTTTGCCATTTGGTCTACATGTCATCAAGGTCTAAAAATTGAATAAAATAGAGTAGTGGTGAAACATATGAAATTAATAGGTTTGGAATTAAAGTTAGTGTGAAATTTGATTGGTCAACACAAAAGCCAACCAATCTCTCTCTATCCTTAGCTCGTGGTTTAAACCACAAAGAGGTGCTTAAATTTATATATCATACGAGAAAGAGAGTGGTGTGGTGCATGTGCTTGTAAATTTAACTAACTACATCCCACCACACATGGTCTTAGACCACGCGTATTGGGGTTTTTTGTTGTTTTTTCTCAAAAAAAAAAACGCCCAGTCACGCCCTTCCATCGCTCTCAGGGGCGTTTTTATTGTGAAATTGGGTTGGGGCACTCCAAATTATACGCCGGGTGGAGAAATACTGGGCCAATCAGACCCTTAAATATCATTAATTTTAATTAAAAAAAGTAAATAATTGGGTAATTATTGTATGGGGCATTATTTAGCGTTATACCACTACATTCATTTTAAATAAATGCTCCATAATAGCCTATTACTGATTAAACCGCCATATAACAGATAATAGCCAAAGTTGAGACATTATTTTCCTTCACCACTCTACATACTATACATAGTATCAAACGTTTCTTGTTTAGAGTGTGTTTGAAGAATATATATGATGTGGTGACTTGGGGTGAACAAACTTTGAAAGCTTTTGAAACGCTAGTCAACTTTGAAACGGAAAAGTTTGGAGTACCATACGTTTATATTTTTGTATTATCTGAATTTTAGTTTTAAAGTGTAAGATATTCTTTTTCCTATTAAAGTTTTCTGTAAAAACCTATTTCATCATATTCTTTGATTTTTGTTTTTTCCTAAATAGTTTTTTTTCAAGAAAACACTTCATTTGTACAACTAAACTATAACATATCTAACTTTTTTATTAACTGCGATGATGTTTTGGTATTTACACCATTATGAGTCATGCAGGTATCATGCATATCATAAGAGACGCCAAGTGGTCTCAAGCCTCTACGAGAAAAGGAGCTAGCAATTCTTCGAGGCGATGGTGCTGCCGATGTTACTCGGGAAAAGAAAGAATTTATGATTATGATACGTATAACGATCTCGGTGATCCAGACAAGGATCCAGATTTGGCATGCCCGGTACTTGGCATTAAGGACCACCCTTACCCTAGGCTTTGCAAAACTGGTCGGCCTCGCTCTAGATCTGGTATATAATTGTTTCTCCTAAAACACATTCTGAACTTTGTATACTCTTAACTCTTGAATTGCTTGGAAAGTTAAAAGGATCCATCATATGAGTGGAGGAATGCAATATCCATTGCTTTGGAATGAGTTTCAATTCCAATCTACTCTTATGCACCAACAAGAAGTAGTTTTGGATAAAACTAGTTCCACTTCCAATTCCCTTTTTCACCAACCAAACACATTTGGATGAAACCAGTTCCGTTTCCAATTCCTTTTGTCACCAACCAAACACATTAAAAATGAAATCAACTCCAACTACAATAGCTTTAGGTTATATATATTGTTCCACCAGGGGACCTTAATTTATATTGATTGTGTTGCCTTATTAAATGGTTCATATTCATCCAATTTGAAGAGGACAAAGTTAACTAAGAAATATCTAATTTTTGAAAAAAGAATGGTGGTTTAATACAAGTAATCTCACTCTCTATTTGTTTCATATTTTCCAATAGACGTGGACAACTTTCTGAATCATATTTTTTTTAAACGGCTAACTCAGACACCCACTAATCCTATTTTTAGATCTACACTTTTTGTCTACCGTGAGACTTGAACCCTCAACCTTTGGTAGCTTTCTGAATCCTATATAATCAATCTCACACCTTGATTCCTAGAAATTTCTATTGATATAAAATAATTTTTGACAATCTAAATAAAATGGTTATAGTTTATGTATTGTCTCAACACTGAATAAAACTGCAAATGCAGATCCATTATCAGAATTAAGAAGCAATGAAGTTTACGTTCCAAGGGATGAAGCCTTTTCAGAAGTAAAGAACCTAACTTTCAACGCCAAGACTGTGTTTTCAGTGCTGAAGGCAATCGTACCTTCGTTAGAGACAACTATCATTGACAAAGAACTTGGGTTCCCATACTTCACAGCCATTGAGTCTTTGTTCAACGAGGGAGTTAATTTGCCGCAGTTGGATGACAATGGATTTCTTGGGAATATTTTGCCAACATTCTTAAAAGTCCTTAGAAGATACCAAAATAAAGTCTTGCTTTTTGAGACTCCTGAGATGATTGATGTAACTACAACTCTCACATTCATAGACACATCGAATTTCTTTTTTTTTTTTTTTTCATTTTGTTAACATATTTACCAACATTGATCCGCAGGAGATAAGTTTGGATGGATTAGGGATGAAGAATTTGGTCTCCAAACTATTGCTGGTCTTAATTCTCTAAGTATAACCTTGGTCAAGGTATGCTTTTCATTTTACCCTTTATTTATAGCTCATTAAGACTAGTCAGTGTGGGAGAAAGTGTGGAGAGGCATGAAAATGAGTTATGAAACGTCACATAGCAACCACGTCAGCATAGTAGGATTTCCCCATAAGTCTCAAAAGCGCGGGTGGGAGCGTGCTTGAAACGACACGTGGCAGCCACGTTAGCAGAGTAGGATTTCCCTATCAAGCCTCAAAAAAGCGTGGGGTGAAAGGGTGCGTGGAAGAGTGGAGTGGAGCGACACGTGTCATACGTTTTTTTATTTATATTTAAAATAACATATCTACAGGACCAATGAACCGCCGCCACGTCACCACCCCATTTGCCTCCACGCTGGTGAACATTTCGACCCCCACCCCCTACGCCGCAACTACGCCGGGCCATGGGGTGGTGTGCCAGCGTGGTTGAAGCCTCCACGCCAAACCCGCCACCTCAACACTGTCTGGTCTAATCTTGCATGTGTTGGGACTTGAAAAAAAAAACTGAATATAGAGTAATATAGTAATATGATTCCTATGGTGCATTAGAAGTTTCAAATATTAACATGAAGCTCCTTGTTAACTTTTAAAAATGTGTGTGTTTTTTTCGTTTATATGTTGTTATTTCCTTGAAAACTTTTATTGACCAGGGCTATCTTTTGGAAGAGGTCTCAGAATTAAGTGTGGCATCTATATTGTAAAACTTGTGCCACGCATATCTCAGTCGAAGATGTGAAAATTTGTGTCATTTTGCTCGAGATGGCGCACTTCCCAAGTACGACCAGTATGTCTAGTCAACTTTTCAGGTGAAATTTGTGTTTTTTCTGGACGCCACACTCCACTAATGATATTAGACCATTGTACAAACGTACGTTATCCACACTTGATGACCCCGTTAAACCAGCTTAGCATATATAATGCATTACGTTTTCTGGGAAAGGATTTGAACGAATATGTTCCCAGAATCTTTGATCTCTGAACATTACTTTCTATGCTTTCATTGTTATGCACATTTTGAATGAAGTGACCTGCTCCATGTTCTTCACTTAAAAATAATAGATAGTTAATCATCATACCATGCATAACTCTTGAATTCATTGTTTTTCTGTCTGGTGCAATGTAAGAATGGTTACGGTGCTTGATAATTTATAGAAAGGGAGGGGGGGGGGGGGGGGGGGGGGGGTTCTCTCATAGCAAGAAAGCTAGCTGCACTTAGGGAATGCAACATCTCAAGAAGCCACACCTGGGAATTGCGGTGTCTGGATAAAGAATTCTTCTGACTAGCTTTATCAGCGATTCCTCTTAAAAATTAAACCAAAGCAGTTGTCGCACTTGGGAAGTGCGGCATCTCCCCCAAAATGAAGAAACATTTCACATCTTCGGTTGAGATATGCATTAGACAGTTTATAAGATGTAGATGCCATACTTGGCGTAACAATTTATGAAAACTCTTAAAACTACCCCATGTCAACGAAACTTTTTCTACTATAGCCATTAAAAAGAAAATCTCAAAATTGAGGAAAATACCTAATACATTAAAAAAACAATGTCTACCCACCATTTATGGATCTTGTAACCAATTCTGAATAATTGATTAGATTGAAATGAAATTTAAGAAGAGTATATGCTACCAATCTGAAAATGTGCAGGAATGGCCACTGATAAGTAAGCTGGACCCAATGGTGTATGGTCCCCCTGAATCAGCAATAACCAAAGAGATTGTTGAGAGACAGATCAGAGGCTTTTGCACTCATGAGGAGGTATGATCAGTTATTTAATATAGGAAACCTAACTTAAAAGGGGGAAGAGTCAAAAGGGGTTGAGTGTTTTAAATTATTTTTTGTTACAATATTGTTTGTCCAAAAATATAATTGTACATTAATTGAGCATGGAGTCCAAAACCATATGCAGGCAATAGAGAACAAGAAACTTTACATACTAGATTATCATGACATCTTTCTTCCATACGTGCACAAAGTTAGAGAACAGAAAAATCTGAAAACAACTCTAGACGTATCAAGAACTCTAATGTACCTTACTACAACTGGAACACTGAGGCCATTACATCGAGTTGGTTCGCCCACCTAAAGACAACAAACCTCAATGGAAACAAGTAGTCACTCCGTGTTGGGATGCAACGGGTATGTGGCTATGGAAGCTTGCTAAGGTGCATGTTCTTGCTCATGATAGTGGCTACCATCAGCTAGTTAGTCACTGGTAAGCACCCACCACTTATTGGACCAACATTATTTGATTAAGTCCTTTTGAGTTATATGATACAATATGAGATTAAAAAATATCAGGTTGAGAACACACAGTGGCACTGAGCCATATATAATTGCAACCAACCGTCAACTTAGTAAAATGCACCCAATACATAATCTCTTACACCCTCATTTCCGGTACACGATGGAGATTAATGCTTTGGCTCGAGAAGCACTCATAAATTCAGGTGGAATTATCGAAGCATGCTTTTCACCAGGAAAGTAGAGCGTTGAGTTGAGTTCAGTTGCATATGATCAACTATGGCGTTTTGACAAGGAAGGATTGCCAGCTGACCTTATTGCAAGGTAACTCATGCTTTTGTTTAAATAATGAAACAAATGTTTTTGTATTGATTAATTACACTAAAACTGAATCATAAATTTTACTTTCAAGGATGGGGCATCATCTTTAACCTCCTTTTCATTTTTCAGCATCTCTCTTTCATTTCAGTGTAATATCAGCTTTTACTCTCTTCCCATATTATCCATAAACCATTCTTCAAGAATGCAAATGCTAATCTTTCTGATCCCTTCCATCCCACAACTTCTTAGGTCCTTAAAAAGTGAATACAAAGTAATTAAACTAAATAGAGTATGGAAACATATTTTCTTATTTTTTTTATAAAGAGATATAGTTTTCATTATGTATTTTCTTATAGCCATGAACTATCGATAATAATGAGTACTAATATAATAAAAAAAAACTACTGGTATTGTAGTACAAGGGAAACAATGAGAAAATAGAAAAGACAGAAGACAACTTATAAAAGCATCATGAAACACCTACAAAGTAAACAACAACTATACCCAGTAAATCATACAAACAACAAAACTATTGGTAGGGTCTGGAAAAAGTGAAATGTAGGCAAACCTTTTTTTCTATCTCTGGGATAGAGAGGTTGCTTCTAAAAAGACCCGCGACTCCAAAACCTAAAAAGTAATTAGCACCAAAACTTCTAATCTTCATGAAATATATATACGCGCCCCAATAAAATTCTAACGAAAAAAAATCTTAAACTAGCGTCATGGAACACCTAGATATTACTACTTCCGGCAATGGTAACACTAATTATACGCCCCTTAAAGTCTCTAACCTTTATCCGACATCTCCAAGAACCCTATCACCGATCATTCCTTAGAGAGTTGCAAATCTAACAAATCTTTCCTGATATGATCATTCTATGTCACTTTGGGCATGTCTCCTAACATCCTCTCCTCCACTGAGTGTGTCTACGCTTTTACATGTGCCGTCATTTGTCTTCTCTCCAGATCGCCAAATCAGCTTTATCTCTGCATTAATAAAGTACACAAGTGATTTCGTTCCATTTATTATTTTTATTTGTATAGAGTAAAATAGTCCAGTGTATTTGTAATAAATTAAACATTTTGGTATATTCCTATCAAAATAAATTATTAGAGAAATAACTTCTGTAATACGTCAAACATTTATAAAAAGACATATGTTTTCAATTCGTTTGTAACATGAGCTTAAGTAATCTATAATCATATCACTTGCAGTGTTAAATTAGCTTAACTTAATCACCTGACTTTCTAATCTCAAGGGGCATGGCAGTGGAAGATCCAGATTCTCCACATGGTTTGAAGCTATCTATAGAAGATTACCCTTATGCAAATGATGGTTTACTCCTTTGGGATATTATCAAAGATTGGGTTACCAATTATGTGAATCATTACTACCCAGAAGAGAATCTAGTAAAATCTGATGAAGAGCTTCAAGCATGGTGGACTGAGGTTCGAACAGTGGGTGATGCAGACAAGAAAGATGAACCATGGTGGCCCGTTCTCAATACAACAAAAGAGCTTATCTGGATTCTCACAACAATCATATGGGTAGCATCAGGCCACCATGCAGCAGTAAACTTCGGGAAATATGACTACGCGGGTTACATTCCTAACCGTGCCACCATAGCCAAGGTCAAGACCCCATGTGAAGACACGACTGATGATGAATGGGTAACTTTTAAACGTAGGCCTGAAGATGAACTCTTGTCTGCACTTCCTTCTCATGTTCAAGCCACCAAAGTTATGGCAGTTTTGAATGTGTTATCAAACCACTCGCCCGATGAGGAATATATTGGGGCTAAAACGGAGCCATGTTTTGAGGCAAGTCTACAAATAAAAGATGCTTATGAAACATTTGCAGGGAGGTTGAAGAAATTGGAAAGAATTATTGATGGTAGGAATGCTGATGAGAGCCTGAAGAACAGAAATGGAGTTGGAGTTGTACCATATAACCTTTTAAAGCCTTTTTTAGAAGCTGGTGTGACTGGTATGGGGGTTCCAAATAGCTTTTAAATCTGAATACTCTATGGTTTGTTAAATATGTTTATGGTAAGTTCATTATAAAGGGAATTCTTGTAATGAGTGGCTGGTGATCTGTGATGAAACTAAATAAAGTTGTCGATATATGTTATTAGGCTTGAATAAGTCCCAAGACACGTGTGAAGTTATTTCAGATTTCTTAGTCATGCACCACGATTATTGAACATGTAAACTCTTGAATAGTTGTTTTGTAATCAACATCATCTCTTTGTTCTCTTTATTGATTTTCAACATTTAATAGTAGAGCCATGGGTTAGTAGAGTAATTTTGTGTAACCTGCAATTCCTGGTTTGATTGTCATTGTGATCATTGGAGTATGTTGATGGTAACGTTTTGCAATCCAAGGAATATTGGAACCTGGTAGAGCCAGGTGAGAGACAGAAGAAAGCCTATGATGATTCGATGTGCTGAAGGATCTTACTATAGGACGAAGAACTACTTATTCCAAGTCATGGATTGAACAATATTGGAAACAACTTTGAAGTAAAATGCGGAAAGGATGTATCAAGGAAACACGTGTGTCAAACATGCACAGTTACAAACTTTTATCAAAGAATTTAAGAAACTGCCCATAAAGGCTAGGGAGTCGTTAGACAAGGTGGGTTTCGTTTCAAGTTTTGTTAACAGAAGGGTGTTCAGTGTTGCCAGAATAAACAACAAGGTGGTGCCGGAAAAACATGGTGTGGTGGTGAACCAAAGTTTGGAAAAGAAAATGGAACAGCTTTCATTCTCTTTTTCTTCTTTTTTTTTTCCAGTGGAAGGTCAAAAGTGTATTTTACACGCACTTCAAGGAACTTTTTAACATCCATCCATCGCATGGACCAAAAGCGTAGTTATTACGTCGCAAACACAAGGAAAAGATGCGTAATTTATAATACATGACGACGAAAGTGAAATTTTAATGAACCAGTAGACGGTCCCTAGAATTTACTTAATAACTTAAAGACTATAAGGTAAACATAATTTAAATGTTTCCATACATACTCATCACAAAACCCAAAAAGGTTTTCCTTTCTTTACCTAGACCAAACCGAACACAAATTCATCCCGAAACTAAGACCAAGAACCAAATATGCGTGATCAGTCTAGCCTCCGGTCAATCATAGATTGGGAATCTAGGTTACTCAGTCCAACCCGCATATCGCCCCATCCTTTCCGTATGTGTTTCTCAATAATTCCAAGGCGGGCTCTTATATTTTGAAAAGAAAGATCATGTTCAAACATATACTATATCTTTGTAATGACAGAACTTTTTTAACATATATTCGAGTACCATGGGCATAACCAAAAGTACCTGGCTCCAATCAAGGAGGGATAGTCACTTCATCTTAAACTAAATCCAACCCTAAGTGATAGACTGTTAAGGCTGATGGGTGTGTTATATATATGTACCATGTGACGTTATTGTTAACTTCCACGGTGTAGAATAAAGCCCTCATTTACTATATATATGTATTAAAAAAAGGAATAATTTAAAAAAAAATCTAATTGGTGGATGACTCTCTCTCTCCTCTTTCACGCTCGCTAACCCATAGGCGAAGTCATACCATAGCACCCCCTTTTGCTACGGCGGAATGAGGGAGGGGCGCCAAAATAGATGAATTGGTCAGAGGCGGTATACAACACCACCCGAGTCTAAAGACACAACCCAAAGTAACTAGATTCTTTCTTTTTATTTTCATTTTTTAAATTAAAAGTAAATTACATACTTAGAACTAAATTAAAACTAATTTCATTAATTCCAAAGAAAAAAAAATTACATAAAAATATATTAAAAAGGAGTATTTTTCTTATACTACAAACCTAGTGGGAAAAAAGTTATTTTTTGGTGTAGAATAAAAAAAAAGTTAATGTATTTATAATTTTGGAATTCAAATTAAATTTTTTTTTTTCAGAAAATAAACAGTCATGAGACCTTTGAACGGTACATAACCCCAATGGCTAGTTCACTGCCCTCCGCGGCTATTTGCTGCAACTTGCAAATCTTACTTCACCTCAGTAATGTCAAAACTATGAACGACATTGATGGTTTTCAGGATTCACAAAAGACCATAGAAACATATGTTAAGAATTCAAGAAACGGATGAAATGATCAAACATCTTTCACTTCAAAGCAGTTAAGTAAATAAGCAGGGATTACAGGAAAGAAAAAAGTGGAATGCATTAATGAACAGAAAGATTCGTATAATATAAACAAAAGTCAAAACACAAAGAGAGACAAGATCGAAACGGAACAGTGTCCTCATAATTTTGCAAATATTAACACATTCTCAAGATATACACACAATGATTCGATCACTAGGTGTTTTTAATCAAAGTCCTGCTGATTTTATGCAATGTTGGTAGTCAATGTTGGTTCCAGGCCCCACTCCACACACTATACTCTCAAACTCACGTAGAATATATTATATATGTGAAGATAGTTTGCGGAGAAGAAATATGCAAAAGCTTTCTGTATTCGAATGAAAGGGGCTAATCTTATTCATTCAATAGCTACATAACACAACGGAATAAACTAACTCTCCTACTTCCTAGAGAACCGGTTCGACGTGACCCACCCTTCTCTCAATGTGCACTTTGTAAGTTGGTCAAACCAAATACTAATTCCATCTAAATAAACTATTAAAATAATCCAGAAGATAAAACACAAATGCTAGTCCTAAATACTCCACTCATGCAACATCCACGTAGAATTTGAAGAACATCCTTATTCCATGCAGTTCATCAAATAAAACCAAAACAATCTAAAATACTAACTGTTTACCCGTATTGAACCCGCAAACATACTGAATAACCCAACAGTCAATGGTTACGTATAGTCAAACTTAGACAATCACAAGTAGCAACCCCCTCCCCCTGCGGTGCAAAATGAGAAAAAAAATCATTTCAGTACCTGAACTCATTTCTAGCAATTTATTTATCATCATCTTACAAAATATGGACTTGGGTATTTCGTCGTTGCTCAAGGGTATTTAAGTTATTTGAGAATAAAACCACAAGCACAAGTGCATAGGAAACATTTAAATACCATGCTGAAGATGAAAAACAAACCAACATCAACAAGCATCGTCGTCATCATTATCATATGCCACTTAAGCTTTGATATCGACTATGTGATCAACCGAAAACACAAGGGAACAAACAAACACATTTAGAATAAGAACTATGCGACTGATATGATGCAAAAGAACTTAGTTTCATATTCAAAACGGATCATGTATCAAACATAAAACGCAATTACCATTCAATCATACCGTAAACTACTTAGCAAAAAGTAACCATAACAAAAAACAGAGTAATAAAACTAAACTAGAGATTTACGAACTTCAACTGCATTCGACACCGGCTTCAGCTGCACGACGTGGCTTACTTTTCCTCCTACTTGGCGTGAGCCGAAATCTGAGTCCACTCATTTGTGTTTGACTTTGAACTAGTTCCATCCTCACTTTCCTCTTTGACTAAATCATCCTCTTCTTTCGCACGCTTGTTTCGATTTCTCTTTTTTCTGTCTTTGTTTGGTACAACATCATTCACATTCAAGTCAAATAATGAGTATGATGAAGATGATCTACCTCGTTGTCCGGGCATATCATCATTTACATTATGTCTTTTTTTCTGTCTTTGTTTGATACAATATCATTCACATTCATGTTCTCTTTGTTTGATACAACATCATCTACCTCTTTTTTCTGTCGAATATTTTATAAAAATATACTAAAATGTCTTACGTTAGGAGTAGACGAAGAAGACCTTGATTTCTTCAACGGCCTAGTGTTCATGAGTGGGACCATGTGCCATTTAGAGTTTTTTTTTTCATAAAAGATTCTATCATTTTAGATAAGGAAAGACCCTTTCTTTTGCTTGGTATTCATATCTAATTAATATATTATTATTATTATTATTATTATTTAACTATTAAATAATAAATTACCATTATCTATCAACTATTTCATAAAAAAAAATTATTAAATGATCATTTCATAAACAATCATTTATATTAAGTATTTCATCAAATATTTATTTTCCCAATTTGCTCAAGTTCATTTCGTGAATTTCTTATTTAAAGCTTAAATATTATTTACGAGTTTGTCGTTAAAAGTGTAATTTTTTAATCTCACATCATTAATAACGTTATTTAATAGATAACGAACATCCCATATCCAACACAAAGCTGTTATATTGATAGCAAAGTGGTCTGTTATTTCTTTTTGAACCATGTCCGTGTCAGGTCCTTTAGAAATGCGACGTCATGACCTCTAGCACTACTAGAAGTGCCCCCAGTTTGATATCTCCTACCAATTCTAAACACTTAGGAGTTTGTTCATCATGCCTTTTATTGGGTATGTTTTCACTAGATCTACATTTGATCCTTTCTTTACGGAACTACATTCACATCAACTTCATCGGTGAGAGCTAACAGATCATAAACCACTGCAAAATAAAGACACCACATAGATGAATATAGAAGTCAAGATTCTAAGAATTTTCTCCATAATGATTTGGTCTGCAACATTGTCACACCCTCAATTTCCACTTGCGTAGTTTTACCGCGAGGCGTGTGAACAAACCAGAATCTGAACACTAGTACGTCGAACGACTCTATATGATTTGATAATACGTTTTCCAAAATCATTTGTTGTAGATTTTATATTGTCTAAATTAGTTACCAATATTTAGCAGAAGCATCAGTTTTAAAGTTTGAGCGGAAGCATAAAATAATAGTGAAACGGGCGCCAACACAAACGCCAAAACAAATGAAAAACCCCAAAACAATATTTATAAATAAGACTCGATAAAAAATGTCTTGTTCAATGCATGTGCGTGCACCTAGAGCTCCTAGCGTCCTGAGAAACATGTAAAGAAACAAGTGTCAACATTAAAGATGAGTGAGTTCACAGGTTTTCATAAATTCGTTTGTTCGGTTATAGTTTGTTTTCTCCGTTATCCCTAACCCGGGATAACGTATTGGTTCCATTATTCCAACCCGGAATAATAAGTTGTTGCTTCCAATATTCCAAACCCGGAATATTAAGTTGTTGTTTCCAATATTCCAAACCCGGAATATTAAGTTATTGTTTCCATTATCCTCAACCCGGGATAATACAGTTGATTCGTAATTAAGTTCAATGTTAATATATATAGGTAGCTAGCCTAAAGTTATGTCACGTAAGTGTTCGCGATCGAAGCTGACTGTTGTGCCTCCGTTTTGCCAGGTCACATGACCATGGCGAGGTTAGGCCGAATTATTCACCCGTTGACCATACCCGGTCGGCTAGCGCGACTAGCTCGGATGGGGCTTGTCGGGCCCAGTAGTACTACTTATAACTCCCCCGCTATTAAACCCAATACTAACGATCCGAGAGATTGACGAGGACTTAAGTGATAAAGCTGCTTAGTGACCATAACATTACATTAACATTAACTTAGTTACCGAGTAGTTATGTGACGTTAAATTCGTATAACGTAAAGAGATTGAGTTTGAGAATGTATACATGTTTCTCCCCCTGTTGTTTAAAAACCGGATAAAGTTAGGGGCCGTGAACTCACCTTTATTTGCTCGGTTAGTGTAGCAAAGAAGTTATAAGAGATGGGACCGCTAGTTGCGTCCTAACAAACCAATTAATTTCAAGTCAGTGTGTGAACACACCAATACAAATTCTACACGAAATTTACGCACAAAGTGATACACACAAACAACATATCTAACACTCAGACATGCATGCAAGTATTCTCATGTGAACCTAGTGATCAAGACAACTTATCATAAACATAAACCAATTCATGCCACAATTTGGTGCACAAAATCACAAGTTTTCCAATTTCAGCTTAGCACTCATAATTCAGCTGTTTTCTAGGATTTTTATAAAATAGTTCTAACATTCCAAAAATTCCAATATTTTTACAGTAGGTGACATTTATACCATAGAAATTTATATAATTTTTCCAAGTCCTAAATCTTTACCAATTAACCATAAATATTAATATACTAGGCTGCAGTCAGATTTGTCGCCTTCTGACTGCAGTCCACGGAAGAATTTATTTAAAAATCACTGATCGTCCAATTAACAAAATTCCAGTTGGAGTTGCCCGGAAATTTCTATACCTAGTTGCTGTACAAAATTAATGACTCAACTCTCTACTGATTTTAAAATCCAACTTGATAAACAACTAACAAAATTTCAGAATTTTCACAGCTTTGGTTACTGAACTTATTTGGCCCTTTAAAAATATCAAACGACTTCAGAAAATTATGAATCCAGCGCCCTTAGATTCGTTATTCAAATCTCTACGTCCTAGACATCAGAAAATCCGTTTTTTGACAACTAACGACCGAGTTACAGCCAGATGAAGTCGGCTGTAACTATTACTCAGCAGTTATTTTCAGTATATTATTATTACAATTTGCATAAACCGTTCCTATTGATCAACCTAAGCGAGCAAAAACCGATTTCCAATCATAGATCACTACTAATAACTTATCCATGCAAACCCTAGTTCTTACTTCTAGTTTTTACAAACAACCATATTCGCAAACTCACAAGTTCCGCAAACAATTATACATGCAAACTATGGATAGTTCAGCCGATTACTTACAACACACATAATCCGAAAACAAGCTAATCAATTCGTTCAAGCATATATATCCGAAACAAACTAATCAATTCATTCAAGCATATATATCCGAAACAAACTAATAAATTCATTTAAGCATATATATCCGAACATGATCTCGTAATCAAAGATAATCCTCACCTTGAATAACTAGGCAAACAAGCCGAGATTTGGACAAGAACGACTCGGCTGTTCCAACTAGATCGCGACCGAGAGGATGATGATAAAGTGGGCTGTTTTGTTGATTGAATAGAGGTGAACAAGGACTGAACTCGCGACTGAATGGAGGTGAAGATGGCGATGGCTGCTGCTGCTACGACCGAGAGGAAAGAAAAGAACAAGGAAGGAAGCTGTTTGCGATCACAAGGGGCGAGATCAAGCTGCCGACGGCAGTTTTCTTCTAGGGTTTCGTGTATGTGAATGAAGGCATGCATGAGTTTGTATTTATAGGCGCAAGAGGGGATAAGGGTTACGGTTTGATCCTGAATTCGCGGCCGAGGGACTAGGGTGGGTTGGTTTGGGTTTGATCTTGGCCGAATAGTTTTAGGTTTGCTCTCGGTTTGGGTTTGATCCTTGTTCTCGGCCGAAGACTTGAGTTAAAGTTTAAAACTTTGTTAACTCCTAGAGTCACAATGAATCAAAGCTGGTTCGTGTCGCGGTTCGGTTCAGTTCGTGTACATATCTACTGTAGTTATTCTATAACTAAAACAATCACACAACACACATCACGTATTCATTTAACTCGTACACGTTTAATAATTAGCATATACTTTATTCGACAAGTGTCGCGTTTAAGTTATCCGAAAAACCCGGGATATCACAAACATCCTCACCACAAGATCTGGCTTGTCTTGAGATCTGAGGATTGCCTTCATCTGAATGCTATGATATTCATAAACGTCCCCCTACACACTATAATAAGGGTTTGGGTTGTTGTTTGTGCACGGGAATTCTGAGCCATCTCTAAGATTGATGTTCTCACTTTAGCTCTAATACTTAATGATGGTGTACGAACTCCTACTTACAGTTGATTACTAATAAGTAAGAACAAGAATAATGCTTTGAAGTACTACAATGTTATTCATAACTCACTTCTTACAACTTGGCTAATGACCTTATTCAATTAAAAAAGCTAATGACTTGTTCTCTACTTTGAATTACTCATCAATAGAGGTAATAGAGAAAGGGGATGGACATGAAGGTTCAGAAACTTCAATAACTCCTTGGAGCATTTGGATGACCTTCCTCATGGTTGGCCTTAGAGACGGTTTTTCTTGCACACACCAAAGACCCGGCATCACAAATGTAGTTAGCTTCTTGTAATCTTCAATGGCCTCCAAATCGTTATCTACAAATACATCTGATATGCGCCAAATGGAACATATAAATTGTATCAAATACGGTATAAAATCGACCCTTTTTAGTACTATTGTTGGAAAAAGTACGTTTCTTTGTATACTTTTTATTTTCAGGATAAAAAGAGCTTAAATGTACAAAAGGAACAAATTAACGACAAAATCCAGCCTAAGTATGAAAGAAGGGAAGAAAACACACTACACTAACCCTCCGAGCTTCACCCCAATATAAAAAACAACGAACGGAAAGTTTGGCACGGGGTCGTGCCTTATCGGCATGCGGTCGTGCCCCTTCATGATTCCAGATCAGAAGAAGATAAATAGAAGCAGACAAAAGACACAGGGTCGTGTCCCGTCCCCATGTGAATGGGTCGTGGTCAACTTCCAAATTTGCATATCTTGGGTATCACAGCAAGTACAATGGCCACGGAGCCGTGCCGTTGACACACGGGGCCGTGTAGAAGGCTGATCTGACGAATGAATTAAATCTGACAAATGAATTAAATGAAGACAGAGAAGAAGAAAGGCATTGGGCCGTGTGAGCTGTCTGTTCTAGCTATAAATAGGGGTGCTTGGTTTCATTCTAATTCATCCATTGGCAAACCATTTCTCTCATACTTGCCAACAATATTTAAACTTTTCATAATAAGGTAATAAAGCAATTCCTGAACTTGGATTATGGCCATTTCAAAATCTTTTACTAAGAGCTTAACCTTTTACTAAGACCTTGACCTTTGATTTCTTGGTGTCCTCCCTTTAAAGTCCTTTTAAAGATGTATCTAAACAATAATTGCAATGTAAAAGGAATAAGTTAAAAAAATCTTTCTTTCCTGTCAAAACAACCCACATAATAAATTGTAGAAGCAACAATATATTCTATGTCCCTGCTTTATTGAATTAGTGAGCTAAGGATGGAGCATTATTGTTGGACCATACACTTGACTTGATCAATTTATGATGGACTACTTATTGTCAAGAACAATTCATGAAGTTTTATAGAAGAAAAAGTGTAAAAAGTCCTTGAAAGAATTACGTAAGTCTTTGAAAAAGGAGAAATATGTGAATATGATATATCAAGATAAGTAACAAGTATTTTGTAATTAGTAGATTGATCTAGATAGTGGTTAATTATTAAACTTTCATCAAAATATCTAGACATGCAGAGCCTTATATGGGATACTATAAATAGCTGATAGAGTCGACATGAATTAGCCATGCAAAGCTCAAAGGAACCGTATACATTCAAAGTTCAAGTGTTCCTCTCTTCCAAGGCCCGCATTTTCTAGTAGATTTGTACGAAGGTAGAAGGCCCCCATTTTCAAGAACCCGCCTCCAAGCTTAAAAGACCTTCATTTATTGTATAGTGGTATCAGAGCTATCTATGAAAGGATGAAGTAGTATCAGTCATAAGGATCAAAGTGTTATTACACTTTCCTATCAGTGTCTTTAATTAGGATGACCATTTCCAATACCAAATAGTCAAAAACCTTAAGAAATTTTAACGTTATGTTTCTCATATACATTTTTTTAACATCCAACTTATTTTTATTAATTTACATCGAGATAGATGGTAAACGGGCAACAAGTTGTGCCGCTAACCCTTTATGAATAGTAAAACTAAGTCTTTTAAAAACTACGTCCATAGATCTCGGAGTCATAATATTACTATTCATGACCCTTTGAACTCGACTAAATAGGTCCACAACCTCTAACGCTAGGAAACCAAAAGTATCAAAAGCAAATGTGATAAACATGTGTTGGTTGTCAAGGCACGTTTTTTCGTGTTTGGTCACTTTGCCCGAAGCGGCCTGACCCACCGTGAAAGTACTACCCCCTAAGCCTACAAGCGGGGAAACCCCTATTAGATCTATACATGCATGTTTTCCTCCTACTCATCCAAAGACCAAAATGTCGGCTTGTCTAAGGGTAGATCTCTCTTCCAATGGGTCAATAAAAAATTAATGGGTGTCTCTTTTTAGCAGAAATATCATCTCATTTGAATATGTCAAAAACAGCATCCCTAACCAAATCATATCGGTTATTGAACCCCGGGAGCTCTCTACAATAAACTGCATACTCCCCAAAAGAATCCAAACACGCCTTATGACAAACAGGGTATATCTCATCAACTTGAAATAAAGGAATCATGAGGAAACACTTAAGGATAGTATGGTACTCTATCGGCAACATATGCTAGCTTAACCAATGTCGTGGACAATTTTACTAAAAAGAGCACTCACCAATGCATGTTGTTGTGATATTGAACCAACCAGAATCTTCCGTGAACACATGACTCTGAACACAAGGGATTGAACACAACGTTCAACTCTTTTTATTGATGATAAAAACTGAATATAGAAACATAAATAAGACCTCCTATTTATACTGCAAGTAATACGTATTAAACTAGGACTAGGACACATTAATACTTATCTAAACAACTTAACATTTATTTGAACAATTATTAATATAACTATACTAATAATACGATTAGAAACCTTAGGTTTATTAGATCTCCTCCAAACACCCCTTAAGATCAACCATGGCTCCTCGTTTAGTCTAACATTGCCGATTTCAAAACTTCTTGAGCTTTTCACCTGGTAGACTTTTAGTAAACATATGAGCTACTTGATGAGTGTTCACATATTTCCGATCAACTTTGCCTTCCAAAACCTTTTCATGGACAATGTGGCAGCAAACTTCAATGTGCATGGACCTTGCATGAAGCATTGGATTTTCTGCTAAATATATTGTTGACAGATTATCACAATAAAGCACTACACCATCATCTACCTTTTGCTTTAAATCCTCCAAAACAAGTCGTAGCCATACCACTTCTTGGGTTGCCATGGCAGCAGCCCGATACTCTGCCTCGATAATCGACAAGGACACCGTAGGTTGTCGTTTACTACACCAAGCAATTGCTCCCTGGCCCAGTTTAAACACATACCCCGTTGTCGACCTTCTAGTGTCTAAGTCTCCAGCATAATCAGCATCGCAAAACAAAACCAACCTTAACTTTTCGCCTTTAGTAAACTTCACGCGTAGATTTATTATCTGGTTTACATACCTTACCACACGTAGTATTGTATCTAGATTTGGGTTCCGGGAATTCTGCATATAACGAATTAACACACCTACTTCAAACATTATGTCGGATGTGGTTAATGTCAAGTATATCAAACTACCAACTATTTGTCGATACATAGTTAGGTTAGCTAGTTCCTTTCCACTTTTGGCGCTTAGTATCCCCATACAATTCATAGGAGTTTCAATAGGCTTGCAATCTACCATGCCAAACCAAGCTAACAAATCTACACAATAGCGCTGCTGATGAAGAAATATCGCCCTTTCTTCATACTTTAGTTCTAAACCAAGGAAATGACTGAGTTTTCCCATATCTTTCATATAGAACCGAATACACAAGTTTTGCTTCAACTGGTTAATGCCTTCATTATCGTTTCCAGTTATTATCAAGTCGTCTACATATACCAGCACTATCATAAATTTTGACCTTTTTGACTTGATAAACATGCTTGCGTTAGACTTCGACATCTCATAGTCATTATGTTGTAAGAATTATCCCATCTTCCCAAACCACGCCCTTGGGGATTGCTTGAAACTGTATATCGCCTTATTTATCTTACACACATAATTAGGAGAAGTACCACTTACAAATCCTTTCAGCTACTCCATATATATAGTATGTTCTAGATCATCATAGAGAAACGCATTTTTATGTACATCTGATGCAGTTTCCATCCGTTACTAGCCGCTACTGCTATTACTACCCATACTGTAGTTATCTTGCCTGCAGACATCTGTGGAAAAAGAGGTGGACAAAACCTCTATTGTCACACCCTGACCAGCAGCGGAAATGGTAGTCGGGGTATGATTGGGTTTTCATCAAAGCTCATGACATTTACTATAATAAAGTTTCATATTTACTAAATCAAATTAAAAGGAGAAATTCCAATAACACATAAACCATACAAGCACAAAATGTTCTAAGCACAACATTCATGAACTCTTTATTTTTCTTCTAAGGCCAATTCCTATGTGTTCTTTGCTTCAACCTGTCCACCTATATCATGTGTAAAAATAAAGATTTGGGTCAACAAAAGTTGGCGAGTAAATCCAGTTTAATCATTTGAAAGAAGTAGTTATGTTGATTAATTTAATAAAAATGTGCATAAACCGAATATGAGCAAACGTATATGTAAACTATCAACAAACCACATAAACATCTAGCAATGTACACGAAGCATGATAAATGATGAACTGTGAGATCAAGGCTCAATCAAACTGAGCCGATCTAATTAGGCACGCGATGCTCTACCCGTCTATACAGGGAACTGATGGGCCTAATGTGAATGCTTGACTAAAATGAGAAAATATAACCACAAATAACAATAAACCAAATATCACATAGCACGTTAGTTCATATAATGGTAGTAGCACAAGTATTTGAATAAAAGATATAAATAAACGACACATGATACACCCCAAAACATGAATAAAAAGGGGAAATTTGTAAGAATTCACTTACAGTGGGTGCGTTTCTTGAGTTGATAACGAACGCGCACGATTATAGATTCCAACCAACAAAAAAACTAACCTAAATAATCACGTAATAATTCGGTAAATATATTTCTTTTATTTGAAATTAATATTTTTACTTAATGCCTTCTATTAGACTTTTAAATCTATTTTTATAGTATTTATTACAAATTTTATGTTTAAAAGTCTTATTTTTATATATATTTTTAGAGGTTTTTAGAGAAAAATAAATTAAAGTTATTATAAAATATACCCCTTTCAGGGGTTGAACCGGTCTAAATTCGTGATTATACGTAGCGTATGGGATTCGAACTCGTGACATCTCATATACGTGCACGCAGCTCTATCAACTAAGCTATGTGTCTAACCCGAAATAATCTGGATTGTAATTAATTATATACACTTACGGAGTCAAATTATGTTTTGGTTTTATTTTAAAAAGGTTTATTTGATTTCAGAAAGCGTATAATTATGCATTGAACCGGCTCGAACTCGCGACCTCTGACTCGTGTTGCACACAGCCCGACCAATTGGGCTGTGTGACTAACCCGGAGGATATGGGTTTTTAATTAAATTTATATAGTAACTGAGTTAGTTTACCCAACAGTCATAAAAAGGTTTGGATTTTATGAGGAATTCGGAAACGTATCAGAGGTTCGAACCCGGGACCTTTTAGTTAAAATGCACACAGTCCACCACTAGACTGTGTGTCTAACCCGGTTTAAACACCGGTTTTAATTACATTTACACACACACCCGACTTCATCTTCTTCCCTATACCCACTGATCAAAAACCCGATTGAATAACTTGCTGGATTTGTTTGCTTATATTTTTACCGTTCATAAAATAAATGAAAAGAAAAAGGATTCAAGTGATTGTACTGAACAGAGGGATGCTTCGATTGTTTCGATGGAATTCCAGTGACACATAGGTTTTCCGGCGAGTACGAATTAGAGAGCAGAGAGTGTTTTGGTGAGTATGAGCGAGTTCTAAAGGAATTCTAAGGTCACTATTTATAGGCAAAAGCTAGTTTGAGGTTAAGTTTTGGTTTCAAAAGATTCCGGTCAAAACATTAAATCTCACCATGATTACATAACCGTTTTGACCCAATCATTGTGCTTAACTCACAATTTGAAACCGTTTCTTCGGTATAAATTGGACATGAAACGGAGAATTGATGATGATTGTAGGTTACAGTCGTTGTTGCTGAGCGGGTAATTTGAACTGATTTTAGTGGTTGTTTCAGTATAAGATTTATTTGTTTAAGAGTTTATTTAGATATGTGTGTGTAGTGGAGTAGTGTGCGGTGTAAGTTGTTTCAGTGGTGACCCGGGTTCGAAACCCGTGGTCACCCCTTTAAATTCGCTTTTATTATTTTTAGTTTATTTATTAGTACTATTATTATTTTTTTCATTTATTAACGTTATTATTTTAACCTTTTTGATGTATTTATTATTTAACGACATTAGTATAACAAATTTAAACGTTTATCATAAATACATAAGGAGACTTCATATCATAACCTTGAATTATCAACCGGAGTGGGTTTTAGAACCCGTTTTACAACAAATGTTACATCTATAGTCTGCAAGATGAAGGTTGTTTTTTAACGTATGTAGACTTCTAAAATAAACTGATAGTGGTGTATAGGTGGTGGTGGTGGGTGGTGGTGGACGGTGGTGGTGGGTGGTGGTGGTGGACGGTGGTGGTGGTGGTGGACGGAGATAGTGGTGGACGATAATGAATGGTGGACGGTGGTGGTATCACACCCTCAAAATCCACATGCGGAGTTTTACCACGAGAGGTGCGACTGACCAGGATCCAGCCACTAATCATGTTGAACCAATTATAGAAGTTGTAAAATCATAACAATCAACACGATTAGGGATCAATGTTTAAAAGTCCAAAACACAGTTTATGTTGCAGCGGAAAAAATAAAGTAAAATTCATCAAACCTTAAAAACCAGAAGTTTAATAAATATACAAAACATAAGGCTTTACGAACCACACACTCCATCCGATTGCAACACTCGTCCAAAGTTGTACCTATTGAACATCAAAGCATGCAATAGTGTGTCAACATAAAGTTGGCGAGTTCATAGTTTCAGTTTTATTGTAAAGTAAGTTCGTTTAAATACTTTTAGTTTATAAGACACGTCATGGATAGCTAACCCAACGTTAAGCTACTAAACTGTGCGTTACCGAAACTTGACTGTTGTAACTGTTTGTTCCTCGTGTCAATGTCTATCATCATTGACCAGTTGCTAAGGCAAAGTTCACGCCCGCCCTTCCAGGCACTATGTGAGGTTTGTTAAACCTAATAGCGCTATCAACTAATACCCCGTTCGCCAATCCCTGGCGACTAATCGGTATAATGTGCGGGGACTTTCAGAAAGAGTTCGTTTAGTCTGCTAAAGACATGAAGTATAAATTATAGTATTTAACAGTACTCCAAACCAGGAATACTAGGTGGTCCCAATCCAGGGATAATGTGATTCTCAATCCCGGGAATGCATGCTTTTAGTAAATGTGTGAACTCACCTTAGTTTAGCTCGGTTGATTAGGTTTAGCGAGCTAGTACGGTCAACCACGTCCTATTATGGTTACCAAGAATACTAGGGGTTGTTTATATAATTTACGCAAGTCCTACACGCATCTAGCAAATAACATGCGTACGAGTTGCCACAAATATTTACCATGATGTTTTGATGCACATGTTCATAATAAAACCTACGACACGTCATACATCAGTTACACAATCACTAAGCATGTGCGGATATTAAAAGTAGCAAGTTTGACACTTTATAAACTTATAATCATGCATAACTAAATTCACTGAAAATAGGCTGTTTGGGATGTCCTTTTACAATACTTACGAGACTGCAATAATTATGATATTTTTATAAGACGTTCCCCTCAGAGGGTTTGGCCTTGTGCTAAAATTTTAAGATCTAACTCTTTACCGAAAAATTATTTACTATGAAGTGGCCAGATTCGTCACTTTCTGGCTGCAGCTTACAGAAAAATTCATTTAAAAATCCTCATTAACTCCTTTAACGAATTCCAGTTGAAGAATTTTAAGCCATCCTTACCTACTGTATAACTTTCACATATTATATCCAAAAACGGACTGAGTTATGATATTCGTAATAGGCTGCAATTTCTGCCGAAAACGCATCCTACACCTTTGACACCGAAAAGTACATTTAAAATATCAAAATCGTCGAAAAATTATGATTTTAGTGGGGTTTGAAAGCTAGTTCCTGGTATTACTTTTTAGACTCAAGAAACACACGTTTTTGTTAAGTTTTGCTCACTTACAACTGATACAAGTCGGCTATAAATTCTGATTAAGTTATGTTTGGATTCAGCTTTCAATTAAAACATGTTTGTGACACTAAAAACCCTATTTTCAGCAATCAAAACCCCACTAACACCACATACACGAATTTAGCACCAAGTTTCATCATCAACATCAAATATAATCAAAACCCTATGTCACACCCCGAATTTCCAACCCGAAATCCATACATCGGTGGGCCCGGGTGGGGAGTATCGTGACGTCAGTTGATAATTATCATAGTCAATTAAACACGGCACAACGGAAGTCTTGGAGTAAAATTACTATTACAAACCGAATGTTCGAAAATACAAAATAATATACAAGCTTTTAATAGAAGATCCACAGACGGATCATTAAAATGTACATGGAAAGAATACAAAACAGACTTTGGGCAGATCTAAGGATTTGCAAGATCCTCTTATTCACTACCGAGCAGCTTCCAGCCTATTTCGTATTATACCTGCAGTTTAGTCTTTGGACGATACGTCAGCTTACGCTAGTAAATACACTCAACTGACTCATTTTGAAAAATTAGAAATGGTTTTAATGTGAAAAACGGCACTAATCTTTTATTAACTTGGGAAAGTTGAAATTCAACCTTGTATCAGATTCACATGTTTGTCAATACATTCAGGGCCCGGGACAGAAACCGAGACATGATTAAATACACACCACTTAGGACTCACGAAGGAGTCATCCCCAACGTCTTGGGCATATTGCATATGAGCATCAAAAGGTGTATGCCTACACCCCGTGCTAAGATCGTCGCCAATAACGAATGTATCGAGCCGAGGATATCCAGGACACGGTAATTTAACCCCCGATGTTTAAGTTATCAAACAAAACTGTTTTAAAACAAAATATGGGGTTTACTGGCCACAAGCGGGCATTCGATTGACCTCATTTTGGACCAAGCGGTAATAATTTACCGTATCCCAAGCCCGTATAGGGAAAATAAGTCAAGAGTATTTACCTAAGCTAGTCTTCTTCTTTTTATTTTTAAATAACTCAGCCGTATAAAAAAGTACCAATTGCACATAGCATTTACCGGCAAGGCTCTAGTCTGAATTATGGCATAAGCTAGCCAATTAAATACTAATGGTCTTATAAACCAAGTAGTGTACATGATCATAACGTATAACGCTTGACTAAACGATGATCGGATAGAATGTAGTTTAAACCCGACAAGTACTTGACTTGTATAATATGGGTAAACTATATACATTCTGGATTTTGAAACTTAAATGACAAGATTAAGCCCGTTTTGGTTAATTTCCGTAGAATAGTTACCTATACGTAATTGTGCGCATATAAGCGTTATCGGGTAACCAGACTAGTCATGGAAAAGTTCTATATGCCATTATACTTTAATTAAGTTAAGATATCAGTAGGATATCAACTTATATGCCTGTTAAGATTTTAAAACGAAATTATGCCTCATAAGGGCGTTTTGGTAATTTCATACCATATAAAAGGAACTTGAATATAATTTAATTTTATGGTTATAAGTATTTTGGAAAAGTACTTTATTTATGATACAATATCAGTACGATATCAATTATATGTGCATTTTACCTTTTATGACCAAACTATGCACCGAATGGGCATTTTGGTCATTTTACACATAGTTTATAAATTATTAGGGATTCTGAGTTTATAACATGTACCTATTGTAAATATGTTTAAATAAGTTTTAAAATCAGTAGGTAACAAGTCTTGGTCCATTAATATGGTTTAAAACCATACTATGCGCCGAAACGGTGCTTATGTCGTAATATGACGTCTTTAAGTGATGTTTATGAAAACTGATGTTATAGTCAGTTAAAAATGTTTAAAATATGTTATTTAGTATAACATATCAGTAGGTAAATGAATTACCTTGAAAATATTTGATTAAAACTATTTTATAAGCCACAGGGGCTAAGACCGTCATTTATCGACATAGTTTAAGGACTTGCTTAAAAACTCAGTTTATAACTTGTTTTAACATCCCAAATAATCCTACTTATAAAATTATATCAGTAGAAACTCATTTTCAAATTCATTACCATTTAAAACCTTGTTTTATGCAAAAGGACATTTTGGTCAAAGATGACATAATTATGGAACTTGTGCATAAACTTGGATTCTGATTATGATCATGTAATATAACCTCAGAGAGTTATGCTACATAATATTATTTTCATAATGCAACTTTAGATCAGTAGGTAACTAATCTAAATCGGGCCAGAATCAAAAGTCAAAGCAGAAGTCAAACTTCGCGACTTTCGGTTGCGAACCGACCCTAGAACTGAAATTGACGAGCCGAACATGTTCTTACATGTCCTAATAATTATTACCAACTTGTTTAAGTGTCAAAATAGGTTTCATAACATATATAAGATCAATTTATAATTTTTCCGAAAAATGGTCTATTTGACTTTTTAATATCATAATTTTGACCCGTCAATTGGTCTAGCAAATGTGATCTTCAGGAGGTGCCCTTTATAGGGATTAACACCTACCTTATTACGATAACTTGGCCATGTTCGTTATGAACAATGGCTAGACCATAATGGTCTTAACCGAAAGTCAAAGCGTTTCTGCAAAACACTTGACTTTTCGCTATAAAAGCCTATAAACGAAAATGCAAGAGCAAGGAACACTCACAAGAGGTTCCTACAATGCAAGAGAACCAAGTTGGATGCTCCTTTCAGCTAGGAACTTCCAGAGGAAGGAGAAGAGTTATGATTTAGAAAGGTGCAAGTTCAAATAGTGAACTTGAACACATATTTATAGTTGGAGAACTCAAAGGATGTGAAGCTAGGTGTTTGGGGTGTAAGAAGAAGCTTACAAGTATCCCAAAACGTGGCATAGCAGTTTAGAGAAGCCATGGTTTCGAATTAATGGTTTTGGAATTTTGCTTGGTCTCCAAACAAAACTTTCTGCAACAGACCTATTCTCGCGGCCCGTTACCGCCCCAAGGCCACTTTAAAAGTTTGACACTTTAGCCCCTTAACTTTAAAAATCTTCTAAAAACCTTTTTAAACACCTTTCTGGCACTTTTAGCCCTCCGTAGCCAATATTTGGCATACCCGGGATTATGCCCGGACATTGTCGAGCTCTCGGTTCGTTAAAAGGTCACTCAGAGGTAAGAATTAACATGTTGACACTTTTAATTCCCCCATTATCCAACTTTAACATATTTACAAAATTGAACCCTCTCGTCCAACAAATGGCGCGTATGAGAGTTAGGACTTCACAAAGGATTACTTAGAGGCTTATTATAAGCATGTTGATTCTGATGTCACTCAGAGGCTAGGCATGTTGACGTGTCAGTCACTCAGAGGCCAAATTTTAAGCATGTTGACATATCAGTCACTCAGAGGCTAATGATTTAAGCATGTTGACATATCAGTCACTCAGAGGCTGTTATTTATTGCTGGTGACATCAGACCGTCACACAGAGGCTCAGATTGAGCATGTTGACGCCTTTAGTCCTTATTGGTCTTTAATAGACTATATATAAAAATACAACACGTGTCACTATACTATTGGACACGATTTTACAGGGTGTTACATCCTCACCCCTTAAAAGAAATCTCGACCTCGAGATTTTATTCAAAAAGATGGGGGTACTTTTGTCGCATAGTGGACTCAACCTCCCATGTATACTCAGGACCTCTAAAAGCGTCCCACTTAACCTTTACTATAGGTATCATTTTTCTTCAGAGCTTCTTAACTTGTCGATCCTCGATCGAAATCGGTTTCTCAACAAACCTCGGGTTTTCATCAATTTGCACATCTTCGTGCGACATTGTTAGCGACTCATCGGCTAGACATTTCTTAAGGTTAGATATGTGGAATACATCATGGATTCCACTAAGCTCCTCTGGAAACCTGAGCTTATAAGCTACAATGCCGACACATTCGATTATGTCGAAGGGTCCTATATACCTTGGGCTCAACTTGCCCTTCTTTCCAAAACGCATCACACCTTTCCAGGGTGATACTTTCAACATAACTTTGTCCCCTACTTGGAACTTAAGAGGTTTACACATCTTGTCAGCATAGCTCTTCTGCCTATCCCTGGCAGCTTTGAGACGATCACGGATTTGCACAATCTTTTCCGTGGTCTCCAGGACAATCTCCAGTCCTGATTGTTGGGCTTCCCCAACTTCTGCCCAACACATAAGCGTTCTACATTTTCTCCCATACAAGGTCTCAAAAGGAGCAGCCTTGATACTAGTATGTTAACTGTTATTGTAGGAGAATTCTATTAGGGGTAAGTGGTCATCCCAACTCCCACCTAAATCAATCACACATGCCCTAAGCATGTCTTCCAGTGTCTTGATAGTACACTCACTTTGACCATCAGTCTGCGGATGGTAAGTCGTACTAAAGTTTAATCGTGTGCCTAACGATTGTTGGAAACTTTTCCAAAAGTGAGATGTATATCTAGTATCCCTGTCAGATACAATAGACATTGGCACACTGTGTCGGGATACAATCTTGTCGACATACAACTTAGCCAATTTATCTGAACTATAAGTCTGTTTAATTGGTAGGAAATGCGCTGACTTAGTCAGCCTATCCACAATGACCCAAATAGTGTCATTTCCACTTTTGGTCTTGGGTAACTTGGTAATCAAGTCCATAGTTACCATTTCCCATTTCCAAGTGGGAATCTCAAGCTGTTGTAGAACTCCTGACGGCTTCTGATGTTCGGCCTTAACTTGCGAACACGTCAGACATTTAGCTACATGAGAGGCTATGGATTTCTTCAAACCCATCAACCAATAATTCTTCTTTAGGTCTTGATACATCTTGTCACCACCTGGGTGAACTTAGTATCTTGAATTATGCGATTCTTGGAGGATTAGATTTCTAAGTCCTCCAAAGACCGGAACCCAAATTCTATCATTAAATCTTAGGATTCCATCTTTTCCAGGCGTTAACTGATCCACAGTTCCGCCTAATCCTTCAATAGGAATATTAGCCTCTAACAGGGCTTGCTTTTGCGCATCTAATAGCTTATTACTCAAGCTATTTCTGAGCTCAATGCTCTCGGCGTTAATCCTATTAGGTTTAATCCTTTCTTTGCGGCTTAGAGCGTTGGCAACTACATTTGCCGTGCCGGGATGGTAGCGAATCTCGCAATCATAATCATTAAAAGTTTCCATCTAACGGCGTTGTCGCATGTTTAATTCTTTCTGATTGAACAGGTGCTGGAGACTTTTATGGTCTGTGTATATAACACACTTCATGCCATACAAGTAATGTCTCCACAGTTTTAGTGCAAATACAACGACACCCAATTCCAAATCATGGGTGGTGTAATTCTTTTCATGCACCTTAAATTGTCGTGATGCGTAGGCAATTACCTTGCCATTTTGCATTAGCACACAGCCCATGCCAGTGTGCGAAGCATCACAATAAACAACAAAGTTCTCAATACCTTCAGGCAGAGATAACACAGGAGCGTTGCTCAACTTGTGCTTCAGAATCTCAAAAGATTCTTGTTGCTTTGGACCCCAATTATACTTAACATTCTTACGGGTCAAGGTAGTTAGAGGAGTGGCTATTCTTGAAAAGTTCTTAATGAACCTCCTTAGTAACCAACCAGTCCTAAGAAACTACGAATATCAGTTGGGGTTTTGGGAACTTCCCAATTCATGGTGGCTTCAATTTTGGCGGGATCCACTTGGATACCAAGCTCACTTACCATATGTCCAAGGAATTGGACTTCTCTAAGCCAAAATTCACATTTAGAGAACTTAGCATAAAGTTTCTCTTGTCTTAACAGTTCTAAGATGCACCGAAGATGTTTCTCGTGATCAGCTTGATTACGAGAATAAATAAGTATGTCGTCTATGAAGACAATGACAAACTTATCTAGATATGGCTTGCAGACTCTATTAATGAGATCCATGAATGCTGCTGGTGCATTCGTGAGCCCAAAAGGCATCACTAAAAACTCAAAATGACCATAGCGGGTCCTGAAGGCAGTCTTAGGAACATCTTTGTTCGTAATCTTCGGTTGATGATATCCTGATCTCAAATCGATCTTAGAAAAATAACTAGCCCCTTGGAGTTGGTCGAATAAATCATCGATCCTGGGCAGAGGATATCTATTCTTGATTGTTAACTTGTTCAGCTCTCGTAGTCGATGCACATTCGCATCGAACCGTCTTTTCTTCTTTACGAAAAGGATAGGAGCTCCCCAAGGCGAGGAACTAGGCTGAATTAAACCTTTCTCCAAAAGTTCATCCAACTGCGTCCTTAATTCCTTCATCTCTATTGGTGCTAGCCTATATGGAGCTCTAGCCACTGGTGCTGATCCTGGGAGGATATCTATTCTAAACTCCACTTGCCTATCCGGAGGTAGGCCTGGTAATTCTTTAGGGAAAACATCAGGATATTCCGAGATGACTGGTTGATCTTCAAGGTTCGGCTTTGGTTCATTCATGGTGACTTGTGCCATGTAGATGACACATCCTTTTCTCAAACACTTGGATGCCTTAAATAATGACACCTTGTCTGGCAATCCATAGTGTGAGTCTCCGGGTAGGGTGATCATTTCACCAGATGGGGTTTTAATTTCAATGAGCTTCTTATCGCAGGCAATGCGGGCTTGGCTATGAGATAACCAATCCATGCCTAAGACAACATCAAACCCCGCCAATTTCATTGGCAAAAGAGAGATAGGGATGGAATAATTCTTAATGGATATAGAGCATCCATCAAGAATAGAAGAAGCAGTTTCTAAGGTTCCATCGGTGAGTTCTATCTCATAAATTTTATCTAGAGTTCTTATGGGTAAATTTAATAGTTCACTGAACTTATGATTAACAGAAGCTCTATCTACACCCGAATCGAAAAGAACTCTAGCATAAATATCATTAATGGGGAAAGTACCTGTTATGATATTATTGTCATTAACAGCTTCCTTAGCAGTCAGCCGAAAGGCACGTGCATTCCCCTTTTTGGCCTCTCCAGGCTTCAGATTATTATTCTTTGAACTCTTAGGGCAGTTAGTTGTAATGTGCCCTTTTTCATTGCAGATATAGCACACAGCATCCTTAAGGTCCTTGCACTCAAGGGTCTCATGCCCTCTTCTTTTACAAATGCCACAAGGTCTAGCTTGTGGGTCAGAAGTACACTGTCCCTAGTGTTTGCGGTTGGAAGTCTTGTAGAATTGCATCACAGCCGACTTGCCTTGGTTCCCTTTGAACCCAAATCTCCCTTTATTTTTCTTATTAAACTTATGGGAGTTGTCATCTTCCCTCTTTCTTTTCCAGTCAGTTTCAGACTTAACTGACTTTTGTCTTACAAGATCAAGGGTGTGAGAGAGAGATAGGTCTACAGCATACCTATAGGTATTAGGCTGAGTAGCCTTTACCATGCCTTTTATCTCGGGCGCTAACCCATTAATAAAACGCGCAATGCGTTTGGATTCAGGGGTAATTAAATAGGAAACTAACCTAGATAGGGAATTGAAATCGGAAACATACTTCCGACAGTCTAGGTTTTTCATGGAAAGAGACAAGAAGTCTGTCTCTATTTTCTCCACCTCATGAGGTGGGCAGTAAGTTTCCTTAATAAGGTCCACAAACTTGGATCCCAGATTACAGGTTATAACTTACCTCTTGACTGAATAATGGCCTTCCACCATGTTAGGGCATCGCCCTTAAAGGACTGTGATGCATACTTGACCACATCCTTTACAGCACAGCTGCTGATGTCTATAATAGTCTCCATCTCGTCCAGCCACTTTAGGGCTTCTACGGCTCCTTCTTCCCCATTAAAGTCCTGGGGTTTACAGGAGATAAAGTACTTGTAGGTACATCCGTCTTTAGAAGAACGGGACCTATCAGCATAGTCTATCCTCTTAGGTTCACACTTCGCATTTGATGAGTGAACAGAGCTCTCCTTATGAGCTGAGGATGGTGGAATTGATAATGGCTTAGAGCGAGTAGCATCAATGCGAGCTTGGAAATCATTATCATTTCTACAGCCGCATCAATGCGAGCTTGGATATCATTATCATTTATGGCTACATTTTCGGCGTCTTTGACGTTCCGATGGCTACTTTATGCCTCATTAGAATTAGTCATTCTTCAAAGCTTTGGTTCTATATACCAAATAAAATTTCTCTTAGCCATGTATAATAACCATATCGGCTTTAAAATATTGGATATAAGAAAATCTATTGCCTACACTAGTGTGAATAACATCACAACTCTTAGGCTTAATATAACTATATTTGGCCTAGGTCTTAATAGGACCATCATAGGCAAATTACAATTTGGACATAGTCCTTTTATTACTAGACAGGAGATCGCAATGTCACAACTGTCATTGTCATATTTGAAAATTTTATAGCACATAGGCTTGTCACTAATGGACATAAAATATGGTACAAGGGCCATAAAATATGGCACAAGGGCCTGTCACTAATGGACATAAAATATGGCACGTAGGCTCTACATTACTAATGAATGTTTAGTCACCACACTGGTGGTATTAGCCAGGATCAGAATAGATCACATAGGCTATATAGAATAGATCATAACCCGAAAGGGTAATACATCACTTAATGGATGTTTTATTTATCATCGCACTGATGATATTAGCCGGGATCAAACTGATCACAAGGGCTATATAAAATACATCTCTAATGGATGTTTTATCCATCACCGCACTGGTGATGTTTTAGCCGGAATCGAACAAATTACAAGGGCTATTTAGCCGGGATCAAAATAGATCACAAGGGCTATTTTAAAATACATCTCTAATGGATGTTTTATCCATCACCGCACTGGTGATGTTAGCCGAGATCAAACAGATCACAAGGGCTTTATAAGGTTAGGACATAGTCCATTACCTGGAAGGCTAGTGTGATTCCTCAAGTCACACAACCATGAGTATGCACATTACTTGAATGTTAACATAGGAGGATCTTAATGGTTGATTAATAGTCCCGGTCGCATTGACCATAATGACTTGGAGGCTTGAACTTAGTCCACCACCTCTAGATAGAAGGATAACTTCCCTTAACTATCATGATAGAAGACCCTTCCGTTCTTAACCATCATTTATATATATTTGGCCAAATATGTGGTCTGTGCCACTTGGCAAAAATCAAAACCATTAAGATCTATTTAGAATTATATCGTAGAGCATAAATTTCGAATAAAATTGAGACGCTCGTTTTCAAGAGGATGAATACATATATATATAATTCCAAAGTACTTCATTAAATTTCCATAAGAAATTATAATACTAGGAAAATGAAATAAACTTGTCCATGCAAGGACTTTAAAGAAATAAACATGTCCATGCCGGGACTCAAAGAAACAACAATGTCCTCGCAGGGACTACATATTATTAGAAGAGACTTTACTCGTCCTTCTTTCCTTTAACCAATTTGGAGAGTTTCTTGAAGAACTTATTTGTCTTCTTCTCCGTTTTCTCCGCCTTCTGCTGCATTTCTTTCATTCTTTCCAAGGCCTCATTAATGGTCTCAAGTGGTGCTGGAGGTTGTGGTTGTGGTTGTGGCATAACCGGATACTGGTACCCATAAGTTGGATATCCAGTTGGTGGATAAGTAGGTGGGAAAGGAGATGGGTAAAGTGCATTGTGCATAACCGCCTGCATGTATAGGTCTTGCGACCATGCTTGATAGTCTACCGGTGTAGACGGGTTAAAAGTATCATATCCAGACGTGTCTGGATATGTAGGGATTGGGTTACTGTAACCCGATGGTAGTGGTTGAACTGTAGGTGTGGGTGTTGGTGTTGGTTCAACCACAGGTGAGGTGTTAGAGGGCCCACCCATTTGTGGGTCCTCTTGAATTGTGGGGTAAGAATTGGGCAAAGGTGCAGCGATCCCGATCTTTGTCTGGCACGTACCGACATACGTGCTCCACGCTCCTTCTTGGTGGTTCAGGTGGTGGTTGCGGTTGGTCCACCAGTTCCATGTGGACATCTTCTTGAACCAGAAGTGGTTGAGAGTGGTGAGAAGGAGTGTGGGCAAAGGTAAATTGGTTCCAATATTGGTCCCACTCATTAGGACCTTGGTAGGGCGATCCGGCATATGAGTTTAAATCGCTCGAAATTTCAATGGGATGCACATTTGATCCCGACGGTGGCATCTCCGGGTCGGAGTCCTCGTCCATAGGATGTGGCTCATCCAACTGATTTTGATCGGCTGGAGGGGTGTTAAATAATGGTTGGCGTTAAATTCCTCATGGTAAGAATGTAAATGGGAATGGTAAGAATGGTGTGAGTGGTAGGTGTGGTAAGAATTTTGGGAATGTGAAGCGAGTGTTTATTAGAGACAGAACGTCTCGCTGGTTGCCATGGAGACGAATCTCCTGATTCTTTGTATGCATCTGTATTATGAGGTTGAGGGGGAATACGCCCCGATGGTCCTCCCCTCATTGGACCTTTTCCTCTTCCACTTTGTCCTCTCACACGTGGCGGCATTTTCCTGTTAAAAATCAATTCAAAAACATACTAATAACTTAATAATGAAATGAGTAAATCCTAGGTCAATGCCTAGACTCGGAAGTCTAAGGAATGTGCTCGTGTACGTTTGAGATTAAACAAAAAAGGCTAGTGTTTAATTCTCTCAAACGTTGGCTCTGATACCAACCTGTCACACCCCGAATTTCCAACCCGAAATCCATACACCGGTAGGCCCGGGTGGGGAGTATCGTGACGTCAGTTGATAATCATCATAGTCAATTAAACACGACACAGCGGAAGTCTTGTAGTAAAATTACTATTACAAACCGAATGTTCGAAAATAAAAAATAATATACAAGCTTGTAATAGAAGATCCACAGGCGGATCATTAAAATGTACATGGAAAGAATACAAAACAGACTTTGGGCAGATCTAAGGATTTTCAAGATCCTCTTATTCATTACCGAGTAGCTTCCGGCCTATTTCGTATCATACATGCAGTTTAGTCTTTGGACGATATGTTAGCTTACGCTGGTAAACACACTCAACTGACTCATTTTGAAAAATTTAAAATGGTTTACTGTGAAAAAAGGCACAAAATCTTTTATTAACTTGGGAAAGTTGAAATTCAACCTTTTATCAGATTCACATGTTTGTCAATACATTCAGGGCCCATGATTAAATACACACCACTTAGGATTCACGAAGGAGTCATCCCCAACGTCTTGGGCATATTGCATATTAGCATCAAAAGGTGTATGCCTACACCCCATGCAAAGGTCGTGGCCAATAACTAATGTATTGAACCGAGGATATCCAGGACACGGTAATTTAACCCCCGATGTTTAAGTTATCAAACAAAACTGATTAAAACGAAATATGGGGTTTACTAACCACAAGCGGGCATTCGATTGACCTCATTTTGGACCAAGCGGTAATAATTTACCGTATCCCAAGACCGTATAGGGAAAATAAGTCAAGAGTATTTACCTGAGCTAGTCTTCTTCTTTTTATTTTTAAATAACTCAGCCGTATAAAAAAGTACCAATTGCACATAGCATTTACCGGCAAGGCTCTAGTCTGGATTATGGCATAAGCTAGCCAATTAAATACTAATGGTCTTATAAACCGAGTACTGTACATGATCATAATGTATAATGCTTGACTAAACGATGATCGGATAGAATGTAGTTTAAACCCGACAAGTACTTGACTTTTATAATATGGGTAAACTATATACATTCTGGATTTTGAAACTTAAATGACAAGGTTAAGCCCGTTTTGGTTGATTTCCGTAGAATAGTTACGTATACGTAACTGTGCGCATATAAGCGATATCGGGTAACCGGACTAGTCATGGAAAAGTTCTATATGTCATTATACTTTAATTAAGTTAAGATATCAGTAGGATATCAACTTATATTCCTGTTAAGGTTTTAAAACGAAATTGTGCCTCATTAGGGCGTTTTGGTAATTTCATACCATATAAAAGGAACTTGAATATAATTTAATGTTATGGTTATAAGTATTTTGAAAAAGTACTTTATTTATGATATAATATCAGTACGATATCAATTATATGTGCATTTTACCTTTTATGACCAAACTATGCACCGAAGGGGCATTTTGGTCATTTTACACATAGTTTATAAATTATTAGGGATTCTAAGTTTATAACATGTATCTACTGTAAATATGTTTAAATAAGTTTTAAAATCAGTAGGTAACAAGTCTTGGTCCATTAATATGGTTTAAAACCATACTATGCGCCGAAACCACGCTTATGTCGTAATATGACGTCTTTAAGTGATGTTTATGAAAACTGATGTTATAGTCAGTTAAAAATGTTTAAAATATGTTATTTAGTATAACATATCAGTAGGTAAATGAATTACCTTGAAAAGATTTGATTAAAACTATTTTATAAGCCATAGGGGCTAAGACCGTAATTTATTGACATAGTTTAAGGACTTGCTTAAAAACTCAGTTTATAACTTGGTTTAACATCCCAAATAATCCTACTTATAATATTATGTCAGTAGAAACTCATTTTCAAATTCACTACCATTTAAAACCTTGTTTTATGCAAAAAGGACATTTTGGTCAAAGATGGCAAAATTATGGAACTTGTGCATAAACTTTGATTCTGATTATGATCATGTAATATAACCTCAGAGAGTTATGCTACATAATATTATGATCATAATGCAACTTTAGATCAGTACGTAACTAATCTAAATCGGGTCAGAATCGAAAGTCAAAACAGAAGTCAAACTTCGCGACTTTCGGTTGCGAACCGACCCTAGAACTGAAATTGACGAGCTGAACATGTTCTTACATGTTCTAATAATTATTACCAACTTGTTTAAGTGTCAAAACAGGTTTCATAACATATATATGATCAATTTATAATTTTTCCGAAAAATGGTCTGTTTGACTTTTTAATATCATAACTTTGACCCGACAATTGGTCTAGCAAATGTGATCTTCAGGAGGTGCCCTTTATAGGGATTAACACCTACCTTATTACGACCACTTGGCCATGTTCGTTACGAACAATGGCTGGACGATAATGGTCTTAACCGAAAGTCAAACCGTTTCCGCAAAACGCTTGACTTTTGGCTATAAAAGCCTATAAGCGAAAATGCAAGAGCAAGGAACACTTACAAGAGGTTCCTACAATGCAAGAGAACTAATTTGGATGCTCCTTTCAGCTAGAAACTTCCAGAGGAGGGAGAAGAGTTATGATTTTGAAAGGTGCAAGTTCAAATGGTGAACTTGAGCACCTATTTATAGTTGGAGAACTCAAAGGAGGTGAAGCCAGGTGTTTAGGGGTGTAAGAAGAAGCTTACTAGTGTCCCAAAACATGGGATAGCCGTTTAGAGAAGCCATGGTTTTGAATTAATGGTTTTGGAGTTTTGCTTGGTCTCCAAACAAAACTTTCTGCAGCAGACCTATTCTCACGCCCTGCGAGAGACCTATCCCTGGTCTCTCGCGGCCCGCGACCGCCACACTGCCACTTTCAAAGTTTGACACTTTAGCACCCTAACTTTCAAAAGCTTCTAAAAACCTTTTTAAACACCTTTCTGGCACTTTTAGCCCTCCATAGCCAATATTTGGCATACCCGGGATTATGCCCGGACATTGTCGAGCTCTCGGTTCGTTAAAAGGTCACTCAGAGCTAAGAATTAACATGTTGACACTTTTAATCCCTCCATTATCCAACTTTCACATATTTACAAAATTGAACCCTCTCGTCCAACAAATGGCACGTATGAGAGTTAGGACTTCACAAAGGATCACTCAGAGGCTTATTATAAGCATGTTGATTTCGGTGTCACTCAGAGGCTAGGCATGTTGACATGTCAGTCACTCAGAGACCAAATTTTAAGCATGTTGACATATCAGGCACTCAGAGGCTAATGATTTAAGCATGTTGACCTATCAGTCACTCAGAGGCTGTTATTTATGCATGTTGACATCAGACCGTCACTCAGAGGCTCAGATTGAGCATGTTGACGCCTTTAGTCCTTATTGGTCTTTAATAGACTATATATAAAAATACAACACGTGTCACTATACTATTGGACACGATTTTACAGGGTGTTACACCCTAGCATGCGTACATGATCATCATGTTACTATACTATTAAGAATCATTACATAAACATCAAAATACATGTTTTTAGAAAACCCTAACGCATAAAACCACATTATCATGCATCAAGAATCCAAGAAATCAACGAAATGCAGCCATGAATAACAAGTTATGAATGTGTGTTAGAGGGATTACCTAGCGCAATAGAGATGAAGATCAATAACCCAAAAAAGTTCAGTTTTCCTAGCTTCTTCTTTAGTTTTCTAGAGAGAGGGTAGAGATAGAGGGAGAGAGGTTGACGTATGGGATGGGGGAGGCCTAGGAATGGGTTTGGTTTCAATTATATATATATATATATATATATATATATATATATATATATATTAAAACAAAACTATAGAAAATGCACAATTAGTCCTCTAAGTTTTCTAAACTAAAACTTGAGTAAAAAGTTATCAACATAACTTTGTATATGGCACACAAGCCCTTTGTTTTTCAAAGTTAATCAAATTAACTTTGTATGTATGTTCGTATGATTTTAACTTGTGCATTTTTAAATTGTAATTAACAGAAAAGGGTTAACAGCGTTAACCTGAAAATGCGGGATGTCACAGGTGGTGGTGGTGATGGACGATGGTGGGTGGTGGACGGTAGTGGTGGTGGGTGTTGGTGTTTAACCCTCTGCAGACCATAGAAGATCTTAGAAGTGCTTGGGCCAAGTGTGCACCAAGAAGAACTCGTGTAGATGTTCTTTTTAATGAAACATCTTCGGAAAACAAACAATATGCAGATGTAAATGTTTGTGCGTGATCTGCGCAGCGCAGACAGAAGAGCCTGCGCAGTTCTTTTCAGACCAGGCATTGCGGAACCTGAATCTGTGCCATTACGCTGGTTAGACATACAAGTTTGCCATGGACTTTGACGTTCTTGACTCGGATTTGTATCTTGGCTTGTTTCGACATCAACTTCAATGGCGGATTCATCATCATCAATAGTTAACTTCACCATATTTGATTTGAGCCTTTCTTTTATTAGTTATGTGTCTGGTGGTGTTTCAATGTTCTCTAACCACCATGAAGAATTCTCATCAAAGACCACATTCCTTGAGACATAACACCGATGTGTTACTGGATCACAACACCTCCACCCTTTCCTTTAGGTAAGATACCCAACAAAAATACACCGGATTGCCTTCTTTCCAGCTTATCTCTTAATGGATTTGGTACGAACACGTAACATACACACCCAAATACTCGACAATGTGTAACCTTTGGTCTTCGTTTCAACAACCTTTCATATGGAGATACATAGCCCCGATTTTGTGGCAGTAATCGGTTAATTACATGAGCCGAAGTTTGCAAAGCTTCAGGCTAGAACATCCTCGGTACATTCTTTACATGCATAATGCTCCTACACGTTTCTCCAAGATGGAGATTTTTTTCTTTCAGAGACACTATTTTGTTTTGGGGTGTTTGGACAAGTAAGATGACGCCGAATATAAACAACTGAATACAGAAACATAAATAAGACTTCTTATTTATACTGCTAGTAATACGTATTAAACTAGGACTAGGACACATTAATACTTATCTAAACAACTTAACATTTATCTTAACAACTATTAATATAACTATACTAATAATATGATTAGAACCCTTAGGTTTAATAGAACTCCTCCAACCATCCCTTGAGATCAACCATGCCTCCCCGTTTAGTCTAACATTGCCGATTTCAATACTTCTCGTATCATAAATATTGTTCATTTTACCATAGGGAGCTCTCGGATTTGTGTTTGGTTTCCTAAGTGGAGACTTCAAACGAGGTCACTGTCACACCCCAACCGATAGCGGAAACATCTGAGTGAGACGAAATGAGATTGCAAAAGACTTCATAACACTAAATATGACAGGTATTTAATAAATAACATTTCATTTCATTGCTAAGAAACAAGTACAATCGTTTGAAGCAAATTACAACATGTTGAACGGAAACAGAAATACAACAAAATACTAAATTTAAAGGTGCATTTCTAGTCATCCTACTAGATTCCGTGCAACATCATCATCATCAAATTCCTTCAATACATATTAAAGTATAGTTCAACAAACAAAGTATTGGCGAGCATACAAGTTTGAATACTAACATAGGTATAAAAGTTTAAACGAAACCACATGGCATAATAGTTAACTAGAACTAATAACATACGATACTAGCATGCAACTATAAATGTTAACCCAAAGATTCCCGCTAGCGTAATCTAATCACATCAATGAATAGATTGTTTTGTTTACTTAACATGATCTTAAGAATACGGACGGTGCGTTAATCCTATATCGCTATACATGTTAAGGGAGGCTTGTATGAAGTTAATGACAAGTATAAAGCATAAGAATAGTCTAGCATATATGATTTCAAGTATAACGTATCAAGCGTGTATATTGGATGTTTGTTCGTGTTTTAAGAATTAAGTATGTGATTGCGTGATTTTGATAACATATACGTATTGCACCCAAAGGTGTTAAAAGTGAAACGGGAGTCGAGTATACTCACAGTTTTGAAAGCTTTCCGATTAAACCGAGAGTTGATAAGTTGTTGAAATGGAAACACCGAAGTTATCCTACATGGGGGAAACGAAGGTGTGTGAGTATTCGGAGTTTGTGGAGAGTTTCGGATTCGGAAATTCTAAGTATATAAAAGTATGTATGCGAAAAGTAATTATCTAGTCTTAAAAACTCGTTTTTACACTATAAGTTTTCATGTGATTTCATGGGTCAAACTTGCCCATTAGAATTGCAATGAGAAGTTTAGAACATAGATAATATAACCTATTTCATGATATATAACCATGATTCAGTTAACATCACGAATTCGGTTATGTATATATTCATATATAGTATATTTATATAGTTATGTCCATCATATATCATCAAAGAATTCATATATAAGTCATACATGGAGGTAGGATGATATACATTCATTAAATCTCATTGTATGGATTCACCAAAGCATAAAGTTTACCAATTAGTAGGTAAACCCGATTGGTCATGAATAAGATAAGATACAACTAAACTACTAACCAACTAAAACTACAAACAACCAAATGAGCAATCTAGGTGCGTGCATCCCGAACATGGCAACGTTTGGGGACGTGTCGTAGCTTTGTCAATCTAATGAAAGTTGAACGAGTTTTAGTGGTATGAACATGGAAAAACATCAAGTGAGGTGGTGGAATGAGGGTGGATAGCCAAAGCTTCCATGTTTCACACCTTTACCTAACCACAAGTCTTGCCATATGAACTATGGTAGACTTGGATGGTTTCATCACTTGTGGGTTGTCTAAACCCTATCAAAATAGAAAGTTTATGAGGTTCTTGGACCTCTAAACTTATGAGAATCAAGCTCTAACAAGTCCCATAACCATAGATGAGTTTAGGAACACGGTAGGCATGGGATTTATGAAAAAAGTAAAGTTTAACAAAAGTTTACAAATTATTCTTCCAAAACAGAAAGTTTGGATCTCAAAATGTTGATGTTTCACCTTAGTGTACCATGATAAACCTGTGGAAATACTTATATAGATGTTCCAAGCTTTGTAGAGGAAGAAGAGATGAGGAAACATGTAGAAAAGTGAGTTTTAGAACTTGCTTGTAATCTGCCAATAACTTTAAATTTCAGTAATGTGAGAGTGTTTTGAAAGTGTAGAGAAGTTAGGAAAGTGAAAAAGAGGTGTAGGAGGCTCGTATTTATAATGGAGTGGATTATGGTTAGAGTTAAATGAGTTAGGAGGTGATTGGTGGTGAAAAAGGTGGAAAAAGGTTTAAAATCCGCGCTTCTTGCTCAAATTAGCCGACTCCCGCCGTACACTACGGTTGCCAGCCATAGGTTATGGCCAGCCATGTCTGATTTTTTTTTGGCATCTTAAGGGATATATGTATATGAATATCAAGAATGTATATGAGTATGATTTCGGAATATAATTTAAAGATCAAGTATTATTCGGTTTCGTAAATAACGTACGTATTCGAGATTGATTAAATATCATGTATTTATGCATAAACAACTGTGAATAAAGATGTATTTCCATTATGATCGAAATCTCGGATTACAAGATTGAAAAATGAAATACGAATACGACGCGGTTACAAATTTCTAAAAATAGAAATACGATTACAACTTTCTAAATAAGGAAGGTGCAAAGATGCGAAGCGTTACAGTCACACACATCATGATACTACTCCCAATTAAACATACTTATATGTTGAATTCTCCTCTCATCCACATTCATTATGCCCAAAATGCGTTAGTAATACTTAATGTCCACTATTCTATATGAATCAATATTCTCATGTCTACATCAATATGAGATTTAAGATTTTATTACAGTATTACAGTTATTTCCGGTCTTACAAGGTGTCCTCCCTCTTAAAGATCTAAAAAATGTAAATAAAAAAATAAGTTAATTAAAAACCACTCCCTTTCTCTCTCTAATTAACCCACAAAACACAAAGGGGCGACGTAATAAAGTACAAGCAACAAATCTTTGTCCCTACCTTGCTATATTATTGACCGATATGTGGTTTCCTGTCCCTAGTCAATGAAATTTAGTCAAAAGTCTGAAAAATCTAAAAGATAAAAATTGGAAAGACCTTGATGTAACACCCTAACTACTAATGTACTAAATTAAATTTCATAGACTTTAGTATCTAACTAGAATTTCCCCGCATGTTACGCTTTCTCCGAGAAAGAATCAAACGTAAACACCAGTTTCTTTTAAACTATTATAATATATATACTAAAAACTAACTTGTTCTAATTATCAATACACGGTTTTAAAGATGAACTTGTTGATGCAATTTGTGGATGGAGCTAATGTTGTTCGGTTACGACCGAAGTTGAACGGCATTCCTCCGTTGTTCGAGTCAGAGTTCGACTCGTAATTTTTCACGAAGCTCGAGATTCAACTGACGTCAATATGGTACTACCTGTTATACGTACTACCTGTTATACATCCTATGCGAAGTGGATCTATATAAATACTATGACGTGAAGGAACTTTCGTTTGGAGTGTTACAACACATAACACATGCCTTCGCATCATATGACATTCACATGACATGGACTTTCACAACATCACAAGGACCTTCATTGATATAACGATCTTCTCATGAAGACATCACATGGCACTTTCGCATGGAGAAGTTTCACCTTCGTTCATGTATGTTTTGCAATTTGTCATTTGTAATAGCATGCTTGCAAGAGCACAAGAGAGAGTTTTGTGAGCCTTTCTTGACAGAATATTGTAACAAAACTCTGTCAAATTGAATACACGAACCTGTTAATCGTTAAATCTTTGTGTAGTGTTCATTCTCTCGCTCGGTTGTGACGTAACTTGGATTTTGCACTTGTTAAGTCATTCGAAACAAGAAATCACTGTATTCGACGATCCGTATCGGAACCTACTGAACTTCATATAACATCCAAAAAAATATATAATGCAAAGAGTGTAGAAAACTTGTTTTAGTATAACCAAGTTACATCAATAGCCAAAGATAGATGAAGACGAAGATGGTGACTATACATGTAAGATGACCTGACTCGATGTAGTTCCGGGATAAATAACCATGAGGTATCTTATTTAAATATATTTAGCAGTATTCTATTATTTTAATTATTTAAATGATTTATTTCACTTATAAACTGAACTATAGCTTTTGTATTCTATTATTTTACATATAATATATAGTTTAAACTTCCAATCGAAATTGTAATTTCAAATTCAATAACTATGTTTCAATTTGAACTCCCTTACTAAATTTTACTTTTCAAAAATATTTATTTTATAGTACTAAAATACAATTCAATTCCTTAACTGTAGATCAATTAATGGATAATAAGTTGTATATAATATTAACTTATTAGGTCTACTTTTACGTTTTATTTTAATTTTTTTTTAAGAAAAGATATTGTCAAAGAAAAGATATGGGTTAATTATTTTAGTGGGATTCCTCGAGCTAGTGGGTTTTTGATCGCTATCGATTTGTTTCGTTATAGTACCGGAATGGTATAGGTACTTGGTATAACAATCAACACATGTTTTGTTGTGGAATTTTATAAAACAGGATAATCAGCTCGACCACAGCAAGGGGCTCCGCCCCTTAGACCCTGCTCCAGGAGCGTTGCCCCCTTGGAACCCATTCGTGGCTATGCCCGAATACTTAGAATTATGACAACTCAAACAAGTGTGTACTCCGGTGCCTCTTAACTTGTTTGATGTATATTATGATTCCCTTTGGTCAACAAATCTCGATTACACTAAAATATCTAACAATCCTCCCCCAGTTGAGTGTAACCCTTAATTAACTTAAACTAATTCACAATAATCAAACTTTTGGATAAATGAAATATCGCGAAGATTGACTTTCACATTAGTATATTACACATTCCAAATATTCGAATGTAGGGGTGTCGCTAAGGATTAAACCCTTTCTTTTCATAGTGAATACATGAAGATAATATACACACAAGTTTACATACTCTTATGTTCTTTCTTAACACTATTTTTACTAGCATGTGTCATATCCTTCAATGAGCATATCAAAGTTAAGTCCTAGCTTCTTGAAGCGGCTAAACTTCAAGCTTATATAGGTAGCTCTTTATTCTTGCACCTGCATATGCATTTTTTCAAATAACTATAAAGAAGAAAACCTTCAACTTCCGTTAACTTGCCGGTCTGAACACATACCTTGGGATGATGCTACTAATGTGTTTTAATTTCTAGATCGATGTTAAGTTTTCCGCATTGAATTCAGCACCTAACATCCTATTAGGTGGGAATTGGGTATCTTAACACGAGAAATTTAATGTGGACTTTAATCCCATCCCTACAGCCGCCTTTTGCACAAGATCTCTACTTAACTTTTTAGTTAAATGGTCAGCTAAATTATGTTGAGTTCTCACAAACTCCACCGATATCACCATATGCATAATGAGCACACGAATCATGTTGTGTCTAACATTTAAGTGTCTAGACTTCCCATCATACACTTGGCTGTAAGCCTTAGCCAAGGTAGGTAGCAGCACTATCATACGTAACAGATATTGATGTTATAGGTTTAAGCCTAATGGAATCTTATAAATCAAGTTTCTTAGCCACTCAGCTTCTTTGCCAGCTACGGCTAATGCTACAAACTCGGACTCCATTGCTGAATCAGTTATGCAATTCTGTTTCTTAGATGCCCAAGACATGGTACCTCCTCCATGTAGAAAAGTTCATCCACTTGTGGAAGAATGATCTTCCAAGTTGTTAATCTGGCTTGCATCCGAATAACCTTCTAAAACCGAAGGAAATCCAGTGTAAGTTAAACCATATTTCATAGTTCCTTTCAAGTACCTAAATACTCGATTCATAGCTTGCCAATGACTTGCACCTGGATTGCTAGCATACCTACAAAGCTCCCAACAACATAAGATATATCCGGTCGAGTGCTAATGATAGCATACATGAGAGATCAAACAGCCCTTGAATATTTAAGTTGGCTTACAGCTACACCTTTATTAGGTGAGAGCTTAAAAGCAAGATCCATTGGAGTGCTAACCGGAGAACTATCATGGAAATTAAACTTTTTCAACATCTTCTCAATATAATGTGATTGAGAGATCGATATGCCAGTGTTCTCCCGTCTGACTCTTATACAAGGATCACTTCGCCTCACCCATGTCTTTCGTGTCGAAGCAAGATGACAAAAATTTCTTTGTTTTATCAACTTGATCTCAGCCAGTACCAAAGATTAACATGTCATCCACACATAGGCAAGTTATGACTCCTTCTAGCATCATCGAATTTGCTATATGCACACTTGTCCGCTTGGTTTAATACAAAACCATTAAACAAAACCATATCATCAAACATTTGATGCCACTGTTTGGGTGCTTGGTTTAAGCCATACAATGACTTAACTAGCTTACACACCTTATGCTCATTGCTAGGCATAACAAAACCCTCTGGTTGTTTCATATATATATCTCCTCATCAAATCACCATTCAAGAAATTTGTTTTCAAATCCATTTGGTGAATCAAAAGTTTATGTATTGCTACTAGAGCAACTAACAATCTAATAGTGGATATTCTTGCTAGATGAGCATATCTATTCCTTTTTTTTTCTAAAGCCTTGGAAAACCAATCGGGCTTTAAACTTATCAATTGAACCATCTACTTTCATCTTCTTCTTGAAGATCCATTTACAACCAAGTTGTATACACCCAAGAGTAGATAAGACAATATCCAAGTGTTATTCATAATAATAGAGTCCATCTTATCATTTATAGCTTCTTTCCAGAATACTACATCCTGGGATGCCATGGCTTCACTATAGGTTCTAGGATCTTCAACCAAAATATAGTTGAAAATCATCACCAAATGATTTAGCTTTTCTTGCTCTACCACTCCTCCTAAGTTCCGAAGGAGTTTCAATCATTTGGTCAGCCACTTGAGAAGTACAAGAGCTTGGAACCATGTCCCTAGGCCTAGGTATATAGGAGAATCCATTCTTATCATAATCTGCAGTTCTTGCCTCAATTACCATATGCACAAATACGTAGTCATTTGGTTCTATAACATAGAACCTGTGAACAAATGAATGCTCAACATACCAAATGAAAATGCAGTTTATACCTTTTTCCCCTATGTTCCTTATCTTAGGATCAGTGAGCCTTACCATGGCTGTAAAACCCAAACTCTCAGTTTATGTAGCTCAGGTGGTTTTCTGCACCAAACTCAAAAGGGGTGGTCTTGTTCCTTATATTTGGAACCCTATTTAGCAAATAACAGGCTGCCAATATAGCCTCACCCCAAAATCCTTCACTTAGGCTCGAATAGGACAACATAATATTGACCATTTCCTTTAGAGTCCTATTGTTTCTTTATGCCATTCCATTTTGTTCCGGTGTATAAGTGGTTGTGGTATGGTGTGTTATTCTAGTTGATTGGAAAAACACTGGATCAAAATACTCACCGCTCTATCGGTATGCAGCGTTTTAATCAACCCACTCCGATGAAGCTCTACTTCTTATTTATTGATTTTAAACTTTTTCAGAGCTTCATCCTTAGCATGCAACAAATAAACATAGCAGAATCTAGTGGCATCATCTATAAACGCTACTACATACTTTTTATTACCTAGTGATGGTGTTGCATGATAGTCACATAGGTTGCTATGTATCAAATCTAACATTTTACTTTCCCTATGAACATGTTTCATGAAAGGATTTTGAATTATCTGGTTCACCTTGTATGTGACAAATGGCAAATAACTGGTAATTCCGTACAATCTATCACTAATTCTGGTAAATAATCTCACACATTTTATCGTAATTTGATTATGTAACTCAGTCGTACGTCATATCACAAGTATTAGGACAAGTAAATCAGATCATAACATATATTGGTTTCCGTTATGACGTGAAATAAATCAAACTATGCCCTAAAGGGTTGGTAGAAAGTGTTGGGCGCACTATTCGCGGTTGCACTATTCACGTCATGTAACACCCTGTAAAATCGTGTCCAATAGTATAGTGACACGTGTTGTATTTTAAATATAGTCTGTTAAAGACCAATGAGGACTAAAGGCGTCAACATGCTCAATCTGAGCCTCTGAGTGATGGTCCGATGTCAACATGCTTAAATCGTTATCCTCTGAGTGACTGATATGTCAACATGCTTAAATCATTAGCTTCTGAGTGACTGATATGTTAACATGCCCAGCCTCTGAGTGACATCGGAATCAACATGCTTATAATAAGCCTCTGAGCTCTCCAACTATAAATAGGTGTTCAAGTGCTTCATTCCAACTTGCACCTTTCTAAATCATAACTCTTCTCCCTCATCTGGAAGTTCCTAGCTAAAAGGAGCATCCAACTCAGTTATCTTGCATTCTAGGAACCTCTTGTAGTTGTTCCTTGCTCTTTCATTTTCGTTTATAGGCTTTTATAGCCAAAAGTCAATCGTTTTTTGGAAAACGCTTTGACTTTCGGTTAAGACCATTATGGTCCAACCATTGTTCGAAATGAACATGGCTAAGTGATTGTAATAAGGTAGATGTTAATCTCTAAAAAGGGCACCTCCTGAAGATCATGATTGCTAGACCAATTGATGGGTCAAAGTTATGATATTAAAAAGTCAAACAGGCCATTTTTCTGAAAAATCATAAATTGACCTTATATATGTTATGAAACCTGTTTTAACACTTAAACAAGTTGGTAATAATTATTAGGAAATGTGAGAACATGTTCGGCTCGTCAATTTCAGTTCTAGGGTCGGTTCGCAACCGAAAGTCGCGAAGTTTAACTTATGCTTTGACTTTCGATTCTGACCCGATTTAGATTAGTTAACTACTGATCTAAAGTTGCATTATGATCATAATATAATGTAGCATAACCCTCTGAGCTTATATTACATGATCATCATCAGAATCTAAGTTTATGCGTAAGTTCCATAATTATGTCATTCTTGACCAAAATGCCCTTTTTGCATAAAACAAGGTTTTAAATGGTAATGAACTTGAAAATGAGTTTTCTACTGATGAAATATTATAAGTAGGATTATTTTGGATGTTAAACCAAGTTATAAACTGAGTTTTCAAACAGGTCTTTAAACTATGTCGATAAATGACAGTTTTAGCCCTTATGGCTCATAAACTAGTTTTAATCAAATCTTTTCAAGGTAAATCTTTTACCTACTGATATGTTATATTAAATAACATACCCAAGACATTTTAATTTGACCTCAACATCAATTTTCTCAACATCAATTTTCGTAAAAATCACATAAAGACGCCATTTTACGACATAAGCGCCGTTTAAGCGCGTAGTATGCTTTTAAACCATATTAATGACCAAGTCTTGATACCTACTGATTTTAAAAATTATTTTAAATATATTTACAGTAGGTACATGTTATAAACTCAGTTACCCAAATAATTTATAAACTATGTGTAAAATGACCAAAATGTCTCTTCGGTGCATAGTTTGGTCATAAAAGATAATTTACACATATAATGGATATCCTACTGATATTATATCATAAATAAATTTTTTTCCAGAATACTTATAACTATAACATTAAATTATATTTAAGTTCCTTTTATACGGTATGAAATTACCAAAACGCCCTTATGAGGCATAGATTCGTTTTAAAACCTTAACGGGCATATAAGTTAATATCCTACTGATATTTTAACTTATTTAAGATATAATGGCATATAGAACTTATCCATGATTTATCCGGTTACCCGATATCGCTAATATGCGCACGGTTACGTATATGTAACTAATTTACGGAAATGAACCGAAACGGGTTTAGCCTTGTCACTTAAGTCTCAAAATCCAGTATGTTAATAGTTTACCCATATTACGAGTCAAGGTACTTGTTGGGGTTAAACTACATTTTATCCAATCATCGTTTAATCTAGCCTCATACGTTTTTATCAAGTACGCTAGGCGGTCTAAGTCAATGACTTAAATAAGACCGTTAGTATTTAATTGTTTAGTTTATGCCATAATCCAGACTAGAGACTTGCCGGTAAATGCTATCTGCACTTAGTCCTTTTTGTGTACGGCTGAGTTATTAAAAATTAAAGAAGACTAGCTCAGTTAAATGCTCTCGACTTATTTCCCCTATACGGGCTTGGGTTATGATAAATTATTACCGCTTGGTCAGAAATGGGATTCAATCGAACGCCGGTTCGGGGATAATAAATCCGCATATTCTGTTTTAATCAATTTTGTTTGATAATTTAAACATCAGGGGTTAACTACCGTGTCCTGTATATCCTCGGCTCATTACAATAGAAATGGCCACGACCTTAGCGCACGTGTAGGCATACACCCGATTGACGCTCAATTATGCATTCCCACAAAGTTGGGAGGAATTGACTCCTTCGTGAGTCTAAAGTGGTGTGTATGTTAATTGTGTCTCGGTCTCCGTACCGGGCACCGTATGTATGACAAACGTGTAAATCTGTTAACAAGGTTGGACGGTCAATTAACCCAAATTATGGAAAGATTTTTTGCTGATACGCACTTAAAACATTTTTGAAATGTTTTCAAAATGAGTCAGTTGGGTGTATTTACTAGCGAAAGCTGACGTATTTTCAAAAGACTAATTTGCAGTTTTAATACGAAAATAGGCCGGAAGTGCTCGGTAGTGATAGAGGATCTTGCAAATCCTAAATCTACCCAAAGTCTATTTTATATTCTTTCCATTTACAATTTATGATCCGCCTGTGGATCTTCTATTACGAGCATGTATATTATTTTGTATTTTCGAACATTAGGTTTGTAATAGTAATTTTACTCCAAGACTTCCGCTATGCCGTGTTTAATTGACTATGATTATCAACTGACGTCACGATACTCCTCACCCGGGCCCACCGGTGTATGGATTTGGGTTGGAAATCCATGGTGTGACAGGTTGGTATCAGAGCCAACATATGGGAGAATTAAACACTATCCTTCTTGTGTTTAATCTCAAACTTACACGTGCACATTCCTTAAACTTCCGAGTCTAGGCATTTACTCATTTCATTATTAAGTTATTAGTATTGTTTTTGAATTGATTTTTAAATAGGAAAATGCCGCCACGTGTGAGAGGACAAAGTGGAAGAGGAAAAGGTCCAATGAGGGGAGGACCATCGGGGCGTATTCCCCTCAACCTCATAATTCATATGCTTACCAAGAATCAGTTGAACCAGCCACATCCTTTGGACGAGGACTCCGACCCGCAGATGCCGCCATCAGGATCAAATATGCATCCCACTTGATATGATCCTTTTAACCCATCTACACCGGTAGACTATCAAGCATGGTCACAGGACCCCTACATGCAGGCGGTTATGCACAACGCACTTTACCCGTCTCCTTTCCCACCTACTTATCCGCCGACTGGATATCCAACTTATGGGTACGAATGTCACACCCCGACCCGCAGCGGACAAGGTGATCGGGGCATGATTGGGTTATCATCAAAGCTCATGACATTTATTAAATGTTTCATATTCATTATTACAAATTAAATGAAAGTTTACAATGATTGCTACAACATGATCTAACTAACAATCTAACTCCTTTGTTCTCTTCTAAGGCATATCCTATGCTATCCTTGCTTCAACCTGTTCACCTGTATCATGTGTAAAAAGGTTTTTGGATCAACATAATGTTGGCGAGTGAATCCTATGGAAAACATTTGAACAATTTATTTAAATTGATTATGAAAAATGTGCACAACCAAACATGAGTAAAATTAGATGTAACTTGATCAATAATCATAAGATGTTAAATGAAAACACTCATGAACAATAATGGAACAATTAAAGGCACGCGATGCTCTACTCGTCTCTCACGAGGAATTGAGGGGCCTGATGAATGAATTGCATAAACATGATAATATGAATAACACAACTACAAACAATATAAACTCAATGAGAACACACATGAACAATTATGAATTTGAATTGAAGCACGCGATGTTCTACTCGTTTCCCACGAGGAACTGATGGGCTTATTGTATGAGTTTCATGTAATTTGACAAACGGAAAATAAATCACAACAATAAATCAATCTAAGATTGAGTCATGATGTGGTATGGCACAAGTTTAAATAAATAAATTAATTAATTCATAACACATGACACACCCCAAAACGTGTAATTTAAAAGGGGGAATTGTAAGATTCACTCACAGTGGGTGCGTTCGGTTGATGATGATGAATGCACGCGAAGTGGTTTTAACCACGAGTGAGATTTAACCTAGATAAATCGCATTATGGTTTGGTGAGTAAACGGATTTTATTAAACTATTTTAGTAGGATTGTTGGGTGTATTTTTGTGAGTTTGAAACTATTTTCTAATCTTAAAAAAAATGTTATTTTTAAGTATTTATAATTGATTTTTAATTAAAATAATTAAATAAAAATAAATAAAAAAAAAATTATTATTTTTCTGACCGTTGACCGGCCGGTTGACCGTTGACCTGACCGTTGACCGGTTCGTTGACAGTTTATTGTGCGCTGAGTGAGGCTCGAACCCGAGACCTCTCGTACGCGTGCACGCAGCTCTACCAACTGAGCTACGTGTCTAACCCGTTATATATCCGATTTTAATTATATATATACACTAATTAGATTAAACCGAAAATCATTTTTATTTTAAAAACAATTTAATCGAAACGGTCATGCACACCACAGGTCTCGAACCCGTGACCTGTGGTTTAATATAACACACAGTCCACCGCTGGACTGTGTGTTCAACATGTTATAATATTCGGTTTTTATTATACTTAAATACAAAATAGATATTTCCTTTTTTTTGCCTTATTTAAAAGAAAAGATAATTGTCCGAGTCGGTGCTGAGGACCGGACTCGAACTCGTGACCTGTGATATAAACAAACACACAGTCCACCGCTGGACTGTGTGTCTAACTTGGTTATTATTCTGGTTATCAATATACTTAACATATAACTAAGGCGATCCGGTTCAGTTAAACAAAAACTTGATTTTTTATTAAGGCTACGTGTGTGAACCGGGAATCGAACTTGAGACGTCTTGCGTTTTATATGTGCACACAGTCCACCGCTGGACTGTGTGTCTAACCCGATTAATTTCATGATTTTAATTAAACTTATATGCTAACAAGTCTTCATCTTCTTCACTGAACGAATAACCAGAAATCGGGTCTGACTGGTTCGAGCTTTTGATCAAGTTTCATTAGTGTTTTACAGTTTATCTCGGTAAGATAAAAGTGAAAAAGGAAAAGAAACTGAGCGGAGATTATACCGACTGGATCCTCTGTTTTCCGGCAGAACTCCGGCGACAGAATCCCACTCCGGCTACGGGTGTCTGGCAGCAACAAGTCTCCGGAAATCTTGGAAAGAGTATTGGTAACTTCGGTAAAGGTTTAGGGGATTCAGTGAAGTTCAGAAATAAGAAAGTCGGTTTTCCGGCGATGAGCAGGGAACTTCCGGCGAGAAAAATTACGCCGTGAAAAGATGTGATTTTTTAGCGAAAAGGTTTGCAGACGATTGTGGGTCAATTTATAGAAGAAACAAGATGTATTTGGTCTGGTTTTGGGCTGGGTTCATCAATTCAAGTTTTCCGGCGGTTTTGAATTTGGTCGCGGACTTCAAACATCGGTTATAACCGATATGTGATTAAAGGTTTACGTTATAACGTAAATCGGTGTTAAGACTTCGCGAATAATCCGGGATTCCGACGACTGAATCGTTGGGCGCCGGTTTTGAGTTCGCAAAGACACTTTATGAATTAATTGATTCTATTATATCACAAACGGAACAAGTAGCGCAGTGGTTTGTGTGTGAGGTGTTAAGTCACTTAGTGACTCGGTACAGACCCGGGTTCGAAACCCGGCAGATGTATTTAATTTTTATTTTGCGATTTTTGACAGTTTTTCAAAAACTAAATATATATTCGCGTATAATAATTGATTACGGATCGTTTAAAAATGTTTTGGACATTTAATTCGAAACGAAAATTTTGACTGACTGTTCGGTTGATAAACGGAGCGGGTTTGGTAAATCCGTTTTTTGACGGATGTTACAGTATCCCCTGCTTTTTAGAAATTTCGTCCCGAAATTTGAATAATGATATATTTTGACTAAAAAGGATGATGACGTTTTGTTTGACAGTTGTATGCTCAGAAAAATGAAGGTTTAAGTTTTTGTTCGAGGCGGTAACGTTCCTTGTAAAGGTTAAGTACCCTATTCAGGAATCGCTTTTTGTTGCCTACTGTATGAATATTGATAATCAGGAAATGATTCTCTAAAAATGATATCATACATAAGAGTTTAGATACGTTTGGGAAAAATATGGTTATATCCTAAGGCAAAACTTCTAACACTACAATCTACATGGTACATAAATAAAAACACAACAGCTGATATCCAAACATGAATGAACACATCAGCAAATATTTGAACGTGAATAAACATAACAGCAAATATTCGAACATGAATGAACACATCGGCAAATATTTGAACATGCATAAACACAACAGCAAGTATTTGAACATGAATAAACACAACAGCAAAAATTCGAACATGAATAGACACATCAGCGAATGAATAAACACAATAGCCAATATTCGAACATGAATAGACACATCAGCGAATATTTGAACATGAATAAACACAACAGCAAATATTTGAATCCACATTCTGATAACATATATGTTTGAATGATGAAAGTTCCTCTCTCGTTTGTTATGATGGAGAGGTTAATTTATGTAGAAATGGAACACAATCCAATCTCTTTAAATAACATGATGATATAAATGTATCACAAATTCCAACCAAGGCAATAATAAATCCTACATGGAACTTCTCATAACCGTCTGATAATGCCTCTGATCCTTTGGCAAGAATACTTATATATAGGAAGTACCAGCGGCGTATCCACCATATTCTTGCCAAATTTTCATTAGTTTTATCCACAAGTTATGATTGGTTACCAAGAAACTAATAAATCCTACATAGAACTTCTCATAACCATCCGTTAATGCCTCTGATCCTTTGACAAGAATACTTATATATAGGAAGTACCAGCGGCGTATCCACCATATTCTTGTCAAATTTTCATTGGTTTTAACAGTGAATTATGATTAGTCCTATAACTCTACAATCAATACAACAAACATAAATTACTGAAATGAAACATATCTGTGCGATCAAGGCTCAATCGAACGGAGCCGATCGTATTGCATGTACTGAAAATGAAATTGTGTGCTCAAGGCTCAATCAAACGGAGCCGAACATATTGAATGTACTGAATTTGAAATTGTGTGCTCAAGGCTCAATCAAACGGAGCCGAACATATTGAATGTACTGAAATTGAAATTGTGTGCTCAAGGCTCAATCAAACGGAGCCGAACATATTGAATGTACTGAAATTGAAATTGTGTGCTCAAGGCTCAATCAAACGAAGCCGAACATATTGCATGTCCTGAATATGAATAACTTAACCACACAAACAGCCTATGCATGGAACCTCTCATAACCGCCTGATAATGCCTCCGATTATTTGACAAGAATACTTATATATAGGAAGTACCATCGGCGTATCCACCATATCCTTGTCAAATTTTCGTTGACTTTATCCGAAAGTTATGGTTAGTTCGATGCGACTCTACTACAAACACCACAACCACAAGATACTGATAATGAAATTGTATGTGCGCTCAAGGCTCAATCAAACGGAGCCGAACGTATTGCATGAACTTGAAACGTAAATTGAACTGTGCACTCAAGGCTCAATCAAACGGAGCCGAGCGTATTGCATGAACTTGAAATGTAAATAAATCTGTGTACTCAAGGCTCAATCAAACGGAGCCGAGCGTATTGCATGAACTTGAAATGTAAATAAATCTGTGTACTCAAGGCTCAATCAAACGGAGCCGAGCATATTGCATGTATTGAAATGTAATATTACGTAACCGATCAAGGCTCAACAAACGGAGCCGATCGTGCGGGCACACCCTGATCAACCCATAATATAATGGGGATCAAACTCAACCTCGATGGATGGGGAGCTGCGGCCTCGGCAAAATCGTATACTGAAAACAATATATAATATATAATATCCAATGATTTCTCTAACAGTCTACACATGTGATAAAGAAAGACTAAACAATAGGAGTTGAATCTGGATCTTCGGCGAACAGGACTAGCTGAGTATCTTCGTTTGGGCCGTCATTATCTTCGACAGGGTTGGCGTTGATATTGAAGACTCTTCCTCTTGCTGGCGGCATAGTGGTTGGGTTTTCTTGGTTTACTTGGTTAACTGGGTTTGATTGGGCTTGAGTGTTGATAACGTTTACCAATTGAGGGCATGTGTTTCTAAAGTGGGTAGGGTCGCCACAATTGAAGCAAGCTCGAGCATATGGGAACATGGGGTGTTGGGGTTGGTGATAAGTTTGGGCCATGTTTTGAGTAGGGGAAAAGGTTTGGTCTTGAAAGGTGCGACAAACATTGCTCAAATGACCATAACGTCCACAAGTTGTACATAGCCGGCAGGGTAAAGTAAGGGAATGATGATAAAAACAGTGGTTGCATTGAGGGTGAGGTCCAAGATATGGTTTCTTATTTGGGTAAGCTGAATTGGGTGCCACTTGGGTGATTGGGACAGCTCGGATGGGTATAGCGTGAAAAACGGGTTGATTTCGTTGGGTAGCAGCGAAAAGTCGCCCGACTCTTTTTCTCTTAGGGTTGGGTTGAGAAGGGGATTCGGGTTGAGAAGGGGATTCGGTGGTTTCAGTTGATTCTTTATCCTTCCTCTTCTCTTCCTCGAAGTCTTTGTTTCGGATTCGGTTCTCGGTGAGCTCTATTGCTAGCTCCATTGCTGCTTCCAAAGTTGCAGGCTTGGTACTTATCACGGGGTCTTGAATCTTTGACGGAAGACCACGAATGTAGTGCTCGATCAAACGGTAGAGGGGAGTAAACATGTTGGGAACCATTTGATGTAATTCGAGGAACCTTTTGTTGTAGGTGGTGTGGTCTCCTTCCACTTGCTTCAATGAGTAAAATTCATCTTCTAGCTTCTTGATTTCGCTCCTTGGACAAAATCGTCTGGTCATGATTTCCTTCAATTCATTCCAAGTTAGGGACATAGCATCTTCAACACCTCGTTTTGCCTTCTCTGTATTCCACCAAGTAAGTGCTATCCCATATAGTCGACCGGTAGCATAACGCACTTTGCGATCATCAGGGCAATCGCAATTTAGAAAAGTATTCTCCATTTCTTCAAACCAATGGAGGAGTGTGGTGACACCTTCAGTCCCTTTATATTTCGGAGGGTCGCATGATTTGAAATGCTTGTAGGTGCATTTAGTAGTGTTTGGGGAAGAGTTGAAAATGTTTTGGTTTGCTTGATTGACAGGATTATTGGTAAGTGCTTGTTGAACTTGGATTACAATGTTGGGTATTACGGCAGCCATTTGTTGAGCGATTAAGGTAGCCATGCGTTCGCGGGCTTTTCCTGCTCTCATCTTCCTACGGGCGAGGTTAGAAGACATCTACAATGAATACATGACAAGGGTATGAGTTGGATGCTTTTGAGATCATGGGTCGCATTCAAGAATGAACATTCATAAAATAATTATACCAAAAATACTACATCCATAGGATGTCTTGGGCTTTGCTCGCTGTTAGGCCCGTCATGCCGCCATACTTTACCTTATGTAATCATGTGGGCCCCCATGAATTACCGGTTTTTCATATGGTTCGCACGGTTTCTGCCTGGTTGCGTACACAAAACCCGGTGAAAATCGAGAAATATGTATACAACGTGTGATGTTCGGAATGTGTCCAGGTGTAGACACGGTGACACCTCAAAGTAGGGTTAGTTCGAACGACGTTTGGTGTGGCATGCTTTGGCCTAATAGGTCCTTCGTACTCTCATCGTTGGTCCCCAGGTAGGCAAACTGGTCCGTTATATTGGATTTATACGAATGCCAGCCTAGACAGGACGTTCCGACTACCGGTACTTGTACCCTTCCAGTTACTACATGCCCGTCGCAGAACTTACTTTGATGAGAATTGAAAATTGCATAAAATCTTTGGATAACGAGAGTATGAAAATAAATTGAACACATGAACATCGATATATGTATAATGAGTATGTATATATGTATAATGAACATGTATATGAGCATGTATGTTTGACTGAAATGTAAACAAATATGAAACAAATAAATATCACAAGTTTGTATGTAACCACTTAATCAATTTAATATTTTAGGCAGACTATAGTATAGGCTCTAAGGGTCTAATAACCTATCCTATATCCCTATAGTCATGGCTCTGATACCAATCTGTCACACCCCGACCCGCAGCGGACAAGGTGATCGGGGCATGATTGGGTTATCATCAAAGCTCATGACATTTATTAAATGTTTCATATTCATTATTACAAATTAAATGAAAGTTTACAATGATTGCTACAACATGATCTAACTAACAATCTAACTCCTTTGTTCTCTTCTAAGGCATATCCTATGCTATCCTTGCTTCAACCTGTTCACCTGTATCATGTGTAAAAAGGTTTTTGGATCAACATAATGTTGGCGAGTGAATCCTATGGAAAACATTTGAACAATTTATTTAAATTGATTATGAAAAATGTGCACAACCAAACATGAGTAAAATTAGATGTAACTTGATCAATAATCATAAGATGTTAAATGAAAACACTCATGAACAATAATGGAACAATTAAAGGCACGCGATGCTCTACTCGTCTCTCACGAGGAATTGAGGGGCCTGATGAATGAATTGCATAAACATGATAATATGAATAACACAACTACAAACAATATAAACTCAATGAGAACACACATGAACAATTATGAATTTGAATTGAAGCACGCGATGTTCTACTCGTTTCCCACGAGGAACTGATGGGCTTATTGTATGAGTTTCATGTAATTTGACAAACGGAAAATAAATCACAACAATAAATCAATCTAAGATTGAGTCATGATGTGGTATGGCACAAGTTTAAATAAATAAATTAATTAATTCATAACACATGACACACCCCAAAACGTGTAATTTAAAAGGGGGAATTGTAAGATTCACTCACAGTGGGTGCGTTCGGTTGATGATGATGAATGCACGCGAAGTGGTTTTAACCACGAGTGAGATTTAACCTAGATAAATCGCATTATGGTTTGGTGAGTAAACGGATTTTATTAAACTATTTTAGTAGGATTGTTGGGTGTATTTTTGTGAGTTTGAAACTATTTTCTAATCTTAAAAAAAATGTTATTTTTAAGTATTTATAATTGATTTTTAATTAAAATAATTAAATAAAAATAAATAAAAAAAAAATTATTATTTTTCTGACCGTTGACCGGCCGGTTGACCGTTGACCTGACCGTTGACCGGTTCGTTGACAGTTTATTGTGCGCTGAGTGAGGCTCGAACCCGAGACCTCTCGTACGCGTGCACGCAGCTCTACCAACTGAGCTACGTGTCTAACCCGTTATATATCCGATTTTAATTATATATATACACTAATTAGATTAAACCGAAAATCATTTTTATTTTAAAAACAATTTAATCGAAACGGTCATGCACACCACAGGTCTCGAACCCGTGACCTGTGGTTTAATATAACACACAGTCCACCGCTGGACTGTGTGTTCAACATGTTATAATATTCGGTTTTTATTATACTTAAATACAAAATAGATATTTCCTTTTTTTTGCCTTATTTAAAAGAAAAGATAATTGTCCGAGTCGGTGCTGAGGACCGGACTCGAACTCGTGACCTGTGATATAAACAAACACACAGTCCACCGCTGGACTGTGTGTCTAACTTGGTTATTATTCTGGTTATCAATATACTTAACATATAACTAAGGCGATCCGGTTCAGTTAAACAAAAACTTGATTTTTTATTAAGGCTACGTGTGTGAACCGGGAATCGAACTTGAGACGTCTTGCGTTTTATATGTGCACACAGTCCACCGCTGGACTGTGTGTCTAACCCGATTAATTTCATGATTTTAATTAAACTTATATGCTAACAAGTCTTCATCTTCTTCACTGAACGAATAACCAGAAATCGGGTCTGACTGGTTCGAGCTTTTGATCAAGTTTCATTAGTGTTTTACAGTTTATCTCGGTAAGATAAAAGTGAAAAAGGAAAAGAAACTGAGCGGAGATTATACCGACTGGATCCTCTGTTTTCCGGCAGAACTCCGGCGACAGAATCCCACTCCGGCTACGGGTGTCTGGCAGCAACAAGTCTCCGGAAATCTTGGAAAGAGTATTGGTAACTTCGGTAAAGGTTTAGGGGATTCAGTGAAGTTCAGAAATAAGAAAGTCGGTTTTCCGGCGATGAGCAGGGAACTTCCGGCGAGAAAAATTACGCCGTGAAAAGATGTGATTTTTTAGCGAAAAGGTTTGCAGACGATTGTGGGTCAATTTATAGAAGAAACAAGATGTATTTGGTCTGGTTTTGGGCTGGGTTCATCAATTCAAGTTTTCCGGCGGTTTTGAATTTGGTCGCGGACTTCAAACATCGGTTATAACCGATATGTGATTAAAGGTTTACGTTATAACGTAAATCGGTGTTAAGACTTCGCGAATAATCCGGGATTCCGACGACTGAATCGTTGGGCGCCGGTTTTGAGTTCGCAAAGACACTTTATGAATTAATTGATTCTATTATATCACAAACGGAACAAGTAGCGCAGTGGTTTGTGTGTGAGGTGTTAAGTCACTTAGTGACTCGGTACAGACCCGGGTTCGAAACCCGGCAGATGTATTTAATTTTTATTTTGCGATTTTTGACAGTTTTTCAAAAACTAAATATATATTCGCGTATAATAATTGATTACGGATCGTTTAAAAATGTTTTGGACATTTAATTCGAAACGAAAATTTTGACTGACTGTTCGGTTGATAAACGGAGCGGGTTTGGTAAATCCGTTTTTTGACGGATGTTACAACGAATACCCGGTTATGCCACAACCTCAACCACAGCCTCCGCCACCAGTTGCGGTCATTAATGATGCCTTAGAAAGAATGAAAGAAATGCAGCAACGGGCGGAGAAAATGGAGAAGAAAACGAACAAATTTTTCAAGAAACTATCCAAGCTGGTCAAGGGAAAGAACGACGAGTAAAGTCTCTTCTAATAATATGTAGTCCCTACGAGGACATTGTTGTTTCTTTAGTCTCTGAGTGGACATTTTTATTTTTTTAAAGTCCTTGCATGGACAGTTTATTTCATTATCTAGTATTGTAATTTCTAATTTGGAATTTAATGAAATACTTTTGGAATTATATATATACATATATATATATATATATATATATATATATATATATATATATATATATATATATATATATATATATATATATATATATATATATATATTCATTCTCTTGATAGCGAGCGTCTCGATTTTACTCGAAATTTATGCTCTGCTATGTAATTCCAAAGGATCTTAATGGATTGATTATGCCAAGTGGCGTAGACCACATATTAGCCAAGGAATGATAGTTAAGTACGAAAGGGTCTTCTATCAGGATAGTTCAGGGAAGTTATCCTTCTATCCAAAAGTAAGGGACTAGGTCCAAACCTCCAAGGTCGTTAAGGTCGAAGGTGACCGGGACCATTAATCAATCATTAGGGTGCTCTTAATAACATTAAGAAATGTTCATACTCTTGGTAGTGTGGCTTGAGGAACCACACTAACCGTCCAACAGGACAGACTGATGTGCCAAATACATCTGATATGATGTAGGCCAATGTGCCCAATTATTGTCCAGCGGGACAGGCTGATATGCCAAATACATCTGATATGATGTAGGCCAATGTGCCCAATTATTGTCTAGCGGGACAAGCTGATATGCCAAATACATCTGATATGATGTAGGCCAATGTGCCCAATTATTGTCCAGCGAGACAGGCTGATATGCCAAATACATCTGATATGATGTAGGCCAATGTGCCCAATTATTGTCCAGCGGGACAGGCTGATATGCCAAATACATCTGATATGATGTAGGCCAAGGTGCCCAATTTATGTCCAATGTGACAGGCTGATGTGCCATATGTATATATTATGTCCAATGTGACCGGCCAATGTGCCCAATTATTATGTCCATTAGGGACAAGCCTATGAGCTACATAATTGTGAATGATGACAAAGACATTTGTGACATTGCGATCCACTGTCCAATAATATATGGACTACGTCCAAATTGTAATTTGCCTATGATGGTCCTATTAAGACCTAGGCCAAATATAGTTACGTGAGCCTAAGAGTTGTGATGATATTCACACTAGTATAGGCAATGGATTGTTATATCCAATACTGAAAGCCAATATGGTTAATATACCATGGCTAAATAAAATTTTATTTGGTGTATAGAAACCAAGACTTAAAGATGGCTAATTCGAATGAAGCACTAAATAGCCAGCGGGACATTGAACCCATCAATGCTGAAAATAGAAATATTAATGATAATGATTTCCAAGCTCGCATTGATGCGGCTGTGGAAAGGGCTATGGGTAAGGCCATAGAAAAGCTAAGAGAGTCGAGTGCCACTCGCTCTAGACCCTTATCTATTCCACCATCTTCAGCTCATAGGGAGAGCTCCGTTCACTCTTCAAATGCGAAGAGTGAACCAAAGAAAAAGAGTTTACTGAAAGTCCCGTTCTGTTAAGGACGAATGCACCTATAAGTACTTTATCTCTTGTAAACCCCGAGACTTTAACGGGGGAAAAGGAGCTGTAGAAGCCCTAAAATGGCTAGACGAGATGGAGACGATAGTAGATATCAGCAATTGTGCTGATAAGGATGTGGTCAAGTACGTATCACAATCCTTCAAGGGCGATGCCCTAATATGTTAGAAAGCCATGATTCAATCAACAGGTAAGGTACACCTGTACAACTTGGGATGGTCCAGGTTTGTTGATTTGGTAAAGGAAACTTACTGCCCACCTCATGAGGTGGAGAAGTTAGAGACAAACTTCTTTTCTCTTTCGATGAAAAACCTAGATTGTCGGAAGTACGTTTCTGACTTTAACTCCCTATCTAGGTTAGTTTCCATTTGATGACCCCCGAATCCAAACGCATTGCGCATTTCATAAATGGGTTGGCGCCCGAAATAAAGGGCATGGTAAAGGCTGCTCAGCCTAGTACCTATAGGTCCGCTATGGATCTATCTCTTTCCCTTACCCTTGATTTGGTAAGACAAAGGTCAGTTAGGACTGAAACTGACGGAAAGAGGAAACGGGAGGATAATAACTCCCAAAGATTCAAAAAGAAAGAAAATTTCGGGTTCAAGAAGAACCAGCACGCGTCTAATGACAAACCTCTGTGCAAAAACTTCAAATATAGGCATTGGGGACAGTGTAGTATAAATCCACAAACCAAACCCTGTGGTATCTGCAAAAGAAGAGGGCATAAGACCTTAGATTGCAAGGATCTTAAGGATGCAGTTTGCTACAACTGCAATGAAAAAGGGCATATAACGTACAACTGCCCCAAGAAACCCAAAAGTAATGATGCAAAGCCCGGAGAGGCTAAAAGGGAGATGCTCGTGCCTTCCAAATAAATGCAAGAGAAGTTGTTAATTACGACAATGTCATAACAGGTACTTTCCCCGTTAATGATATTTATGCTAGAGTTCTTTTTTATTTGGGTGCGGATAAATCTTTTGTTGATCATAAGTTTAATAAACTAATAAACTTGCCCAAAGAACTCTAGACAAAATTTATGAGATAGAACTCGCCGATGGAACCTTAGAAACTGCCTCTTTCATTCTTGATGGATGCTCTATATCCATTAAGAATCATTCCATCCGTATCTCTCTTTTGCCAATGAAATTGGCGGGGTTCAATGTTGTCTTAGTTATGGATTGGTTATCTTATAACCAAGCCCGTATTGCCTGTGATAAAAAGCTCATCGAAATTAAAATCCCATCTTGGTGAAATGGTCACCATCCCCGGAGACTCACACTATGGACTGCCAGACAAGGTGTCAATATTTAAGGCATCCAAGTGTTTGAGGAAAGGATGTGTCATCTACATGGCACAAGTAACCATAAATGAGCCTAAGCCAAACATGGAGGACCTACCAGTCATCTCAGAATATCCCAATGTTTTCCCTAAGGAATTACCAGGCCTACCTCCAAACTGGCAAGTGGAGTTTAGGATAGACATCATACCTGGATCAGCACCCGAAGCTAGAGCTCCATATAGACTAGCGCCAACCGAAATGAATGAGTTAAGAGTTCAACTGGATGAACTCTTGGAGAAAGGTTTTATTCAACCTAGTTCCTCGCCTTGGGGAACTCCTATTCTGTTTGTAAAGAAGAAAGACGGTTCGATGCGAATGTGCATCGACTACCGAGAGCTGAACAAGTTAACAATCAAGAATAGATATCTTCTGCCCAGGATCGATGATTTATTCGACCAACTTAAAGGGGCTAGTTACTTTTCTTAGATAGATTTGAGATCAGGATATCATCAACTGAAGGTTAGAAGTGAGGATGTTCCCAAAACTGCCTTCAGGACCCGCTATGGTCATTTTAAATTTTTGGTAATGCCTTTTGGGCTTACAAATGCACCAGCAGCATTCATGGATCTCATGAATAGAGTCTGCAAACCGTATTTGGATAAGTTTGTCATTGTCTTCATAGAGGACATACTTATCTATTCTCGTAATCAAGCTGATCACGAGAAACATCTCCGGTGCATCCTAGAATTATTAAGGTAGGAGAAACTTTATGCAAAGTTCTCTAAATGCGAATTTTGGCTTAGAGAAGTCCAGTTCCTTGGACATGTTGTAAGTGAGCGTGGTATCCAAGTGGATCCCGCCAATATTGAAGCCATCATGAATTGGGAAGTGCCCAAGACCCCATCGGAAATTCGTAGTTTCCTAGGATTGGCTGGATACTATAGGAGGTTCATTGAGAACTTTTCAAGGATAGCCACTCCTCTAACTACCTTGACCCGTAAGAATGTTAAGTATAATTGGGGTCTAAAGCAACAAGAATCTTTTGAGATTCTTAAACACAAGATGAGCAATGCTTCTGTGTTATCCCTACCAGAGGGTGTTGAAGACTTTGTAGTCTACTGTGATGCATCGCACACTGGCATGGGTTGTGTGCTAATGTAAAAAGGCAAAGTGATTGCCTATGCATCACGGCAGTTAAAAGTGCACGAAAAGAATTACACCACCCACGATTTGGAACTGGGTGCCGTTGTATTCGTACTAAAACTATGGAGACATTACTTGTATGGCACAAAGTGTATTATATACACAGACCATAAGCGTCTCCAGCACATGTTCAATCAGAAAGTATTGAACATGCGACAACGCCGTTGGATGGAAACACTTAATGATTATGATTGTGAGATTCACTACCATCCAGCAAGCAACTATAGTTGCTAACGCCTTAAGTCGCAAGGAAAGGGTTAAACCTATTAGGATTAATGCCAAGTGCATTGAGCTCAAAAATAGCTTAAATGAAAAGCTATTAGATGCGCAAAAGCAAGCCTTATTAGAGGCTAATATTCCTAATGAGGGATTAGGTGGAACTGTTGGTCAGTTAGCGCGTGGAAAGGATGGAATCCTTAGATTCAATGATAGAATTTGGGTTCCAGTCTTTGGAGGACTTAGAGATCTAATCCTCCAAGAAGCACATAGTTCGAGATACTCAGTTCACCCTAGAGGTGACAAGATGTATCAAGATCTAAAGAAGAATTATTGGTGGATGGTTTGAAGAAATCCATAGCCACTTATGTTGCTAAGTGTCTGACGTGTTCACAAGTTAAGACTGAACATCAGAAACCGTCAGGACTTCTACAACAACTAAAAATTCCACTTGGAAATGGGAAATGGTAACTATGGACTTGATTACCAAGTTACCTAAGACTAAAAGTGGAAATGACATTATTTGGGTCATAGTGGATAGACTGACTAAGTCAGCGCACTTCTTACCAATAAAGGAAACATATAATTCAGATAAATTGGCTAAACTGTACGTGGACAAGATTGTGTCCCTACAATCTGTGCCGGTATCTATAGTATCTGATAGAGATACTAGATACACGTCTCACTTTAGGAAAAGTTTCCAACAATCGTTAGGCAAGGATTAAACTTTAGTACGGCTTACCATCCGCAGACTGATGGTCAAAGTGAGCGTACTATTCAAACTCTGGAAAACATGATCAGAGCATATGTGATTGATTTAGGTGGAAGTTGGGATGACCACTTACCCCTAATAGAATTCTCCTATAATAATAGCTATCATACTAGCAGTAAGGCTGCTCCTTTTGAGGCCTTATATGGGAGAAAATGTAGAACGCCCATGTGTGGGGCAGAAGTTGGGGAAGCCGAACTATCAGGACCAGAGATTGTCCTGGAGACCACGGAAAAGATTGTGCAAATCCGTGATCGTATCAAAGCAGCCAGGGATAGGCAGAAGAGCTATGCTGACAAGAGGCGTAAACCTTTTTAGTTCCAAATAGGGGACAAGGTCATGCTGAAAGTATCACCCTGGAAAGGTGTGATGCGTTTTGGAATGAAGGGCAAGTTGAGCCCAAGATATATTGGACCATTCGAGATAGTCGAATGTGACGGCACTGTAGCTTATAAGCTCAGGTTTCCAGAGGAGCTTAGTGGAATTCATGATGTATTCCACATATCTAATCTTAAGAAATGTCTAGCCGATGAGTCGCTAGCAATGTCGCACGAGGATGTGCAAATTGATGAAAACCTGAGGTTTGTTGAGAAACAAATTTCGATCGAGGGTCGACAGGTTAAGAAGCTCCGAAGGAAGATGATACCTATAGTAAAGGTTAAGTGGGACGCTTTTAGAGGTCCCGAGTATACATGGGAGGTTTTGTCCACTAGGCGACAAAAGTACCCCCATCTTTTTGAATAAAATCTCGAGGACGAGATTTCTTTTAGGGGGTTGAGGATGTAACACCCTGTAAAATCGTGTCCAATAGTATAGTGACACGTGTTGTATTTTAAATATAGTCTGTTAAAGACCAATGAGGACTAAAGGCGTCAACATGCTCAATCTGAGCCTCTGAGTGACGGTCCGATGTCAACATGCTTAAATCATTAGCCTCTGAGTGACTGATATATCAACATGCTTAAATCATTAGCCTCTGAGTGACTAATATGTCAACATGCGCAGCCTCTGAGTGACTAATATGTCAACATGCGCAGCCTCTGAGTGACACCGGAATCAACATGCTTATAATAAGCCCCTGAGTGATCCTTTGCGAAGTCCTAACTCTTATATGTGCCACTTGTTGGACGAGAGGGTTCAATTTTTTAATATGTGAAAGTTGGAAGATGGAGGGATTAAAAGTGCCAACATGTTAATTTATACCTCTGAGTGACCTTTTAACGAACCGAGAGCTTGACAATGTCCAGGCATAATCCCGAGCATGCCAAGTATTGGCTACGGAGGGCTAAAAGTGCCAAAAAGGTGTTTAAATAGGTTTTTATAAGCTTTTATACGTTAAGGGGTTGAAAGTGTCAAAGTTTGAAACTGGCTAAGGGGCGGTCGTGTGCCGCGAGAGACTTGGTCTGTGTCTCTCGCGGGGCGCGAGAGGACCTCTGCTGCAGAAAGTTTGCTTGGCTTCCAAACAAAAATGCCGAAAACCATTAAATCGAAACCATGGACTTCCAAACTGCTATGCCACGTTTTGGGACACTTGTAAGCTTCCTCTTACACCCCTAAACACCTGCCTTCACCTCCTTTGAGCTCTCCAACTATAAATAGGTGTTCAAGTGCTTCATTCCAACTTGCACCTTTCTAAATCATAACTCTTCTCCCTTCTCTGGAAGTTCCTAGCTAAAAGGAGCATCCAACTTAGTTATCTTGCATTCTAGGAACCTCTTGAAAGTGTACCTTGCTCTATATATGTTATGTAACCTATTTTGACACTTCTAAGTGTACCTTGCTCTTGCATTTTTGTTTATAGGCTTTTATAGCCAAAAGTCAATCGTTTTTCGGAAAACACTTTGACTTTCGGTTAAGACCATTATGGTCCAGCCATTGTTCGAAATGAACATGGCTAAGTGATCGTAATAAGGTAGGTGTTAATCCCTAAAAAGGGCACCTCCTGAAGATCACGATTGCTAGACCAATTGACGGGTAAAAGTTATGATATTAAAAAGTCAAACTTGCCATTTTTCGGAAAAATCATAAATTGATCTTATATATGTTATGTAACCTATTTTGACACTTAAACAAGTTGGTAATAATTATTAGGACATGTGAGAACATGTTCGGCTCGTCAATTTCAGTTCTAGGTCGGTTCGCAACCGAAAGTCGCGAAGTTTGACTTCTGCTTTGAATTTCGATTCTGACCCGATTTAGATTAGTTAACTACTGATCTAAAGTTGCATTATGATCATAATATAATGTAGCATAACCCTATGAGGTTATATTACATGACCATAATCAGAATCTAAGTTTATGCCAAAGTTCCATAATTATGTCATTGTTGACCAAAATGTCATTTTTGCATAAAACAAGGTTTTGAATGGTATTGAACTTGAAAATGAGTTTTCTACTGATGAAATATTATAATTAGGATTATTTGGGATGTTAAACCAAGTTATAAACTGAGTTTTCAAACAGGTCCTTAAACTATGTCGATAAATGACGGTTTTAGCCCTTATGGCTCATAAACTAGTTTTAATCAAATCTTTTCAAGGTAAATCCTTTATCTACTGATATGTTATATTAAATAACATACCTAAACATTTTAATCTGACCTCAACATCAATTTTCGTAAAAATCACATAAAGACGCCATTTTACGACATAAGCGCCGTTTAGGAGCATAGTATGCTTTTAAACCATATTAATGACCAAGACTTGATACCTACTGATTTTAAAACTTATTTTAAACATATTTACAGTAGGTACATGTTATAAACTCAGAATCACAAATAATTTATAAACTATGTGTAAAATGATCAAAACGTCCCTTTGGTGCATAGTTTGGTCATAAAAGATAATTTACACATATAATGGATATCCTACTGATATTATATCATAAATAAAGTATTTTCCAGAATACTTATAACTATAACATTAAATTATATTTAAGTTCCTTTTATACGGTATGAAATTACCAAAACGCCCTTATGAGGCATAGATTCGTTTTAAAACCTTAACGGGCATATAAGTTAGTATCCTACTGATATTTTAACGTATTTAAGATATAATGGCATATAGAAATTGTCCATGACTTATCCAGTTACCCGATATCTCTAATATGCGCACGGTTACGTATATGTAACTATTTTAAGGAAATTACCGAAACGTGTTTAGCCTTGTCATTTAAGTCTCAAAATCCAGAATGTTAATAGTTTACCCATATTAAACAAGTCAAGGTACTTGTTGGGATTACACTACATTCTATCCAATCATCTTTCAATCTAGCCTCATACGTTTTGATCAAATACACTAGTCGGTCTAAGTCAATGACTTAAATAACACCGTTAGTATTTAATTGGTTAGTTTATGCCATAATCCATACTAGAGACTTGCCGGTAAATGCTATCTACACTTAGTCCTTTTTGTGTACGGCTGAGTTATTAAAAATTAAAGAAGACTAGCTCAGGTAAATATTCTCGACTTATTTCCCCTATACGGGCTTGGGTTACGGTAAATTATTACCGCTTGGTCGGAAATGGGATTCAATCGAACGCCGGTTCGGGGATAATAAATCCGCATATTCTATTAATCAGTTGTGTTTGATAATTTAAACATCAGGGTTAACTACCGTGTCCTGGATATCCTCAGCTCATTACAATAGAAATGGCCACGACCTTAGCGCGGGTGTAGGCATACACCCGATAGACGCTCAATTATGCATTTCCACAAGGTTGAGAGGAATTGACTCCTTCGTGAGTCCAAAGTGGTGTGTACGTTAATTGTGTCGCGGTCTCCGTACCGGGCCCCGTATGTATGACGAACATGTAAATCTATTAACAATGTTGGACGGTCAATTAACCCAAGTTATAAAAAGATTTTGTGTTGATACGCACTTAAAACATTTTTGAAATGTTTTCAAAATGAGTCAGTTGGGTGTATTTACCAGCGAAAGCTGATGTATTTTCAAAAGACTAAACTGCAGGTACAATACAAAAATAGGCCGGAGGTGCTCGGTAGTGATAGAGGATCTTGCAAATCCTAAATCTGCCCAAATTGTTTTATATTCTTTCCATGTACAATTTATGATCCGCCTGTGGATCTTCTATTACGAGCCTGTATATTATTTTGTACTTTCGAACATTCGGTTTGTAATAGTAATTTTACTCCAAGACTTTCGTTGTGCCGTGTTTAATTGACTATGATGATTATCAACTGACGTCACGATACTCCCCACCCGGGCCCACCGGTGTATGGATTTGAGTTGGAAATCCAGGGTGTGACAGGTTGGTATCAGAGCCAACGTTTGAGAGAATTAAACACTATCCTTCTTGTGTTTAATCTCAAACTTACGCGTGCACATTCCTTAGACTTTTGAGTCAAGGCATTGACCTAGGATTACTCATTTCATTATTAAGTTATTAGTATTGTTTTTGAATTGATTTTTAAAAAGGAAAATGCCACCACGTGTGAGAGGACAAAGTGGAAGAGGAAAAGGTCCAATGAGGGGAGGACCATCGGGGCGTATTCCCCCTCAATCTCATAATTCAGATGCTTACCAAGAATCTGGAGATTCATCTCCTTGGCAACCTGCGAGATGTTCTGTCTCTAATAGACACTCGCCCTCATATTTCCAAAATTCTTACCACTCTCACCACTCCTATCATTCACACCATACCCATCATTCCCATTCAAATTCTTACCATGAAGAATTTAACCCTAACCATTACTTTAACACGCCTCCAGCCGATCAAAATCAGTTGAACCAGCCACATCCTATGGACGAGGACTCCGACCCAGAGATGCCGCCGTCAGGATCAAATATGCATCCTACTGGATATGATCCTTTTAACCCATCTACACCGGTAGACTATCAAGCATGGTCACAGGACCCCTACATGCAGGCGGTTATGCACAATGCACTTTAGCGGTCTCCTTTCCCACCTACTTATCCGCCGACTTGATATCCAACTTATAGGTACCAATACCCGGTTATGCCACAACCTCAACCACAGCCTCCGCCACCACTTGAGGTCATTAATGATGCCTTAGAAAGAATGAAAGAAATGCAGTAACGGGCGGAGAAAATGGAGAAGAAAACGAACAAATTTTCAAGAAACTCTCCAAGCTGGTCAAGGGAAAAAACGACGAGTAAAGTCTCTTCTAATAATATGTAGTCCCTACGAGGACATCGTTGTTTCTTTAGTCCCTGCGTGGACATTTTTAGTTTTTTAAAAGTCCTTGCATGGACGGTTTATTTCCTTATCTAGTATTGTAATTTCTAATTTGGAGTTTAACGAAATACTTTTGGAATTATATATATATATGTATTCATCCTCTTGATAGCGAGCGTCTCGATTTTACTCGAAATTTATGCTCTGCTATGTAATTCCAAAGGATCTTAATGGATTGATTATGCCAAGTGGCGTAGACCTCATATTGGCCAAGGAATGATAGTTAAGTACGAAGGGGAATTCTATCAGGATAGTTAAAGGAAGTTATCCTTCTATCCAGAGGTAAGGGACTTGGTCCAAACCTCCAAGGTCGTTAAGGTCGAAGGTGACCGGGACCATAATCAATCATTAGGGTGCTCTTATGTTAACATTAAGAAATGTTCATACTCTTGGTAGTGTGGCTTGAGGAACCATACTAACCGTCCAACGGGACAGGCTGATATGCCAAATACTTCTGATATGATGTAGGCCAATGTGCCCAATTATTGTCCAGCGGGACAGGATGATATGCCAAATACATCTGATATGATGTAGGTTAACAAGGTTGGACGGTCAATTAACCCAATTATTGTCTAGCGGGACAGGCTGATATGCCAAAGTGGTGTGTACGTTAATTGTGTCTCGGTCTCCGTACCGGGCCCCGTATGTATGACAAACATGTAAATCTGTTAACAAGGTTGGACGGTCAATTAACCCAAGTTATAAAAAGATTTTGTGCTGATACGCACTTAAAACATTTTTGAAATGTTTTCAAAATGAGTCAGTTGGGTGTAGCTACCAGCGAGAACTGATGTATTTTCAAAAGACTAAACTGCAGATACAATACGAAAATAGGCAGGAGGTGCTCGGTAGTGATAGAGGATCTTGCAAATCCTAAATCTGCCCAAAGTCTGTTTTATATTCTTTCCATGTACAATTTATGATCCGCCTGTAGATCTTCTATTACGAGCCTGTATATTATTTTGAATTTTCGAACATTCTGTTTGTAATAGTAATTTTACTCCAAGACTTCCGCTATGCCGTGTTTAATTGACTATGATGATTATCAACTGACGTCACCATACTCCCCACCCGGGCCCACCGGTGTATGGATTTGGGTTGGAAATCAAGGGTGTGACAAGTCAGCAAAACCGCTGAAACGAAACAGAACAGTGAATAACGGCATACTAATGCCATAACTGAGTCCATATATACATGAAAACACTAATGTGGGAACACATCTTGAAATAAGACATAACTTTCCGGTACAACGCCTAAATTGCAAAATTGTCCGTTTCGACTAAAAATGTGACAATTTCAAATCCTCCGCAACATTTATTCGGTATTTTCTGGATTCCAGAATTATAACAGAACAATGATAAACATCCTAATACAATATGAGGATACCAAAAATACATAAAAGACATCGTTTTCGGTCGAACGGCAAGCAGTACACAACTTGACCGGAAAGTGACCTATTGTCGAATCGACAAAGATTTCGATCGGCGATAGCCTCATACATAAATCTAGAGAGCTAGTTAAGCTTCATTTGGGATCCGAAATCCCTTCAACTATCTTGAGGCCACGGAAACACAACTCCCGAAAATGTTTGACGGCAAAATATATAAGTGCCGATATTGAGCGAACAATGAAACGGAAAGCGTTTCGATCACCCAAACTCAACATCTGTCCAACTAGTGAACTAGTTAACTATATTTCCATATCGGAAGTGCCCTAAATAAACGTCATGGCAGTTATGGTAGTCGAAAACCAAACTCCCGGTACTTAACAATAAAATTCGGAAATTAATCAATATCGCACCGATTATTCGTAAATTAATCGATATCGCACCGATTAGCAAACTATGGTGTTTTTGCCATTCAAAACTAATAACAATTAGTCAAGGGGACTAATTAATATTAATTAACACCCTAAACCCTATTTACCATACTTAACCTAAACACCTAAATATCTCACATTTTTCAACACATGTTATAAATAATATTTACACTTAACCCCCCCCCCCTTTTAGGTGATTTCAAGTGGGCCCCACCACTTGATTTATGTTTAAAAACAAGGATTTAAGTATGGTGCAAAGATGTGAGTTTGACTAGGAGGTTTATATAAATCACGATCATGTCTTCTCATATCATTTCACAAAAAAAAAATTAAAACAAGAAAACCCCTTTGGTCCTCCCTCCCTCACGGCTACATATCACCACCACCATCCACCACTTTTCCACCATTAAACACCACCTTTTACTCACTTTAAAGCCCCCACAAGATCATCTTAGGAGTTTGCAAGCATGGGGAATCATTGGAGCTTTCTTAGGAGCTTCATCTTCTTCTTAATCTTCACTTAATATTGTGCAAACTTGTAAGCAAATCTTTTCACCATATTTAAGCTCCTTATGATGTATGGTTTATGAAAGTACTTGTTTCATCTTGAAAATAAAGAAAAATCCAACTTAAAAACCCAAATCTCACCTTAATAATCTACTAAATATAGTTTATTATGTGTATTAGTGTTAACTAGTTAGCATGATTATGTTGATTATGTTAAAGTAAGTTGTTTAAAGTGGATGATCTTGTAAGAATAAGAATATAAATGATGATTTAAACATGGGATGTTTAAATCTAAACAAGATCATCAACCTCATGATTCATGAGCTTTACTACAACTTAAAAATGATTTACTACATATGTGTGACTTTTATAAATAATAAACACCATGATTTATGTTATAATCATCCTAAAAAGTGTAGTAACCAAAGTTGTTTAAAGTGGGAAATCTTGATTTGAAGTTTTAATAAAAATGGTGTCTTAAATGTTTTAATAAATATAGGAAGATCTCATTATTTTTAAGTAAAGTAGTTAAAATATATATATATATATTGCAAAAGATCATGGAAATAAGGATGAATAAGTTTATAAATAAAGCATATAAAAGTGGTATGTAAACTTGAGTTGATGATTGATTATGATTATGGGTTTAAACATGATTTAAATACGTTTTCGAAATGTGAAAAATGCCATAGTTTAGGGAAACTATGGCAAAATTTTCTAAAAATCTAATCGCAACTAAAGTGTAATTAACGGGGTGATTAAAGGGACTAAACATGATTAGTGGCCTATCTCGTCATTAAGGAAATTTTAATGGCAAGGGTTAAACCTAACCTTCCAAGGATTTAACAAATACATACATACATACATATATATATAAGTTAAAAATGAGTATTTGTTGCATATATATACTATTGGAATAAAAATATATACATATATTTTGTCACCAAAAATAATGTGTCAAAATACATGTGTATGTATTTAGAAAGTCTAGGGTATACAACACAAAATACCTAACTTATACAACACCTCAAACACTTGAAGAATTACCAAGTGTAAATAACATGAACACATACACTTTTACACAATACTTGAAACAATAATCAGACGAACGGGGTAATGCGGACAATGGTCGAATTTACACAATACACCATCGCGTCATCGATCAACGAACAAATCGCCTACATGAAGAGCTACTACGACGTCGGGCGATTTTCGACGCGGAAATATATATATTAAACGACAACGACGACATGTCTAAAAATGTATTTTAGACACTTAACGAATATATATATTAATGATAACAAAATCAAAAAAGTTAAGATGTATAAAAATTACTAAGTGATTTTATAAAAGTATATAAACATACTTAAAAGCCTATACTTAGTAAAAATCACCAAGTGCAAGATTATAAATATTATGGGCTCTTGAAATTAAGTTGGCCTAGGCCCGTAATATGAAAGACATGGGCAAGGCCCAAATACACAAACCACATGATAACATGGGCTAAGCCCAAAGACACAAAATACATGGACTAGACCCAAACATATAATTTCATGGGCTAGGTCCAAACATATAATTTCATGGGTAGTCCCAAACATATAATTTCATGGGCTAGGCCCAAACACATGAATTACATGGGCTAGGTCCAATCACATAAAGACATAGGCTAGGCCCAATGACATAAATTACATGGACTAGGCCCAATCACATAAGACATGGGCTAGGCCCAATGACATATATTACATGGGCTAGGCCCAATCACATAAGACATGGGCTAGGCCCAATCACATAAATTACATGGGCTAGGCCCAATCACATAAAGGCAGGGGCTAGGCCCAATGACATAAATTACATGGGCTAAGCCCAATAACATAAAGACATGGGCTAGGCCCAATGACATAAATTACATGGGCTAGGCCCAATCATATGAAGACATGGGCTAGGCCCAATGACACGCGTGCAAGGCACGAGGTCATGTGAAGGGCGAGGCCCGTTCACACACGTTCTAAGAATGAATATATATATATATATATGTGTGTGTGTGTGTATAAAAATATTAATCGAACAAACGAACTACCAACACTATAATAACATTAAAGTTGTTCTAATGTGATAAATATATACACAACAAGAATTCAAGATGAACAACTGGTACGAGGTCCAACGAGACCTATGTGTCTAATGAAGTTAATACACATGTAGGTTACACAAGTGTACGGACACCCGAATTCGATAAGTACGACTTACGGAACGCAAAACAATGAGTTCATGTCCATCCTTTCAAATATTTCAATGTTTTGTTTTAAAACAATCGAGGGAAAATACATGTCATAACAAACGGTATGTTAACTATGGGGTTAGATGATAACACAAGAAATGTGCGTAAGTAGGATGATGACAAGAGTAACCATTAATCACTTAGTGACCAAGGTGCAAAAGGTATAGATCTATTGAGTTTGAGGCGCGCTCCACTCCTAGTTAGTTAACCCTTTAGCAGTGCTTTTGTGATCCCAATTGATATCAAGAGTTGTCTCGGTTTGGTTACTTACTTATGGCACATATGTCAGGGTGCCAGCTACACACTGATAGATCCTGAAACTCCATGAATGCTAATAACATACTAAGATTTTATTACTGGATTACAAACAAGACATCTCATATGAAAACAATAACTACATGAACTCGCCAACTTTATGTTGACTTTCAAACTTATATGTATTTTAGGACGGAAGACATAAGCTGGTGATACATTTCGGGATATGGGAAATGACATGACAACGAATGCCACTTTTTGGAGGATTTGCCTCTTATATCCCAACCTCGTATGGGTATATAGGAGTCAAAATCTCATCATGCTTTTACGATAACAACAATATTTTATTTTGAAGTAATGTATTTCAAACTATGTTTTTGATGACAATATGAAACCATTGGAAACTATGATGTTACTTTTGGAACTTGTAAATGTTGGTTGCAAATTAATATCAGTATAGCATCGTTGTTGATTTATACTTGTTTACTTGATTGGATGCAATGATTACCTCATAGTCACACGTTTGCACTTCCGCTATGACCAGGGTATGACATTGTAAATATGACATTTATCATTGTTTATGTTAATTGTAGGAATCAAGCTCATTTTAGACATTTCTTTAATTCTTTTATAATGTACCTGTCCTAGTCTAGTGTCACACCCCATGTCACACCCCGACCCGCAGCGGAAAAGGTGATCGGGGCATGATTGGGTTTTCATCAAAGCTCATGACATTTATTATAACGTTTCATATTTATTATTACATTATTAAAGATGGTCATACAATCAAAACATACTAGTACATCATGTTCTACACATCTTTCTACCCTTCATTAATTTTCTTCTAAGGCACTTTCCCTATGTTTTCCTTGCTTCATCCTGTTCACCTGTATCATGTGTAAAAATGGTTTTTAGATCAACAAAAAGTTGGCGAGTGAATCCTATGAAAAACATTTAAACAAGTTTATTGAATTGATTATAAAATAAAGTGCATAACCACATATGAGTAAATGTAGATGTAAATTTATTCACAAAACACTTAATATTAAATAATGCACACACATACAATAATAGATAGTTTTGAGGCACGCGTTGTTCAACTCGTCTCCCACGAGGAACTGATGGGCCTAATGAATGAGTTTTGAGGCACGCGTTGTTCTACGAACTGATGGGCCTAATGAATGAGTTTTAAGGCACGCATTGTTCAACTCGTCTCCCACGAGGAACTGATGGGCCTAACGAATAATTTGCATACAACTTGACAATATGTAATACATAACTACAAACAATATTTACATTCTAAGTTTAGATCATAATATGGTATAGCACGAGTTTTGATTAACGAATTAGTTTAAGCGACACATGATACACCCCAAAACGTGAATAAAAAGGGGAGTTTGTAAGAATTCACTCACAGTGGTTGCGTTTCTTGGATTGATGATGAATGCGCACGAATTTGGATTTAACCACGAGAGAAATTAACCTAAATAATAACATAACGGTTAGGTAAATAAGCGGATTTTATTAATCAATTTTAGTAGGATTTTTGGATATATTTTTGTGAGTTTAAGGCTATTTTCTAGCTTTAAAAATGTTATTTTAAGTATTTTTAATTGATTTTTTAATTTAAATAAATAAATAAAAATAATAAAAAAATGTTGACTTTTGACCGTTGACCATGACCGTTGACTGTTTGACTGTGACTGTTGACTGTTTGACCGGTTCGATCGTGTATATGTATGCGCCGGGCAAGGCTCGAACCCGAGACCTCCCGTACGCGTGCACGCAGCTCTACCAACTGAGCTACGTGTCTAACCCTAAATATTTTTGTTTTTAATTATATTTGTACACTATTTACGTTAATCCGAAAATCATTTATTTTAAAAAGGGTTTAATTGTATCGACTCGGTGATCCCCACAGGTCTCGAACCCGGGACCTGTGGTTTAGTTTGGCACACAGTCCACCGATGGACTGTGTGTCTAACTTGGTAAATATTCTGATTTTTATTATACTTAACATCTTACTGCGTATGGATCCGGTTCGGTTTAAAAAAAAGAACATTTTTATTACAGCGAATGTGCGTGTGTCAAGGATCGAACTCGGGACGTATGCGTATTGTTTGCACACAGTCCACCGCTGGACTGTGTGTCTAACCCGTTCATAATATTGATTTTAATTAAACTTATAACCTAAGCGACTTCGTCTTCTTCGTTCAAAACACAGACAAAGGTTAAACCAACTGTTTTTTGTTTAATTCGGTTAACGAAAATTATGAGAAATTGAAAGGTATTGAGCAGAAGGGTTTGGGGAAAGAATGTACCGAACAGATTGTCTTCTTCAGAAATCCGGCAAAGATCGTCGGCTCTGCTTTGTGAACTCCTTCTGTTCAGATTCAATAATCAGTTTGATTGATTAGATATGAACTTGAATTACTGAGCAACGATTATCAGGATGTTTAGATGATCATACCGTTTAACAGTGTGATTCTGGAAATTCCAGAAGTTTTCCGGCGAAAATGGAATATCCGGCAACGTCGTCTGAAATAGATTCTGGGTGAGGGATTGATGTTAGTAATAGTTCTAACAATGGGTTAAAACAGAAAAGTCAAGGTATTTACCGTGTAGATGAAAGTCTCGGTTTTCCGGCGACTTGTTGAGATTTTCCGGCGAGTGAAATTGATTCAAGAATCGGTGCGATTTTGAGCGAAAAGTTTACCAGAGGCTAGGGTGTGCATTTATAGAATCGGTGAGATTTTTGAGCGAAAAGAATCGGTGCGATTCAAGAATCGGTGCTTTGTGAAACATCTGGTTGACCCGGGTTCGAAACCTGGCTTCAGCATTTAATTTTTATTTCACTATTTTTGATACATTTTCAAATATGAACTTTATATTCTAATATACTTATTAATTATGTATCGCTTAAAATTAATTTGGGCACTAAATACGCAACGAAATTTTTAACTGGTTGTTCGGTTAATAAACGAAGCTGGTTTGGTTAACCCGGTTATTGACGGATGTTACACCCCAACCGATGGCGGAAACATCAGAGTGAGACGAACTAGATTGCTCGAGATATCATAACACTATTTGTGACAATATTAATTAAACAACTCATTTCATTTCAAAGCAATAAATTGTCAAATTACAACATATTCCAAATACAAAGTAATAACAACAAAATAAGTTCAACAAAACATAATGATTAACTTAGCATTCTAAGCGTGTTTCTATGCCGTTCCTACTAAGTTTCATCATACCAACTTCATCAACCTGCAACATGTTAAAAAGTATAGTTCAATAACAAAGTATTGGCGAGTACACAAGTTTGATATCATAGCATAAGTATTAAAACCGTTTAAACATATCAACATGAATAGCTAGCATACGAGATAAATGTAAACAAGGCATGTGAACTATAAGTCAATCCTCTAGTGTACCGCATAAAAGATTAAAACTTAACACTGACCACAAGTATACGGGCGGTGCTTTACTCCATAGCGCTATACATGTTAAGGGAGGCTTGATCAAAGTTAATGACATTTAGATCACATAAGAATATACCAAGTAACAATTCAAGTAGCACATAACTAAAGCATGTTGATGGATTAATTTGTGTGTATTCATAGAATAAAAGTGTGATTTAGTATCGTTTGGTAAATTAACATATTGCACCCAAAGTGTAAAGCGTAAAAAGGGTGTCAAGTGTACTCACGGTTTTGCAAAGTAAATTCCGTGAAAGAGTAAAGATGGTTTTAGGGGAATGAACACCAAGTTATCCTACACAAGGAAATATAGGTGTGTGAGTATTAAGTTGACGATGGAGTTTGATAAGTTTAGGTATTAAAGTATGCAAAAAGTATGTATAGTCAAAAGTATTTATCTAGACGTTAACGCTCATTTTTGACACTATAAGCCCCGAAGGGTGTTTGTGTTTTTATAGGTCATGCCCAATAGAATCGTAATGATGGTAGGTCTTAGATAAAATAACCTAATATTAGGACAAGTAACCATATGGTCATTGTCAAAGGTTCGGTTATATTAAGTATTTACATATATATATATACATAATATTACTAATTCATCATAGAGTTCATATAATTCATAGATATCATATATGTCATGTAAGTCATGCATGGAGGTATGAGGATAACCGTCCTAAACCTCTTTCGTAAGATTCACCATTACACAAAATTGTCACAAGGACAACCGGGATGGTCAAGAATATAAAAATCATCAAGTGAGGGATGGTTTGAAAAGTTGGATAGCCAACGCCTCCATGTAATCACACCTACACCAACACAAGCTTGTAAGCTTGGATGGTTCAACACTTGTGGGTTTGAAACCCTAGTAAAATCACAAGTTTAGAGGCATGTTATGCCTCTTGATTGTGTATGAACAAGTCTAGCTAACTCACTAACCATCAACTTGGTTAAAGGCATAAGTAGCATAGAGTTGTTACGTTTAAAAACAAGTTCGAAAAAGTTTATGAGTTTAACATCCAAAACAGAAAGTTTGGCCTAAAAAATGGTGCTGTTTCACCTTGGTTTTCCATGGAAAACCTATGGTAACATCCATAGGCTTAGCAAACAATTATGAGGAAGAAAACATTGAAATCTTAAAGTTTTAAAAAGATAAAAAGTGGGCAGAAAGTTTACACACTTTTGGACCTAAAAATGGTGGGGTTTCACCTCAGTTTGCCCAAGAAAACTTGTGAGAACCTTCCTAGAGGTTATCCAAGAGTATTAGAAAGAAAAACAAGGCTAGGAGAAGAAGAGAAGTGAGTTGAAACTCACTAGCAATCTGCTTTGTTTCAGCAGAAAGTTTCTCAAGTTAGGAGGGTTGTTTGAGGTGTTTGGAGGCTTGTAAAAGTGGGGAAGAGATGGAGGAACACTTGTTTATATAGAGGGGGAATTAGGGTTAGGATTAGGGTTACATTTAATGAAGTTAGTTGAGATTTTGAACCAAAAAGAAGAGGGAACAAGTAGCAACAGCTTGCGGCCGCAAGCTGTTTGCTTTTCTTTTTTTTTTGGTTCTTTTAATTATATATTTGATGTATTTTGGTCTTTTAAACATTGCACATTATTGTAACATAAATCTAGGTCATATGGTAGTCTAAGATCATGTGTTAAGGTGTTTTGAAACCCAAAAAAAAGACTTACTAGATGTACATGATTAATCATAAACGTGACAAGACTTTAATGATACCGGAAGCTTGAATTTTTGTAATAACCACTAATTGTCTTGCTTGACTTTGGTATTGAGATTTATAAACGTTCAACAAGCATTTACGAGTCGTTTCGAATTGATTTATTAAGCAATAATGTAACGTACCATCATAAGTTTAAACATGAATAAAGTTTGCGGAATTCGCATAATTGATCAACTTGATTACAATCAAAGCCTTAGATTTACAATGATTTGGAAATCGAAATACAATTACAAGGTTTGGACTTTCCATAAATAGAAGCACGAAGCGATCTTACTAATAACGGAAAGTTACAAATGCGAAGCGTTACATCTAGCATGCCATAGTTCCGAATAAGTCAAATTGTTACTATTACTAGTTGAAGCTATGCAATTACCATTACTAGTTGAAGCAACACAAACAGATTCATTCATAAAGGAAACATTAACATTCAACATAAACATGCCATTACAAAGATAACAAAATCCTACAAAAGTACCATATCTTGACAAGATATACTTGTCACTTTCCAACACTTGTTTGTAACCACAATTATTCAACACAATTCAACTTAACAGATTCTTTTGAATTATGAGCGCATACAAAATATTGTTCAAAAGTAAAGATTTTACAGAAGTAAAAACAAGCTGCACGGATCCTATTCCTTTGATTAGTTCAATTGCAACATTCCCCATCTTGATGATAGATCCGTCTTCAACTGGTTAAAAGTCTTTAAACCAACGAAGATCCTTGCATACATGGCTTGTTGCACCCAAATCAACCCATGAAGCAATATCATCATCCTGCACATAAAATGCTTCAGAAATTAGTGATACATAATTCTGAACAGAACCATTAATTTGTACTAAATTCTGATATTGCTTGCCCAGGTCCTTGGACCCGCTAGAACCAGCCTCATTCTTGTTCTTTGAACCAAACTTGTTGTTGTTCTTCATCACTTTAAAATCTCTTTTAAAGTGACCCAGCTTACCTCATCTCCAACAATGGTAATTCGACTTCTTATTTGGACCCGAATTATTATTCCCTTGAAACTTACGTTTCCCTTTAATGTGTTGTTTCCTGTAGATGATTCACCCGTCTCAACCATGTTTAGCGAAGACGTTCCATCCTGTTTCTTTTCATCATTGACCAACACCTTTTATTGTGCTCTCAAGCCCTCTTCAATTCTGAAGTGGCTTCCAAGTTCAACCAAACTTAACATATGTTTCAAATTATGTTTAAGATCTCTCTAGGAAGGAGGTAACTTCTCAATAATGCTTGAAACCGAGATGGATTCATCCATCTTCATGTCATGTTGGACACACTGCCCTAGAATTCAGAACAGTTTTATTGTATTGTTTCATGACAGGCCTCATACTAACCATCTTGTAACGATTGAAATTACAAACAAGAAACTTCTTACTAGAAGAATCTTCTGCCATGTATTTGGCTTCCAAAGTGTCACACAGTAACTTTACAATTTCTACATTTTGATAAACATCAAACAGGGAATCAGACATACCATTTAGGATATGGTCAAGACAGATGTATTTGTCGTTCTCCCACTTTGACCGCTTCCTGATTTGTTCCAGATTGCCATCCTTTAGTATCTCTGGAATCTGATTAGTCAAAACGTACGCCACTTTCAGGGTTGTAAGAAGACAGTGCATCTTCTTCTACCATTGACAGAAACCCTGCCCTTCGAATTTCTCCAATTTGTTAAACTTGCTTGTTATATCCTTCATCAATCTGCTTGTCATCTTCACAGAAAGTAATTGATCTTTGTTGGGGAATTTTATAAAACCGGATAATCAGAGAGGCGTGTAGTCACTCTAAGATCAAATTATTTCAGTGTTTTTCCTGAATAATTCAATTAGATACAACTCTGATTAAGAAATCGAACAAACAATATGTGTGCGTGTTGTAAAATTTGTGAATGAACAAGAGTGTGACCAAGAACATAATTCAAATTTGGGGTTAATTCCAGATAACTACCTTTATTATTTATCCAAAAATTATGACAAAATTTTAGAAAAAAAATATATTTCTAAGGCATTTTCCATAAAGCAATTTAAGTAAAAATTGCTCGACCCCAGCCAGGGACTCTGCCCCTTGGACCCCGCCAAGGGCGCTGCCCTGGACCCCCGCCAAGGGAGCGTTGCCCCCGTGGAACCCCCATTCGGGGCTACGCATGAATACTTTGAATTATAACAACTCGAACAAGCGTGCACTCCCGCACCTCCTAACTTGTTCGATGCATATTATAATTCCATTTGGCCACCAAGTTAATCCTGATTACAAGAAAATATCAAACATGTGTTACATCAATCAAAATTAAACCATAAAAAACGAATACTGGTACCTATGTATTTGAAACGATATTAATATGGTTCGCCATGGTACTAGTACAACACCGACACTCGATATAACCTACGAAACCAAAAAGAATACTTTATTTAAAGAAAATATCAATTATATTTTACTCGACTGATTTTAAACAAAACTTTAATTGAAAAATAAACATGTATCAAAACTTTATAACGCGTACCATTACTTTATACAAAAAAGAAATTAAACTGTGAGATAGCTTTAATATATGTATGTTTGTGCTTTAATCACTTGTAAATTACCAATCAATACTCGGTTTTGAACAAAACCTAAATGGAAAGGTAGATAAAAATAAGCTCGTCGCAACTGCAGACCTGCAACTTTATATCATATCTAAAATGTTATAAGAGAAAAATAGAAAATTAAATAGAATAATAACCAACATAATAAAAATAGTTAAATAAATATTAGTTCTAAAACTTTATTAGTTAAATCTTTTCATAAAAACAAATATTTATAAATATCTAATTTTAATAAAGGATTTCAGTTAATATCACATCCTTATCTTTATTCTTATATCCTTATCCATATACTAATAAATAAAACGATTATACACTTGTAAGTTTTACAGACGGTCTCTTTTAATTTGTAGGCAATGAAGGGTCGCCTAAGAAATTGACATGTGTCGTGTTATTGTTTCATCTTATATATTTAAAAAATCAAATTACTCGTATTGACTTGATCTATTATCTGTTTTTACAGATCTCATATATTTGAAAATTAAGATTTCTTATTAAGTTCAACTAGTATCAGTGACCAACACTATTCAGTGGAGTCGTTAAGCCGAACAAAAATAAACGCAAAACTAATGTATTACGCATGCATGTTACAGCGTGTTAATTTGCAAAAGTTAGACCAAAATAGTAAATAATACAAAAGAATAACTAAGTCCGCTTAGGACCCGTAAGTTTCAAGTGCGCCATTAAACTATAAAAATATTGAAGTAAAACCACACGCGCGCGTTGCAACGTTTTAACTTGCAAATCTAGAACGAATCGTAAAATAACAAATTTGTAAAAGATGTGTAAAGTACAAGGAACCAAAGTTGAAAGTGGAAAAGTATTGGTGTTAAAAATAAAAAAATGTTTGTAACAAATATGTAAAAGATGAAAACTATAAGGTTAAAAGTGTAAAAGATGAAAACTATAAAAATTATGTAAAAGATGAAAACTATTAGGTTAAAAGTGTAAAAATAAAAGAGTTAAAAAAGAAAAGAAAAAAATCGAATTTTTGAATGAAAAGAAAAAATTTTTAAAATTAATATAGGGTAAATATAATTGTAACATAATATTTACCATGTCTTAATTATACAAAACTTTCTTATTTTGTTAAACCCAATTCTAATATATTTTAATTCTTTTTATCTATATATGAATAACTTTTCCATCTCTTTGTAAAAGAGAGGTTCACAAATCTATTCTATTGATTTATACTAGGTATGTTGAATTTTTTTTCTCAATATGTTTAATTATTTAAATTAGAATATATTAAAACACATTTTGTTTATTAACCATCTTACATCAACGTTCTTATTGTATTATTTACTATTCATATATAGTATGATATGTGTGATTACTCCACTCTTGTTGTATTTGCCCACTCAAAGGAGTATGGTATAATCTAACTTTTTTACTGTCGATTTTATTTGGCACGACATTGACCATACAGACTGCTTGTCATTTTTCTTGATTAACATATACGTAACTTATTGATAATTTATTTGTTTCGATAAACATTGAGTATTTTTTGTATAAGCACTTTTGTTAAATCTTATAGAGACGAAAAAATTGTAGCGGTCGTCCCATAATATCTTTTTTGAACGGCGTCTCATGATATCTGATGCACTAGTGTGTTCATGTTAAACCGGTTAGTTCTGCATTTTTGTTGAATCATTTTCAAGTCGAAAAATTCCTTAATTATCTTGACTATCCAACGTTCCAAGGCTACATCCTAATTTCTTTGGCTAAAATAATGTTGATTAACGAACAGTCACAACTTTCTTTGTTTATAAATTCCAGTTCAAAAGGTTTTAGTTTGTATCCATTAACACCTTGCATTCAAACATTGACGCATAGCCGTAGAAATTTAAAAATCATTACCGGTAAGTTTATACCATTATTCTTTACGTAATTATTTAACAAATGTTCAATTAATATACACGTTGTGCTACGCACCTTCAGATAAGGGTTTCTATAGAGGTAGAGAACCGCTTTGACCATGATATTTAAGAATTTATATTGCAAATATTTGATTGATAGGTTAGTAAAAGATAAGACTAGGATAAGTATTTAAAAAATAAAATACGAGAGTGGAACATTCAAAATATGTTCAACGTTGAGATTTATAAAAGAAATATAGTATTTTAACCATACAAATAATTTTTTAGATGAAATGTCAAATGAAATTGTATAACAGATTATACTAACAAGGGCTTCACAGAAATCGTTTAACAAAGCTTTTATGATTTAGTTTCCATTTTGATTTTCATTTAACAGTGGACATAATGCAAAAGCATTAATGATCTTGTTCAACAATGTTTAAATGACTTTGTTCGAAGTATGATGTTCATACAATTAATACATTTTAATTTGAAATGCAAAGTAGGTGAGACCAACGAAATTCTTCAATAAGTTTCTTTTATCTTTATATTTTTGTGCATTTTATATAAGGGATTAAGCAAGCTTAAACCGTGAAATAAAACTGGAAGCTAACCGTTAGTAACGCTATGTCTTTATTTGGCTTTAAAATTCTGTTGTTCGGCTTTGGTTTTCGATAATAGAAAACCGATACTAATGATTTGACTTATGGTATGATCAAGAAACCGTTAAAATCGGACCGTGAACAACCCAACTAGATATTCATGTGAAGAAAGAAAAACATGACTACACTAATTGTTATTTATTAGACATGATGTACTTATGATTAGTTAGACATAGTATTTTGTAAATATAGTTAGAGGTAGTATTGTGTAAATGTGGTTAGTATATAACCTCTCATCATTATAAAACTCGAATTCACAATCAATTCAATTATACATACTTAAAGGTGTTTTAGCTTGGTATCAGAGTTTAACCACATCCGTCACTGCCTACCGCCACTCGGCCATCACCTTCCGCTCACCATAGGCCCGGAGCTTGTTTTTCACTCTAGATCATCACAAACTAATCTCTACATCTTTAAAAAGTTTTCTACCAGATTAGTTTTTATGAGGTCGATTTGCTCAAAAGGTGATTTTTAGATCTTGCTATCCGTAGATCTTCATCCGACGATGCCCATACTTTCATCTAACGACATTCCAGGAGACACTCTCGATGAAGCTTTCTTTTATGAATGCAAGTTTAACTAGCAACGACGTTACTAGCGACACTTCCTGGTGACTCTCCAAGAGACACTCTCTCTTCTGAATGTATGTTCAATTAGAAGGAAATTGCTAGTGACACTTCCAGCACCCGATGACACTCCGAGAGACACTCTGTCACAACATTCTTACAATGGCCACAATTGCCCCTCTAACTATACAAGAAAAGACTACACACAACTCACACAAGTTTTCTTTCACCTTATCTCCTACAAATTATTAGTACTGGAAGAAGACCAAGATTAAACCTTTCTTGATCACGAATAACCTTTTTGGTTATTTTGATAGCTCAATTCCATGTCCTTATATATCTATTGTCATAGGCTCTAATGCTACTGCAGTAGTCACTGTCAATCCAATTCACACAACATGATTTGCTAATGATGATCATGTTTGCATGATCATCATTCATCTTTTCCACATATTCAAGGCATAACTGATAAAGAGCTTTGGGCCAACTTACTCGAGGTTATGATCCTTACACTACGTTTGAGGAGTACAAACTTGAGAAAATTTCTTAAGCTGAAGATGAAGGGGATAGGACACATTTTTCTTACCTCACCCATGCATAAGAATATCTATATGAACTTGCTAACATCAGTGAACCAATAAAAGACAAAGATCCGGCCTTGCATGTGATAAATGGCTTGCGCGACGAGTATAATGGTCTCAAAACAAATGTTTAGGCTTATCAAAATCCCTTGGCATTCAATGAACTGTTTGTTCTACTCACATACCACAAATACATGGTTATAAAAACTTCACAACTTGATGTAATTGTTGTGAGCTAATAAAAAAAGTATTTTACTTATACACCAATAAAAGTACAAGTAAGGTTGTATCCACAGGGAATTGTGGTAAGTGTTTAATGAATTAACTAATTAACTACTATTTCTTAGATTGGGAGTTTGTTTGATTGATTAGAGAAAACTCGCAAATTGTTGAAGAAAGTGTTATCAGATTGAGAAGAAGTAACCCCAACCGGAATCCCGATTACAAATTTAACACAAAAAAACTAGTTTACTGATTCAAACACCACATAGACAGAGCCATGGAATTAATGACTTTGATTAACAATTAGGGACAGATTTTAACATTAACCATACAACCTAACTATCCGTTAAACTATACCAATTACCCACCAAATTACCAACCCGTTAATGATACAAGGAAATCGCGAGTATTGCTTGATAAATGAAAAATAATTCAAATATAATTAGCGTTTACCAAAAAATCAATACAAGTGATCAAGATTATCATCAGTTACAAGAATCATAAACAAAGTTTAATGTGCAAAACCTAGCAATCGTTATCCGGGGGAAGTCACAAGGGTTTTAGCCTTGCATGTTTGTCATCTCAGCTTCAAATATTGATTTGGAATGAATTGGCATGAAGAAATAGGATGATTTGGGTGCCAGAACTATGAAAAAAGCCTCTTGTTGTGCTCTGGTTCGTAAAACGGCTAGAATGGGGAATGGAATGCCAAACACAAGAATTAGGTTAATTGAACCAAAAATCTGATTTGGCTCTCCCCCGCGTGTCATGGGGTAGTCTTCTTTCGTTTCCGTGTGGGGCGGAGACCCTCAAATAATGGCCCACATTTTTTCTTCTTCCGCACATCACGGGGCTTCACACCTTCTCCCCTCGCGTGGCAAGGGGGAGACACTTTCCCATAACTCTTGTTTAAGCCTCCAGCTTGACCCTTTCAACTCGTTTTTCTGCGTTTACGCTCCTTTTACCTCGTTTAGCACCGATTAAACCTGTAAAACCCGACACACAATAAGTACAACATAACAGTACAAAACAACGTGTTAAAAGTACAAAAACTTATACAAAACTCATAAAAAGCAATGTGTTTTTACAAACACTTAACACATCACAACTGACAAATGGTGTTGCCTTAACAACACCTAGTCAAACTCCTCATCAACTCTTGAACCTTCAACATGTGACATCTCAACTTAGCTATCAGTTTTTACCGAATTTCATTTCACTAGTGCATTTCTGCCTCCTCAACCTTTTTTGCAACTATCTTCCTCCCAACAATCGGGGAGGTGTGAGTGGATTTAATCATAACTACAACAATAACAACAACCGAGGTCATGGTCGTGCTCGCACTCAGTTATCTTGGATATTTACATAAAAACGGTCTTTGGTACATGCAACAGATGTGACATTGGACATCTTCATCTAGATTGCTTTAATTGTGGTCCGTCAATGTCATGTTGGTAATGGTAAAGGTCATCATATCTGTAACATTTATGTAAAACAGGTTCCAAAAACCCGCTCCGTTTGAAAATTTAAGTATTTATTTAATGTTTCGTTACGCATTTATTTGTATTAATTAATTTATTTTATTATTATGATTCAATATTAATAAAAAAATTACATAATTAAAATAATATTAAATAAAGGAAAAAAAATAATTAAATCTTTATATAACAAAAAGAAATAAAATAAAAATAAAGAAGTAGCCGGGGTTCGAACCCGGGTACCTTCACCAAACCACACACATCAAACACCACTAGGATACACACACCATATGGTTACAAACCCAAAACAAATCAATCTTATACTAGATCAAGCTCTTAAAACTGGGAAGATTCAACTGCCCAAAATTTCAACGTCTATAACCTCCGAAAATCTCATTCAATTGCTGAAGAAATCGGTTACCAATCATACCTTGACTCAAATTCGGTTACCAATCATACCTTGACTGACTCAAATTCGTTTACCAATCACGCCTTGATTCAGGTTACCAATCATAAAGGAAATCAGAACCGAAAAGTTAAAAAAAATAGATTTTGAAACCGAAATCATGTATTGATCATTTGCACTATATATATCAGTGTTTCACACCTAAATACTTCGCTCATTACTTCCGAAATCCTACTCAAAACTCTCTAATCAAACCTCTTTTTGATTCACCGGAAACCTGTCTGCATCTCGCCGGAATTTCTCACCGGAAAACCGGGATCAATGTTTCATTGGTAAATTCTTTGTTCATTTTCTATAAATCGTATCACCATATGAAAATCTTTCATCTGGTAACAATAAGCATTGATTTTTACATGGCATGATTGAAAATCAATTCTGGGTTTTATCAAAATAAAGAAGATGATTTAATAAAGGTGTTAAATATCATAAAAACCGGGTTTACAACCAGGTTAGACACACAGTCCAGTGGTGGACTGTGTGCAAACATATTGTACACGTCCCGAGTTCGAGTCCTGGTCAGATCCTTAATAAAAACCGGTTTCTTTTTAATCAAATACGTTTACCCTCAGAAAGTTGTTAAGTATATTAAAATTTCTATATTAATCGGGTTAGACACCCAGCCCAGTTGGTTAGGCTGGGTGCAAAACGAATCCAAGGTCGCGGGTTCGAGGCGGGTGATAGTCACCGGTTCGTTCATTTAAAATCTTTTTAAATTAAATAATTTCTGGAATAATCTAATAAGTATATAAGAACAATTAAAATCAAACTTCTTACAGGTTAGACACGTAACTCAGTTGGAAGAGTTGCGTGCACGTAATCGGGAGGTCACGAGTTCAAATCTCACAACACGCTACAAAAAATCCCCATCGACCTGGTCAGACCCTTGTCAGGTCTGACAAGATATTTTTTTTATTATTTTATTTTATTTTATATATTATTTTTGTATATATATTTTAGTTAAAAAAATCAATTAAAAGCACTTAAAAACAAAATTTCTTAGGTTTAAAAATCCCAATAAATACCACAAAAATAATCTAAAAATCTAACAAAAAGTATTAAATCAAAATAGTAACTTTTATATATTTATCGATTTATTGCGTTATCATTTAGGTTAGTCTCCTTCGTCGGTTAAATCCTCAATTCGTACGCATTCATCATCAAACAAGAAACGCACCCACTATAAGTGAATCCTTACAAATTTCCCTTTTTAATCATGTTTTGGGGTATCATGTGTCGTACACATTTTATTTATTTAAAAACTTGTGCAAACACCATTATGTGATCTAATGTGTATATTTGTTTGTGTGGTTATGTATGGTTACATTTTATCATTTCAGTGCAATCATTTATTTAAGGCCCATCAGTTCCTCGTGGGTTACGAGTTGAGCATCAGGTGCCTCATAAGATCGACTCCGTTTGATTGAGCCTTGATCTCAAGTTCATCATTCTTCATGTTCATATGTTCATTGTTGATATTATGTGGTTTATGATTTATATATATATATACATATCCTCACTTAAGGTCCATGCACAATTTTTGTTGAAATAACTAATATTACAAACTGCTTAAATGTTTAACTTAGATTCACTCGCCAACTTTTGTTGACCCAAACTTTTGTTTTACACATGATACAGGTGGACAGGTGACGTGAAGTCGTTGTCTCACGTAAATTTAATCCAAATACTGCTACAAGTTAGCGGTAAGTGGGTATCGAACACAGGGAATTGTGGAAATTGTGTTATCGAAAGGTTGTGCTACTTTAACTAATTACCTAATTTGCAAGAAATTTAATTTAGAATTTGGTTGATGTTTTTAGATTTTAACTACTAATGATTCAAAAATTGATTTGTTAACAGATTAAAAGGAAATGACCATCTTAAGTTTCCGGTTCAAGAACGCATGTGTTTCAATTCAACTAGAAAGAGTCACATAGACATGACTCGTGTTTGATTAACTGTTTGTGATAAAAGGGAACCAAGTACTCGGATTATTACAATGTGAGGTCGTTATCAGATGACCAATTGATTAATATCCAACCTGTAAACCTCCCCGTGATGTCTCGATTGTCAACGACGCCAAGAACGTACGAAATACGCAATGGCTAAAATATCAATCAACAATTTACAAACAATCAATCAACACCATAATAACCATAACATAGCAATTATTCTAGAAATCATGAATTAAAACACAATTGTTCAACAAACCTTCCACATAAGATGATCACAAGAATTCTAGCCCTCATGTTCTTGAAATCAAACATACTTCAAATGTTTTGTTCATAAGAATCAACAACACCAAAATAATGTTTAGAAATTGTTTTGAATCACTAAGATCACCCAAAATCGCCCCTTTTTTGCTCTGCTGTTCGACCACAATCATTGGATACTTGAAAAGTCTTATCAAAACCACTTAAAATGGGCAGTTACACATTTTCCGCAGCTCACTACCGTAAGCTACGGTACCCACAATAGCTTACGGTGGGCAATATTTTCCTTACGGTGGTAAGCCACTGTCTTACGGTGGGTATTGAAGGAGGACTCCACCGTAAGCTACGGCGACCACCATAGCTTACGGTGGTCAGCTTGATTTTCCCGTTTTGCCCCTCGTTCAATCTTTCGAGTCCACAACTTCAATTAGCCACTTGCAAATCCCCGAAAAAGCACGTTTAAACTCTCTCGTTATACTCTTCGGTACCTGCAAAGCCATACACACCATAGACATCAAATCGTAACAATTAAACCGTTTAAACGTGGAATATCTATCGTTTTATCGCACTTACGAGTTGTCCAATAGACTACCCGTCACATCCCCACACTTAAACGTTGCTTGCCCCAAGCAACACTTTCACAAAAGTTTCAAACTAAAAAGTGATCATCATGTAAACCAAACACAAACAAATCGCCCCATTGTCAACTTACCTTCATATTACATAACACACCCCTCACTACACTCTCCTCTCGGTGACAAAAATGGTACTAGCAAGATTGTGCTAGATCACTCAATGCAAGTATGTAAATGTGCGACAATAAGCTTGGATAATAATCAAGTCTTTCCCTACAAATTGCCTAACATGCTTATGAATCAAAAGGACTTTTGGGTTGTAAAAAGGCTAGGTGTAAAGGTGAGAATTGGTGGGATATATGCATGTAGCTCGTTTAATCAACCCGATTTATTATTACAACCAACGCAAATAACCAACTCTATTTATACAACTAACTTTTTTTTCTTTTTTTTTTCATTTCATTTTCTTCTTTCTTTTTTCCTCTTTTTTTCAAGACAATATTACATCAAGATAGCAAATATCGCATTACAACTACTGAAAGAAAGAATACATACATAACAATCTCAAACCATCTAAGCTCTTAAACCGGGTCGATTAATAGGTAGAATTTTGTTGGACATAGGCTTGAGTAACAATTGAATGGTTAAAAGCTCAAATTGGGATACTAATGTCCAAACCCCCGTCCCGCTCACTACCAAGCTCATATATGTAACTTATGAGGTCCAAACCCCCAAACCCGTACTCAACACACATCCAGACGAGGCTACCTAAATGCCCTTATCATATTCACAAGCATGTAAACTTACGCTTTGACAAGCATCTATTATCCAAGTTCTATTAACACAATGTACACACCGCCACTCAACCAAAAAGCATTTAATCTCTAAAGTACATCGAGGTGGCTCAATCCTCACCAAGAAAGAAATAACAATGGGTATCGATGTATCATGTATATTATGGTAGTACATTCAAACTTTGACAACTGTTTGGTTCGGTTCACATAAAAGAATTTATTTTTTAAATCCCAAAAAATTTCCCCCATCCCCACACTTGGGATACATTGTCCCCAATGTATGGTTTTGAAGGAATGATCACCCAAATTACTTCCAATATCACTTTTCATTTAAAAACTCAGATCCCATATTTCTTTTTATGAAAACTCAACCGCAATACCACAAACCCATCATGACTACCAATCATAATACAGTCCCTTCACTCCCAACCATAAACACAATGCAACAAAATAAAATTTACAATACTATACAAAGGAATAACACAACCTGATCAGTAATAGCACGGCTGAGGAGGTCCGAAGATAGAAGTCATCATCTCCAAAAACTCGTTGAATGCGAGCGCCCCACTTCCACTTCTTCCTTCTTCTTGTTGCCCGGAGCTCTGTTGCTGCTGTTGTTGCCCATACCGAGGATCCACAAATTGAGAATGATGCATCGGCGGTGTTGGATAAAAAAACACTACCGTCATAGGGTGGCAAGGTCGAGTAATCAACTGGTGGTGGGTCCACAACCACCAGATGCCCTGCATGCCAATCGACATGCATCCGCCGGTTCTGATCATCCAAATATCAATTATTGATATCCTGTTCAAAGGCGTAAACATGAGTACGGTTCCAGGATTCTTGTCGATCGAAATTATGCCTCAATGTACGCTCCGTACTCGCGCCCATGAATGTCTGATGATCAAAAAATGTTCTCTCAGCCCCACTCCAATTTTCAAACACCGGAGGCCTTTGACTATCGATTACTTCTTGCATTGTACCTTCATGAGCCCAATTCGGCTCATACGGATATCTAGAGAAGTCAAAGAAACCTCCCGTTGGAACACTACTCGAACCTCCTCGCTCAACATTCATTGGGGCAACATGTGGGTCATCCATGTAGTCTTCATCCCCACTCGGGCCTTCTTCCTCGCTTTCTGGTTCATCCTCTTCACCCGGTCAAAGTGGTCGCGCGTCGGCCTTCAGCACTCTCCATCGTTGCCCTTCACTTTTCAACTTATGATACCGCTCAGATTCCGTATACTTCCACCCAACCCCCAATTGTCGAATGTCAAACGGTTTGAATTTTTTATAGGACCCCTTATCATCTGCACCGATCGCCCCATACATTTTCAAGAGAGCAGTGATGAGACGGCAATGCGGGATGATTTTCTGCTGATCGCTATTCCTACTGATCCATACATTATTCATCACCAGAAAGCGTAACGGAAACATGGGGCCCCCATTCAACAAGGTGTAGAGCACCGGCACTTCCGGCCATCGAACTTCAGCTTTATCACCCCCCTTGGGATGACATTTTGCATACAAATGGCCAGCATCAACTTCCCCTCGATCCTTAAATTGTTCTGGTATAACTTTCCATGAGTGGTACCCAGTAAGAACCGATAATCCAACATGGTATTCCAACGCGGATGTTTCTCGGGTTCAAAATAGAGGTCTTCCAATCTTGGAAGCATATACTGATTTATCAGCTTACTATCAAACCTCGCAACCCGCCGTAAAGAATCAAAGGACATTTCTACGTCAATGCCATTCACAGTGCCAATCAACCTCATCTTCGATGCTCCACCCTTGTATGAAGGACATTTAAGAGTGGCCATCCACTCTTGAATCTCTGTGTCATATAAATTGGTGCCTTCATAATCATAACATTTCAGAGCCGCCTCCCATCCTAATGCCCGAAATTTATCCGTAATCCCAAAATGGTCCAAAATCTGCTTCCCTCACCTCCTTTTCACAAATAAACGCCTCTTTTCTTTGTGCCAACCTATTGATCTGGTCGTTGAATAATTCAGCCTGCCATTCTTCTGGCTGATCATGTAACGGACCGGATGTCCATCGTGGCTTTGGCCCCCGATCAGGCACATCTTCCTCTATGTCTTCCTCTATGTCACCCTGCATTGCTAACCTTCTCTTCCTTGGCGTCAGGTTACTCGAAGAACTTTTTCCTTTCCTTTGCACCCCATAATAACTCTGCAAAGCATAGACATAAAGAACACATATTATTCATCTTCTCAAAAACCCACATTATCCCCACACATGCTTATCACTATGGTCATGGAAACTAGTCAAAACATAAATTTATCATATGCAAAAATTTGAACAACATTCTCCTAAATTAGTAAAATTTTGCCCAAAAATCATATTTTTATCACATAACTAGCTTCCATAACCATAATCATTCAGGACCTAATTAAGTTCAGCTCAAAATAATCAACTATAAGCAAGTATGGGATCATGATAACCTAGTACTTACAATCCTACAATGCAATGATAATAGTGTAAGAAATTGCATACCTTAGCCTTGTAGAAAAGGAAGAACCCTAAAAACTTGAAGATTAACAAAAACCCACAAGAACCCTAAAAATTTCGGCTCAAAAAGTCCCAAATTGATCCCCCAAACGTTGGATTTGACCAAATGCAAGCACAAAATCGAAATCCTTGTGAAATTTTAGTCAAGATTGACCCAAAAATCACTTGGTTTGGTGAGAAATTGAAGGATTTGTGTAGGTTAAAGTGGGTGTTCTTGAAGGTAAATGAAGGAGAAGAATACTGGAGATTGTGGCTGAAAGAGATGCAGAAAATGGGTGGTTGGAGAGAATTCCCGTGTTAAAATCACTGTTTTGCGGACCCTTTACGCCCAAATTTGACGTGAAGTCGTTGTTTCACGTAAATTTAATCCAAATACTGCTACAAGTTAGCGGTAAGTGGGTATCGAACACAGGGAATTGTGGAAATTGTGTTATCGAAAGGTTGTGCTACTTTAACTAATTACCTAATTTGCAAGAAATTTAATTTAGAATTTGGTTAATGTTTTTAGATTTTAACTACTAATGATTCAAAAATTGATTTGTTGACAGATTAAAAAGGAAATGACCATCTTAAGTTACTGGTTCAAGAACGCATGTGTTTCAATTCAACTAGAAAGAGTCACATAGACATGACTCGTGTTTGATTAACTGTTTGTGATAAAAGGGAACCAAGTACTTGGATTATTGCAATGCGAGGTCGTTATCCGATGACCAATTGATTAATATCCAACTAGTAAACCTCCCCGTGATGTCTCGATTGTCAACGACACCAAGAACGTACGAAATAGACAATGACTAAAATATCAATCAACAATTTACAAACAATCATCAACACCATAATAACCATAACATAGCAATTATTCTAGAAATCATGAATTAAAACACAATTGTTCAACAAACCTTCCACATAAGATGATCACCAAGAATTCTAGCCTCTCACGTTCTTGCAATCAAGCATACTTCAAATGTTTTGTTCATAAGAATCAACAACACCAAAATAATGTTTAGAAATTGTTTTGAATCACTAAGATCACCCAAAATCGCCCCTTTTTGCTCCGTTGTTCGACCACGGTCATTGGATACTTGAAAAGTCTCATCAAAACCACTTAAAATGGGCAGTTACACATTTTCCGCAACTCACCACCGTAAGCTACGGTGCCCACCGTAGCTTACGGTGGGCAATATTTTCCTTATGGTGGTAAGCCACTGTCTTACAGTGGGTATTGAAGGAGGACTCCACCGTAAGCTACGGCAGCCACAGTAGCTTACGGTGGTCAGCTTGATTTTCCTGTTGTGCCCCTCGTTCAATCTCTCGAGTCCACAACTTCAATTAGCCACTTGCAAATCCCCGAAAAAACACGTTTAAAATCCCTCGTTATGCTCTTCGGTACCTGCAAAGCCATACACACCGTAGACATCAAATCGTAACAATTAAACCGTTTAAACGTGGCATATCTATCGGGTTATCGCACTTACGGGTTGTCCAATAGACTACCCGTCAACAGGTTCAGGAGAGGAACACTTAGGATTGGCCTTAGAAGATGAATAAAATATATTTTGTTTAGAACAATATTCTGGTGTTTGTATTTTTCTTTGTGTTTGGATATTTGTTCTTAAATTTCAAGTTAATAAATATGAAACCTAATAATAGTAAATGTTATGAGTTTTTATGGTAACCCAATTATGCCCTGACTTTTATTTCCGTTGCGGGTCGGGTTGTGACAATATCCTTCACATTGGTTCCTCAGACTTTCACTCCTTATACAAACCTTTTATTTTTTTGGACATTCTCCGTGCTCTTGAAATAAAAAAAGAACCTACTATCTATCTAAAAAATTGTCTTAATACTATGATGTTCTTTGAATTTCTATTTTTTCTTTGTTGTGAGGGACAAGTCTACTCGCACCACCCTCCTTACTACTCTTTGTCTTCCACAACTTCACAAGTCCAACCACAACTTCCTCACCTACTACTCCCATACAAATTCTTTATTTTTCTCTCTATCGTCCTCCTCCTCCACCCACTCGTCAATGTCCTCCTAATCTTCAATCGAATCCAAAACCTCGTTTTCTGTATAACTTGTCTTCTAACCATGTCTCTATGGCTTCCCCACATCCTGTTGAACCCACATCCTTTACAATACTAACTAATACCTGGAGTGGTGTCAAACCATGGCCAATGAATTTACAGCTCTTGTAAAAAATGGTACTTGAAATCTTGTTTCACTTGTTCCAAAAAACTAATGTTATTGATTGTAAGTGGATCTATAAGATCAAAAGAGATTAACATATCGTTGTTACAAGATACAAGGCTTACCTTGTTGCAAAAGGATATCACCAACAAACTTGGAATTGAATTCAATGAGACATTTAATCATCTTATCAAGTCAACAACTATTCAAGTGGTACTTTCTCTTATTGTTAGAAAGAAATGGCCACTTCATCATCATACAAAGACAGTTAAACAACCACAAAGCTTTGTTGATCCCAAACACTGGTCATGTCTCTATATACACAAATAACTTTACGATCTCAAACAAGCATCACATGCCTAGTTTCATTGTTTTATAAACTAGGTTTCCAAGGCTCCAATACCGATCCTTCACTTTTTCACATACAAACATGAAAACCCCCTTTTCTACATCTTGGTTTATGTAACATCTCATTTATCTCGTTACATCTAACACGCTATTTTGATTAATAACACGTTTTGGAATTTTTTTATTTTTTTCCAATAGTATTTATTTAATGATATAAAAATCATTAAATATCATTATTAGTTAAAAAGACTTATAATACTTAAAACTTTTGAACATGTTAAGTTTCACAAAGTTATAACAAGAGTTTAAAAATAAAAAAATGTGTTTTATAAATTTTATAAAGCTTGATTTTTATAAAAAAACAAATTAAAACTTTATAAAGTTTTGAGTTGTCAAAGTTTAAAATCGATCTTAAAAATGATCCAAACTAGAAGGACCAAATTTAAATTCATTTGAAATTATAACATTGAATTATAAAAGTACAATCTGGTTTTAAAAAGGCCTCCCAAGTGTAGTGGGTTTAATTGAAAGTAAAAATTTGAAAACCTGAAACATCGCGTATGTCATTGTTTATTTCTCTTTTTCGTTTCCAGCAACATCAAAGCTATCCAACGAGTCCATTTTAGTTTCGTTTGACTGTCTTTAACATATTTTATCACAAGCAATCATTCCTAATCATGACACCCTTATAACCGAACACTTAAACCCGACCTTTATTTTCGAATTATCTCCATATTAAAGATCCGTTCGAAACCGTTCTTCAAGCAACCAATGTGAAACTGTTAAAATAATGATTCAGTACAAATATGACATCCCTGATCCAACTTTAAAACTTTTCGATCTCACTCACATCCTCAATCTCTCATATCGTTAATTCTATGTACTTTGATTCTTATCAAAGTTCTATTCAAGTATTTCGGGTTCCAAATCTGCATCTTCAGATTAGTTTGTTTGTTTGTTTATTGTTACTATGAAGACTACATGTATGTTACGGTTATTTTTACGATTGCCATCATATACATTCTCGTTCACAATGGTCTTGGAACCCGTAAGTGATAATACCAACATATCACATATATCAATTTTCTAGCGGTCTTCCATGCAGTGTGCATGTAAAGGTAAAGTCTTGAGAGATAAATACCTTAATGAGTTCCTCGTTACTTCAATTCTAAAATAAATAATTCAGGGATTCAAATTCATCTTGCATATGAAAATGAGGAACTCAACTACACAGAAAAATATCATAATACGTAAATATTATTATTTAGTCGCCCATGCCATTACATTCTGTGGGGTGGGATAAGTTTTAGAACCATTAGTACCTGAATTCGATTCTCAAAGGAGGTTTTTCCAGATTTATTGAGTTTCCACCGGAATTGATGTGTAGACATTATAGCCTAATGGAGATGGATATGATTGGGTGGTTCCACTCGTAACACGATGATACTACAGTGATCCGCCAGTAATCGAAATTTTCCGTTCAAAAGTAAATAAACAAATAAAATGTCCTGACAGGTTGGTCTAGTGGTTAGTCACTTGGTTTCTTTTCTTGAGATCCCAAGTTCAACTCCCACTAACATCACTTTGATGGACATTGGTGGTGGCAATGAAGTTTAGAACTAGGCAACTCTGGAGGTCGCCAATTCGAAACCAAGCCGAGGGTATGCATCCAACTCTAACTGTTATGGAGAAGAGGATGCATTTACTCGATTGAGGGCCTCCTACAATACATATCTGGTGATTTAATTGGCCGTTAAAAAATTTATTATTTAGTCAATTCCGTCTTGAAATATATGTCTTGTGATCAAATTCCAGAAAATTTAGTCAATTCCTTGAGATTTTTAAGAGTTTGAGATGTCTTGTAATCAAATTCCAGAAAAAAAAAATCTTTTTAGTATATCAAAGATATTCAATAACTTAATGAATAAAAAACGTAAAGAAATCAAAGTTTACTTTATACAGATTTATTCATAATGTCAATAATTTTAATAACCATGACTTTCTTGTCAACACATTAATAGTTTATATAGATTTATTCATAATTAAACATTTTAAAATAAAACTTACATTAAAGTTTTATATATTTAGGTACATAATATAAAATGAGTGTTAAAATTCACACAGCTCTCTCCTATGTCTCCTATATATATATATATATATATATATATATATAAAAAGGAGAGATTAGAGTAAAAAAGGGTGTAAGAATAAGCTAGAGGGGTGTGAGATTAGTAAGAGCTATAAAAATAACTAGTATTGTTATTGTTGCTCATGAAATAAATAATAAAAAAAAAACTATTCCAACGGAAAGTACTAAATAGTCGTTTAAATAAAAATCCATATAACAGTGAATCTGATCTAGTTTGTGGAGTCCGCCCATCCCACAAGCGGACTATGACTTGTTAAGTTTGAGGATTCACTTATCCCACAAGCAAACTTAAGGAAATAGCCTATGTGTCAATCAGAGAGATCGGAGAAATGGTGGAGCTCTCTTCAAGTCTGCTCGAGAGAGGAGCAGACTCAAACTTGAAAAATCCAAGTCTGCTTGTGATTAGATTAACCCCTTAAAGGTCTAAATAATACTTAGGCTCTCAATTGTGTTGAATGTTGATACGACTCTAGTTACATTGTCAACAACTCATTCTTTAGAACTTAAACTTTATCAAACAAAAACCGGCAGCCTATGGACATGAAATTGTTGTATGAACTTACCTACAACAAAATTCAAATCTATCAAATTAATGGAGTAATTGAGAAGTCAAATTTTTTAATTTTTTTGTCAAGTTGAACAAGTCAGTGATGGAAGTTTGCCAAAACAAAACATGCATATATCCTGAATTAATCAACTACACATTCTAATGTCGCAATCAAAATCTAACACACGTTTGTGCATAGAGGCCAAGAAAAAAAAAAAGAAACAGCATATTAAGACATTTCAATAACAAACTTGTTGATAAACGATGAACAAATGGACATTCTAATTCATAAATAGCCGAGTCTATATAGTTTAACTAGGAAGATACAGTGCAAAATACTATTCGGACAACATAAAACAAAAGGCAAAATCCGCCATTCCAAGGAAATTAATTGATCAGCTTGAAGTAACAGAGAAAGGGAATGGACATGGAGGTTCAAAAACTTCAGTAATTCCTTCAAGCATGTGAATGACCTTCCTCATGGTTGGCCTCAAAGACGGATTTTCTTGCACACACCAAAGACCAACCTTCACAAATGTTGTCAGCTTCTTGTAATCATCAAGGGCCTCCAAATCGTTATCTATGAATGTATCCAAAATCCTTTCTTGATAGCAATCCCATGCCCAATCCGTCAAGATCGCTCCATATTCAACCCCACTCTCATTTTCCTTCACACTCTTTCGGCAAGAAATGATCTCCAGTAGCAAGACACCAAAACTATAGACATCAACCTTAACTGAGATAGGAGTGTTCCTAAACCATTCTGGAGCAACATATCCTTTTGTTCCTCTTATTCCAGTATTTGTTCGACTCTCATTCATCATCAAAAGCTTTGCCAATCCAAAGTCAGAAATCTTAGCATTGTAGTAATCATCAAGAAGTATATTCTGCGGCTTGATGTCACAATGGATGACTTGGGTGCTACACTCTTCATGAAGGTATGAGAGTCCCTTTGCAATGCCCAATGCCATATTGCTCCTATGCTTCCAATTGGGCCTGTCATCTCCAAAAAGAAAGATCGCCAGTGTACCATTACTCATGTACTCATAAACCAATAACCGTTGATCACCTTCGTCACAATAGCCAAGAAGTTGGACTAAGTTTTTATGGTGAGTTCTTGCAATAGCATTCACCTCAGCCTGGAATTCCTTTTCGCCATCATCAAAAACCCTATCCAACTTCTTCACCGCGACAATCTTTGTGTCTATTACACCTTTATAAACTATCCCAAAAGCCCCTTTTCCCAGTTCTTCCTTGAACACATTAGTTGCTTTGACTAGCTCTTGATATGTAAAATGAAGCAGATTGGTATTGATAACTTTACTACTTGGATAATGATTTTTGACTTTCTTCTTGTAGTTCATGAAGAAGCCAACAAAAATTGCACCTATTAACATGAGATTTACAAACACAGAGCTACCTAAAAGGGTTGATATTATGGTAATCAAAGTTTTCTGATCTTTCTTCTCTCCAGGAAACTTAGTGGGGATATGAGGAGGAGGAGGAAGTTCACCTTTACGAATTTTCACTAACGCCTTGCTAAACTCTGAAGTTCCCTTCCTTCCATTGGTAAGTGGAAGCTTCTTTTTAAAACAATCGATATTATTGTATATTATAACAGCACAAAAGCAATCTTCCTTGCAGCTATTTTTGCAGCCCTGTTCATCAATTGGTGTGATGCGCATATAGTCGTATTCCGGCCAATTAACATTGTTGAGTTCGATAAAACCTAAGTCTTCATTAGACTCGCCTTCCTCACACCTTGGAGTGAAATCAAGCTTGCAGTCACCATTTGGATCATTCGGATCTTGCAGCGAAAACCCTTGTGGACATTCACAATTTGGCCTCTCGGTTTCACGGTTGCAAACATTGTTAAACCCACAAGCCCTGCTATCTCCATACTCACCAACAAAAGAACATAAGTTTCCTTTCTCAACCCATATACTTTCCCAGCTTGCATTTCCAAGAGAATTCTTGGGGTGGGCATACAAAGTTAATACCCCATCAGAATCTAGAGCAACTCTGTGATAATATTCTTCAGAAGAACGTGCCGCGTTTCTTGTAGTAACTTCGGATCTTTGGCCATTTCTTCTTAATATGTACATGTAACCTGTTGCATCAAAGATCATTTGGCTACCAGAATTTGATGAATTAGAGGGATCATTAGTTTTACTCTCATAGTAAGAAGCATAAGCGAAATCAAAAGCTATATCTCGAGAATTGAGAACAAGATTCCCATCTTGAAGCAACCGAAGCTGAAACCTTCCTTTAGAAAAGTTTGTTTGGCTAAGTTTTGAATTGATTAGCCCACCTCTCTGCAAGGCTTGAGTTGGCAACATAGTATCTGCTGGATTATTAAAGCTTTCCCATAAGTTGACAGAATCGCTATCAACAATAACAAAGTTACCTGTATCATTCATAACACCATATGCAACATCTAAGATGGATCCAGAACTCCACAACTCTTTTCCTTGAGGATCACTGAGTACAAGCCCACGCCTATTGATTAGCTCAACCTTCGATCCTCTAGAAACCGTTGGATTTGTTTGTGGATACCATACGATGGTCTGGTCAGGTATCCTGGCATACCATATGGATAACACAAAGTTATCTTTTCCCTGAATTTGTTTGAATCCAAAGGCAAAATCACCCGAAGGTGAGAGCCATGGTTCAACACCGTCTTGTGCTGTGAGGGACGCACCAACCAGTACTGAACCGTTCCTTTGTTGCGCTACAACTGAATATATTTGGAGAGAGGTTAAAAGAATGAAATATAAGATCAAGGCCATGGGAAATTGCAAGAATGATGTGCAACAGCCAACAAGTAATCACGCAGATTATAAAGACAAAGATCATTGCTTTTAATAAGGCAACGAAGTATTATGTGACGTCGATGACTAAACTTTCAACAAGGACAAAGAAGTAAAACACATCTTTAATTGTAACTTTTACTAATCTAATTATCCCATCAGAATCTTCATCTCCCCCACAAAGACCACCTAATAATATTGAAGACGTTTTCCTACCTTAATATTTTAATGAACCTTATGTTGTTCTCGGATCCTTCTAGTTTTCCTGTGTAATACATATTGTCAATACGGCCACCTTCACATAATAGCAACCTTTATCCGTTTTGATAACTATATGTTTTTTTCCGTCACAACCTGATAATTATACTAGGCTAGTTTTGATGGGCTATTTGATAATCATGACTAATGGAATGGGTTAATTCTCTAGTGTGGCATAGAAAATGTTATTACTTATATTCGGAAAAAAGATTGCCACGTACAATGTTATCAAATAGCAATTTACATAGGTATTTGTCTACTCTACTAATTATACCTTTCTTCCCTTTTACGGACATGCTCATCATGTCGGTCAATGTGGCAACCATCGGTAATTCTTTTATGAAAGTCCGTGGACAAATCGAAACGACTTCACTAACGGATTCTAACGATGGATCACCGACGGATATTTAGCGACTAATCACTAACTAACTAATATTTATAAGAATTACAATTTTGGTACATAAATCTATATTCCATAAGTATATTAAGAAATGTTTTTTACTCTTTATAGCTAGTTATTTACCATGTTTAGTAACGTTTAAGCTCTTTATGAGACTACTTTTTTTTCTTTTGATACTATTTTTGTAGTTAGTTGTTCAACTAAGATTTTAAAAAATTATAATTCTGCCCGAAGTGCTATCACCTACTATTTAATTATAACTAGGTTACTTGACCACGCGTTGCGGCGGTACGTTATTGCGAGCAATGGATTGATATCGATTCGGTTTATTATAGTACCGGTACAATAAATTCACTCGGTATAAAAATAAACACGTGTTTTATATTGACCAAAAACGATAAAAATTAACACATGTACATGACGTTGTTAATGGTATGGTTCAGATCATCACAAACAAATTGGTACCAGTATTCATTTATCGTCACACACAGAGTTGTATAAGTGAATAAATTATGGATACCGAAAACCATAAAAATGAATACAGGTACCGTTACAGATGTTCAGTAAGTTATGATAGCGATACGGTGTCATCGAAAGCAAAAAACAATAAAAATAAATACCGGTACCGAAATCGATTTTGTTTGTTCAGTTTCATCTCAATTCACTATCGTAGCAATAGACAAGAAACCATAAAATGAGTATAGAACTGGTACCAATATTGTTCCATTCGTTCGGTATGACATGATAACGATACGGTGCTAGTTTATCGATAGTAAAAATAATAAAAATAAATACCAGTACCGATACCTATGTTGGTTCAGTCGTTTCGGTTCAGTTTTGAATGTTAGCAGCACAATGTCTGTTTTCAATAAAATTTTATCGCAATGTTGAAAAAGAATATACATAAAACACAATTATTAGGAAAAACTCAAAATAAACAATGAATAAAATATTCTAAAAATAAATAAATACTTTAAAATAATAATTTATCACTCATCGTCGGTTTGGTTTGATACGATAGCAAAACAGTATCCATTTTCAATAAAAACTTACATCACAACATTGAAAACAAAACATACTTGCCGATTTAATTTTTCTGAAAAAGTTAACGAATGGGAAAATTTTAAAAAATAAGCAAATGAATAAAAAAAATGTTGTTACAAATATATAAATGTTTGAAAAATAGAATTTAAAAACAATGAACATTATGGGAACTTTGAATTAATATGTATAATAATAATAATGATAATATAATAAACTAGTAGATAGGCCGCGCTTCGCGGCGGATTCTGAGGCCAGGGTTTTGCGTGGCTCGACGTGTTAGTGGCTTGATTGGACCGGTCGAACCGGATTTAGCAATACATGACAGATAATCTAGTTAGACCTTTACAAAATGCGGGCAACTTTCTTCTATTAAATTGTAACACATGGTTGCATACTCAACACTGGTGTGTAAGAATAACATTCATATCTTAATACCTGCTTTAACCACAATTATCGGTAAATATTATAGTATCAAGTTGATGATGAAAAGAATTAAGAGCTAATCCTCAAGCTATCTCTGAACTTTGAAGTAGAGGACAAACCAAATGTCTGCGGCACGTAGTCAAAACCTTTATATAAACCTATTTGTAATGGTGAGTGCACTGAGAGTTAATTATCGAAAGATTATACAGAAAACAAAATGGTTTAAACGCTGAGTAACCACAACCTTACATAAACCCTTGTAGATATATCTCAAAATTAGAAGTCAGAAGTATATCAATAATTAGTTATTCTAACAAAACAATAAAAAAATGTAATTTGTGTTGATGGAACTCCTTTTGTATAGATGTATATATTTTTTTATAATGGTTTATGACTTCGTAACTTCATTTTGCTTGTTCTCTAACACATCAATTTGTATATATATATTTATATTTGGTTACCTTATACGTTAATTTTGTTAATTTGTATTAAATATAATTTTGTTGTAGGTGTCAAAGTTAAAACCCCTTTGACGCCGGCTTAGGGTAGTTTTAGGTGGGAACGAAGGCGGCGATTTGGGACTTTGAGGTGGTTCCGGTGTTACGGTTGAAGCAGGAAAAAACAAGCATAAATTAATAAATACCAAAGGTGGTTTCTATATTTATGGGAGCAGGAGATTAACACCCGGAACACTACACATGGTAGGAGATCATTTTGTTTGTGTGTCACCACTAAATTCATTTAGCATTCAGTGTAATTAAGGAGTTACTAAATTATATATAATAATATATAATCTATAGTTTCTTTGACTTTGTAAACCAATTTCCAGAAGAAGAAAAAAAATTCGAAGATTAGTGTTCATAATTTGCTACTATCCTCCGTTACCAGTCACCACTAAAATCTCGGCATTCAAGAACCCAGAAACGTCCCTCACCTGCATTCAAAGGTTTTTGTTAACTCTGACGCTACAGAGTGTGGCATAAAGTCTCTACTAGCTTTATCACATCACATTATCGCCATATCAATGTCACGTCATATAGGGGCTTTAAAGCTCCTTTCTTTAACTTGCATGCAATGGTTTAAAGTCCCATCATCATTACCTAATTATTTATTTATTTATATATTTTTTTATTTACATGCCAATTTATTTAAAACAAAATAAAAAAAACATAATTTCATTAAAAATAAATAAAACATTACAAGGTCCCTAGAAAATGCAAAGTTACTAAAAAAATAAAGTATTAGAAAGTAAAAAAACTACCTATATTTCGCTTGAATGTTTGCCTTACGAGCCTCCAAAATAACTCGGTCCTCCTCTGGTAGTCGCGAAAAGTCTTTCGCAAGATATTACATATCTTTCTGGATTTGTTTCTCCATTTTTAGTTCTTGCTCATTTTCCTTATCAAGAGAAGCTTGTTGAGTCTATTGTCGAACTTGTCCAATCTTGACGGGCCATCCGATGGCGTTGAAGAAGACGGATAATTGGGATCCCACACGTTTTGGTTGTTGGGAAACATTGTGTGTATATAAGAAAATTGTAAAGATTTTAAATAAAGATTAGAGGAAAAAGAGATGAAAAATATAGAAAATGGGTAAGGTATTTATAGGTAAAATATAAAATTTAAACTTATTTTTTTTAAAGATGATCGTTGCCCAATGGCAACATTGACCAATGTACTCAATCAAAGCCAACATATGGTCTGGCGGACGTTCGGTAACGCCCCTTTGTTAATGAGCGAGGGGTGAGGAAGGGTGCTATAGGACTAAAATTGTTGATGTGGTAAGGTGGCGCAAGACCACACCCCTAGCGTAACAACATCCCTGTTTTACTTTTTAATGTCTTAAACGTGCACACGCTTCCATTTTTAATTGTCGTAAATCCGCAATCGAGTTGTCATATCATCAATATATGTTAAATACCAAAATGGTTTGGTAAATTGAAATAGAAACTTAACATAGCTATATATGTTAAAAACCAAAGTATGAAGGTGTGATGGACATACTCGTCGCTAATCTGTCAATAAATGTGACAACCGTCTGTATTTGCTCGCAAAAGTCCGTGGACAAATCGCACATGGGTAAAGACATCACTACGGATTTTAACAATGAATCACCCATGGATATTTGCGATTGGTTGAAATACTATTTTTTACCATAATGTATATCACACACACAAACATATATACACACAATGTAAAAATGATTTTTAATCTTTAGATTTTACCATGTTTAGTATCTTTTGTTATCCGACCGAGATTTTTGTTTTTTAACGCCGAAATTCTTTTAGGACTTGAACCCAATATCATATCTCTATAACTCAGGTGTTTAAAGAATTTATCTTTTATTAAATACTATCTTTTCAAATTATTTGTCCAACTAATAATTTTAACAATTATACTTCTTTATACTTTAGAAGTTATGAAGTACTATTACCTTCTAATTATTTTCTTTAATCTATAGTTTGTTTGACTTTGTAAACTAACTTGTGAAACTAATACCACTTTAGAAGTTATGAAGTACTATCACCTTCTAATTATTATTTTTTTTTTCTAATCTAAAGTTTGTTCGACTTTATAGCCAGTTTTTAGAAAGAAACTACTTTGTTTGAAGATTGGTTATATATCTTTTATAATTATTTACTATCGTTCACTAGTGGCACACCTAAAAGTTTCTTTGAGCTCTGTTGTTTACTGCTTTGAGTCGGATTGGATTTCTATATAATACATATTTAGGGTCGATTATATTAATAAATCGTTTTATTATATTATTCTTATTCCCTAAACTACGCATAACACATTAATACATATTTAACCTGCCAAAAATAGTTATGTTTTTAATTACAAAGTAACATACTCCTAAATACTCTTATACTTCCTTAACAAGATTTCAACCTTCCACCTCATGAATAGAAGGTACACATACTACCATCACACCATATCGCTTAAGGAGAACACATAATTAACTAAACTGTTAGATCAAATAATTAATCAACTAATAAAAAGGTATATCAAAAATAGTAAGTTTAAATCAAACAATCTAGCATTCTAAGCTATACTTCAATCAAATAATAAGAACTTTAATCAGTTAAACTTTTTGAGTTACTATGGTTTAATAGTTTTAACTATCTGAGTCTAAAATATAAAAAGTTTAATGCTTTAAGTACACGGTTTTTTCAATTTGTAACTGTCACACCCCGGATTTCCAACCAAATCCATACACCGGTGGGTCCAGGTGGGGAGTATCGTGACGTCAGTTGATAACATCATAGTCAACTAAACACGGCACAACGTAAGTCTTGGAATAAAATTACTATTACAAACCAAATGTTCGAAAGAAAATAATATACAGGTTCGTAATAGAAGATCCACAGGCGGATCATAAAATGTACAAAGAAATAATATAAAACAGACTTTAGGGCAAATCTAAGAATTTGCAAGATCCTCTTATTTCACTACCGAGTAGCTTCCGACCTATTTCGTATTTTACCTTCAAGCTTAGTCTTTTGAAAATACGTCAGCTTTCGCTGGTAAATACACCCGACAGACTCATTTTAAAAACATATTAGAAATTAGATTTAAGTGTACAGGGCACAAATCTTTTATAACTTGGGAAAGTTACTTTGTAACCTTGTTAACAGATTCACATGTTTGTTCATACATACAGGGCCCAGTACAGAGACCGAGGCATGATTAAATACACACCACTTAGAACTCACAGAGGACTTATCCCCAACGTCTTGGGTAAGTTGCATTTGACCGTCTATCAGGTGTATGCCTACACCCCGCGCTAAAATCGTGGCCATTATCTAATGTAATGAGCCGAGGATATCCAGGACACGGTAATTTAACCCCCGATGTTTAACTTATCAAACAAAACTGATTAAAACAGAATATGCGGATTTACCAGCCACAAGGCATTCTATTAATCCCATTTTTGACCAGGCGGTAATATTTTACCGTATCCCAAGTTCGTATAGGGAAAATAAGTCAAGAGTATTTACTTGAGCTAGTCTTGTTGTAAAAATGTAAGATTTAATATCTCAGCCATATCCAAAATGAATTAAGTGCAGATATAATTTACCGGAAGGCTCTAGTCTGGATTATGGCATAAGCTAACCAATTAAATACTAAAGGTCTTATTTAAGTCATAGACTTAGACCAAATAGTGTACAGGATCAAGACGTATAGCGCTTGATTAAACGATGATCGAATAGAATGTAGTTTAAACCCGACAAGTACTTGACTTGCATAATATGGGTAAACTATAAACATTCTGGATTTTGAAACTTAAATGACAAGGTTAAACCCATTTCGGTTAATTTCTGTAAAATAATTACATATACCTAACCGTACGCATATTAGCGATATCGGGTAACCGGATAAGTCATGGACAAGTTCTAGATGCCATTATACTTTAAATAAGTTGTAATATCAGTAGGATATCAACTTATATGCACGTTAAGGTTTTAAAATGAAATTATGCCTTATAAGGGCATTTTGGTAATTTCATATCGTATAAAAGGAACTTGATTATAATTTAATATTATAACCATAAGTATTCTGGAAAAATGATTTATTTATGATATAATATCAGTAGGATGTCAATTATATGTGTAATTTATCTTTTATGACCAAACTATGCACCGAAGATGCATTTTGGTCATATTACACAAAGTTTATAAATTATTTGGGATTCTGAGTTTATAACATGCACCTACTGTAAAAATACTTAAAATAAGTTTTAAAATAAGTAGGTAACAAGTCTTGGTCAAATAATATAGTTTAAAACCATACTATGCGCCGAAACGGCGCTTATGTCGTAAATGACGTTTTATGCGATATTTAATGAAAACCGATGTTAAGGTCAGATTAAAATGTCTTAGATATGTTATTTAATATAAAGTATCAATAGGTAAAAGATTTACCTTGAAAAGATTTGATTAAACCATTTTATGAGCCACAAGGGCTAAATCGTCATTTATCGACATAATTCAAGGACCTGCTTGTAAACTCAGTTTATAATCTGGTTTCCCATACCAAATAATCCTAATTATAATATTATATCAGTAGGAAACTTATTTTCAAGTTCATTATCGTTAAAACCTTGATTTATGCAAAAAGGACATTTTAGTCAAAAATGGCATAATTACGGAACTTGCGTATAAACTCAGATTCTGATTATGATCATGTAATATAACCTCAGAGGGTTATGCTACATTATATTACGATCATAATGCAACTTTAGATTAGTAGTTAACTAATTTAAATCGGGTCAGAATCGAAAGTCAAAGCAGAAGTCAAACTTGACGACTTTCGGTTGCGAAACGACCCTAGAACTGAAACTGACGAGCCGAACATGTTCTTACATGTTCTAATAATTATTACCAACTTGTTTAAGTGTTAAACAGGTTTCATAACATATATAAGATCAATTTATGATTTTACAAAAAAATGGCATGTTTGACTTTTTAATAACTTAACTTTGACTCGTCATTGGTCTACTAAACGTGATCTTCAGGAGGTGGCCTTTATAGGGACTAACACCTACCTTATTACGATCACTTAGCCATGTTTGTTATGAAGAATGACTGGACCATAATGGTCTTAATCGAAAGTTAAAGGATTTTTTGTCAAACGCTTGACTTTTGGCTATAATAGCGTATAAATGAAAATGCACAAGGAAGGAACACTTACAAGAGGTTCCTAGAATGCAATAGAACTAAGTTGGATGCTCCTTTCAGTTAGGAACTTCCACAGAAGGGAGAAGAGTTGAAAATGAGAAAGGTGCAAGTTCAAATGTTGAACCTTTGCACCTATTTATAGTTGGAGAGCTCAAATGAGGTGATGGCAGGTGTTAAGGGGTGTAAGAGGGAGCTTACAAATGTCCTAAAACGTGACATAGTTGTTTGGGAAGCCATGGTTTTGAGTAAATGGTTTTTGGCACCTTTGTGTGGTGGCCAAGGAATTTTTCTGCAGATACAGGTTTCTGGCGGGCCGCGAGAGGCACAGGCCCTGCCTTTCGCGCCCCGCGAGCGCCCCTTAGCCAGTTTCAAAGTTTGACACTTTTAGCCCCTAAACTTATAAAACCTCCTAGAACCTCTTAAAACACCTTTTTAGCACTTTTAGACCTCCGTAGCCAATACTTGGCGTACCCGGGATTATGCTCGGGCATTTGTCGAGCTCTCGGTGCGTTAAAAGGTCATTCAAAAGTATAAATTAACATGTTGACACTTTTAACCCCTCCAACGTCCAACTTTTATTTAATTACGGTTTCAATCCATCTCGTCCAACAAATGAGACATATGAGAGTTAGGACTTCGTAAACGATCACTCAGAGGCTCATTATAAGCATGTTGACTCTGATGTCACTCAGAGGTTGGGCATGTTGACACAATGGTCACTTAGAGGCCAAGTTTTAGCATGTTGACACTAATGGTCACTTAGAGGCTCGGTTTATGCATGTTGACATCAGAAGATCACTCAGAGACTTAGTTTGAGCATGTTAAAGCTTTTAGTCCCTATTAGTCTTTAATAGACTTAAAATAAAAATACGATATGTATCGCTATATTATTGGACACGATTTTACATGGTGTTACATCCTCACCCCCTTAAAAGAATTCTCGACCTCGAGATTTTATTCAAAAAGATGGGGGTACTTTTGTCTCATAGTGGACTCAACCTCCCATGTATACTCGAGACTTCTAAAGGCTTCCCATTTAACCTTTACTATAGGTATCAATTTCCGTTGGAGCTTCTTAACCCGTCGATCCTCGATCGAAATCAGTTTCTCAATGAACCTCAGGTTTTCATCAATTTGTACATCTTTGTGTGACAGTGCTAGCAACTCATCGGCTAGGCATTTCTTAAGGTTACTGATGTGGAACACATCATGAATTCCACTAAGCTCCTCGGGCAGTCTAAGCCTTTAAGCTACAGTGCCGACACATTCGATTATCTCGAATGGTCCTCTATATCTTGGGCTTAACTTACACTTCTTTCCAAAACGCATCACACCTTTCCAAGGTGATACTTTCAACATAACTTTGTCCCCTACTTGGAACTTAAGAGGTTTACGCCTCTTGTCAGCATAGCTCTTTCGCCTATCTCGGGCAGCTTTGAGACGATCACGGATCTGCACAATATTTTCTGTGGTCTCCAGGACAATCTCTGGTCCTGATAGTTGGGCTTCCCCAACTTCTGCCCAGCATATGGGCATTCGGCACTTTCTCCCATACAAGGCCTTAAAAGGAGCAGCCTTGATGCTCGTATGATAACTATTATTGTAGGAGAATTCTATTAGAGGTAAGTGGTCATCCCAACTTCCACCTAAATCAATCACACATGCCCTAAGCATGTCTTCCAATGTCTGGATAGTACGCTCACTTTGACCATCAGTTTGAGGATGGTACGTCGTACTAAAATTTAGTCGTGTGCCTAAATATTGTTGGAAACTTTTCCAAAAATGAGAGGTATATCTAGTATCTCTATCGGATACAATGGATACTGGCACACCATGTAGGGACACAATCTTGTCCACATACAACTTAGCCAATTTGTCTGAATTATACGTTTCCTTTATTGGTAAGAAATGTGTTGACTTAGTCAGCCTATCCACAATGACCCAAATAGTGTCATTTCCAATTTTAGTCTTGGGTAACTTGGTAATCAAGTCCATAGTTACCATTTCTCATTTCCAAGTCGGAATTTCAAGCTGTTGTAGAAGTCCTGACAGCTTCTGATGTTCAGCCTTAACTTGCGAACATGTCAGACACTTAGCTACATAGGTGGCTATGGATTTCTTCAAACTCATCCACCAATATTCTTTTTCAGATCTTGATACATCTTGTCACCTCCCGAGTGAACTGAGTATCTCGAACTATGCGCTTCTTGGAGGATTAGATCTCTAAGTCCCCCAAAGATTGGAACCCAGATTCTACCATTAAATCTAAGGATTCCTTCCTTTCCAGGCATTAACTGATCAACAGTTTCGCCTAATCCTTCATTAGGAGCATTAGCTTCTAATAGAGCTTTCCTTTGCGCATCTAATAGCTTCTAATTTAAGCTATTTCTGAGCTTAATGCTCTTGGCGTTAATCCTTATAGGTTTAACCCGTTCCTTGCGAGTTAAGGCATCAGCAACTACATTTGCCTTGCCTTGATGGTAGCGAATTTGGCAATCATAATCATTAAGCGTTTCCATCCAACGGCGTTGTCGCATGTTCAATTCCTTATGATTGAACAGGTGTTGGAGACTTTTATGGTATGTGTATATAATACACTTTGTACCATATAAGTAATGTCTCCATAACTTTAGTGCGAATACAACGGCACCCAGTTCCAAATCATGGGTGGTGTAATTCCTTTCATGCACCTTTAATTGTCGTGATGCATAGGCAATCACTTGCCTTATTGCATTAGCACACAACCCATGCCAGTGTGCGATGCATCACAATAGACTACAAATTCTTCAATACCCTCAGGTAGAGATAACACAGGAGCATTGCTCAACTTGTGTTTAAGAATCTCAAAGGATTCTTGTTGTTTCGGACCCTAGTTAAATTTAATATTCTTACGGGTTAAGGTAGGTAAAGGAGTGGCTATCCTCGAAAAGTTCTCAATGAACCTCCTATAGTAACCAGCCAATCCTAGGAAACTATGAATCTCCGATGGGGTTTTGGGTACTTCCCAATTCATTATAGCCTCAATTTTGGCGGGATCCACTTGGATACCACGCTCACTTACCATATGTCCAAGAAATTGGACTTCTCTAAGCCAAAACTCACACGTAATGAATTTAGCATAAAGCTTTTCTTGTCTTAACAGTTCTAAGATGCATCGAAGATGTTTCTCGTGATCAACTTGATTACTAGAATAGATAAGTATGTCGTCTATGAAAACAATAACAAACTTATCAAAATATGGTTTGCAGACTCTATCCATGAGATCCATGAATGCTGCAGGTGCATTTGTGAGCCCAAAAGGCATCACCAAGAATTCAAAATGACCATATCGGGTCCTGAAGGCAGTTTTGAGAACATCTTCACTTCTAACCCTCGGCTGATGATATCCAGATCTTAAATCAATCTTGGAGAAATAACTCGCCCCTTAAAATTGGTCGAATAAATCGTCGATCCTGGGTAATGGATAACGGTTCTTGATTGTTATCTTGTTCAGCTAACGGTAATCATTGCACATCCGCATTGAACTGTCTTTCTTCTTAACGAAGAGGATAGCAGTACCCCAAGGTGAGGAACTAGGCTGTATAAAGCCTTTCTCTAAGAGTTCATCTAATTGTGTCCTCAACTCCTTCATCTCTGTTGGTGCTAGTCTATATGGAGCTCTAGCTACGGGTGCTGATCCTGGTAGGATATCAATTCTAAACTCAACTTTCCTATCAGGAGGTAGGCCTGGTAATTCTTCGGGAAAGACATCGGAATACTTCGAAATAACTGGAAGGTCTTGAATCTCTGGCTTAGGCTCGTTGATAGTACTTATGCCATGTAAATGATACAACCTCTCCCTAAACACTTGGATGCCTTAAATAACAACACCTTGTCTGGCAATCCAAAGTGTGAATCTGCAGGGATGGTGATCATTTCAGCGGATGGGGTTTTAATTTCGATGAGTTTCTTATCGCAGGCTATGCGGGCTTAGTTATAAGATAACTAATCCATGCCTAAAACTACATCGAACCCCGCCAATTTCATTGGCAAAAGAGAGACAGGAAAGGAATGATTCTTAATGGATATAGAACATCCATCAAGAATGAAAAATGCTGCTTCTAAACTTCCATTAGCAAGTTCTATCTCATAAGGTTTATCTAGAGTTCTTATGGGCAAGTTTAATAGTTTACTAAACTTATGATCAACAAAAGATCTATCTGCACCTGAATCGAAAAGAACTCTAGCATAAATATGGTTAATAAGGAATGTACCTATTATGACATTGTTGTCATTAACAGCCTCTCTTGCAGTCATCTGAAAGGCACGAGCATTCCCCTTCTTGGTCTCTCCAGGCTTCGCATTAATATTCTTAAGGTTCTTAGGGCAGTTAGTCTTAATGTGCCCTTTTTCATTGTAGACGTAGCAGACGGCATCCTTAAGATCCTTGCATTCTAGGGTCTTATGCCCCTTTCTCTTAAAGATGCCACAGGGTTTGGCTTGTGGATCATAACTACACTATCGCTAGTGCCTGCGGTTGCAAGTTTTGCATGTTTGCATCATAGCTGACTTGCCTTGGTTCCATTTCAACCCAAATCTCCCTTTATTTTTCTTATTAAACTTTTGGGAGTTATCATCTCCTCGCTTTCTTTTCCAGTCAGTTTCAGACTTAAGTGACTTTTGCCTTACTAAATCAAGGGTAAGGGAAAGAGATAGGTCAACAGCGGACCTATAGGTACTAGGCTGAGCAGCCTTTACCATGCCCTTAATTTCAGGTACTAACCCATTGATAAAACGCGCAATGCGTTTGGTTTCAGGGGTGATCAGATAGGAAACTAACCAAGATAGGGAGTTAAAGTCAGAAACGTACTTCCGACAATCTAGGCTTTTCATTGAAAGAGACAAAAAGTATGTCTCTAATTTCTCCATCTCATGGGGTGGGCAGTAAGTTTCCTTGACTAATTCGACAAACTTAGGCCATCCTAAGTTGTACAGGTGGACCGTACCTGTAGATTGGATCATAGCTTTCTACCAGATTAGTGTATCGCCCTTAAAGGACTGTGAAATGTATTTGACCACATCCTTATCAACACAGCCGTTGATATCTACGATTGTCTCCATCTCATCCAGCCACTTTAAGGCTTCCACAGCTCCTTTCTCCCCATTGAAGTCTCGGGGCTTGCAGGAGACGAAATACTTATAGGTACATCCGTCTTTAAAAGAACGGGACTTATCAGCAAAATCTATTTTCTTTGGTTCACTCTTCGCATTCAATAGTGAAATGAGCTCTCCTTACGAGCTGAGGATGGGGTAATCGATAATGGTCTAGAGCGAGTAGCACTCGACTCTTTAAGCTTTTCTATGGCCTTTCCCATGGCCTTTTCAATAGCCGCATCAATGCGAGCTTGAAAATTATCATTATCAATATCTCAGTTTTCGGCTTTGTTAGAGTCAACATCCCGGTGGCTACTTTGCGCCTTATCCAAGTTAGCCATCTTTGAGCCTTGGTTCTATACACCAATAAAATTCTTTCTTAGTCGTAGTATTAAAACCTATATTAGCTTTAAACATTGGATATAACAATCCATCACCTAATCAAACTAGTGTGAATAACATCACAACTCTTAGGCTTATGATATCTATATTTAGCCTAGATCTCAAAATGACCATCAAAGGAAAATTACAATTTGGACATAGTCCATATATGATATTAGACAGTGGATCGTATTGTCACCACTATCATTGTCATAATTGACAATTATATTTAGCTCATAAGCTTGTCACGAAGGACATAAAATTTATGGAACATAGGCCTGTCACTAGTGGACATAAAATATGGCACATAGGCCTGTCACTAATGGATATAAAATATGGCACATAGGCTTGTCACTAATGGACATAAAATATGGACAGGGGTTGTATTAACCACAACTGTCATTGTCATTTTGATAATATAATATTGCTCAAAGGCAAATCGTCACTAAATGGATGTTGAATCATAGCCCCAAAGGCAATACCTCACTAATGGACGTTTAATCATAGCCCCAAAGGCAATACATCATAAATGGACGTTTAATCATAGCCCCAAGGGCAATACATCACTAGTGGATGTTTAATCATAGCCCCAAGGGCAATACATCACTAATGGATGTTTAAGCATAGCCCAAAGGGCAATACATCACTAATGAATGTTTAATCATAGCCCCAAGGGCAATACATGACTAATGGATGTTTAATCATAGCCCCAAGGGCAATACATGACTAATGGATGTTTAATCATAGCCCCAAGGCAATACATCACTAATGGATGTTTAATCATAGCCCCAAGGGCAATACATCACTAATGGATGTTTTTATTATCATCGCACTGATGATATTAGCTGGGATCAAATTTGATCACGTAGCTATATAAGGCTAGGACATAGTCCATTACCTTGAAAGCTAGTGTGGTTCTTCAAGTCACACTACCAAAAGTATGAACATTCTTGAATGTTAACATAAGAGTATCCTAATAGTTGATTAATAGTCCCGGTCGCATTGACCTTAACGACTTGGAGGCTTAAACTTAAGTTCACCACCTCTGGATAGAATGATAACTTCCCTTAACTATCCTGATAGAAGGCCCTTTTATCCTTAACTATCATTTATAATGTTGGCCAATCATGTGGTCTGTGCCACTTGGCTAATCAAAACCATTAAGATCTTTTTGGAATTATATCGCAGAGCATAAATTTCAAGTAAAATCGAGACACTCGTTTGAAGAGGATGAATACTTATATATAATTTTAAAAATACTTCATTAAATTCCAAATAGAAATTACAATACTAGAAGTAATGAAATAAACTGTCCATGCAAGGACTTAAAGAAATAAAAATGTCCACGCAGGGTGTCAATTATATGTGTAATTTATCTTTTATGACCAAACTATGCACCGAAGATGCATTTTGGTCATTTTACACAAAGTTTATAAATTATTTGGAATTCTAAGTTTATAACATGCACCTACTGTAAAAATATTTAAAATAAGTTTTAAAATAAGTAGGTAATAAGGCTTGGTCAAATAATATGGTTTAAAACCATACTATGCGCCGAAACGGCGCTTATGTCGTAAAATGATGTTTTATGCGATGTTTAATGAAAACCGCTGTTAAGGTCAGATTAAATTGTCTTAGATATGTTATTTAATATAACGTATCAGTGGGTAAAAGATTTACCTTGAAAAGATTTGATTAAACCATTTTATGAGCCACAAGGGCTAAATCGTCATTTATCGACATAATTCAAGGACCTGCTTGTAAACTAAGTTTATAATCTTGTTCACATCCCAAATAATCCTAATTATAATATTATATCAGTAGGAAACTTATTTTCAAGTTCATTATCGTTAAAACCTTGATTTATGCAAAAAGGGCATCTTAGTCAAAAATAGCATAATTACGGAACTTGCGCATAAACTTAGATTCTGATTATGATCATATAATATAACCTCAGAGGGTTATGATACATTATATTACGATCATAATGCAACTTTAGATCAGTAGTTAACTAATCTAAACCAGGTCAGAATCGAAACTCAAAGCAGAAGTCAAATTTTGTGACTTTCGGTTGCGAACCGACCCTAGAACTGAAATTGACGAGCCGAACATGTTCTTAGATGTTCTAATAATTATTACCAACTTGTTTAAGTGTCAAAACAGGTTTCATAACATATATAAGATCAATTTATGATTTTTCCGAAAAATGGCATGTTTGACTTTTTAATAACTTAACTTTGACCCGTCAATTGGTCTAGCAAACGTGACCTTCAGGAGGTGTCCTTTATAGGGACTAACACCTACCTTATTATGATCACTTAGCCATGTTTGTTACGAAGAATGGCTGGACCATAATGGTCTTAACCAAAAGTTAAAGTGTTTTCCGGCAAACGCTTAACTTTTGGCTATAATAGCCTATAAACAAAAATGCATAAGGAAGGAACACTTACAAGAGGTCCCTAGAATGCAATAGAACTAAGTTAGATGCTCCTTTAAGTTAGGAACTTCTAGAGGAGGGAGAAGAGTTGAAAATGAGAAAGGTGCAAGTTGAAAGGTTGAACCTTTGCACCTATTTATAGTTGGAGAGCTCAAAGGAGGTGATGCCAAGTGTTAAGGGTGTAAGAGGGAGCTTACAAGTGTCCTAAAACGTGGCATAGCTATTTGGGAAGCCATGGTTTCGAGTAAATGGTTTTTTTGGCACCTTTGTGTGGTGGCTAAGGAATTTTTCTGTAGATACAGGTTTCTGGCGGGCCGCGAGAGGCACAAGCCCTGCCTTTCGCGCCCCGCGAGCGCCCCTAAGCGAGTTTCAAAGTTTGACACTTTTAGCCCCTAAACTTATAAAACCTTCTAGAACCTCTTAAACCACCTTTTTAGCACTTTTAGCCCTTTGTAGCCAATACTTGGCGTACCCGGGATTATTCCCGGGCATTTGTCGAGCTCTCGGTTCATTAAAAGGTCACTCAGAGGTATAAATTAACATGTTGACACTTTTAACCCCTCCAACGTCCAACTTTTATTTAATTACGGATTCAATCCCTCTCGTTCAACAAATGGGACATATGAGAGTTAGGACTTCGTAAACGATCACTTAGAGGCTCATTATAAGCATGTTGACTCTGATGTCACTCAGAGGCTGGGCATGTTGACACAACGGTCACTCAGAGGCCAATTTTAGCATGTTGACACTAATGGTCACTCAGAGGCTCGGTTTATGCATGTTGACATCAGAAGATCACTCAGAGACTTAGTTTGAGCATGTTGACGCTTTTAGTTAATAGACTTAAAATAAAAATACGATACGTGTCGCTATATTATTGGACACGATTTTACAGGGTGTTACAGTAACTATTTGAGTCCAATTTATAAACAATTGTAACAATATGAGTCCATCTAAATAACCTTGTTAGATTTCATCAATTATTTTTTGATGAAATAACCAAAATACCCTTCTCACCATTTTCAACCACTACCTGCCCTCCTCAACCCCCACTTTCTTTCTCTACTCTTGTTCATCTTCGCCACCACCACACCTCCACCCGCCTTAACAGCCACTACCCATCCATCGCCATCAACACTCACGTTATCCAGATCGATCCAAATCGAATTCCTACCCAATCCAGATTAAAACTAACCAGTTACTTACTAGAATCATAAGCGTCGTCACGTCGCAGAACCTTAGCCATCGGTCTCAACCACAATCCAACTCGTTGCCATCTAGAACCCCCGCAAGACACAGCTAAACCTAAGTCTTAGAAACCCCAGCCGCCCTATTTTCACGGCCTTGACTAGAATCGTTAGAATAACCCATTGTTATCATTGGTTAAAACAGATCCCATCGTCGTCTCCTCGTTCTCGAACCCACGTTACTGTCGGAGGGGATGACAGAAAACACTTTTTAAACCACAACCACCACCATACCAACCATTAATCCGAACTCTTGTCAGTCGCCTGTACCTCCATCTTAAAACCCCAAAGTAATACTGCGAGAAGCAGATCTGAACCGCAAAAAAACCTAGATAGGTAGTGGGGATGTTGCTGGTCGGATGGGAATGGTGGTTGTGGCTGATGGTGTTGGTAATGGGGTTGTATGATGCTGGTGGTTGGTTGGGTAAGAAGACTGAGATTATGATGGTGTTTGGTTGGCTTCAAGGGTTTGGGAGAGAATGTGTAGACATGCATGTACATTGGATATAGGATAAATTAGTCTCTCTTTTAGTGGTTTTAACCTACTTAAATTCAAAATTAAAAGTCTAACGTCTTGAGTATCAGACCACTCATTTTATAACGTTTTAAGTCCAATTTTTAATACTTGTATTTTTTATTTTGGACTCAAGTTGTTAAAATCACTACAAATACGGAGACTCAAAACATTATAAAATGAGCGATCAGAGACTTGGAACGTTAAACTTTTTAATTTTGTACTCAAGTGTTTAAAACCACTAAAACACAAGGACTCAAAAACTAATTTACTCTTTTATATATCACATATGTATTATTATCAACATATTAATATAAACCTAACATTCACTTTTAATTATAAAGGTGCTTTGATGATTTCATAAAATAACTTAGAAAATGTAACAAAGTCAGACTCAATAGTTTATAAAATGAAAACTCAGGTATTGCGTTAGACTTTTAGATTTTGGTTTCAAATGATTAAAATCACTAAAATACATAGAATTTAAAAATTAATTTACTCAAAACTTAATTATTAATCAATTTTGGAATTAGATTATTACGTGGAAAAATGAATGAATGAAAGCCAATAAGCTATTTCTTATTTGGAACACCTTGAAAGAATTGACCATTGAGGTTTGGGAAGAAATTAAGAGACAAGAATGGAACCTGGATGTTTAGGTGAGTATTGATCGATCGGCAGTGGTGGTAGAGAAGCTCCTACAGGTGGCAACTTTCCAAATCCCACTTATTTTCTTCTTTAATCGATTATTACGGATCATTATATAATAAAAAGTATGTTTTGTGTATAAAGGATATGAAATAATCTTAATTATTTATTAGGTAATAAAAAACTTAGATTAAATGAGTTAAATTGATCAAAATGGCACGGAGGTGAGTTTTCATTAATGGTATTTTAGTTTATCCAATTCAATAGTTTATCTTTTCTTAAATATCCTCTCATTTTTTAAATATTAATAACTTTTTGATATGACGTTATTTTTTTTATAAAAATTGCACCTAAGCGTTTTTTATCTTTAAAATGAGTATACCATACTTTTGAAAAAAAAAAGTTTACGATAACCTAAATGCGTAAAACACAATATATTAAAAAACACAAAAAAAAATGTGTTTTTATAAAACACAATGGATTAAAAACACAAAAAATATGGTTTCTTTAAAACGCAATCGACAAAAAATACAAAAAAAATGTTTTTATGTAAACACAAAAAATGGGGTTTTCCAAAAAGCAATTGACAAAAAAAACACAATAAATGTGTTTTTCTATAAAACACAAAGGACGAAAAACAAAAAAAATATATGTTTTTTTCGAAACGCAATGGACTAAAAACACAAAAAATGTGTTTCTAAAACGCAATGGACAAAAAACACAAAAAATGTATTTCTTCTAAAACCAAATAGAACAAAAAAAACAAAAAAATGTGTTTTTTCCTAAAACACGATTGATAAAAAAAACACAAAAAAGTATGTTTTTCTAAAATGCAATAGACCAAAAACACAAAAAAATGTGTTTTTTCAAAAACGCAACAAAGCAAAAACACAAAAAAATGTGTTATTCTAAAACGAAGTGGACCAAAAACAAAAAAAAATATGTTTTTTTCCAAAACGCAATAAAGCAAAAACACAAAAAAATGTGTTTTTCCTAACACCCAATTGTCAAAAAACACAAAAAAAGATGTGTTATTTCTAAAACGCAATGGAATTAAAACAAAAAAGAAAAGTCTTTCATTCTATTATAAATGCAATGGATGATTACAGAAAACAAATGATTTTTTGAATAAGAAATAAAATATTTATAATTTGACATAAAACACAATGATATTTCATAAAAACTAAAATGATACAATGAAATAACATTGACATTAAACGCAATGATATTTTGTGAATAAGAAATCAAATATATATATAGCATGACATAAAGGAAACGACTAACTCTGAATGATAGTATGGTGTTCACATTTATCCTCATCTCTTTATTATAATAGAAAACTAATTCTTTTATGAATGCCTCTGAACAATCAACAAGAGCACTCTGGTCAGCCAAACGAATCATAAAACTAAGGGAAATGAAAATTATTTATGTGGAAATTGATGAAGAACGACTTAACAATGTTTAGCCATTATAAAGAATAATCTTATATAGTGAGATACTCATGTGCAGTGCGTACGACGGTGGTCAGAAATGATTGTCGGGGGGTGGATTTGGCCGGAAAAGTGGCCGGTAAAGGTGAATGATCTGATCAAAAAATACAATGAACTGGGTTTTGGTGGAGGATGTGATGGTGAATGGGTTTTGATGGAGATTGGAGTTAGTGGGCTTTGTGTGTGGTGATGATGATGTTATTATTGAAGGACTAAAATATCATTCTTCTTATTTTTTAAACTTTGTCACATGTAAGACCAGTATGTCTTCTTAGACTTCCTATATAGATTAAACTTTCTATTTGATCTTTTCCCTAACTTTCAAATGCAAATTAATTGCCTAAAGTCAATTATTTTATTAGTTTTGGGTTTAGTAGTGTTAATGTAATACGCTTAATATTAACTGGTTAGTTTAGGCTTTAAGAGTTCATATCAAATACAAATGGGTTTAAGATACAAAACGTGCATATCACAGATTTCCACTCCTTCAAAATCACAAATTTGAATTAGATGATTTAAATTTTTTGAATGATGAATTGAAGCTTGCAAACGTATTTGATTGTTCAGTTGAGCCTTGCCAATTGGTTTTGACAATTCGTTTCTAGTTACATAGTGATTTTGAATCAACATGATATTGAAACAGGGTATATAATTACTCTAATAGAGTAATAATATAATTAATCTAGTATAGTAATTATCCTACCTTTTTCTTCTTCGTTTATGTTTTTACTCTACATACACACAAAACTACTATATTGATTGAAATGATTTCTCGTTTAGTATTTTTCATTCAATTCTAGTGTTAAAGAGTAATTATTGATTGAAATCGTATCGTCATATAGTAACTTTCATTTTTTATAGTGTTGCAGGATAATTACAAAATTACTCTACTTGATATAACTAGTGTAATTATGTTTATAACTAGCGTAATTATGTTTATATCTAAAGTAATTACACTAGAGTAATTTGTGAAACTAAGTATGATTGATTTTGTAGAATGAACTTCTTTTGTTGGTAAGCTACACGTCCATCGCTCTTCACCCATATAAATTTCCATATGCTGCATCATATGAACTCCACAATTGCTTTTTTGTCGGTTTATATATTATTAAGAGCCCATATTGGCGCATTAATGAATTTACATCTAAACCAGTAAAAGCATGCAGTGAACCCCATTAAAATTGTAACATTCTGTTTTTATAATGAGATTAAAATATATTTTTAATGTAAATATTTAGTCTATAAAGAAGTTTATATTGCCAGGATAGTATATTTAACATACTATGATCTAGTTATATATATATATATATATATATATAGATTTACTTGCAAGGGGGTTAAACTTGATTAAAACCAATAGTTTTGGTGATAAGAGACATAACATATACTAAAAGGGGGCAAACAACATAAAAAGAAAAGGAAAGAAAGAAAGAAAAAATAATGTGCCTAGGGTATTCATCCACAAGCAGGAGGGAAAAAGGAAAAGCCAGGTAAAATTCATCATGGAAATCACAAAATTGGGAGGCTAAGGTCTCAATTCTACCATCCTAGTTTGATTTATAGGCCTTTGGTACGTGATTTATTAAGTTTTTGTTAATAAAACTCAAAAACTAATCTTTTGCATGCTTGTTGTTCAAACCAACGAAACTGGAAGTAATTGTGTGTGATTTTGGTGTTGAACAACCAAAGTCGTTATGCTAGACTGATTAATTTTAACTTTTGAGTTATGGATTCATTTTGTATGTTATGATTTGGGATCAAATTTATGATTTGATGATTAGGGTAGGGATGTATGAAAACCCTGTGAGAAGTAGCTGACCGAATCTGAGTAGAATTTGACAATCCTAAAAACAATGACGATTTTATTTAAAAACATGAAAAACGGAACTATTGGGTATTATAAAGAAAGTATACGTCTTCGATGATAAAATGGTGATTTTGAGAGTTCGAATGGGAATGGTAATAGTGAATTTTAATCATGCCCACAATGTGTTCCATGAAATGTCTAAACTAAATAAATAGTGGAAAGTTAGGGATTTTATAATGTTTACTTGATTTAAAATAATTTGCTAATAATCAATTAGTGTTTAGTAAACATAAAGCTTCGATTAATCAAATGGTAAATGTGATTAACATAAAGTACATATGTAAATGTTATTTTTATTTAGTCACCTAAACGAGTTGAATGGATGTGTGAGTTTAACTTGGTTTGGTTTACAACCAAAGGGCCATGGCTTGTTGTTAATGGGTATGTTGGATTGGTGTATTTGACTCGTAGTTAGGATTGAACATAAATGATTGATAACAGGTCAAATGAGTGGTAATAAACCAATTACAAGTTTGGGGTAAAAGAATGATTTAGAAATTAGAACGCATGCTTGATGATGGGTGGAAAAAAACCTAGGTATTATGAGATGAATACCCATGTTATGTGTTCTAATGATTTGTAAGTTCGATTTGTTGTCAAGATAGATGAGGTAACGTTCGGATGGCAACGGGCCAAACAAAAACTAAAGCAACAACACTCCTACGGGCGAAGGTGAGTACTCGAATGGGGTTTGGAATTGTGTTGATTTAAATAGTCTTATTGTTAACCTCAAGTTCCTTTTATAGTTAAGGTGGTTTAGTACAAATTATTGTTTATGGTTCAACTTAACAGTAGCGTATTATCTTGGCGATGTTTGGAAGATCTAAACTCATCAAAAAAGATGCAAATTGTCAATGGGTTGAGATACCCAAATGCTGAAAATTCAGCTTATTTCCAGATTTTTGCTAGTCGTTAAAATTTATACAAAATCAAACAAATGTCCGTTCGGGGCATATTTTATATCCATGGAAAGGCCTCGGAGTCACCGTTACTAAGAATTTTAGTTTGAAGTGAAATACTCACTGTAAAGAGGGGAAGTATTGAATTACTACACTTGCGCAAAGCTAAGTGAAAAACATAAATTTTATAGTACTTGCATAATCTTAAGGAATTTATAAGGAACCAATCTGATGTGATTATGTTGTTATTTTAAACCTTAGTGTAGTTATATATATTTACATGATTTGAAGTGAGTGATTCCTTGAATATGGGATGCGTATGCTAAATTAAAATGTCATGGGTGTTATAACTTGTATCTGTAAAAACATATGTTCATTTAGTAGTGTTTATGAATGAATGATACTTGTGTCGTTAAAACTATATAACCTATTCGAGTATGTTATGAATACATGTATGAATTATTCAGAATATGCTAGGTAATAATGATTGTTGATAATCGTATATGTTGTCTAATGAATTACAACATAGTTATGTGACGGTTTACTATTTTATTTATATTGACCGAACCGGTTTGATAATGGCTTACTTTGAAGTGTCCGTGATTCTATATTAGCAGAGATGTACATGAGATATGGATAAAATAGGGCCCCATATTAGAATGGAGAAAGTCACGAAACGCGTGACTCAAGGTAATGAAGTGGTGATTTGACATTGTTTCGTTGGGTGTTATGAGCATTGAATACTTCGTTAAGTTTGATACAAAATTATATTATAAGTCCTCACTTAGCATAAGCTAATTTTTTGTGTGTTTTTAATGTAGGTGATAAGTCAAGAGATTAACGGGGTGGCTTGAACCGTAATCATGAAATAAGAAAAGAGTTCACAAGTCGTTCAACAATAATCCGGTTCAATCAATATATTAGTTATTATTATGCTTACCGTAGTTTCTCGGTCGACACTAATGATATGGTAGTGTTATATGACAGATTGAGGTGGTAGAAAGACGAAATTGATCAAGTCTTGGAAGCGAGTCAATGATAAGAGGATTTAGTAATATTTTGTTCACCAAGTATATGGGTTTCCTTATTGGGCCAATTAGACTTAATTATTTACATTTTGGAGTTTAAGTTCAACGTTTGTTTTAGCAAAATGCTAGTAGGTCAATGTGGTAATGAGTTATGTTTGTTTTATAAAAACTTTGGTTGTTAAGCAGGTTTTGTTTTCGTAATGATTTGTCATTTTGCAAATGGGTCATGGCTAAATTTTTCTAAATACTTGTTTGCAATTGTTTTATTAATTCCGTTATGTGGATTCATATATTTTGAGAATAATATCCTTTATTACTTAATGTCAGGAAAAAAAAAAAGAAAATCTAGGCCTATTTTCTGCAAAGTATTTTAATATTGGTTTTTAACGTTCTGGCGTTACAGAAATCTATACTTCAACTCAAAAAGTCTAAAATTCAGTGTGTATTCGGACATCATACAAGCTTTCATATAGACATTACACTCTTCTAAGTGATGTTATCCACTAGAGTCATGGTTGTCAAATAGATTGGTACAAATGGTGCAACAAACCAGAAGACTGTTTCATGTAATGTTCTTTTTCATTTCTCTTCTTTTTACTGTTTGTTGTTGTGGTTTCTCCTATTTCGCTTTTGATGTACTTTCTTCTGGTCACGCGCTGGTTCTTTTTATACAGTGTTGTTTGTTGCTGGCTCAGAAAAACTAGAGTCATGTTTAGTTTAATTAAAGTGCGTAACAATTAGTTGCAACTAAGCAGAGTCTATCAATATATCTCACTAAGAGCCTAAATTGTTCAGCTACATTATCTTACGTGTGTCAGCTAGCCCTTTGACATGAATATTTATTTCATTTCCCGCATGATGTAATACAACAAAACCATTATTTTTGACTTTTTGCTTTTTCTTAAAACAAACAAAACACTATATTTTTTTATTTTTGGGTTTTATGATAAATAGAACACTATTTTTAATTTATAAATTTTTTTATTTTTTATTTCATATTTCTCCCTCTAAATATGTGCATAAATAAAAACTTATCAAAAAGAAAACTTTATATATACAAATTTAACCTAAAAAATAATAAAAAAAATCTTATTGTGTTTTTCAAAAGTGGTTATTAGTCATCGAATCAATCATTTTCAAAAGTCTATTAACCTAAGTCTATTTTCAAACTTTCTTTAACCATGAAAATATATATACGTTTTTACATTATGCAGTTGTATTGGAGTCGATGAGACCTTATTGTGTTTTTCAAAAGTGGTTTTAGTCATCGAATCAATCATTTTTAAAAGTCTATTAACCTAAGTCTATTTTCAAACTTTTTTTAATCATGAAACTATATATACGTTTTTATATTATGCAGTTGTATCGGAGTCGGGGATCTCATTAAAAGTAGGCTCTTTATTTCTACTGGGTAGAGGTAAGACTATCTACATCTTACACTTCTCAGACTATATCTTAGCTTTGCTATTGATGAGATTTACTGAGTATGATAATGATGATTTGTATTGATTTAACATAATAAAACCATATTATTCTTTATATTTGTAAATATTTATTTTATTCTAATTTACTTATATATTTTCCTAATTATTGTGAGTTAACATGTTGCAATTTCGTGTGTGGTTCAACATTTTTACGTTTGCTTTTTGTTTGATTTAACGACCCCGTTGTAAAGCGCGAGTCTTAAATAGTAGTTGATATTAAGAACCAACATTGGTGTACTTATTAATTTAAATTGAAACCACTAAAAGCATGCGATCGAAACCTATATCTTTCAATTTAGAAAAAATAAGGGCCACCTATATTCAAGAACCCAAATTAGTTTGCTAAATCATAACAATAACATAGCTATGCTACAAACCAATGGACTTATAACCTAGCGATATCAAAATGTGACGAACATGCTCATCGCTAATCTATTGATGATTGTGACAACCACTGGTAATGTGTACCAAGAAAAATTTGTTACCTTGTATTTCCTTGTTAGAGATTGATTGTAACACCTTAAGATTACTAGAACACTTTCATTCTGTAGAGGTTAAAGTTCCACTTATTCTTGAAGCGTTTTTGGGCATATCATGTTAAAGGTGTCACAAGCAATCTCTAACCCTACTACAATCTAAATAAGATAACTCAACTTAAAAAACTAGTCTGATAGGTTAGAAAGCACATTTAGTCTCGAAACCCCACATATGTTGCCCATACAACGAATGTGTACAAGTCTCATACTTCACAACGGTTTTATTTCGTAACATTCGACTCTCCTTTAGGGCCAACGTCCCCATTGGTCACGACTGCCTTCCTCCTGACCACCACTACAAGTTTGGCTTTAATACTGTTGTTACAGCCTAAATAAGAAAAGTCAACTCAAAAGACTAGTCTGATAAATGAAAGAGCTTATTTAATATGTATATATTTTGCCCATACAATAGTGTACAGTTGATAAGGTTTACCTTTCTTAAAAAATGTACAAGGTACCCTCAAGTTCTTAAGCCAAAAATTGACCTGACGCCTCAATCTACCTTACACTTTCGTCTATTTTGCCTTTCACTCCCACTCCCATTCACACTCGCACACGTATGTGTGAGTTTGGTTCACTGGAATTCAATGGAATTGTAATCTAAATTCCAACTCTTAAGATATTCGGTTCACAGAATTTGCTGAAATTGGAATCTCAATTCCAATCTAGATACGTCTGGTTGGATTTGGAATTGGAAATGGAATTGGGCATCAATTCCTTCAAATTCCTTAAACTATAGAAATTCAAAATCATTCCTACATGTAGAGATGGGCATAATCGGGTTTTATTATTACCCGGAACCGGTTCCAACCCGGACCCGGTTCTGCTTGGATGTCATTGGAACCGGGTATGGTGTGGAACCGGGTCCAGTTCCTACCCGGGTTCACACCCAAGAATATGGAACCGTGTAGAACCGGGTACGGGTATTATGGAACCGGGTATGGTGTGGAACCGGGTATGGTGCGGAACCGGTTCCTGACAGTAAACCTGACTTTTTTACTGTTCAGAACCGGTTCCTGACAGTAAAACCTGACTTTTTTACTGTTCAGAACCGGTTCCTGACAGTAAAACCTGACTTTTTACTGTTCAGAACCGGTTCCTGATAAATGTTACCGTTGGGAACCGGTTCCTGATTAAAAAATCGGTTTTTTTTATATAAACCCCTCCCTACTTACCATTTCTAAACTCAACACTCACCATCATCAACTTACAAAATCAATCAACTTCTAAGTTCTTGCAAAATACCTATGGCATGCAACGACGAAGTTGTTACGGTCTTAGAGACGAAAAGAAACCCAGCTATATGGAAGAATTTTGATCTCTGTTTAATGTCCGACAGCCACGAGATGGCTAGATGCAAAGATTGTGGAAATTTTATGAAGGCCGCAGCCAACTCAACCCTTAAGAAACACACTGAGCGGCATTGCCCAGTGACGAAGGCAAAGAAAAATGAGACGGGAGAAGGTTCCGGCACCGGTTCTTCAAATGTTTGATGTAACCCGTTTGGTTTGGTGTTTTAATAAAGTTTGTGTAATGTTTCTTTCTATTGTGTTTGTTATGTTTGATTTTTATTATTGTGTTCGTTAGTCTCCACTTCTTCGGCTATAACCGGTTCCAACGGTAACATTTTAACGGGTATAACCGGTTCCTTCTAGAACTGCATTTCCGGGTACTGGTGGAACCGGGTAGGAACCGGGTACGGGTAGGAAGCGGGTACGGGTAGGAAGCGGGTACGACCCGATTCAAATGGTAAAATTGTGGAACCGGGTTGGAACCAACGGGTATTTTGAACCCGGAACTGGTTCTACTTAATGTCGGGTAGGAACTGGAACCGGTTCCAGTTCGGTTCTACTGGTTCGGGTTCGGAACCGGTTTTTATGCCCATCTCTACCTACATGTGAAGAAATTCAAATAAATTCATTGAAATCTTTGGATGGTTGAAATCGTCGCATCCATCATGCTGGACCACCTGGTCACCATCATGACATGACCCGACCTGCCGACGACCAGCACCACATCGACATGAACCGCTTTGACCCACACCACTTCGACCCACACCGTTTCAACGGGAACAGTTTCGGTCTGAACCGGGTTGGTGGGGGCTGGGGTGATAGATTTCAATTCATTTGATAACCAAACACCTCAAAAATAGAATTAAGATTACAATTCCAACAATTTCAATTCCTATTCCAAAATCCGCCAACCAAACTTGAATTTAAATAATATTGACTTCAACATTAGGTAGTTTGGAGGGGCCTGATGAGTAAAGTTGTCAGGAAATAAAGAGTTGGTCAAGAGATTTGGTTTTATGTCTAGAAATTAATAGTTAAAAAAAGTAAATTAAAAAATAAATATACCAAATTTAAATGTTAGCGCTTTTTCAAACATATGATACTCGGGTTAACCCCTTTAAAAACAAGTTATATTAGCTATCCACTAATTTCATGGTGTGCCTATGTTGTGTTTCGGGTATGTCATCATTGGTTTTCAATTTTAATTTAGACATTTAACTGTTTAGGACTTGTATCCTATATATCAACTACGTTTGTCTAGACTGAAATCCGAAAGGGAATGACCCTTTTTTTATCTTAAATCAAAAGATTTAATAAATAATAATAAAAAAAGGCCAACACCGTTTGTTTGGAATACTAAAAACCAGTAGAGCATGTGTGTTAGAACTGTTAGAAAAAAGGATCATTGAGGCACGAATATGCGATCTTAGTTTTCTATTTCAAACAGTTGTATTATAACATTTGATAAAAGTATGATCCATGTTTATAATACATATAGATAACCACATTTCAAAAATAAAAATATGTATACATGTATAAATAATAAAAGTTAAAAAGGCCAATTTTAAGTTCCATACCGAAGTGAATCGTTAGGCCGCCAAAACCAAACTTTGAGGTGTCAACCAAACCATTTGAATTTCATACCAGCCTACTAGATTCGGTTTGGACAGTTCGGTCGTTTTTAATGGTTTTATGAACAACCCTTGGGTTTCATAATGTTTTCCAAAAAAGATAGCATGAACTTCCAAGACAAACACCAACTCCAATATTACCATGTATAACTATGACAAAAAAAGAAAGCCCTAAAAGACTAGAGGCCATATTGGTACATAATCAACTATTATGCACATGTTACTCTCTTTGATATTAGTTTAAGTTGTGTTTAAAATCAAAAGCCCTCATGATGAACAAGAGAGCATGCACACACCCGGACGGTACGCCCATGCAGGTGGCAGCCGAGCGTATCTTTCCATACCGGGTTGGTCATCAAACGGCTTTTCCATCACCTTTAACAGCCTTCTCACCTCTTCGTAATCACCTTGTTCAGCCATATCTATTGCGCTCTGGCATAAGTAGTTCCGGAGAATGTACCTTGGATTCACAGAGTTCATTGATACTTTCCTTTCCTCATCAGTAACACCACTTGAAGATAGCTGCACCATATCAATAATAAACGTTACAAACAAGTGAACTACTTTAGAAACTATACTGTGGGACAACATCATCTGAGATGACAATTTCAACACAACCTTGTGAATCATTTTCTATATATAAAATTAAATTATTATTCTATGAAGTGCTATTTTTGTAAGAGAGTAAAGTACACAGATGGTGGTCACTATGGCTTACCAAAATTTCGGATTTAGTCCATAGCTTTTCCAAAAGTACATGGATGGTCCCCATGGTTTGCACTTTGTAACTCATTAGTCACTAGCTTTTTCCAAAAGTACATGGACGGTCCCCGTGGTTTGCACTTTGTAATGCATTTAGTTCCTAACTTGGACATCCTAAAACCTTTTTAGATTTGTTGATTAGGGACTAAATGTGTTACAAACTGCAAACCACAAGGACCATCCGTGTACTTTTGGAAAGCTAGGGACCAATCACAAATTTTGGTAAACCACAGGGACCATCCGTGTACTTTACTCAAACCTCAAAGAATATAGTATACTCTCCAATAAAAGATGCGATCTTCAAAAAAAAATTAAATAAATGGTAAACTTGGAGCAGGTAAAGTAGCAAATTGGGCATGGATATTAAGATCTCCATTTTCGGCAACACCAGTCAACCCAACAAAAAGAAACCGAACGGTGGTTATTTTAGAAGGAAAACGGTTGAAAGTAAATTTCCCAAATTGGCAAATGTTTGATGTTCCTCTAACGAAAACAAACGGCATGTTAATATTGATACAAGTTCAGGAGTCACGTCACCTCAGCTCTGTAGCGTTTCACCCAATTGGTCCACGCCTCCTTTCGCTCTCTGCCAATATCTAGCAAAGCAGCCTTGAGTGGAACCAGCAAATCTTTATCTGGAACATCGGAATCAGCCTTGATGTTGGAGAGTAATCTGAAGAAGTTTGTGTAATCAACTTTGTCAACCGCCATGTTGTTCAGCAGTTCACCAATGAGCTCTTTATTATACCTTGACAGACCGACTTTTTTGGTCATTATGGCCTGATATTCGTCCATAAATTTACTACCATATCTGCAGGAAATTATAAAACTTACGGGTGCCAACGCCAACAATAATGATGAATTTTTAAAATTAAATTTACTAGTCCTTTTATCCGCCGCGCGTTGCGTCAGAACCATACGCGGCGTTATAAATTATAGACTGTAATCAACCCGACTCGTTTCCAAACCAAATTTACGTAGAAACGTAGAGTAATCCGAGTTCATATCGTTGAATGAAAATGTACTATATTTGACCCAACTTGTTCCCAAACAAAATTTACGTCGAAACATAGACCAGCTCAAAACGTACATAAAATAAACACGTGCGTTGGCGTCATACACAGCGTGATAGAGTATGGACTACAATCGACCGACCTGACTCAATTCCGAACTAAATTTACGCCGAAACGTGTAGTAACTCAAATTTATACCGTCAACTGGAAACGTATTATATTTCACTCAATTTGTTTCCAAACAAAATCTACGCCAAAACGTAGACCAACTCAAAACGTACATAAAAATAAAACATTATATAAGTGACCCGACTGGTTTCCAAACAAAAAATACATTAAAGCATAGACAAACTCGAATTTATACCGACATGTACAAAAAATAGAACTGTAAGAAATTAGTTTTAAGGTAAACTCGAAACTTTAGAAACTTGAAGAGGTCAAAGTAACATTTACAAAGTTAGAGGGGTTAGTTTTGACATTGCACATAGAAAGGGTCGATGGCTTTAACACCGACCTTTCTTTTTAAGGTATTATAAATTTCCGTACCTTTCCAAGGCATAATTGAGCTCTTTTTTATTAATTAGCTGGGCTGTCGAAAGGGCTAATCCGAACTGGCCTATATTCCACGACCCAATATCGGGTTGTTCTGCAAAGCAATACCGTCTTCCCGGAAGATCAGTGGTGTTTGGAGTGAAACTTGGATCAAAGGCATCGAGAAATCCGAACGGGCCATAATCAATAGTGAGCCCTAATACACTCATGTTGTCGGTATTCAGCACACCGTGAGTGAAACCAACGCCCTGCCATTTTGCAATTAATGAAGCTGTACGCTCGGCAACTTCAACCAGCCAAGCTGATAAAATGTGAAGTTAAAGTGTTAACCCCAATCCTTTAAAAGAGTAAAATGCCATTTTCGTCTCTTAGGCTTGGCCAGTTTTGCGACATTCATCCAAGGGTTTGTTTTTCCGCATCTGGATCAAAAAGGTTTGAAATGTTGCCAAATGCCAATTTCATCCGAATAGTTAACTCCCATCCATTTTTCTCCGTTAAGTCACAAATATTTCCGTCTTTTCTGTCAACTTAAAGGGCAATTCGGCCTTTTTTAGGGGTATTGGGTCTTTTCACATAAAGTAAAGAGACTGAATTGCCCTTTACGTTAACAAAAGAGGACAGAAATACCCCTGACTTAACGAAGAAAAATGAATGGAGTTAACAATCCGGATGGAAATAGGCAACATTTCAAACCTTTTGGATCCAGATGCGAAAAAACAAACCTTTGAATGAAATTCACAAAATTGGCCAAACCTAGGGGACAAAAATGGCATTTTACACATAATAAAAATATTAAAAACATTCACCTGCATACTTATTGGAAGTAAGATCCACAACATCACTGTTTCCTTCCCCGGTGGAGAACGATAAACTATCACTTTTGTTCATATGTTCTATATGCGGAAAGTGATGTTTGATGGTGTAATCAGCCAACGTTTTAACGATCTCGAGATCTTCTTTTCCTCTTTTAGCATGTATTTGAAACGACCCAAAACGTAGAAAAGATTGCGCAACACGGCACACGATAGCACCAGGCTCGTCTTTCGGATTCCCACTGAAACATTTTGCATGGGTTGTTTTAACTTTTAACGTTAAAGTCGATTAAAATGTATCAAACTCCCTAGTTTGTAAAACTTACTCGTAAAACATGTCACGACTCACTAATTTTCCAGTAGTTACGAGGCAAAGTGCACGGGTGGTTGGAATTCCGAGACTGTGCATTGCTTCACTGCAAAGAAATTCCCGAATGCTGCTACGTAAAACCGCTAAACCGTCAGCAAACCGACTATACGGAGTCTTGCCAGCACCCTTTAGCTGAAGCTCCCACCTTTGGGACTTGGAGTTTATAAGCTTGCCGAGTGTGATGGCTCGACCATCACCCAATTGGTCGGCCCATACTCCAAATTGATGGCCACCGTAACATTGAGCGTACGATAATCTGAGTTAAAAGGAATTGATGACATTAGCATTATTAGAATCACACAAAGTAACAAAAAGCTTGATAGATATGTCACTCACCCTCCTTTCAAAGGAGATGCCCCTGAAAACAGATATGGAAAATCAGGTCTTTCGAATCTGCAACATATTACCCATAACTATTATGGACATTAAAATATCATAAACCGACACATAAACAAAAGAAGATAATGTTATGAGATATGACAAATTGATGTGTGGCAGAATTACTCTATATATGGGCATATGAACTTACTCTTTAGGATCCAAATCAAGAATATCAGCAACAGACTCCGACCACACTACCAGCTGAGGATTCTCCACCTCAGCAGATGGAGATACTTTCGAATAACAAGCATGAAGTATCTGAAACACATTCAACATCAACATACTAGTGAACTTTATAACGCATCAAAAAATTGCATTACTTGAAATTCTCTTTCATCATCTCAATAACGAATTCAACGATACCATTGACCTCGTCTTTAAACAGCACTGTCACGAGGCATCATGCATGTCATAAGAGGTGTATACACATTCCTTAAACACTAACCCTATTGAACATACACTAAACCTCTCTAAAATATCGGTGTTTATTATTCTATAATCATTTCAGACCTAATTTCATATCCATACAGTAACAGTTCACTAAACAGCCTATAACATGAAACTTCAAGAATCCACTAAAACAGTCATAACTCATAGGTCACGTAATATTATGATCATCTCACAATATATACAGTTAAATCCACAAACTCAAACTCTAATTGAATAATATTAATAAAAATCCACATACTAAGTCACTATTCAAGCCCTAATTTTACATAAAGTACCAAAACTGAGATCCAAATCACACAGTTCTTAATATCTCTCAATCAACAAATGAAATTGTGAATTATTAATTTAAAATGATGAATAATAACCTCGCGAGAAGTGATATCGGTTAACGGATCGCCTGGCAACTCACGAACGAATGAATGATCCCAATTTAGGTCTTCTAGCTTCAACTTAACCCTAGAAATTTCGGTCGGAGTTTGGTTATCCGGTCCGTCGGTGACCGTAGCGGCGGCGGTGGCGTTGGTTGGTAGTGGTTCCGTCGACATTTTGGACAAACGGAGAGAGAGAGTGATGGCGGTGAAGGTAGCAAGCAAAATGGAGAAGTGAGGAAGGAAGAAGAGTAATAAGTCTTGTTGTTGCTTTGGTTACTTGTACATGGATGATGTAATGTACAAGTTTACTTAAGAGTAATAAACTAATAATAGTTGTGGTGGTGGTTACTTGTACATGGATGATGCAAGGTTTAAAAGCTTTTAAATCTTATTCTTCAGTTTCTTATGAGGATTAGTAAGAAATCTCGTTTGATTAGTTAAATAAACGAATATGAACAGGGGTCTCGTTCGTTCAATTGTGTTTGTGAATATTCGGTAACGTGTTCGTGAACATTCGTTCATTTATGTTCGTTTGTTTGTGTTTTAATCAAAGATTTTTGTACTTTCATATCTTTAACAATTAAACTAGGAAACCCTAATTTCACCTTGTTTTGCATTATTCCTCTTTCCTCTCATTATTTTCATCGACGAATACAATCAATCTCCGTTCCACAATTAGGGCTTCCAATTCTAGTGCTAGTCTCTCCACCATCCACCTTAGCCTTGTCGCGTTCGCCAAATTTAGTTGTGTTCGTTTGTGTTTGTGAACACGCTCATTTCCTTAATAACAAGCAAGAAATAAAAAAATATTCAGTAAATGTTCATGAACCATTCGTGAACACATTTATTCCTTAACGAACGAACACGAGCAATGCCTTATTCGTGTCCATTCGATTCGTTTACTGCCCTAATTTTTCGTGTAATTATACAAATGAAGATGGGGGAAGAGATATGAATCCTCTAAGTTTACTTCTATCGTGACAAAGGTTGATGTTGTATATTCTTCAAAGATCGTTGATTCACAATTGGTAAAGTATACAGAGCCAAGGATGGTTAAAAGACAGTCGTTTTGAAGCCATGTATCCGTTTAGAACGTATTTTGGTATTTGTTACTAATAAAACATTTTGACTTAATTCTTAGAATTCGAACAACTAATCAACATATGTTGACACATTACTTGCTAGTTGCTATACATGTGAACTAATTACTCAACGCTCTACTTACCACTGGTGACTCAAAGCTTAACGCACTCGCTAGTTTACTAGTATGTCTAGATCCACTTGCAACCCACCTCGGTGTTGATTGTATAGCGGTTAGGCCTACTATGTGAGAGCTAGTTCTAGCTAGTTGAGTGGCTCACTCAAATTGTGGTCGAAGTAAACTAATGTAAAAAGCACAAGGAAAGTTTTCTAATATATGAGTTTTCTTTGTATAAATGTTAAAGATTAAATGTGTGTTATTCCTTAGGTCCTCTTTTATTAGTGATGTGATTCTCTATTTATGTATTTGGCTTGTTTTCGTTGTTGTTAAGAGTCGATGCTCCATTTTCTTGTATGTCGTTACTTGCTACTCCGAAGTTCAGATATATAACATATCAAGTAGCGAGTGCCTAGGGGTGGGTTAAAGGTTCGCTTATTTATTATTTTAAGACGGTTAAAATGTCTTATTTAAATTAAGTTAAAATTAACTTTATCACTAAAGAATAAAATATAATTTGCATCCCTGTGGTATGTTATCAGAATCGACCGGAGTCCTAATTTTCAAAAAGACATGGATACTTTAGTCCCTGGAATTTCCATTGCGCTTTACTTCACATCCATCTATCAACTCGAGGTTACAAGAACGGTTTGAAATAGGGTGAAAAATCTTTTATGCCTCTCGTCTTATACTAACCCCCATTTGAGCCCTAATTTTTTCTCCAATTTGTGTCCAAGCAATATCATTGTCTTCTCCAATCTATCAAAATCATTCATCAACAATTAATAATATCTCAATATCGCAAAATCGAGCTCACAAATGTAATTTGTGTCGGATGTCATAGGGTCTTGTGGTACCGGTACTTGCTATTGGATTTCAAAGACGGATGCAAATCTAGGTCGACGAATCTTGTGTTGTGTAATTGTTTGTAATGTATGTGAGTGAACATAGTAAGCTGATTTGGATTGATGCAACGAAACATTGTGTAATTGATTGTTGTGTTAATTGAACCTGTAGTGTGACTAAACATATTAATTCCAAGTTGTTTGATGTATTTTACATGTTGTGATTTATACATTGTGTTAATTGAATGTTTCTAGAGTGTTACTTGAATGCTTGTGTTATGTGACTGCATAATATACAGGTTAATGATAATCATATTGCACATGTTTAATGTCAAATTTCAGTTGCAGAATTTACACCATTTCATTACAGAAGGGTAGTTGTGGATGGCTACAGTAGGATGAAACTCCCACATATCCTAGATGTGACAGGGTAATCTTTGCTTTATTAAGGAGTACTAACAAGGAAGATAAATTGGCAAAGACCAAAGCTAAGGAAGTGATGAAATTGAATATTGTATTAGGGATTAGTTAGTTGTTGTTTCTTGTTTATTTGTTTAAATAGACCTATGTAATTCGTATTTGTATTTGTAATTTACTCTTTAAAACCTCTAATGAGTCTATTTATAATGTTAACATATTATGTTGATTCAACACTTACAATTTAATAAAATTTTGTATTTTGGTAGCACGTGTAGCAACCATGTTGAAGTTGATGAGGTTGATAAAAAGTTGTGCAAGTAGAAGAAGGCATGCTTGTGCAACAAGAAAAAGTCATACCTGTGCAAGAAATAAGGCAAAGAAAACCAAGATGAAGAATATGTAGAAGATCTGGAGTTGGACTATGACCCTGATGAAGAAGAAGGCAAAGAAAACCAAGATGAAGAATATGATAAACGTCTAGGATTACGAGAGTCCTATAGAAGAGGTGGAGAACTGGTACCATAATCCATATGAAGGGGAGCATGATTCTGATTTAGAATGGTCAAATGATGATTGTCATTGGAAATAAGTTTGTATTGGAGTTATTTAAAATTTTTTACTTTTGATTTGACTAAGTGCGTTGTAATGTTTGACTTTTCAAATGACTATAATAAAATGTTTTGTTTCTTACTTGTATTTGTAACATTTGACATGAATACATAAATTTTAACATGGATGATACAAAATTAATGGTTGCTGCAAATTGCATTACAACATGACTATTGCAAATGTCAAACTTGGCTGCTGCATTTGACTTTAATATACATAAACAGCCATGCAAATTGCAATGAAGCTAGGCTACTGCAAATGTCAAACATGTATGCAATTCAAACAAAAATATCTTAACATACATAAACATCCATACAAAGTTATACATCATAGCATTGTCTTAACATAAAACATCACAAAATTGTTTTAACAGAAAACATCATAACATTATCTTAACAAAAACATCATAACACCATAATCAGTCAAATTTAGTCACAACATTATCTTAACTCTTAATAGACCCATCATGAAACCACTATGCATCTTGACTATCCTGTGAATCTTTTGTTATAACAGCTTATGAACCCTCATTCGCACTTTGACCTTTGCAACTTCTACAATTGTGGCCCATGTTTCCACATCTGCGATATTTTGTGGTGTTGCCTTTTCTTGTCATTTTACCTCCATATGAAAACACCTCTTTAACCCCATCCTTTTCAATTGCCTTATTCCTCTTCTTTTTAGGCCTTTCGACCTAAAAACAAATTTGAGTATTATAAGTTAAACATCTGCAATTTACAACACTACATGATGAAACATATCCAAATAAAACAGGATTATGATGTTTAAATGGAATGAGATTTGTTGGACACTTGGAGGGACTACACATATCTAGCCTTGTGATTGGTTATATGACATTCATGTACACCTTTTCCATGTATCTATCAGTAGATCTCAGGTACCCATTCTTCTGGTATGTCAGCCCTCATACCATTTCTAGCCATGTCCCAAATAGCTGCTACTTCATGTATACATGGCATGCCAGTTAAATCACACTCCTTTCATGAACATGTTTTCTCGTACTACATTCACCACACACTAGGACCTTGAACCACTCACCTAAACAGACAAAGCCAAGTTTAAGTATTTTATTCCTATTGTGTGATGGTATTTTATAAAGGGTTATTTAGAATTTAGTAGCATCCACAATTAGAACACTCAATTGTGATGCTTGTTCTTTTATGTCATTAAGACCTTTATAGAATGTGGTGTTAATGAACCAACAGCTTTGGATTGGATCTTCTTCACATTATCAATCCTTTTTTATATATTCCCTTATGTACTCTAAACATATTATCACAAGTTGGTCTCTTGCTCCAATTAATTGTTTGTTAAAGACCTCACATATGTTATTCAATAGCTTATCACACTTTGCCCCGTCCTATGAAATGAGCTCTAGACCAACTAGTGGGTGAGATCAACTTAGCCATCCATACAAAACTTATTCAGCTTCCTTTATTTCTTCTATAGCCTTGTCAAGTAAGGCAGTGATGTTTTAGAAGTTGCTCCCCATAGAATGTTTTTATACACATCCCAATGCAATTGTTTCTTCATGTTTTCATGTACGTGTTTTAGACAATACATGTGCTTAGCCATAGGGAATACCCTAGACAATATTGGTATAAGGCCCTACAGTTATAAAAGAGAACTTAGAATTGATACATAAGTGATTTATTTTAAACAAATAACTTACACCTTTTCCTATCACTAATAAAATTGAAATTGGAATTGATAGATAAGTCAAGATCTCTTCTGTGTAATTCCAAGAACTATCTCCAAGATTGAGAAGTTTCTTCCACAACCAATAAATATGCAAGTTAAAAATAACATTGTTACCATCTACGCCAACGACAGTCAAAATCCGGCCTGGAAATGAACCTTTCATAAAACAACCATCTAATTCCAAAAGTTCTCTACCAAACATCTTAAAGCCTCTCTTCATAGATGCAAAACAAATATAAACTCTTCTAAATTGCCTAGTAGGAATACTAGGGTTACAACACGTCTCACATCAATTCTGATTGTGTTCCCAGGGCTTGCTTTTAGTAGTTACTGACAATAAGACCTAAGTAAACCATACTAATCACAATCATCAATTATATTAATTGTGGCAATCCTCTTAGCTCTAAATACTTTATGAAGTGAAATATGTATCTGGTGCTTCTTTTGCATTGAATCTTGAATAGTAGTCATAGGTATTTTTGGGTTTCTTTCAATTGGTCGCTCAATATCCTTGGCTATGAGCTCATATCTCTTGTTTGGAGACACTGATGTTGATGATGAGCTGTCTTCACACACCACTGATCTTTGGTCAATTTCCTTGAGATATGAACTGCCCAAGATCAAGTGGGTTTAGTGTGCCTTTTATTAATGTTGTGACCTAACCCCCCATTACTATTTTTCCCCTAAGGCCCTTCAGCCCTTGAGACCCTTCACCACTATTTAAACTTGGATTTGAACTTAAGGTTAGATTTGTATCCGAACAAACAACCCTATGTCAAAAATGCTCATTTTTCAGAATATAAACTTGTCTTCTAAACCTAATAGCATATGTTTTAACCAATTCATTCAACTCCTGCTTATCATCGATTAACTAACCAACAAATAATGGAATAAATTATGAGTCACCATCACCTAAATGGATTTTCTTTTCCTTCTCAACTTCTTTGCAACCTTTTTTTCTAAAACTGTGTAATTCACATCATTATCACTATCAAGGCTATCTAGATCCACATTCATGTCATCCTAATCAACATGATTCTGATCACTTAAATCATCATTTTACTTGCCATCAAAATCAACACAATCCTTAAAATGTGTCATGTCTACTTATACAACTTCCATAACATTATCTTCATCTATAATATAATCAAGATCATATTCATCACTATCCTCAGATGATCTGTTAGGATCTAAGTTTGAAATTGTTTATGAAAGTTCTAAAAATGATAAATGAAAGAAGATAAATCAGATGAACATGCAGCGCAATGATGAACTTTAATTCATAACAGTCGAGAGATTGTTTTCATTGTTATGCTTTCGTAATTATAATTACTTTCATATAACTCACAATCTTCCCCTCAGCCTAAGATCACTGATTTGTTCGTACAGAATGCAAGGAAGATATGTTAGATTGATAATTGATGAAAGTGATCAAATAGAACAGTACAAGCAAAAATAACAGAAATAACAAACTAACAACATCTGCTAAGTTAACCACTACTATAAACTAAACATTGCAAAGACTGATAAAAAAAACTGATGAGACATCCTTTGTTTGTCTTCAGCAGAATTTTGCCTTGGCAGACCTTTAGCTTTAATCTTTAGTAGAGCTTTGCCTTGGCAGACCTTTAGTTTTAATCTTCAGTAGAGCTTTGTCTTCAACAGAGTTTTGCTATGGCAGACCTTGGACATTTAGTATTCAACAGAGCGTGATTTGGGCAGATGTTATATTATTATTAGGATTAGAGGTTGTATATTTTGGCTTTCTATCCACTGTTCTTTTATAGGGTTCAATTCTAACAATCTCACCTAGGACAGATGATGCCAAAACAAAAACTTTATTACTATCTTTATTCCTCATCAATAATTCCCTTATTTGGCCTTTGAACTGGCGTTCAAAGTCCAGGGCAATCATGTCTACTATATCCCTTTCAAGTTCAAGATTTAGCAAGTCTTGGAGATCAACTACATCCAGACCATATGCATCCTCCATCTTTATCTCTTGAACTCTACCATCTGACCTGAGCAATGTCAATTCATTGTTGTCTTTTTTAGACTTCCATTTTAGAATTTTTGAGTCAGATGGTTTTCTTGGGAGTAGGGTTATTTTTGATGAGTTGGGTGAGGTAGGTCTGCGTACAAGTGTAGAAATTGAGGCTCTAAGCTTATCACTTGCAGCATTTGTGTGATACAAAATTTGATTTTTTATGCCCCCTTTCTCAGTTCTTCATGCATCATTTAATCTTCTTTTCCATCTGCTTTTGTCTCTTTGCTTGATTTAAGGCAATGGTGGATAGCTAGAGGTTGAAGTTGATCTTTTAGGAGCAAGGGTCTGTTTAGGGGCAGTGGTTGATTGATCATAGTTTGGCTTTCTTGGGATAGAAGGATCTTTTTTCCTTAATTCTTCCAACCTATGGTAGGTATCTACCACTTTTGATTCTGGCCATCTAGCAATCTGCCTTGTTGTTCCATATAAAGCATTAACAAGTTCGGCTTTCATTGTTTTAATTTTAAGAACATGATCTTGGCTTTTAAGTTTGGCCTTTTTCCAAGAAGGAGGAGTAAGCTTCTTTGAAGGTTCCTTGAGCATATAATGAACTCTTTCAATTTCTTCCTTTATCTCATTTGCCGACCAGTCTTTAAGCCCTTGTTGCTTTGTAAGGCTTATGCTTCATGACATGATCAAGATAATCTTATTTCAATTCAGGATCATTAGTGGTTGGCTGTTCAGACATAGATTTACTCAGCTCCTTAGCTAATTCTTCAATACTTCTCAATTTGCTCAGTTGATATTGCAAGGAGATTTGTAAAGCCCTGTCATCTTTATCTTTTGATTTATCTTTTGCAATGTGCTCAGCATGTCTAGCCTTTAATTTAAGATATTCATCAAGGTTCTTAGGCTTTCGATACCCCAACAAGGAAGGTAATTCTCTCTTTTTCGGATCCTCTATCTTATAGAAAGCTTCAATCTCTCCTTTAACTGCAAAAATTTCCAAAGGGTAGAGTGCACCCATAGGAAGAAATGAAGATGATAAGTGCATGATTAGAAATGGGGGGGAGTGGGTTTCAGAATGTGGCAATGATGAGGATGGTTGTGGAGTGGAATGTGATGAAGTAGGGAGTGGTGAATGGCTCTCTTCATCATCATCAACAACAAAATTTTTCTTTTGCGTTGGAATTTAATTTTTGGAGAAGGTGGATGTGTGGGAATTCGGGATGGTGTTGGTAGTGGTTCGATTAAGGTTGGAAATGTGATTAGGGAAGTGGTTTGAACAACACCTGTTGGAACATCTGTTGTTCCAGCATCTGCTGTCACAACATCTGTCCTAACATCTGTTGTGGTTAGGATGACAGAAGATACATTAGCAGTGGCTGCAACACTGGTTGTAAAAGAGATGGTAGTTGGTTGTCTTGAATTTCTTGCAGACCTTCTTTGCCTTAAAGTATCCACATCTTCCTTTTCCAACTGCTTAGCTTTTTCTTCTTCAATAAGCATCAAAGCTTTAGCTTCAAGTGTATCTTGTCTTTTCTGCTTTTCAACAGCAATCCTTTTAGCTTCTTTGTTTCATGTCTCATCAATTACTTTGCCAAAATTAGCTTTGGATGCTTCAGCAGTGGTTGTAGTGGTTGCTGGCTGTTTTGCACCTGTCAGGCTGCTACTTTCTCATGGAATCATTCTCCTCCTTTTTGGCATCATCTTCTTTGTCATCTTGAAGAATGATAACCGGGACAGAGCCAGTAGTTTTCAACAAGTGGTCTTTGATGGCTTTTATATCAGCTTGGGTATCTTTAAATCGAGCCTCGACCATGTTGCAGATCAGTTTCATATGAGTTTCATGCTGAATATCGGCTAATTGTCGCTAAGCTAGGATGATTGGTTGGACAACCTTCCATAACTCATCAGCATTTTGTGTGGGAGATGGTTGAGGTTGGGAGTTTTGTAGGAGTTGCTTCATCATGTTCTTGAGGTCATCAATTGATGGTTCCATGGAAGACATCCTCTCCGTCAATTCATTGTATCTTAATTCATCACCTAATTTAATAGGATCATCTGAATTCCTACTAGTGGTAGTTGTATTTGGATATTCTACATGAGTAAACTCTATAGTATCAGAACCAAATGCCCCTTGTTCTTGGTTCTGGGGACTTCCAACTGGCTCAGAGGATACAATTGTAGCCTTAGCAGTTGTTGCCTTCAAGGAAGTCTTATATATGTAACCACTATCCAACTAAGCCAATGTTGTAGCAGCAGTTGTAGTAGTTGCTTCACTTGAACTACCAGCAAAAGTTACACGTAACTCTTGGGGTGTAAGTTCCTCAATTGCTTGTGGGCTAGCAAATAGAGTTTTCTCAGACTCAGTCAAATGTGGAGGTTGACTCTCTTTAATGGGTGAGTGAGAGGGATTGATGAGTGTCTGAGTTTTATCTATTGTTTCAAGTAAAGGTATAAATGTGGGTGGTATTGGAGAAGTGGGTAAGGGAGTAGAAATAGACATAGCCCTGGGAGAGGGGCTTGAGAACAAATGTTCAATTGAATTATTTGCCTCATAGTGTGGTGTCCCTGTGTTTACAACTTGTTCCTTTTGTGACGAAACAAGAGGAGCTTGTGATGGTGGATATCTTTGAACCAACTGCTGTGAGGAAGTAGCAACAGTGGTTGTAAGTGACTTTGGTGTTGTCACAGGTAGGACATCTGGGATCTCATCTTCCAGAGCTACCTTTTTAGGGTGTTTGGTGGGCTTTGTGGATTTGGTGGGTTTCTTTTTGGGATTAACTGGTGTGTGTTACACAATACTGGTTGTAGTGTCATGTTCACCAAGAGCAGTGGGCTTAGCAACAGAAGAAGGAGCATGGTTATAGAAGTAGTCAAAATTTGCTCAGTCTCTGTTGCTTTAGTTTTCAACACCTTAGGTTTTTGTGTTGAGAGTCTAGTAAAAGTTTCATGTTTAAGGTTGCCAACTTCACAGATGACACCTTGTTGAGAATCATATTCGGAAACTTATTTTTGTAAATAAAAACTCAACAACCTAGGGTGTATCAAAAAAGCTTTACCCTTTTTAAGATTATTAAAATTTGCAACCAAATCAGAAAACAATACCTGAGAAAAGTTAAATTTTGATTTGGTTAAAATAGCATAACCCAGGTATTGAATATTTAAGGTATTTCGTTAAAAGCGGTTGTTTTGGCTGAAAATCATAGTAAAAGGGTGTGGAAAAGAATTTCATGTCAGCGGGAAATTCAGGTTTGAAGATGGTAATACCTGATAACTGGCCTTCATATCCTTTCTCAGTGAATTCGGCGTGCAAATCTTTCTTTGAGAAAGAAGTAGGGTCATCAAGGTCGTTAAGACCGAAGATGGTGAAGATAGTAGATGGAGAGATTTGAACAAGTGACTGTCCAATCTTTGAAGTGATGGCAAAGAGCTTTTTGTTTTGAACTTGGAGTTCAGCATTTGCCCCAAATTGGCGAAGGGTGTCGATATAAATTGGAGCTTTGGCTAGTAACACAACTTTGTATGATGATGTTTGTAGAACATCAATCATGGAGTGAAACACAGTGTTATTGTTGGTTTTTTCGAATATCGGAAGATAATTGTGGGGAGTTTTATGATAAGATTGATGGTAAAAGAATGAATATTTAGGGATTGGAAGATGATGAGAGTAATGGAGAAATTTATGGAGAATTTTTGTGTGTTTAAAATTGAAACAACAAGTGGAAACTTTGATTGGATGAAACAGGGTTTATAAAGGAGAAAGTGAATGCTGACGTCACAACGGTTTCCAAAAGATCTGATAGCTAACATCTGTGCACGTGTAAACTCTGTTGGATAATGGACGACAGTTGTTTGGAAACCTCTGCTGGAGACCAGCAGTGGTTCTGAACAGAGGAATGACCAGTGGTGATTTTACACTATCAGATGATAGATTATCAGTGGATTGGGAAAACAGTGGTTTCCCCAACAGTGGGAGTAGAACAGAGGATACACTTTCAGCAACGGGTAGATTTTCATGCCAAGCAGAGGTTTTGAGAAACAGTGGTTTTGAACAGACTTTAGAGATTTATTGAAAAATTTCAATTTTAGTTATTTTAAGGATGGAATTTTGATTTCTAAACACATTTTAATGCTTTTTATACATAGAAACCAAAATTTTGTTTTTATTCCATGTTTAGCATACTAATCCTAGAGATCAGACTTTCAAAGGTAGATATATCTAATGCTTTTGTTAGAACATCTGCTAGTTGATCTTTAGTTGGAACATGATGAAGAGAAATCAAACCTTTTTCATAGCAATCTCTCACAAAGTGATGTTTAATGTCAATGTGCTTTGTGGTAGAATGAGATACTGGATTTTTAATGATGTTTTCAGCCGCTTGACTATCTAACATGAGAGGAGTCTTTAAACCAGTTACACCAAAATCCAATAATTGATTCTAAAGCCATAGGAGTTGAGCAGTGCAGCTTGCAGCGGCAATATACTCAGCCTCTGTTGTGGATGTTGATACTGCAGGTTGCTTTTTGCTTTGCCAAGACACTAAGCAATTGGCTAGGAATTGACAGCCTCTTGAAGTGGACTTCCTTGTGGTGTGACATCCAACAAAATCACTGTCTGAAAAACCTGAAAGCTCAATATTTCCATTAGCTGGATACCAGATACCAAGTGTGGGAGCACCTTTTATATATCTGAATATCCTTTTTACAGCAATGAGATTGGACTTCCTAGGTGCTGACTAGGATCTGGCACAAACATATATTGCAAACACAATGTCTGGCCTTGATGCAGTTAGGTACAATAAAGAACCTATCATGCTTCTATAAAGAGTTTGATCAACCAAGTCATCTTTGTCATCAACAGTGACAAGCTTTGTGGTTCCCATGGGTGTTCTACATTGTTTGCAATCATTCATATCAATTTTTTTAAGTAGTTCTTTGACATACTTACTTTGATGAATGAATGTACCATTTTGAAACTGTTTTACTTGGAGACCAAAAAATCATTGGAGCTCACCCATTGCTCTCATTTCAAACTCTGCTGCCATGCAGCGGAATGATGAACTTTAATTCATAACAGTCGAGATATTGTTTTCATTGTTATGCTTTCGTAATTATAATTACTGTCTCCCCCTCAGCCTAAGATCACTGATTTGTTCGTACAGAATGCAAGGAAGATATGTTAGATTGATAATTGATGAAAGTGATCAAATAGAACAGTACATGCACTGTTTTATTTATACTACAATCCTAACCACTGAGCATCTTATGATGATGTCAGCATGAAAGTGACACTTAATAAAAATAACAAACTAACAACATCTGCTAAGCTAACCACTACTATAAACTAAACATTGCAAAGACTGATAGAAAACACTGATGAGACATCCTCTGTTTGTCTTCAGCAGAGCTTTACCTTGGCAGCCCCTTTAGCTTTAATCTTTAGCAGAGCTTTGCCTTGACAGACCTTTAGCTTTAATCTTCAGCAGAGCTTTGTCTTCAATAGAGTTTTGCTATGGCAGACCTTGGACATTTAGTCTTCAACAGAGCTTGATTTAGGCATATGTTATATTATTATTAGGATCAAAGGTTGTAGTATATTTTGGCTTTCTATCGTCTGCTCTTTTGTAGCGTTCAATTCCAACATGATCCACAATCACTATTTTCTTGATCATGTACTAGATGAAACAATATTTTGAGTTTCAATGAACTGAGCATAATTGCAATGCTAGAGGTAACATCTACAGATGGACCAACATCTAATGACTTTAATAACACATGTTAATGTGAGTGTTCAACATATATTTTCAATTAGCCTAAGTCCTTCTCGAACATGATCGGACATAGTTTCTAAATCACTATCATTACTTAAATAAAATATAAGTAAAATTGTGAGGTTGTAGGAGAGAGTGTAACACTTTAAGACCGAAACCCAAAGACAAATAAGGAACCCTAAAATGATTGTAGAATACCATATCACATGGATATCCAAGTTCCTTAAGAGTGTCCTTCAAAACATACATTTCCAATTCATCAATATTAGCATTATCAGTAAATTTTGTCTTACAATTTTAAGTACTCCCTACCAGGATACCTAGAAAACTCACCTCCATAGTGAATTTTCACTGAGAAAAATGTAGAACGATCAGCTATAAACAAAAAACAACACTACGTTAGACACTTCATACTTAGTTTCATGATCACAGGCCTGTTTGATTATACTTACGGTATATGGTGTATGGGTCGAAATATTCTTCTACTCTATGAATCCTCCAAAATCCACCAACCATAAGACGAACTTGTAGTTTCGAATTAGGAATTAGTGATTTCCATCAATTAAGCAATTGGGTTCCTCCTGATTTGGGAATTTAGGTTTTACACAGGGATGTTAACCAAGACGATATTATAAAGGTAAGGATTCAATGTATATAAGGGTGAAATTACAAAAATACCCCTCATTCAAACAACACCTGTAACGTCGAGTTGACAGAGGGATGCATAGTGAAACGAAATGGAACCTCAAGGATTCAAGTATCCGTTTTTTAAATAAAGAATAGGTTTAGTTCTAGGAATATGTCACACAGACACAATTGTAGTTTACTCTTTTTTTTTTTTTTTATTATAATATGATGATATTTTGAAGTTTTAAAAGTTTATTGTTGCACATTTATTAAAAATCTTGATGCTCAAAGAAACTGTTTAGGGACATTTGTCATTATTTAGGCCATGTATCTTTTAATTTTTCCACCATAATGCTTATAGATAATTATTATTTTTAGATAACCATCCTATTAAATATTATTTAGTTTAATCTCTTATGGATAATTATTATATTATTTAGTTTAATCTATTCTAATTAATTATATATAACTCTTTTACTAAATATTATTTAGTTTAATCTCTTCTACTTAATCATAGATAATTATTATTTAGTTTTAATTTAATGTATACATTTTATTTATAATATTATTTATTTAATTTTCTATATCATATTATTTTCATTGGTTATATGACCTAACGTGTCATATAAAAGTTACAATTTTTAGTTTTCTTTTACCTAAATTATTACTTCTTTTTAACAGACATCTACTTTTTATTTGTAATATACAAATTTACTCTTATTCTTTTCGATTATTTAATTATCTCTAATAAACTTTAAACTTTTACCATAGTATATATAATTTTTTAAGAGCAAATTTGGATCACAGACGGACCACTAGAGTATCATCATGCCACTAGCGGAACCACCCAATCATATCCATCTCCACTAGAAAATAATTCTTATACACCAATTTAGAAGGAAACTCAATAACTCTGGGAAAAACCCTCTTGTGGGAATTGAACCAAGGACCAAATGGTTCCTAAGCCTTGTCCCAATCCCAAAATACCACTAGCCTATAATGCCATTGGCAGTATATATAAATGCTAGACATAAAATCGAATTACATTTTTGGATGAAATCAATAATTTAAGACACAATAATTAGATGTATAATATTCACTTTTTAATAAAATAATAACAAACAAAATTACAAATATAAAATCATTGATTTTACTAAAAATAACAAAGTCTTAACCTTTTTAAAAAATTATTCAAAAAACATATAACTAAACACATATGACACATTATAATAAAGTTCACCGATTTATCATCATACAACCCCCAAACTATTCAATTATATTTTTCTCTATTTTATATTAATAATAAATCTTATCATACTTTAAATATCGAATAGAATATTTCTATATTTCTTATAAAATATTATCCTTAAATTTAAATTGTTAACTTAAGATATTTTTAAATAACCAAATTATTTATCACCTAACAAAACTTTGTATTAATATATTATTTATTTTTATTTTCATTATTAAAAAATCATTAATTACATAATTTTTAAACAAATTTTATATAATTTTCAATATTTCTTTATATATAAAATATATTTATTTACAAGTTTTTTAAATATAATTTATATTTTATCACTCAAATAACTGCTTATTTGCTTCTTAAATAACATCTTTGACCACCGTATCTTTTTTTCAATAATCATCTCTGCAATCACCATATCTATCGCGTACCGAGTATATCCATTAGTTTTTTAAATATAATTTTCTTATTATTTGTTATGCAAAATCATATTTAATCAGCCCATGTAATACACGATGGTTTTTAAAGATATATATTTTTTTATTATTTGGTAAACAATATTATATTTATTCAATCTGTGTAATACACATGGTTTTAAAGATATAACTCTTTTATTATTTGGTATATAAAATTACATTTATTCAACCCGTACAATACATATGGTTGTTATAGATATAATTTTTTTTATTAAATATATAAAATTATATTATTCAACTCATGCAATAAATGAGGTTTTTAAAGATATATTGTTTTATGATTTAGTATATAAAATTCATTTATTCAACCCGTGTAACACACTCGGTTATAACCTAGTTATTATTTAAGTGAAAGAAAGAAATGTTATGGTATTTTAGTTATCATGAATCAAAATGAACATTTTTGGCAATTAAGTTATCTTTTAATGGATTAACCGAGATCTTTCTCTTTTATGGTTGTTTCAATTCATGAATCATAGTTGTTCCCTGCTTTTGCTAGAAAACCGTCATTTACCTCTTAACTTCCATTGGCGAAGCTTGAGAGTTACGATGTAGGGGTCGAAAACGTATATATCCAAAAATTTGCATGGATCCCGGGGATCGAAAATGTATATACACAAAAATTTTTATACAAAAAACAACATATATAACTAGGGCTGTTCATTTTTATCCAAAACCCGAAACCCGACCGGAATTCAAAGCCACCCGAACCCGAATTAGCGAATATCCGAATAACCCGAACCCGACCAACCCGAACTTTAAATGGTTTGGTTATTGGGTCACTTTTCCCCACCAAAAACCCGAACAACCCGACCCGAAACACGAAACCCGAATAAAAACCCGAACATTTATTGTTTTTTTCTTATAGAAATGTTTTGGTTTGAGGTCTTTAATATATGTAACATTAAGTTTTTGGACTTTTAAGTATTATAATAGCATATTTTCAAATAATGTTTAAACTTTGATGATATTTTAAAGTACCAATATAAACATTGATGATATTTAAAAAAAAACATTTATTTTTCATTTTACATCTAAACCCGAAAACCGAATAACCTGACCCGAACTAATCCGAACCCGAATAACTCAAACCCGACTAACCCGAACTTTAAATGGGTCGGTTATCGTGTCAATTTTTCCTAGACAAAAACCCGAACAACCCGACCCGAAAAACCCGAATCCCGACGGAAAAACCCGATTAACACCCCTATATATAACACTATTGAGCGAAAAGTTCAGGAGATCGGGAGCCCCCGGGCCCCTTCTAAGTTGCGCCATTGTTAACTCCTAACTATTTAATAATTACCATTTAAGCCTAGTCACATATTTATAAGGGTTATTCTAAAAAATACCAAAAATTCTATAAAAAATCTAGGAAGAAACATGGACACGGTTTACATGTTTTCTCCTTAACGTGCACATGGTTGTGTATTTAACTGTAATTTATCCAGTTATATGATAACATTTACAAAACAATGAGAGAATGATCGCTACTTTATACGGCAACTTGCCTAACTACACATCTTAGGCAACCAACGTTATGAGTTATGACCTAAGTAATAACCCTCAATAATATCACTTTATATGGTGAATCGCGGCCCTACAAAACCGTTGAGCAAACCTCTCCATACCTCGATTTTAGTACATCACAATCCACCTTAAAACACACCAAAAATATATGTTGTTATTCGTTACGACGACAACAACATTCCTTCTTGAAACAAGATTTCAAGAGCTTCCAAGGGGACATTCCAAGTTGGTTGTTTTCATCTTATGTTTTATGTTCTCCTGGCCCTTTAAAAGTTCAGTTGGCATGATATCAATCTCCGCTATGAGTTGGTTAACCATTGCTAGGACCTCACTCATCGTTGGCCTTGACTTTGGGTCTCAAGACAAGCAACAATTAGCTATTAAAGACAACTTTTGTGTGGAATCTAGTGAGTACTTACCTTTGAGCCTTGAATCGATGATAAGTGTGAACCTTTTGGTGTCTAGATAGATTTTCACCCATTCTAGAAGCTTCTGCTCGTTCTGAGGCCGGTTCCCATCTAATGGGCGCCTACCGTGGTAAGTTCATATAGGAACACACGGTAGCTCCATACGTCACTCTTGGATGACACACGCCGCGTTTCAATGTACTCTGGAGCCGCGTATTTCACAGTCCCAGCAAACTGATCAACGACACCGAAAAATTAATGATTTTAGAATTAAAACTGATATTATTGTGTAACTTTAATTTTCCATAAATGTTAAAAAAAAACATTTCCTTTCTGTCACTTTTGACAACACCATTAGCCATCTTTTATTTCTAAGAAATCATCATTAGCTGTGGTGACAAAATTTCTAAAATGTCGTCTCTCTTTTCAGTAAATATCTAAAATACCCTTCAATACATCAACAACAGACAAATATGTAACGGAATTTCAGAAGAAAAGAAAAAGAGTTTTCATTTTGTCACAGTTTTAGGAAAATGCTCATCATCTTGAATTTAAGGGAGTAAAAGTTAATCATGAAAACTAAAAGCCGAAATATGCCAATGTTACTGCGGTTGAGATATGAGTTAACCCTTCTTGAGGACCTAATCGAGCCACCCTGAAATCCGACAGCTTCTCATTCCATTCACCGTAGAGAAGAATATTAGAAGATTTAGAATCTCTGAAAATAATCTACAGAATAATTGATTAAGTTGCTGGTGTTAGTTATAACCATGGCTATTTGTAAAGTATAGATACTTTTATTGGTGTGGAAGGGCATTAAGTTTAAAGATGCAAAATGGGCTTGTTCATTGGCTATCCCGGACCAGAAAATCATATCAGACACATGGATCACACGTGTAGTGTAGTTGCATGCAAGCACACCTCATGAAGTCAAGATTTAATTAATTTTATTATTTGAATATTAGTACTATAAAATTTTATATTTACATCCAAGTAAACAAATGTGTAAAGCACAATTATAATATATCTTAAATATCAAACTTAAGTTTGTGGTAGCTATTACTGTAGCTGATATAGCATAAGATTTAAAACATAAAGTACAACTATTTGATGTATCTTTTTCTCTTTTTTTGACACGTATGTCTTCATTTACCACTTATCTTTTAACTTTACACTTATCTTCACCTAGATATGTTACTTATCTTTAAACTTAACCTTCATCTTTCACCCACATGAGAGAGAGTGACATGTGAGACAAAGAAAAGAGAAGAACAGAAGAAAAAAAAAGTGAGCAGTCAGCTCACTGCCAGCAAATACCCGGAAGGAAATCTCTGAAATCTAGAGTGAGATTCCGTCGCTGGTACCGGTAAACAGGCCTGGTGAGAGGTGTAGTAACCGGTGGTTGATGGGGGCGACATCTCTTTGCTCTCTTCTTTGTTCTTTCTCTCTGTAAAACCACCACCATCTTTACACCAGTCGTCTCGACCAGTGGTTGTGATGGCGAGTGGCTTTTGTCGATTTCTTAGTTGAGAGTTTTAGTCGGCTGTGATGGTGGCCTACCACTTGGCATGGCAACTCTGGTTGCAACCGTGGCGGCGCTGAGCCGTGCTTCGTTGGCTCCGGCGATGACGAATTGTGCATCTGAGCCTCTATGTTTTCCAACGACGATGATGATCTGTAGATCTGAGTTGATTGGTTTTATTGTTTTCGTTTTTCTTTATTTTGTTTTATGGTTTTAACGAACTGATTTAATGAAGAAGACAGCCGGAACTGTTTGGTTAAGGTAGTTGTTGTGGTGGTGGTTTAGTGAAGGAACTTATTTGGCTTGAAGCTGCATTTTCTTTTTATTTTATTATTTTTTTGTACATAAAATAATAATGCAAACAAATAGGTGGTGCACAGAAGTTATTTAACTCACAATCAAAATGTTATTTTTCGGTGGGTTTTGGCTATGTATGTAACATCTTCTTATTTTTAATATTTGTATTTCTATTTCTATACACTACAAAACTAAGTTGGGGGAATAGTGCCCGGCACTCCCCTATTCAAAAACGTTTATTATTTTTTACATACACTTTAAAATTACGTTTTCGTCTTCATTTTAAAATTTCGTTTTTACCCCAGTTCAAAAAAAAACTATGCTTTTGCCCCCAACTTAAAATTATAATTTTGCCCTCGCTTAAAATTACGATTTGATCGAAAAGGTTATTACTTTTATACGTTGTAAAATTACGTTTTTGCCCCCAGATTAAAATTACGTTTTTACTCCCAGCTCAAAATAAAAATATGTTTTTACCCCTAGCCTAAAAGTACGATTTTGCCCTCGCTTAAAATTACGATTTTGCCTTCGATTAAAAATTATGATTTGTCCCTCAGCTCAAAGTTATGTTTTTGCCCCCAGTTCAAAAAAATATTATGTTTTCCCCCAGCATAAAATTACGAATTTGCCCTCTGTTCAAAAATATGATTTTCCCCGTTTAAGAATTACGTTCTTTCTCCCCGCTCAAAATAAAATTATGCTTTTGTCCCCAGCTAAAAATTAAGCTTTTGCTCTCGATTCAAAATTACGATTTGGCCGTTAGCTCAAAATTATGTTTTTGCCCACAGTTCAAAATAAAAAAATATATGTTTTTCCCTAGCATAAAATTACGATTTTGCCCTCTATTTAAAAATATGATTTTTCCGCGTTTAAAAAATTAGGATTTCGCTCTTAGTTTAAAATTACGTTTTTGCCCCAGTTAAAAATAAAATTATGATTTTGCCGCCAGCTCAAAATTACGATTTTGTCATTAGTTCAAAATAAAATTATGGTTTTGCCTCCACCAATTGTGCCTTTAGTTCAAATTTGAATTTGCGCTGTGGCAAATTTACTATTTTGCCCATGGTTCAAATTAATAGTACTGTCATTACTTTATCTTTTGGCAAATTAGGATTTTTACCCCAGTAAAAAAATACAACTTTCACTTAGTTAAAAATTACAGTATTATCATTGTTTTAGTTTTTTTAGCAAAACTAAAAAAGAGTTTTGTGTTAATTGATTGACTTGATTTATTGTTTTCCGTGTCAAGGAGCTGTTTAACGCTCGCTCATTATTCGGCCATCGCCCCGCAACGCGGGCGGGCATCAACTAGTATGTTTAATTTAACAAAACTAAAACTTAATTTATGGTATAAAACACATTATTTTATAAATAAGCTAGTCAACATGTGAACCTGCCAACCAAGCCTGATCCATTTAGTTATGTATGTTTGTGGGTTCAACCCACATCCGCTTAGACTAAACTCAAGCTCAATAATACCATGTTACATTCATGTCGTGTCACAAATTCACACCTCTGGCTAAGATACCACTATTTTAAAAAGCTTCTAGTTGGCCGGCTTAAGATTTTTCAAACTGTACTAGACGTTTTGGTTTGCGGTTTTGACCAAAAGCGGTCTTAAAAGCCGAACTAGAGCCAAACCGTTAGTAACAGTTTGTTTTGGTTCGGTCCACATTTTGTTCGGCTTAAAATCTATATACAATGATTAAAAACTGATAGTAACGCAGTAGCCGATCCATATATTCTCATCAGTGAAGGCAAAAAATGGATCCCCACGCTTAAACAGGTCAAGTGAAATAAATTACATTAAATCGTAGCAAAAATTCTAACACACACTATTATTACATACGATTATACGAACTACAATGGATATAAATTCAAACTTTCATGACATGCCTAACAAATATTTTAATTGCATGGAAATACAGGAATGTTAAATGATCTAAATTCAAAAGTCATAAAGGCAACATAAAATTTATTCTAGGAACACTTGTCTTGTTGTGTTATATCCATCCAATACCAAGAAATTTCATTTTAGGCCATTATTGTGAATTAGATAAGAAAAGAAAATTAGAACCGAAAACTAATATACTTTTAGATAATTTTATACTTGCACCTTGCATGATTTTATACTCTTCACTCTCTATGATAGATGAGAGGCACTTACTACCACACCGTGTCCATTAGTGACAAGGAAAAAAATTAATGTAAAACTTTTCTAGTAACTATACTTGAGCATTTTTAAAGGTTGAGAGGCTTAAGCGTAAACGGGAATAGTGAGCTTGTTGAGTGGAGCATTCTTACCCATCAGGCTGTACGATATGGTTTGGCTAGGGTGAGAGGGTAGGCAAAGGCCACTTCATCATCCAAAGGGCAGTTAAACCACACCGCAGGGGGCGCTAAAGGCCACCTCCCCACCCTTTATCCCTTGAGGGCTCTCAATGGTGGGATCCATGGCTAATTGCATCAATCAAACTTTTTTGTGCTTTATTTTTAATTATAATTAGTTAACCTATACCGGGTTAGTTTAAGGATGTGCTAGTTAAAACCTCACTATCTATGTGACAAAGATGTGACCTTCTAACTAGTTCATGCTAGCATAATAAATCTCAAATAGGAAAGTCGAAGAAGATAGACTCGCCTGCAATACTCCATCGGTGTACTTCACCGCCACCTGAATCTCACGAAAAGGATCTTCCAAACTCTTGATCACGCCCTTATACACACTCCCAAATCCACCCGGGCAGAAGTTTTTAGTTGCTATTTTGAGCTCAGCGACCGTGAAAACCCTCAGATTCCTTGGTTTCTCGGATAAATTTAAGAAACTTCAAGTCATTCCATGATTGAGATCAGAGCAAGCAGCATGAAAGGTTTTAGTGGAAGTTGATTTTGTTTGAGTTCTGGCTTCATATTCTCTCTCTTCAATCATGAAACATCTGCAATGAAATACCATTGTTTCTTCAAATCTTTATTTTCCAAAACAAAACTGGAATTTAACATACAATGGGAAAGAAATATGCCAAAACCCGAGTCTTTGGCTGGAAACTTGGTAAAGTTTGACTTCATGGAAACCAGAAGGAGCCTGTCATGCAAGTGGAAATTTGGGTCCTGAGTGTTTTGGATATTTGAATAAAGTAATGTTTAAAATGGACTTTATATGTTCTATTTTTACTTTTTTTCTTTTATTCTTTTGTTTTTAATTATAAGAAAAATGGACTTTCATACAAGCTTCATTCACTTCAGCTACCATTAGTTTTACAATTGAGTGAACATAAGAGACTTAGATTGTAACTCTTTAAAAACCAAATTATTAAAAAGGGGTATGATATATTGGGAAGTGAAGTACAGTTTATAAATCTTCTGTATTAAATTTCCATGGTGTTTACTTTATAATTGCATGAAGTAAAGTAGTAGACCCAAACCCTTGCTTATGAATCGAATTCGCAGCATGGTATGTTTCGGGGCAAAATCATCTGTTTGGTTGTGGTCATTGGCTATTCAACTACTAACAACACTAATCCTTTTGATCCTTAAAATAACATGCATGATAGGATATTAGATTATAAGATGTATGTGGTATGCACATGCATTCATGTACTAACTGTATCCTACTGGCTGCTCTTGCTACTTCATCTCAGAAATTAGGTTATAAAAATAACTGTGCCTCATCGTAATGTTATGTTTGTTGGCCAGAATCCTTGAGGAACAGTGATAAATACAATCCATAAAGCACTTGAATTATGAAAGAACAATTGTACTGATTGTAATGAAACAAGTGATGTTGATAATCACAACTAAATATACAAATACAAACCCTATATATACTAAACCAAGTGACACCTTGAACCATCGCATCCCTTGTATGAATAGACGCACCTACTTGATGAATCGATGTGTCTTCTTGTTTGACTGAACCACGTGTCCTTGTGATACGTAGCATTTTTTTCTTCTTAGGTTAAATTTTCAATCTTGACACAATATACTCCCCCTTAAACTAAATATAGTTTAAAGAAGGTCTTCAACTTTCTTGACTTGGTTTTACAGTAGCATACTGGTTCTTCATCCAACACGAAATGAGCTTCTTCGTCTTTCTCTTATCCTTGTCTTTTCGCCTTATGCTAGACAATTGAATTCACCGCATTAATAACACTTGAAATCGCTCTTGTCGTTTTTACCTCGATTCGTACTTCTTCCACGTCCTATTCTCCTCTAAGGGATCCTCTTCCACGTCCTCTACCATGGCTTTGATCTCCATGTCCTTTTCCATAATGCCAATTTCCAGAATGATTGTTTGAACTTTCCATAATAGATTTCCTTGATTATTTTCCTCAGGTTTGTCTTGTCTTTTGAGACGGTTACGTTTTCATAGGGCAGGGAAGGAGACGAAATTTGTGTTTTAGAGACTCATCTTGACATCATCCCTAAAGCACAAGGACACAAACTCAAAACTCAAATATCAAAAATTAACATTGGGCAATTACCACTTGTTCTCATTGTATGGTTTGTTTAATGCTTACTGGTTTAACAGACGTCTATTAATATTATTATTGGCTAAGATTTCAAGCATTTATATTTATAAACAGTGCTGATTTCATTTATTAGTTATTTAGTTAGGATTTTTATTGATCATCAACGTAAGAGTCATAACTAATGAAGAAAGAACCCTCCTTTAATACAACTATTTAACCATTCATTTTTTAATTCTTCCTCTAGTGGTTGGGTTAATATTTAATATTTGATTTAGCCGGATGTACGTTCATCCATATATCTGTTCATTGTGTAAAGCTGTATATTCCCATGGTTTTTGTTTTTTTTTTCTTACTTTTTCTCTCGCTCGCTTTTTTTATTTGATAAAATGGCGAGTGTTCGGTCGAGTAACAGGTCAAAATTAACTAGTACATATAAAGATAAATATTTAACTTTTTTTTCTTCTTTCTACTGATTGATGGTCAAAACTCATCAAGATATTGGCATAATTAAAGGAGGAAAAATGGAGTTTTTTAGGGTTAAGAGGAATCTTGAAAATGGAATTTGTGTGGTATGTTTAGGTACGATGAATTATCAGGGAAACCTTTGTTTCCCCTTCGCATTATCTGTCAAATGACATTATTCAACATTTCTCTACAATTCCTTATAATAATGATATTGATTGAAACAGGTGCTCATGTTTTTCTTTCTAATCATTCAAGATTACGAATATATACGTGATTATCAAACAAAAATTTCAAAAATATTGTGAGAGGGACGACTGAAAATATCTTAAAATCGAACCACGATCAATTTAAGCCGAACTGTTAATAGCTCTGGCCTAAGGTTTTAGCAATATCTAAAGTTTATATGCGATGTTTTATCACTTTATCAATGAGATCCTATGGTTTAATACCCGACGGCAACAAATATTTGGTTATTACATATAATAAAACATAATAAATTGGTATTTGCATACAATGAAATAAAATACATATAACCCACTATTTATTTATATTGATTAGTAATTATTACTTATGTAATACCTACCTTTTTGCTTCTTTCAAACATATTACAGTATTGGATTTGAACTTCCAACCCTTTTAATTGTAAATAAAAGTATGACACTAAACCATCATAATGTACTTGTGGGAATACCTACCTTTTTGTTTTTTATTTTAAGGTGTGAATTATTCACGAATATCAGGAGGTCTAGCATATGTTGTTTTAATCGGGTTCGCGCTAGAGAGCCTCCTCGCACAATAGATCTACAATTTAAACCACTCGACGAGAAACCCCTATCACCCAGACTCGAACTTGAGACCTGGAGAGGAAAACTCACCCCGACTCACCATAGGTGAAACTTAAATACCCGTGACCACCACTAGAGCACTAGTAATGGTTTACCTTCTTGCTAATCGCCCCCTTTTAATTATATATTGTTACATTAAGAATATATAAACAAATATATATGAAGCACATATGCTTGTTAGTTTGACTTAAAACAAAAATATGCATTTCATCATATATGAAGCATATTATTAACATAATAATGTGTTTTACAAGCTGTTAGTGCATGTATATATACAACATGAACTTATTTTGATGACAACAAAACTACAAAAGTATAAACATATAATACAAATGCTAATTATACTTATTCATATTTTTATACAAAATATTCTTAAATCACATGAAAGAGCACTCAATATCAAGAAACAAAAACTTACGGTGTATGTTAATAAGAAGTTTCAAGATCATCTAGAAAGAAAAAAACTGTAAAGAAGAGCTCATACCATATTTTTTTAATACTTTAGTTTTTTCCGACTCATCATAGGATCAGGTTTCCTATTGTTAGATAACTTCACTACTCCAGCTTTGATAATTTATCCTAATAGCATAATACTATCTAACATGTCTAAATGATCAGATGATGAAAACTTGAATAAATTATTCTAATAGTTTATTATTGGAACTTTAGTTATTTTAATAAGTCGAGCGACTTGGTTAAATAAAATTTCTCCTGTATATGGACTAAAAGATAATGACACCAATAAAAAAATCTCATACGTATGCACACACATTCGAACTTCCCTCTTCGTATCAAACCACAACCATCCAATAGGTCTCGGATAAGGCTCATATTTTAAAAAAGGAAAAAAATATTATTAAAAGTAAATATAATAATAAACTGTTTTATATATTAAATAAAAAAATAATTAAAAACTATATATTATTTTAAAATAAAGTTACTATTCATCATCCTTCAATAACTATATATATATATATAATATAATATAATTTGGGAATGATATTTTCGTTCAATTTTTTAGCATGCGACACTAAATACAAGGATACAAAAACATGAACTCTTCACGTTTATGACTAGAAACTTCCATCGAAGAGAAGCAAATGAAAGGCTTTCATAAAAATTCTCGTAGAATCGAGAATGAAGTTTTCATTCTGTACCATTTAGGCTTACTCTGCTTTTGGATTTTTTTTTTTTTTAGAATAGAGCTCATTGTGAAAGACCTATTACTGGATAATTCATGGGTAGAGCCGAAGAATGTGAACTATACAAGTTAGCAATAACATTGATTAAATGAAGTAAATGCTCCGGTGTATAGAGAAGACCTCACCGTTTAAGAAGTAACCATAGACGATCTTGATGCTAGTGACGATCTTGATGCTAGTGTTATTGTCATAACCTGCATTTTCCAACAAAATCGATCCATTTAAACCATGATCATTAGCAAGTACATAAATATAAAGACTTATGTTTGGGTTGATGGCAATTATTATATATATATATATATATATATATATATAGTTATCGAAGGATGATGAATAGTAACTTTATTATTAAAATAATATATAGTTTTTAATTATTTTTTTATTTAATATATTAAAATGACAACTTTTTTAATATATATATATCGAAGGATGATGAATAATAACTTTATTATTAAAATAATATGTAGTTTTTAATTAGTTTTTATTTAATATATTAAAAAGATGATGAATGGTAACTTTTTAACATGTATATATATATACAATTATCGAAATATGATGAATAGTAACTCTATTATTAAAATAATAGTTTTTAATTATATTTTATTTGATATATTAAAAAGACGATGAATAATAACTTTATTGTTAAAATAATATATAATTATTTTTTATTTAATGTATTAAAAAGACGATTAATAGTAACTTTTTAACATATATATATAGTTATCGAAAGACGATAAATAGTAACTTTATTATTAAAACAATATATAATTTTTTATTTTTTTTTATTTGATATATTAAAAAGACGATAAATAATAACTTTATTGTTAAAATAATATATAGTTTTTAATTATTTTTTATTTAATATATTAAACAGTTTATTATTATATTTACTTTTAATAACAATTTTTTTCTTTTTTTAAATCTATATATTTTCTTACCATTTTTTAATAATTCTTTTTTTCTTTTTTAGAACACATATGAATTTATAAAATAAGTTGATACTTTTTTAATAATTTACGTTTATAACTTTTTTTCTAATGTGTTGCCTGGTTTTTACTCTGCAACCATTATTATGTTTTATAAACTGATACATGTTCATCCCCTGAGCGATTAATAATAACTTTATTTTTAAAATAATATATAGCTTTTAATTATTTTTTAATATATTATAATAGCTAATTATTATATTTACTTTTAATAACATATTTTTATTTTTTTTTCTTTTTTTAACTCTATATATTTCCTTTACCATTTTTTAATAATTATCTTTTTGTTTTCTTAGAACATAGATTAATTTATCAAATAATTTGATACTTTTTTAATAGTTTACGTTTATAACTTTTTTTAAAAATTTAAGTAAATAGTTGTGCTTGATTTTTTCCCTCTATATTTCTTATAAGTTTTGCTAAAAACGAAGTTGTGCTCAAAATAAAGTATTTATTTGGTATTATAAAACGGTACAATGATAAATTAAACCGTTCTAATGGTTTAACTTTCTAAACAACATGCTTTATTTTTAAATCATGTTTTTTCTACATTATCATTTTATCAGTTTCACTACAGCAAGCGACGTTAAAAAAAACTAGTACATCACAAAATTACAATGGTTAAGTTATCCCATTAGTCTAGTGGTTAGTCATCCATATATGTCACCAGAAGGTTATATTCAAACCATCACTCTTTTATTCTGTTCGCTTGGGGTTCTTTTTATCTCTTTGCTTTGGATTCTTTTTATAAAAGTAGGTTTTTTATTCTTTAATTATTTATTTATGTTCGTCTTTTTTTAATGTTCATATCAAGATGTAGCTGAGAGGGTTAATTCATCTTTCATGTGTATGTATGTCTTTGATTGACTGATCTACTCTTTTAATCAACATGGTCAATAATTTAGTACTTCGTTTTTTTTTTCCAACTCATCATAGGATCAGGTTTTTTCCTAATGAGTCTAATGGTGGTGGTAAGTTAGATAAGTTGTAGTATAGATGGAGGTCATAGATTCAATCTTCATGGTAAACAAGTTTAGTCATTTAAAAAAATAACTTCACTACTCCAGCTTTAATAATTTATCCTAATAGCATAATACTATCTAACATTTGTCTATATGATTAGATGAGGAAAACTTGAATAAACTATTCTGATAGTTTATTATTGGAATTTTAGTTATTTTAGTAATTCGAGCGACTCGGGTTAAATAAAATTTCTCATACAGATATACACAGACATAAACATGATGACACCAAAAAAAATTGTTACTGGTTTGACGTAACAAAATTTCAATCTACTACCATTTGAGATGACATACTCAACAAGTAAATGAAAAGAAAAATTGTTTTGAATAACTTTTGCCAATATACGACCATGAATTCATATTTGTACCATATCAATATATCATGTTATCATAATTTTAAAGTTATGATATTATTAGTGTCGTTATTTGTTTATTTTTTTTATTATTATTAAACCAGTTGCATCCATCATCGTTGGTAATCTCCCATGATCCATCATGGACATTGTTGGATGTGGGTATCACTACTAAAAAAATATTTATTTGGGCGTCAAAACAGTGATCCTAGACAGTTTTTGGATCGCAAAAAAAGGCCGCTGGAAAAAAATAAGTGATTCATTCTGGGCATTGATCAACCTGCACAAAATAACTTGAAAACACCCAAAATACACCCCCAAAAACCTGTTCAACACTGCCCTAAATAACATGAAAACGCCCAAAAATAACCTAGATTTGCCTAGACAGAGTTATCCAAAATTGCCCAAAAACCTCAAAATTTCCCTAGAAAGACCTGACCCATAAATGCCCAAAACAACCTTTACAAATGTTTAAAAAAATCTGTTTATATTAAAAAGGTAAGTTGTTTTTATTTCAATTCTATTGATTAGTAGTTCATGTTTGTTAATAATTCATGTTTATTTCTAATTTTTGGTTTGTTAATTTGTTATGTACATGGGCTTGAGCATTGGATAAAAGAGATGGGCTTAGTTGGTAGCTGGGCTTAAAGACAGGAGTTGGTTGGTTATAACAAACCCGGATCAGTTGGTTATAACAACCCGGATCAGATGGTTATAACAAACCCACTCGGGTGTGGTGTATGGGTCTTTATAAAAGGGTGTGCTTAGTTCAGATCTAACTAACTGGTCATTTCCTCAGTCTTTTGCATTATTGGTGCCTCTCTTGGCGATTAGGGTTTTCTACTGTGATTAACCTAGATTCACAGTGTAGAGTGCTTTTTATTCATCAGCAGATTATCATTTCGATAATCTGTGTTAGAGTGTTCATCTTGTGAGGTGTTGATCTGTTCATCATCTTTTGTTTGTGTTTGTACTTTCACTTTGGGTTAATAAACTTTTGGTTTGGGTACGTCTTGTTCTTGATACCAGTTTTTTGACATGGTATCAGAGCCATAGTTGCTCTTGAGTCGGTGTCTGTGATTTTTTCTGGTCATCGGTAGATATTCCACTGCGTATGTGTCATATCTATTACATCGACCTGCTTGATCAAGTTTTTTGAAGGCTTTGGAATCGGTGCCGATCAAGAAGAAAAAATCCTAAATCTAGGGTTTGTGTTTTTGGTCAAGGCCCTGGTGATTTTTTGTTTGCTGGCTTTGGATCTGAAGTTGTGAATCTGATTAGTGATTCTTGGAAGCTGCCACTGTAAGTCCCGTGTAACGGATCAAACAGGTATCGCTAGCCTAATCAATTGCGGAAATTTTGATCAGGATGAAGAACAACTTGAATAACTTGAATAAAATAACTTGCATACACCAGAGGATGTCAGATACAAGTTTTTTGTAATCAACTCTCTAACCCCTATCAAGTGACCTAGCCCCTCTATTTATAGACATGACAAAGCCCAAAAATACAACCCTAGGCCCACTTGGCACTAGGAAGCCCAAACTAACCCAAAAGCCCAAAATACAATATAAATGAATAAACCTTTAAGCTCCAAGCCCAACAATCTCCCCCTAGGTTCCTTCATTTGTCCTTCGGTGTCGCATCCACTCCCAAACGTCCAGCAATAATTCCGGCAATTGCAGTCGTCCAGTCTTTGGCACATAACTCATATAACTCAGCAGTACGTATTTGATGAGAAGCCAGAACCTGTAAATCTTCATCATGGAAGCTGACCAGATCCACCACATCATTCACCCTGAAAGCCTTCTCTTTCATCACAATCGCGACACTTCCAACCTTCGAATCGTATAGCCAGAAGTTAAAGTTCTTCAAGATTCCCTTAGGAAAGGTAGGAGCAACAGGAATCACCAACTCTTTATCATGGAAGCTGACCAGATCCACCAGATCATTCACCCTTAAAGCCTTCTCTTTCGTCACAATCGCGACACTTCCAACCTTCGGATCGTATAGCCAGAAGTTAAAGTTCTTCAAGATTCCCTTAGGAAAGGTAGGAGCAACACGAATCACCAACTCTTTATCCGTAGGAGGCCAGATCACAGATTTGAACCGTTTGCCTGTGTGTGCATCACGAACTCTTTGGCTGCTCTCAGATACGGCTCAGCAGTTTTCATACTCTTAAAACCAGTCCTAACCTCCCGTTCAAGCTTCTTAAAGAACTTCCAACCTGGTCCACGCTCTGTCGTATCATCGTCAGCGTATGGAGCTCTTAACAGATCTGTCAGTGCGACCTTAGTCCAAGTCTCAAACTGCGACTCTTTCGAATAATATTCTCTCGTTCCATCTTGGCGTACAATAATCCACATGTTCATGATATGATCATACATCCAACTCAGCACTTTTGATTTGTTTCCTACCTTGATGTAATAACTGGATCCCAACTCCATTACATATCTTTCAGATTGATTAGTTGGATCTTTCAGCTGAAAATTTTCATCCAACGGATTCACATTCACATTCTTCATCAATATCATCTGCTTTTTCTTCCTCTGATCCGCAAGCGTTTCTGACTGGCAGTGAATTTTTTACGTGGATCACTGAAATAATCAGCGAGACCGGCTTGACGTTCTGCAGCTAGCTGCTCAGCTGCCAACCGCTGCTCTTTGGTTTCTTCTGCCATACGCTGCTGAGCTGCACGATGTCGGGTTTCAACATTCATGGGATCATCGGTCGGATCGCTAAATTCTCTGCCAAACTTGTTCTCTAACTTGCCCCTTAAATCGAACACAATAGTCATCAGCATCGTCACATCTCTCTGCAGCTGATCGATAGTTTGATCGCGAATATCCAAGCGATTCTGCAGGGAGGCAATCTGCGCATCCTTTAACATAGCCTCCTGTTCTAGCACAACAACCCGTTTCTTTAACTCAACAACATCCACCTCTGTATCATCATCATCACTGTCTAATCCCCGAAACTCAAATGCCCGTTTCTCAGATCTGCGCATATAATTGTCAGCAACATCATCAGAATGACCAGCTCCACTACCACCCGCTTCTGAACCACCTGCACTCGATGAACTACCTCCAAATTCCATCATTTGTAACGCTTTGGCCGCAGGAATCAATACAATTGTGGACTGTGTAATGATAGGAACAGTGGGCTGTTTAATGACAGACGTGTCAATCATCGAAGTACAAGCAACCGATTCTGTAACATTAACTTCAGCAGCAGTGCTCTCGACAGCAGTAGATATAATCAACTCAGAAGCAGCAACTATAACAGCAACTGGAACCTCAGATGTACTAGTTGAAATACTCGGCCCAGTTCTGCGCCTCTTGATCAACGGTACTTCATCTTCCTCGTCTTCGTCATCTTCATCAGGCTGAACAGTAGTAGTAACAACAGATGTAATGTCAAGCGGGGATCACCCTGTTTCTCTTGAATATCCTTTAATTGAGCGATCAAAGCAGCTAGAGTTTCAGACGATAGCTCTGGTAGTGCAGGAGTCAACGTAGCATTGAAAGCATCAAGATCATCCAGAAATGCTTGTCCAACATCATCCTCATCATCTGTAACCAAATCCTCGACTTCTATCTCTTTTTCCTTTGCCTGTAAATCATGTTCCTCGGCTACAATCGCATTTACTGGAGGAGGAGGAGGAAGTGGTGGAACATGCAGACCTACAACTTCAGAAAACTTGCCAAACTTCTTCAGAGGGAACCTACCTACAAACACCGTCTTCGAGGTGGCAAAAATGGTAGGCCCCGTTGGCTTCATATTCAGTAAATTCGCGTCTATAGCATCCTTTGATAAATCTGGGTAACGAGCATCAAGAATCAGCTGGATAAACCGTGGATATAACAGAAACATCCGTTTCTTGGACTGTTCTAATATTTTCCTCATACTTTCTAAGATATAACCAGAGTAGTTATACTTCCAGTCCATAACTAATGAAACGACCGTAGAAGTCTGTGCCCGATTAGGCTGATCCAATCCACCTTTGTTTTCCGACACACATTGCATAAACATGTGTATAAGTAATCTCCAGTATGCCGGAAACATCTTCTTTAGCAATGTCGGATAAGAACCTTCATAGCCCATCTCCATGAGTACTGGCAGCACCTTTTCTTTTACATATGTGGTTGGATCACTGTAGGTATTTGTCAGCTGCAGCACCTCCCTCACACAAGCCTCATTAACTACAATCTCCTTCCCCTAAATCTGTGATCGTATGAAAGGTCTACCATCTTCACCTCTTGGCAGTATTCGCGCTCTTTTCCAAAATGAGTGAACCAAATCTCTGTATATCACGGGATTTGCACGATGGGCGTAGGCAATCCGGCAAGTGTTAAGCCCCACAATCATCGCTTGAAACTCCTGAAAATACTCAGCCGGTGGATCTGAAAGATATCCAGCCTGATTGTGAAACTGTTCTTCAACCAGCATCACGACGTCAAAAGCTTCTTCCACCATGTTTGTCAAAAATCAACAGAGTTAGAAACCAACTGACGGAAGTAAACTGAGTAAACTGATTTAACTGAGTTAACTGAGTCAACACTAACTAGACTGGTCAATGGAAGTCAAGGTTCATATTAAAGCCAGTTCAAATTAGTTAAGGGGTTCAACAATTTAAAAGGTCCAAATTTAGAATGACTCCGGAACACTCTTATCAATCCGGATTATGTATCATGGATAAACATGCATCCCGGATGAAGATTAATCCGAAATGATATCCGAGTTCATCATTTCGGATGAATATCCATCCGAAATGAACACTCTTATCAATCCAAAATGCTAATTCTTTGAAGATCAATCCGGAATGCACATGTACCTGATCCGGAATGGGCAGTCCAAAATATTCAGTTCTAGAGAGAATCAGAGAGGACAAATAGTAACTCGGATTTTAAAATAATCCGAAATGAGAACAGAGATGTCAATATATATTTTCCAAAATGGGCTTGGGCCTAAGGCCCAATCCGGAACAGTAACACATTGGGCTTGTTCGAAATGATTTAAATGGGCCATTCCAGACAAGTCCAATCCGGAACAATAATCCTTGGCCCAATTGAGCCCAATTCGGAACAGTAACCTTAATTTTAATTTTTAGACTTAAAAACCAATTTCATCAGGCTGGCTCAAATCTCAAAGCACACTGGGCCAGTCCAATATCTCTTGACAGAAACCATCCCACCAAAATTCATCCAATAAACTAACCAAGCATCCAACCATCACAAGGAGAACTTATTCAAAACATATATAAACAATTAACACAGCATTGCTAAGGGATCAAATTGTTTCAAACGCTGACCAAGGAACATCTTTCGATATGAGCAGGTTCGGTTGGTAAAAGCGATTGTCAGTATACTTGTCCATTTAAATCCAAAACTCAACCCTTGTAGTTCAGGCACCATGATATGCTTAAGGTAACATTATACTAAGATACTCGTGTGTCCCATACCATGACATACCCCCGCGATCAAGGTAAGCACAACGGTTCATCGTAGCAGGTGAGTATACCGAGGTCATCCTTTGTTTTACAACGTCAGGCTAATGGTGAACAGGTCAGTACTTCCGTACAACAGAGAGACCAATAGTTTCTGACGAGGGTTAGGCAAATACCTTATGAGGTACGTAAGAACTTAAAAAAGAAACTTTTGTTCTCTTAGGTTTTGGCTTATTCATTTTGGCTCTTTTATAAAGATATCCTGACTGTGCCTAGGTCTGCATATAATCTAGATGCAACAGAAGGGCAGTCAAGATATCCCCGGATGACTCAGCAGCATAAAGACCCGAAACCTCAGATGTTGGCTATCTATCAACGCAAGATTTAAGACCATAAAATCATATGCCTATAGTACGTGACCCACTGAGTACAAAGTTTGTTATGTTTATATCATTTGACTTTTTCCCATCCGGTTGAGTTTTAGACCTACCGACACACACTTTAGATCCAAATCTTTTCCGCTTCTATACCTTACATGTGTTAGTCAAACATTTTATCACGAATATTCATTTCATTTCCCTATCATTGCAAAATCAATTTTTTACTTATTTTTATTTTTTTTAACTTGAACTTTTTCTCCCCATAAATTTGTGCATATGAATATGAACAAATTTATGAAGCAACGAAAAGAAATGAAAAACAGTAAATAAATACGAAGATAGTAGATGCCTAGGAAGAAAACCGAATCATTTTGAGAAGATCCACAAGCACTTGAAAACGTGCGTCGCTAACGGGTTTTGTAAACAACTCCGCCACATTTGCATCAGTGTGGATTTGCTCAAGCTTTACGAGACCCTTTTCATAGCAATCGCGTATAAAATGAACTTTAATGTTAATGTGCTTGGTTTTGGAGTGGAAAACAGGGTTTTTAACTATTTGGATTGCGGCATCATTATCACAATAAATCGTGGTGTTTAGATAAGTCAAACCGTAATCCGCAAGCTGATGTTGCATCCATAAAACCTGGGAGCAGCAAGCAGATGCTGCAATATATTCTGACTCTATAGTGGAAAGCGAAACCGTCTGCTACTTCTTGCATTGCCACAAAATTAGGCGATCTCCCAGAAATTGGCAACCAGCCGACATTGAGCGCATGTCCCTATCTGCATCTCCTAGATTACTGTCAGAGAAAGTAAACAGTTCAAATTCAGAATTTTTAGGATACCAGAGGCCCAAATATGGAGCCCCTTTGAGGTACCTAAAAATTTGTTTAACAGCATGTAAATGAGAAAGTTTAGGAGTAGCCTAATAACGAGCACACTGGCAGACGGCAAACATGATATCTGGCCGACTAGCAGTGAGATACATGAGTGATCCAATCATAGAGCGATACATGGTAGGATTAATAGGCGTTCCTTCAGCATCTTCATTTAGCAGAGGCCGTTCTGCTATAGGTGAAGCCATTGGCTTAGAATCTGTAAGCTTGAATTTGGCAAGAACGTCGTGCACGTATTTTCCTTGATGAATGAGTATACCCTGTGGGCTCTGACGAACTTGAAGTCCTAAAAACACGGTCATCTCTCCAATGAGATCATCTCAAATTTCTTCTTCAGTTTCAGGCATTCTAGTGTAGTTATGATTATATGGTGGAGGTGCCCTATTATACCCAAGACCCTTAGTGAAATTTTTTTGATAATTAAGCTGGAGGTCACATAAGTCCTTGACTAATTTGCTGGAAGTTTCAAATTTCTTAATATTTATTTCATTTTCATGAAGCTTCCCTATCAAGGAATTCAGCTTGGCTAAGGCTGCTTGAAGTTCTACGTTCTTTTCAGCTAATTTTAGCTTGTAGTCATAGACCCAACATTGCTGTTGGTTCAAGTCTAGCTTTAGCTGAGCCACATCTTGTTTCTGCGCTTCGACCTTCTCCATAAGAAGCTTGTTCTTATGTTTAAGGGCGATGTTCTGTGACGCAGCTTGTTTATATTCAGCCACAAGAGTTGAATTGTGGGCGTGCATTTGAGATAATTTAAAATGACAATTATCAGAACAAAGTATTCGATTTACCGTTTCCGAAAGATCGGGTGTCTCGGTTGTCTGCGCCATCATGCAGTGATTGCTGTTCCCATTTGAGCTGCAGCATCTGCCTAGTTAAAGCCCTCATGCTGTTGGGCCACAAGTGCTATGGACTTCCCTCCTGAGCTGCCAGATGGACTCGTAGTTGACTTGGAAGGAGAGACGAGAACCAACTGTCTGTCATTGCTCTTTATATCGGCGACCCTGGATGATACATACCCTGATGGTGGCTTCTTGTATTCCCTCACGAAATGGCCTGGTTCATGACATCGGTAGCACCTGAGTTTGTACTTTGTGAGACCAGTCTTCAGGTTGGACAAGGGTTGCCTTCCATACTTTTTCTGAAATTTGTTGACTCGAAAAGCAGCCATTGCTAAATTCCAGGAGACATCGATCTCATCCAGGTCTTCCTCCATGATCTGATCAACTTCCGTTGGAATAATAGATGGAGGGGTCAAATCGCCTGCCAGGAAGGCGTTCAAGCTCTTGATCATTGATGCAGCAATCGCCAGTTTCTCTTCGTTCTCCTTAGTGAGAAACGGGCAAAGTTGGGTGTGGGTTGAGCAGAGCCAGGGACCGGTGCAGCTGTTTGAGGAATAACTCCTTGTTGCACGGTTTGAGGAGTTGCAGGACTGGACACCACGTTAGGATACTGAGCATGGTACTGTGTATAGACTTGAGCCGTTGAGACCGTTGTGGGATTTGGAGATTGAAAACCATACACATACTGAGTGTTTTGAGGCGTGACAACAGGACTGTACACCACATTTGATCCACCCGGTGCTTGTGCAGTTCCTTGCAGAGGACTATAGATGAGATTCTGTGACATTAAAGCTGCGTTCTGACCTGTTATCCCTGCGGCCATCAGACTGCTCTGATGGTTAATCTCCATCTGTTTGTTATCAATTTCACCTGATTTGATAGTAGCTATAATCTCAGTGAGAGTGACATCATTCAGGTTCTTTGTCTTTTTGATCATCCCCACGTCTGCATCCCAGCTTTTGGGCAGTGAATTCAACAACTAGAGGTTCATGGCGCTGTTGGTGAGGGTGATCTCAGCTGAAATCATCTGGAAAACCAGCTTTGACATAACAGCATATCTGATTTTCGATGGTTTCCCCATATATGTGATTGAACGAGCTGAATTGCTGATTCAGCTGGTTCACCCTACTCGCTTTCATGTCAACGTTTCCTTCGTAGAGATTGTGCAACTCACTCTAAACCTCTTTAGCATTTTTACAGTTCCTGACCGCGATAGAGATCTCGGGTCCTAGAGCCATGGTTAGAGTTGCAGAAGCCTTTTCATCTTCTTCTATGATTTTGACGTCCTCTGGAGTCCATAAGTGCATAGGCTTGGGAATTTTCGTTTTGGGATCTTGCTCTGTGCTATACACTATGGTTCTTGGACCATTCATGATGCATCTCCACACGTCGGGTTCCTTTACTTCCACTCGTAATATTCATCTCCGTATAACAAGCGAGGCACTTTGGTGGAAGTGCCAATCACCTGATCCAGCTCTTGGTGGAAGGCTAAAGTTTGCGACTGCAGGGCTGCCAGTGTGGCATTGGTCAGGTCCTGTGAGGTCATGAATCCAGCCATTGAAACTAAATTAATTAAAATTTACCAAATTTGATTTAAAGTTTAATTAATTTAAGTGATTCTAATGAACAGTGCTCAATCCAAAACAGTCAACTGTGCAGTCAATATGGTCCCGAAAGATTTTTCCGAAATGGCAATCCGGAAGTCAAAGATGGTCAACCTGGATGAACTATCTAAAATAAGTAATCCGGAATGAAGAATCCGATTTGTAGATCCGAAAAGAAGAATCCGAGAAGAAATCTGAAACAAAAGATCGAAATGCAGATCCGAAATAACCAGCTCTGAAATGGAATCCGAAATCAAGAATCCGGAACGAAAAATCTGAAATGCCTGACTTATCTTCTAAAAATCTGGAACAGTGACCCCAATCCGTAACAGTGTCTCCGCCTTTTCTACAACCGAATTCTGGAATTCAAGGAATTCAAAAACAGCAACAGTAACTCGGATCACAATTCGGAATAAAGCAACAGTCAGGGATCAATCCAGAATAGACGATCTCCTTCGTGTTCTTCGGAATCCGGAACAGTATCAAATCCGAATTATGAGGACCTTCTTCGTGTTCTTCAGGATCTGGAACAGTGTCCAATCTGAAATTTGCAGAGCTTCTTCAAGTTCTTCGGAACAGTACCCTTCGTCGATGAACTGCAATCCGAAATGTCAGAAATCGATCCAAACAACAGCAATAAACTTCAAAAACTTCTTCAATCAGCAACACCCGGAGCCTGTATTAGAACAGCAGGCCCTGATACCAATTGTAAGTCCCGTGTAACGGATTAAACAGGCATCGCTAGCCTAATCAATTGTGGAAATTTTGATCAGGATGAAGAACAACTTGAATAACTTGAATAAAATAACTTGCATACACCAGAGGATGTCAGATACAAGTTTTTTGTGATCAACTCTTTAACACCTATCAAGTGACCTAACCCCTCTATTTATAGACATGACAAAGCCCAAAAATACAACCCTAGGCCCACTTGGCACTAGGAAGCCCAAACTAACCCAAAAGCCCAAAATACAATATAAATGAATAAACCTTTAAGCTCCAAGCCCAACAGCCGCTCTAGTTGGGGCTCAATACTAGAATATTGAGAAACCCTAACTGGATCTGGAGAGACCCTGATTTGGGTCTGCGATATTTGGTGATATCATTCTTTACTTTCGTTTTGTCATTTCTTGCATTTAGATTTTGTTGGTACCGGACTTGTTGGGTCAGTTTCTTTTGATTGGGACACAGAGAGGGTACACTCTGTTGCATTTAGTTTAAGTGTGCTATTATCTGTTGTGTTTTCTTGCATTTAGCTTAAGTGCGCTATTATCTGTTGTGTTTACAGAGTTTTCTTGTCTTTGTTTGCTAAGTCACATACAGCTCCTGTACAAAGGCTTGGGTAGGCACTGTGAGTGACGAACCTACTATCTGGTCCTTGGTACAGTTTCGCAGTGTAGGTTTTTTGTTGTTTTAATTGCTATGGCTGATCTTTTAAACCTGTTTGGTGAAACTACGATAAGTAAACTTGAACCAGATAATCCTTTGTATCTGCATGCAAGTGATTCAACTAATTTGACTGTTGTTAATATAAAACTTAAGGGTACTGAGAATTACACAGTTTGGGCAAATGCTATGAGTCTAGCTTTAAGGGTTAAAAATAAAACAGGTTTTATTGATGGTTCATTTGCTAAACCAGAGGGTAATCCAATTCTTGAAACCCAGTGGGAAAGATGTAACTCGGTGGTACTTACTTGGATTCTTAACTCTGTATCTGAAGAACTTTATTTGGGTCATGTGTATTCCATGTAAGCTTCTGATGTTTGGAAAGATCTTAGGGATACTTATGATAAGGTAGATGGTTCTATTGTGTTTGACTTATATCAAAAGATTAATTCATTTAGTCAGTCTGGTATGTCTGTTGCTGAATATTATCATTGGCTGAATATTATGTGGAAGATATTAGATCAAATTCTTCAAATACCTGTTTGTACATGTGATGCTTCAACTCAGTTTAATAACTCTAATCATCTTATTAAACTAATGCAGTTTTTAATGGGTTTGGATAATGTCTATCAATCTGTTAGAACTAGTCTGCTTATTAGGTAACCTTTACCTACTGTTAAAGAAGCTTTTTCTATAGTGTCTAGAGAAGAGTCTCATAGACAATCTAATATGTCATTGTCAAATGATAAAACTATGGGGTTGTTTGTTAAAACTAATACTGGTGTAGATAATAAAAAGAAAGTTGTTAAGAGTCAAAGTCAAACTTTAAAATGTACTAATTGTAATAAAACAGGACATTCAATTGACAAATGTTTTGAATTAATTAGATATCCATCTTGGATGAAACCACCAAGAGGGAATCAAGAGAAGAAAGTTAGTTCTAGTAATAATGTAAGTGTTGATGATGCTAATATTCCTGTTACTTCTTTGACCTCTGATCAGTTGTCTAAATTGTTAAGTTTAGTGAAAGAAAAAAAAACACTTGAAACGACTCAAAGCTACAATGTTTCAGGTGGGATTTTTTGTTCTACTGTGTTTAGCAAGTTTGCTTATTCTTTTGGTTCTGATATTGGGAATGGTTCTGGTTGGATAATTGACTCAGGAGCTAACAATCATATGGTAAAATCTGAAAGGAATTTAACTGATTTTGTTGATGTGTCTACTCTTAAAATTCATGTAAAACATCATAATGGAACTAATGCCTATGTAACAAAGATAGGTTCTTTAAAATTTACTGAGGGTGTGGTTTTGCATGATGTGTTTGTAGTGCCTGAGTACTGTGTAAACCTTATTTCTGTACATAAACTGGCCAGAGACAATAAGTTGTATGTGGTTTTTGATGAATATAAATGTTACTTACAGGACTTATCAACCAAGAAAGTTCTGATGATTGGTAATCAACTTGAAGGTTTATATATGTGTGGTACTTCTATTGTTTCGAATAAGGTGTGTAGTCTTGGTAATTCTGATTACAAACTGTGGCATGCTAGATTACGGTACCCTGCTGATCAGGCAATAAAATGTTTTAGGGATACTTTAAATATATCTTATGTTGATAATCATGGTCCTTGTGATGTATGTCACAAAGCTAAGCAACATAGAGAACCCTTTCCTTTGAGTGAACATAAAAGTTCTCAATTGGGAGAACTTGTTCACTTGGATGTTTGGGGTCCTTATAGAGTTGCTAGTAGAGAAGGACATAGATATTTTTTAATTATAGAGTTGCTGTATTGGTATGCCTAATGAAACAAAAAACTGAAGTTTTTGAAAATCTTCAAGTATTTGCTAATATAATTCGAACACAGTTTGAGAAAAATATAAAAGTAATTAGAAGTGACAATGGGTCAGAGTTTGTGAATAAACAAATGAGTAGTTTCTGCAATCAAAATGGAATACTTCATCAAACTACTTGTTCATATACTCCACAACAAAATGGTATTATGGAAAGAAAGCATAGACACTTGTTAAATGTTACTAGATCTTTGCTATTTCAAAGTAATGTTCCTGTTAAATTTTGGCATGAGTGTTATCTGACTGCTGCTTATCTTATTCATAGGACTCCTTCTTCAGTTCTGGATGGTAGATCTCCATATGAGTTAGTTTATAATTTTAAACCCTTCTTGAATCATCTAAGAGTATTTGGTTGTCTGAGTTTTTGTACAGTTCTAGCTGACACTGATAAGTTACATAGTAGGGCAGAAAAGTGTGTTTTCATTGGGTATTCAAATGAAAAGAAAGGATATAAATTGTTTAGTCTAGATTTAAAAACTATAATTTTTTCAAAAGATGTTAAATTCTATGAAACAGTATTTCCATTTAAAGAAAAGTCTGTTTTTGAAAATTCTGACATTAATACTCTAAAGAATATAAATTCATTAAACTTTTTTGATCTGTATGATAACTCAGAGCTTATACCACCTGTGGAGGATCCCTATGATGACAGAAGGGTTCCAACTAATGCTGATGTAAGAACACAGATAGTTCAACAGTCAGAGGTTCTTGAAAAAACTCCTGTCCTGGCTGATACACAGCAGACAAGTGAGAATCATGAATTAACTGGCGGGGCAGAACCTGTGAATATTACAGAGGAAGCACAAACCAGGTCTGAGGGTGACACAGTAAGTTCTGACATATCTAGTGTTCCTCGAAGGTCTTCTAGAACTCCTGTTTTACCTAAAAGACTAAGTGATTTTGTGCTTGATGGGAAAATGAAATATGGGATTGAAAAAATTGTTAATTTTTCTAAGTTGTTTTTATCTAATAAATGCTTTGCTTCTAATATTTCAAAAACCATTGAACCCAAGACATATAAAGAAGCTATCAAAGATTCTAACTGGATTACTGCAATGAATGATGAAATTCATGCATTACATAAAAATCATACTTGGGATGTTGTAGATAAACCTAATGATAGAAGTGTTGTGGGGTGCAAATGGGTTTAAAAAGTAAAATATAAATCACATGGTGAAATAGAAAGATAGGCAAGATTAGTAGCTAAGGGTTTTAGTCAAAAGGAAGGTATTGACTATGAAGAAACTTTTTCTCCTGTAGTTAAAATGGTCACTGTTAGATGTGTTCTTGCCTTAGCTGTTCAGAATGGTTGGACCTTATATCAGTTAGATTTAAATAATGCATTTTTATATGGTGATTTACATGAAGAAGTTTACATGTCTTTACCTGAAGGATATCAATTAAATAATAAGTCCAAAGTGTGTAAACTAAATAAGTCGTTATATGGGCTTAAACAAGCCCCAAGAATGTGGAATGAGAAATTAGTTGGTGTGTTACTTGATATAGGCTTTGTTCAAAGCAAGTGTGATACATCTTTGTTCATCAAGTGTGTGGATGATGTATTTGTTGTTTTACTTGTTTATGTGGATGATATTGTTGTTACTGGTAACTCATTATCTGAAATAGAGAATATTAAACAAGGTTTAAAGACCAAGTTTCTTATTAAAGATCTTGGGGTATTACAATATTTTTTAGGCATTGAGGTTTTTTCATATAAAAAAGATATAGTTTATCGCAAAGAAAATATTGTACTGATTTATTGACTGAATATGGAATGCTAGGATGCAAGCCCGTTGGTGTTCCTATTGAACAAAGTCATATAGTAAATAATATACTTATAAATAATTCTGGTCCTTTAACTAATATAACTGGTTATCAACAGTTAGTAGGAAAGTTGATTTATTTGTCTCACACCAGCCCTGATATTTCATATGCAGTACATGTATTGAGTCAGTTTATGCATAATCCGACTAAAGGTCACTTGAAACTTGCTTTTCATCTGTTGAGGTACTTAAAGTCTGCACCTGGAAAAGGCTTGTTGTTTAGTAAAGGTGATTTGTTTAATTTGATAGTGTTTGCTGATTCGGACTGGGCTAATTGCTTAGTCACTAGAAAATATGTGACTGGTTATTGTGTATTTCTTGGAAATTGTTTAGTTTATTGGAAAAGTAAGAAACAGTCAAGAGTGTCTAGGTCCTCAGCTGAGGCGGAGTACAGGTCTATGTGTGCTGCTGCATGTGAGGTAATATGGTTTAAAAATTTGTTAAGTGAGTTGCAGGTAAATGTAGAACTTCCTATTAAATTGTTTTGTGATAATAATGCTGCGATATCCATAGCAGCAAATCCAGTTTTCCATGATAGGACCAAACATTTTGAACTGGATATGTTTTTCCTAAGAGATTTAATTACCAAAGGTGTTATAAAGAGTCTTGGTATAAAATCTTCTAATCAGGTTGCAGATATTTTTACAAAGGGAGTTATGTTGAAGGATCATGTTGTTCTGTTTAAAGAGCTAAAGCTTTTTGATGTTTTTAATCAATAGAATTGAGGAGGGGTGTTAAAAAGGTAAGTTGTTTTTATTTCAATTCTATTGATCCGTAGTTCATGTTTGTTAATAATTCATGTTTATTTCTAATTTTTGGTTTGTTAATTTGTTATGTACATGGGCTTGAGCATTGGATAAAAGAGATGGGCTTAGTTGGTAGCTGGGCTTAAAGACAGGAGTTGGTTGGTTATAACAAACCCGGATCAGTTGGTTATAACAACCCGGATCTGATGGTTATAACAAACCCACCCGGGTGTGCAGTATGGGTCTTTATAAAAGGGTGTGCTTAGTTCAGATCTAACTAACTAGTCATTTTCTCAGTCTCTTGCATTATTGGTATCTCTCTTGGCGATTAGGGTTTTCTACTGTGGTTAACCTAGATTCACAGTGTAGAGTGCTTGTTATTTGTCAGCATATTATCATTTTGATAATCTGTGTTAGAGTGTTCATCTTGTGAGGTGTTGATATGTTAATCATCATTTGTTTGTGTTTGTACTTTCACTTTGGGTTAATAAACTTTTGGTTTGGGTACGTCTTATTCTTGATACCAGTTTTTTGACAGTTTACAATGCTCAAATAAATCCCTATAATGCCCATAATTTTCATTTAAATGCAGCCATCTAACAATATAAAATAAAAACACAAATGCATATATGACGGGTATATGACTCATGTTTGAACACAACATATCTCTAGATTAGATAAAAAAGCGTGTATGCACATATATTCCAACTTCGCTCTTCGTATCAAACCCCTACCATCAATGGGAATAGGTATGGGATAAGTCTGATGTTTGTGTCATCGACCCAAACATATGCCTTTAAACCCTAAAAACCTAGTCATAAACGTGAAGAGTTCATGTTTTTTATCCTTGTATTTAGTGTTGCATACTAAAAACCTTAATTGAACGAAAATATCATTCCCAAATACATCACAAAATTGCAATGGTTAATTGAACTACTCGATCAACCCGATTTTATATTATCTTAAACAAAATCACTGCACCTGAGCCATACCAATCAATGCAATTAGTGTTACAAAGGAGGCCATGTTGCAAGGATGTTAGATGACACCGTGACACTACGGTATGGGTGGTTGATGCCTTCATGGTGGGTTAGCCAACAAATAGGACATAATGTTTTGGGGTCAAACGAGTTTGACTTTTCATGACACATGCATATATTTTGTTCTCCGGTTCTGAAAAAATTATTAATAGTAAAAATAGTGAACTAAAATAAAGAATAATTTTCACACGTCAGGAAAACCAATGTCGTCTAAGCATTTTATGGATTGATAAAATATAAAATAATTTAAACTCGTTACTATTACAATTTTAGTATTTTAGCAGATCTATTAAAAATAAACTTTGATTGATGAGTACTTTATTATCTTTTCTCAATACGATATATATAACCTTCTAATCCGTTTAATTTTTTTTATTTGTTTTTCCTCTTATAACATGTGTTCGTTAGATTTATAAAGGTAAATAAGCAGTTGTGTTAGATTTTTTGTCGGAGCTCTGGTTTAAATTATATTGAAAATAAGGTTGCATTCGAAATAGATTTTCTTTTAATATCATAGACTATCAAGTGTCTTGTCGTAAGACCATATGTAGTGGTGAAAGAAGATAATGCTCCACCCTTGGACATTATCCGTCTTTGGCGGTCCAGCCAGCAATTTTTTGAAATGGGTGTAGTTGTATAATGCCAAATAAAGCCCCTGCAATTATTACCCTTTATTATTATTTTTTTTGTTTTTTTAGTTAAAACTGGGATTAGTTTGATTCGGAACGGTATGATTGGACAAAAGAATCTTGATCAGGCGTTTGATTTGGAACGCCCCAACCAAAATTTTGAAGAAAAATGCCCATGGGGGCGGTTGAGGGGTATTATGGGGCTTTTTTTAGGGAAAAACGCCAACCCCCCCCCCCCCCACTGTGGTCTAACGGTACAGTGACTTACTTGCCTGAACAACGTCGAAACCAACAACAACATCATTGGATGTATCAATATTCGTTTTTATGGTTTTCAGTTGATATAAAACACAACATTATTTTTTTGTACACAACTTTATTTTTTATTTTCCTTTTGGTTACATGACTTTCATTTTATTACATCATATCACTTTTGTGTAATGAAACTGTTGTAAATAAGGGGTTCTTTCCGTAAGAGTTGCGTTTAAAATAATAGATTTTCTTGAGTCATAAACTACACTAATTGTTAGTACCATACCGTGAACGAAACGAACCTGCACTATCCCGACCGAACATCGTCGGTTCCGGTATCGACATTCATCTTTATTTTTTAATCGATGGTCGATATCATTTGGCATATTACATCTTTATTTTTCATGATTTTGAATTCGGTTACGATAACGATTGTCGAAAACGTAACAAAACTGTAACACCCTGTAAAATCATGTCCAATAGTATAGTGACACGTGTTGTCTTTTAAATATAGTCTATTAAAGACTAATAAGGACTAAAAGCGTCAACATGCTCAAACTGAGCCTCTGAGTGACGGTCTGGTGTCAACATGCATAAATAACAGCCTCTAAGTGACTGATATGTCAACATGCTTGAAATTTGGCCTCTGAGTGACTGATATGTCAACATGTCCAGCCTCTGAGTGACATCGAAATCAACATGCTTATAATAAGCCTCTGAGTGATCCTTTGTGAAGTCCTAACTCTCATTCGTGCCTTTTATTGGACGTGAGGGTTCAATTTTGTAAATATGTAAAAGTTGGATGATGGAGGGATTAAAAGTGTCAACATATTAATTTATACCTCTGAGTGACCTTTTAACGAACCGAGAGCTCGACAATGTCCGGGCATAATCCCGGGTATGCCAAGTATTGGCTACGGAGTGTTAAAAGTGCCAAAAAGGTGTTTAAAAAGGTTTTTAGAAGCTTTTAAAGTTAAGGGGGTTAAAGTGTCAAACTTTGAAAGTGGTCGTGGGGCGGTCGCGGGCCGCGAGAGACCAGGCCTGGGTCTCTCACGGGCGCGGAGAACAGGTTTGCTGCAGAAAGTTTTGGCTTGGCCTCCAAACAAAGCTCCAAAACCATTAATTCGAAACCATGGACTTGTAAACTATTATGCCACGTTTTGGGACACTTGTAAGCTTCCTCTTACACCCCTAAAAAACTGGCTTCACCTCCTTTAAGCTCTCCAACTATAAATAGGTGATCAAGTTCACCATTGAACTTGCACCTTTCTAAATCATAACTCTTCTCCCTCCTCTGGAAGTTCCTAGCTGAAAGTAGCATCCAACTTAGTTCTCTTGCATTCTAGGAACCTCTTGTAAGTGTTCCTTGCTCTTGCATTTTCGTTTATAGACTTTTATAGCAAAAAGTCAAGCGTTTTTCGGAAAACGCTTTGACTTTCGGTTAAGACCATTATGGTCCAGCCATTGCTCGAAATGAACATGACTAAGTGATCGTAATAAGGTAGGTGTTAGTCCCTATAAAGGGCACCTCCTGAAGATCACATTTGCTAGACCAATTGACGGGTCAAAGTTACGATATTAAAAAGTCAAACAAGCCATTTTTCGGAAAAATCATAAATTGATCTTATATATGTTATGAAACCTGTTTTGACACTTAAACAAAATTGGTAATAATTATTAGAACATGTGAGAACATGTTCGGCTCGTCCATTTCAGTTCTAGGGTCGGTTCGCAACCGAAAGTCGCGAAGTTTGACTTCTGCTTTGACTTTCGATTCTGACCCGATTTAGATTAGTTACCTACTGATCTAAAGTTGAATTACGACCATAATATAATGTAGCATAACTCTATGAGGTTATATTACATGATCATAATCAGAATCCAAGTTTATGCGCAAGTTCCATAATTATGCCATCTTTGACCAAAATGACCTTTTTGCATAAAACAAGGTTTTAAATAGTAATGAACTTGAAAATGAGTTTGCTACTGATGTAATATTATAAGTATGATTATTTGGGATGTTAAATAAAATTATAAACTGAGTTTTCAAACAAGTCCTTAAACTATATCGATAAATGACGATTTTAGCCCTTGTGGCTTATAAAATGGTTTTAATCAAATCTTTTCAAGGTAAATCATTTACCTACTGATATGTTATATTAAATAACATATTTTAAACATTTTAATCTGACCTTAACATCAGTTTTTATAAACATCGCACAAAGACGTCATTTTACGACATAAGCGCCGCTTCAGGGCATAGTATGGCTTTAAACCATAATATTTGACCAAGACTTGTTACCGACTGATTTTAAAACTTATTTTAAACATATTTATAGTAGGTACATGTTAGAAACTCAGAATCCCAAATAATTTATGAACTATGTGTAAAATGACCAAAATGCCCCTTAGGTGCATAGTTTGTTCATAAAAGATAATATACACATATAAATGATATCCTACTGATATTATATAATAAATAAATTAATTTTCCAGAATACTTATTATTATAAACGTAAAATATATTCAAGTTCCTTTTATACGGTATATAATTACCGAAATGCCCTTATAAGGCATAATTTCGTTTTAAAACCTTAACGGGCATATAAGTTAATATCCTACTGATATTTTAACTTATTTAAAGTATAATGGCATATAGAACTTGTCCATAACTTATCCGGTTACCCGATATCGCTAATATGTGCACAATTACGTATATGTAACTATTTTACGGAAATTAACCGATACGGGTTTAACCTTGTCATTTAAGTCTCAAAATCCAGAATGTTTATAGTTTACCCATATTATACAAGTCAATGTACTTGTTGGGATTAAACTACATTCTATCCAATCATCGTTTAATCTAGCGTCATACGTTTTGATCAAGTACGCTAGTCGGTCTAAGTCAATGACTTACATCAGACCGTTAGTATTTACTTGGTTAGTTTATGCCATAATCCATACTAGAGACTTGCCGGTAAATGCTATCTGCACTTAGTACTTTTGTGTACGGATGAGTTATTAAAAATTTAAAGAAGACTAGCTCAGGTAAATACTCTCGACTTATTTCCCCTATACGGGCTTGGGTTACGGTAAATTATTACCGCTTGGTCGGAAATGGGATCATTCGAACGCTGGTTCGGAGACAGTAAATCTGCATATTCTGTTTTAATTAGTTTTGTTTGATAATTTAAACATCATGGGTTAACTACCGTGTCCTGGATATCCTTGACTCATTACAATAGAAATGGCCACGACCTTAGCGCGGGTGTAGGCATACACCCGATAGATGCTCAATTATGTATTCCCACAAGGTAGGGAGGAATTGACTCCTTCGTGAGTCCAAAGTAGTGTGTACATTAATTGTGTCTCGGTCTCTGTACCGGGCCCCGTATGTATGGACAAACATGTAAATCTGTTAACAAGGTCGGACGGTCAATTAACCCAAGTTATAAAAAGATTTTGTGCTGATACGCACTTAAAACATTTTCGAAATGTTTTCAAAATGAGTCAGTTGGGTGTATTTACCAGCGAAAGCTGACGTATTTTCAAAAGACTAATTGCAGGTTTAATACGAAAATAGGCCGGAAGTGCTCGGTAGTGATAGAGGATCTTGCAAATCCTAAATCTGCCCAAAGTTTGTTTTATATTCTTTCCATGTACAATTTATGATCCGCCTGTGGATCTTCTATTACGAGCCTGTATATTGTTTTGTATTTTCAAACATTCGTTTTGTAATAGTAATTTACTCCAAGACTTCCGCTGTGTCGTGTTTAATTGACTATGATGATTATCAACTGACGTCACGATACTCCCCACCCGGGCCCACCGGTGTATGGATTTGGGTTGGAAATCCGGGGTGTGATAGGTTGGCCTTGACCTAGGATTTCTCATTTCATTATTAAGTTATTAGTATTGTTTTTGAATTGATTTTTAACAGAAAAATGCCGCCACGTGTACGAAGACAAAGTGGAAGAGGAAAAGGTCCAATGAGGGGAGGACCATCGGGACGCATCCCTCCTCAACCTCACAACTCAAATGCCTACCAGGAATCAGGAGATTCGTCTCCTTGGCAATCAGCGAGACGTTCTGTCTCTAATAGACACTCACCCTCACATTTCCAAAATTCTTACCACTCTCACCACTCCTATCATTTACACCATACCCATCATTCCCATTTACATTCTTACCATGAAGAATTTAACCCTAACCATTACTTTAACACACCTCCAGCCGATCAAAATCAGTTGGACCAGCCACACCCTATGGACGAGGACTCCGACCCGGAGATGTCGCCATCGGGATAATATATGCATCCCATTGTAATTTCAAGCGATTCAAACTCATATGCCGGATTGCCCTACCAAGGTCCTAATGAGTGGGACCAATATTGGAATCAATTCACTCTCGCCCACACTCCTTCTCACCACTCTCAACCACCCCCAGTACAAGAAGATGTCCACATGGAACCAGTGGACCAACGTCAACCACCACCTGAAACCACCAAGAAGAAAGCGTGGAGCACGTATGTCGGTACGTGCCGGACAAAGGTCGGGATCGCTGCCACCTTTCCCAACTCCGACCCCACAATACAAGAGGACCCACAAATGGGGGGACCCTCTAATGTTTCACCTATAGTGGAAGCAACACCAACACCTGCTGTTCAACCGCCACCATTGGGTTATACTAACCCAATCCCCACATATCCAGACATGTCTGGATATGATCCTTTCAACCCGTCTACACCGGTAGACTATCAAGCATGGTCGCAAGACCCCTATATGCAGGCGGTTATGCACTACGCACTTTACCCGTCTCCTTTCCCACCTACTTATCCATCGACTGGATATCCAACTTATGGGTACCAGTATCCAGTTATGCCACAACCTTAACCACAACCTCCGCCGCCGCTTGAGGCCATTAACGAGGCCTTGGAGCGAATGAAAGAAATGCAACAACAGGCGGAGAAAACGGAGAAAAATACGAATAAGTTCTTCAAGAAACTCTCCAAGTTGGTCAAAGGAAAAAAGGACGAGTGAAGTTTCTTCTAATTATATGTAGTCCCTGCGAGGACATTATTATTTCTTTTAGTCCCTGTGTGGACATGTTTTATTCCTTTAAGTCCTTGCATGGACAAGTTTATTTCATTTTTCTAGTATTGTAATTTCTAATTTGGAACTTAATGAAGTACTTTTGGGGTAAATCATCCTCTTGAAAACGAGCGTCTCGATTTTACTCAAAATTTATGATCCGCTATATAATTCCAAAAGCTCTTAATGGATTGATTATGCTAAGTGGCGTAGACCACATATTGGCCAAGAAATGATAGTTAAGTACGAAGGGGTCTTCTATCAGGATAGTTAAGGGAAGTTATCCTTCTATCCAGGAGTAAGGGACTAGGTCCAAGCCTCCAAGGTCGTTATGGTCGAAGGTGACCGGGACCATTAATCAATCATTAAGGTACTCTTATGCAACATTAAAAAATGTTCATATTCTTGGTAGTGTGACTTGAGGAACCACATTAGCCATCTAAGGCTGATATGCCATATACATCAGATAAGATGTAGGCCAATCTGCCCAATTAATTGTCCGACGGGACAGGCTGATATGCCATATACATCTGATATGATGTAGGACATGCTGATATGCCATATACATCTGATATGATGTAGGCCAATGTCCCTAATTAATTGTCCAACAGGACAGGCTGATATGCCATATACATCTGATATGATGTAGGCCAATGTGCCCAATTAATTGTCCGACGGGACAGGCTGATATGTCATATACATCTGATATGATGTAGGCCAATGTGCCCAATTAATTATCCGACGGGACAGGCTGATATGTCATATACATCTGATATGATGTAGGCCAATGTGCCCAATTAATTGTCCAACGGGACAGGCTGATATGCCATATACATCTGATATGATGTAGGCCAATGTGCCCAATTAATTGTCCAACGGGACAGGCTGATATGCCATATACATCTGATATGATGTAGTCCAATGTGCCCAATTAATTGTCCAACGGGACAGACTGCTATGCCATATACATCTAATATGATGTAGGCCAATGTGCCTAATTAATTGTCCAACGGGACAGCCTGATATGCCATATACATCTGATATGATGTAGGCCAATGTGCCCAATTATTGTCCAACAGGACAGGCTGATACGCCATATGTATTATGACCTAAGTGACAGGCTGATGTGCCATATGTATATTATGTCCAATGTGACCAGCCAATGTGCCCAATTATTATGTCCTTTAGGGACAAGCCTATGAGCTATATATAATTGTCTGTATGACAATGACAGTTGTGACAATGCAATCCACTGTCCAATAATATATGGACTACGACCAAAATTGTAATTTTCCTATGATGGTCCTATTAAGACCTAGGCCAAATATAGATATGTTAAGCCTAAGAGTTGTGATGTTATTCACACTAGTATAAGTAATGGATTGTTATATCCAATATTGAAAGCCGATATGGTTGACACGCCATGGCTAACTGAAGTTTTATTGGTATATAGAAACCAAGACTTAAAGATGGCTAACTCAAATGAAGCACAAAGTAGCCACCAGAATATTAATTCTAATAAAGCCGAAAACAAAGATATTGATGATGTTAATTTTCAAGCTCGCATCGATGCGGCTGTCGAAAAGGCCATGGGAAAGGCCATAGAAAGGCTTAGAGAGTCAAGTGCCACTCGCTCTAGACCCTTATCTATTCCACCATCTTCAGCTCATAGGGAGAGCTCCGTTCACTCTTCAAATGCGAAGAGTGAACCAAAGAAAATAGATCTTACTGAAAAGTCCCGTTCTGTCAAGGACGGATGTACCTATAAGTATTTTGTCTCTTGTAAGCACCGAGACTTTAACGGGGAGAAATGAGCTATAGAAGCCTTAAAGTGGCTAGACGAGATAGAAACAATAGTAGATATCAGCAATTTTGCTGATAAGGATGTGGTCAAGTACGTATCACAATCCTTCAAGGGCGATGCCCTAATATGGTGGAAACCATGATTCAATACAGGTAAGGTACACCTGCACAACTTGGGATGGTCCAGGTTTGTTGATTTGAAAAGGAAACTTAATGCCCACCCCATGAGGTGGAGAAATTAGAGACAGACTTCTTGTCTCTTTCAATGAAAAACCTAGATTGTCGGAAGTACGTTTCTGACTTTAACTCCCTATCTAGGTTAGTTTCCTATTTGATCACCCCCGAATCTAAACGCACTGCGTGTTTCATAAATGGGTTAGCGCCCGAGATAAAGGGCATGGTAAAGGCTGCACAGCCTAGTACCTATAGGTCCGTTGTAGACCTATCCCTTTCCCTCACCCTAGATCGGGTAAGACAAAAGTCAGTTAGCACTGAAACTGACGGAAAGAGGAAACGGGAGGATAATAACTCCCAAATATTTAAGAAGAAAGGAAATTTCGGGTTCAGGAAGAACCAACACGTGTCTAATGACAAACCTCTGTGCAAGAACTGTAAATATAGACACTGGGGACAGTGTAGCATAAACCCACAAACCAAACCCTGTGGTATCTGCAAGAGAAAAGGGCATAAGACCTTAGATTGCAAGGATCTTAAGGATGCAGTTTGCTACAACTGCAACGAAAAGGGGCATATAACGTACAATTGCCCCAAGAAACCCAAAAGTAATGAGGCAAAGCCTGGAGAGGCCAAAAAGGGGAATGCCCGTGCCTTTCAAATGAATGCCAGGGAGGCGTTGATGACAACAACGTCATAGCAGGTACATTCCTCATTAATAATATTTATGCGAGAGTTCTTTTTGATTCAGGTGCGGATAAATCATTTGTTGACCATAAGTTTAGTAAACTATTAAACTTGCCCATAAGAACTCTAGACAAAATTTATGAGATAGAACTCACCGATGGAACCTTAGAAACTGCTTCTTCCATTCTTGATGGATGCTCTATATCCATTAAGAATCATTCCATCCCTATCTCTCTTCTGCCAATGAAATTGGCAGGGTTCGATGTTGTCTTAGGCATGGATTGGTTATCTCATAACCAAGCCCGTATTGCTTGCGATAAAAAGCTCATCGAAATTAAGACCCCATCTGGTGAAATGATCACCATATCCGAAGATTCACAACATGGATTGCCAGACAAGGTGTCGTTATTTAAGGCATCCAAGTGTTTGAAGAGAGGTTGTGTCATCTACATGGCACAATTCACCATAAATGACCCTAAGCCGAACCTTGAAGATCAACCAGTTATCTCGAAGTATCCCGATGTTTTCCCTGAAGAGTTACCAGGCCTACATCCGGATAGGCAAGTGGAGTTCAGAATTGACATCATACCAGGATCAGCACCCGTAGCTAGAGCTCCATATAGACTAGCTCCAACCGAAATAAATGAGTTAAGAGTTCAATTGGATGAACTCTTGGAGAAAGGATTTATTCAACCTAGTTCCTCGCCTTGGGGAGCTCCTATCCTTTTTGTTAAAAAGAAAGACGGTTCAATGCGGATGTGCATTGACTATCGAGAGCTGAACAAACTAACAATTAAGAATAGATATCATCTGCCCAGGATCGATAACTTATTCAACCAACTTCAAGGGGCTATGTCACACCCCGGATTTCCAACCCCGAAATGCACACACCGGTGGGCCCGGGTGTGGAGTATCGTGACGTCAGTTGATAATCATCATAGTTAATTAAACACGGCACAGCGGAAGTTTTGGAGTAAACTTACTATTACAAACCAAATGTTTGAAATAAAAAATAGTATACAAGCTTGTAATAGAAGATCCACAGGCGGATCATAAATTGTACATGGAAAGAATATAAAACAGACTTTGGGCAGATTTAGGATTTGCAAGATCCTCTATCACTATCGGGCACTTCCGGCCTATTTCGTATTATACCTGCAGATTAGTCTTTTGAAAATACGTCAGCTTTGGCTGGTAAATACACCCAACTGACTCATTTTGAAAACATTTCGAAAATATTTTAAGTGCGTATCAGCATAAAAATTCTTTTTATAACTTGGGTTGATTGACTGTCAAACCTTGTTAACAGATTTACATGTTTGTCATACATACGGGGTTCGGTACGAAAACCGAGACACAATTAACGTACATACCACTTTGGACTTACGAAGGAGTCAATTCCTCCTAACCTTGTGCTAATGCATAATTGAGCGTCTATCAGGTGTATGCCTACACCCGCGCTAAGGTCGTGGCCATTTCTATTGTAATGAGCCGAGGATATCCAGGACACGGTAGTTAACCCCCGATGTTTAAATTATCAAACAAAACTGATTAAAATGGAATATGCGGATTGATTATCTCTGAACCGGCGTTCGATTGAATCCATTTCCGACCAAGCGGTAATAATTTACCGTAACCCAAGCCCGTATAGGGGAAATAAGTCGAGAGTATTTACCTCAGCTAGTCTTCTTTTAATTTTTAATAACTCAGCCGTACACAAAAGGATTAATTGCATATAGCATTTACCGGCAAGTCTCTAGTCTGGATTATGGCATAAACTAACCAATTAAATACTAACGGTCTTTATTTAAGTCATAGACTTAGACCGACAAGCGTACTTGATCAAAACGTATGACGCTAGATTAGACGATGATTGGATAGAATGTAGTTTAATCACAACAAGTACCTTGACTTGTTTAATATGGGTAAACTATTGACATTCTGGATTTTGAGGCTTAAATGACAAGGTTAAACCCATTTCGGTTAGCTTCCGTAAAATAGTTACATATACGTAACCGTGCGCATATTAGCGATATTGGGTAACCGGAAAAGTCATGGACAAGTTCTATATGCCATTATATTTTAAATAAGTTAAGATATCAATAAGATATCAACTTGTATACCTGTTAAGGTTCTAAAACGAAATTATGCCTCATAAGGGCGTTTTGGTAATTTCATACCGTATAAAAGAACTTGAATATATTTTAAGTTTATCATCATAAGTATTCTGGAAAAATATTTTATTTATGATATAATATCAGTAGGATGTCAATTATATGTGTAAATTATCTTTTATGACCAAACTATGCACCGAATGGGCATTTTGGTCATTTTACACATAGTTTATAATTTATTTGGGATTCTGAATTTGTAACATGTACCTACTGTAAATATGTTTAAAATAAGTTTTAAAATCAGTTGGTAACAAGTCTTAAATGGTTTAAAACCATACTATGCGCCGAAACGACGCTTATGTCGTCAAATGACGTTTTTAAGCGATGTTTACGAAAAATGACATTAAGTTCATATTAAAATGTTTAAAACATGTTATTTAATATAACATATCAGTAGGTAAATGATTTACCTTGAAAAGATTTGATTAAAACCATTTTATAAACCACAAGGGCTAAAATCGTCATTTATCGATATAGTTTAAGGACTTGTTTGAAAACTCAGTTTATAACTTGGTTTAACATCTCAAATAATCCTACTTATAATGTTACATCAGTAGGAAATTCATTTTCACGTTCATTACCATTTAAAACCTTGTTTTATGTAAAAATGGCATTTTGGTCAAAGATGGCGTAATTATGGAACTTGAGCATAAACTTGGATTCTGATTATGATCATGTAATATAAACTCAGAGGGTTATGCTACATTATATTACGACCATAATGCAACTTTAGATCTGTATGTAACTAATCTAAATCAGGTCAGAATCGAAAGTCAAACTTCGTGACTTTCGGTTGCGAACCGACCCTAGAACTGAAATTGACGAGCCGAACATGTTCTTACATGCTCTAATAATTATTACCAAGTTGTTTAAGTGTCAAAACAGGTTTCATAACATATATAAGATCAATTTATAATTTTTCCAAAAAATGGCCTGTTTGACCTTTTTATTTTCATAACTTTGACCCGTCAATTGGTCTAGCAAACGTGATCTTCAGGAGGTTCCCTTTATAGGGACTAACACCTACCTTATTACGATCACTTAGCCATGTTCATTTCGAACAATGGCTAGACCAAAATGGTCTTAACCAAAAGTCAAAGCGTTTTACGAAAACGCTTGACTTTTGGCTATAAAAGCCTATAAACGAAAATGCAAGAGCAAGGAACACTTACAAGAGGTTCCTACATTGCAAGGGAACTAAGTTGGATGCTCCTTTCAGCTAGGAAACTTCCAGAGGAGGGAGAAGAGTTATGATTTAGAAAGGTGCAAGTTGGAATGAAGCACTTGAACACCTATTTATAGTTGGAGAGCTCAAAGGAGGTGAATCCAGGTGTTTAGGGGTGTAAGAGGAAGCTTACAAGTGTCCCAAAACGTGGCATAGCTGATTACAAGTCCATAGATTCGATCAAATGGTTTTTCGAGCTTTGCTTGGAGACCAAACAAAACTTTCTGCAGCAGAGCCTCTCTCGCGCCCCACACGAGACCTAGGCCTGGTCTCTCGCGGCCCGCGACCGCCCCACGGCCATTTTCAAAATTTGACACTTTAGCCCTTAACTTATAAAAGCTTATAGAACCTTTTTAAATACCTTTTTGGCACTTTTAGCCCTCCGTAGCCAATACTTGGCATACCCGGGATTATGCTCGGACATTGTCGAGCTCTCGGTTCGTTAAAAGGTCACTCAGAGGTATAAATTAACATGTTGACACTTTTAATCCCTCCATTATCCAACTTTCACATATTTACAAATTGAACTCTCTCGTCCAACAAATGGCACGTATGAGAGTTAGGACTTCACAAAGGATCACTCAGAGGCTTATTATAAGCATGTTGATTCTGATGTCACTCAGAGGCTGGGCAAGTTGACATATTAGTCACTCAAAGGCCAAATTTCAAGCATGTTGACGTATCAGTCACTCAGAGGCTAATGATTTAAGCATGTTGACATCGGATCGTCACTCAGAGGCTCAGATTGAGCATGTTGATGCCTTTGGTCCTTATTTGTCTTTAACAGGCTATATTTAAAAATATAACATGTGTCACTATACTATTGGACACGATTTTACAGGGTGCTACATCCTCACCCCCTTAAAAGAAATCTCGACCTCGAGATTTTATTAAAAAAGATGGGGTACTTTTGTCGCATAGTGGACTCAACCTCCCATGTATACTCGGGACCTCTAAAAGCGTCCCACTTAACCTTTACTATAGGTATCATTTTTCTTCGCAGCTTTTTTACCTGTCGATCCTCGATTGAAATTGGTTTCTCAACAAACCTCAGGTTTTTGCACATCTTTATGCGACATTGCCAGCGACTCATCGGCTAGACATTTCTTAAGATTATATGTGGAATATATCATGGATTCCACTAAGCTCCTCTGGCAACTTGAGCTTATAAGCTACAGTGCCGACACGGTCGATTATCTCGAAGGGTTGTATATATCTAGGGCTTAACTTGCCATTCTTTCCAACACGCATCACACCTTTCCAGGGTGATACTTTTAGCATGACTTTGTCCCCTACTTGGAACTGAAGAGGTTTACGCCTCTTGTCAGCATAGCTTTTCTGCCTATCCCTGGCAGTTTTGAGACGATCACGGATTTGCACAATCTTTTCCGTCGTCTCTGGGACAAACTCTGGTCCTGATAGTTGGGCCTCCCCAACTTCTACCCAGCATACGGGCGTTCTACATTTTCTCCCATACAAGGCCTCAAAAGGAGCAGCCTTGATGCTCGTATGATAGCTGTTATTGTAGGAGAATTCTATTAGGGGTAAGTGGTCATCCCAACTTCCACCTAAATCAATCAGACATGCTCTAAGCATGTCTTCCAGAGTCTGAATAGTACGCTCACTTTAACCATCAGTCTACGGATGGTAAGCCGTACCAAAGTTTAATCGTGTGCCTAAAGATTGGTGGAAACTTTTCAAAAGTGAGATGTGTATCTAGTATCTCTACCGGATACAATAGATACTGGCACACCATGTAGGGACACTATCTTGTCCACATATAACTTAGCCAATTTATCTGAATTACACGTTTCTTTTATTGGTAAGAAGTGTGCTGACTTAGTCAGCCTATCCACTATAACCCAAATAGTGTCATTACCACATTTGGTCTTAGGTAACTTGGTAATTAAATCCATAGTTACCATTTCCCATTTCCAAGTGGGGATCTCAAGTTATTGTAGAAGTCCTGACGGTTTCTGATGTTCGGCCTTAACTTGCGAACACGTCAGACATTTAGCTACATAGGTGGCTATGGATTTCTTCAAATCTATCCACAAATAATTCTTCTTCAAGTCTTGATACATCTTGTCACCACCCGGGTGAACAGAGTATCTTGAACTATGCGCTTCTTGGAGGATTAGATCTCTAGGTCCTCCAAAGATTGGAACCCAGATCCTATCATTAAATCTTAGGATTCCATCCTTTCCAGGCGTTAACTGATCAACAAATCCGCCTAATCCCTCATTAGGAATATTAGCCTCTATTAAGGCTTGCTTTTGCGCATCTAATAGCTTCTTATTCAAGCTATTTTTGAGCTCAATGCTCTTCACATTAATCCTAATGGGCTTAATTCTTTCCTTGCGACTTAAGGTGTCGGTAACGACATTTTCCTTGTCGGGATGGTAGCGAATCTCGCAGTCATAATCATTAAGCGTTTCCATCCATCGGCGTTGTCGCATGTTCAATTCTTTTTGATTGAACAGATGCTGGAGACTTTTATGGTCAGTGTATATAACACATTTTGTGCCATACAAGTAATGTCTCCACAGTTTTAGTGCAAATACAACGGCACCCAGCTCCACAGTTTGAATACAACGGCACCCATTCTGAATAGTACGCTCACTTTGTCTCCACAGTTTTAGTGCAAATCAACGGCACCCAGTCTGAATAGTACGCTCACTTTGATCATCAACTGAAGGTTAGAAATGAAGATGTTCCTAAGACAGCCTTCAGGACCCACTTTGGTCACTTTGAATTTTTGGTGATGCCTTTTGGGCTCATAAATGCACCAGCAGCATTCATGGATCTCATGAATAGAGTCTGCAAGCCATATTTGGATAAGTTTGTCATTGTCTTTCTAGACGACATACTTATCTACTCTCATAATCAAGTTGATCACGAGAAACATCTTAGGTACATCTTAGAATTGCTAAGGCAAGAGAAGCTTTATGCTAAATTCTCAAAGTGTGAGTTTTGGCTCAGAGAAGTCCAATTTCTTGGACATATGGTAAGTGAGCGTGGTATCCAAGTGGATCCCGCCAAAATTGAGGCCATAATGAATTGGGAAGTACCTAAGACCCCAATAGAAATTCGTAGTTTCCTAGGATTGGCTGGATACTACAGGAGGTTCAATGAGAACTTTTCAAGAATAGCCACTCCTTTAACTATCTTGACCCGTAAGAATGTTAAGTATAATTGGGGTCCAAAGCAACAAGAATCTTTTGAGGTTCTTAAACACAAGTTGAGCAATGCTCATGTGTTATCTCTACCTGAGGGTATTGAGGAATTCGTAGTCTACTGTGATGCATCGCACACTGGCATGGGCTGTGTGCTAATGCAAAAAGGCAAAGTAATTGCCTATGCATCACGACAGTTAAAGGTGAACGAAAGGAATTACACCACCCACGATTTGGAATTGGGTGCCGTTGTATTTGCACTAAAACTGTGGAGACATTACTTGTATGGTACAAAGTGTGTTATATACACAGACCATAAAAGTCTCTAAAATCTGTTCAATTAGAAGGAATTAAACATGCGACAACGCTGATGGATGGAAACACTTAATGATTATGATTGCGAGATTCGCTACCATCCAGGCAAGGCAAATATAGTTGCCGATGCCTTAAGTCGCAAGGAACGGTTAAACCTATAAGGATTAACGCCAAGAGCATTGAGCTCAAAAATAGCTTGAATGAGAAGCTATTAGATGCGCAAAAACAAGCCCTATTAGAGGCTAATATCCCTAGTGAGGGATTAGGCGGAACTGTGGATCAGTTAGTGCCTGGAAAGAATGGAATCCTTAGATTCAATGGGAGAATCTGGGTTCCAATCTTTGGAGGACTTAGAGATCAAATCCTTCAAGAAGCGCATAGTTCAAGATACTCAGTTCACCCGGGAGGTGATAGATGTATCAAGATTTAAAGAAGAATTATTGGTGGATGGGTTTGAAGAAATCCATAGCCACTTATGTAGCTAAGTGTCTGACGTGTTCGCAGGTCAAAGCCAAACATCAGAAGCTGTCAGGACTTCTACAACAATTAGAAATTCCCACATGGAAATGGGAAATGGTAATTATGGATTTAATTACCAAGTTACCAAAAACTAGAAGTGGTAATGACACTATTTGGGTCATAGTGGATAGGCTGACCAAGTCAGCACACTTCTTGCCAATACAGGAAACATATAATTCAGACAAATTTGCTAAGTTATATGGGGACAAGACTGTGTCCCTACATGGTGTGCCAGTATCTATTGTATCTGACATGGATACTAGATACACATCTCACTTTTTGAAAAGTTTCCAACAATCTTTAGGCACCCAATTGAAATTTAGTACGGTTTACCATCCACAGACTTATGGTCAAAGTGAGCGTACTTTTCAAACTCTGGAAGACATGCTTCGGGCATGTGTGATTGATTTAGGTGGAAGTTGGGATGACCACTTACCCCTAATAGAATTCTCCTACAATAACAGCTATCATACGAGCATCAAGGCTGCTCCTTTTGAGGCCTTGTATGGGAGAAAATGTAGAACGCCCGTATGTTGGGCAGAAGTTGGGGAAGCCCAACTATCCGGACCAGAGTTGTCCTAGAGACCACAGAAAAGATTGTGCAAATCCGTGATCGCCTCAAAACTGCCAGGGATAGGCAGAAGAGCTATGCTGACAAGAGGTGTAAACCTCTTAAGTTCCAAGTAGGCGACAAGGTCATGCTAAAGGTATCACCCTGGAAAGGTGTGATGCGTTTTGGAAAGAAGGGCAAGTTGACCCCAAGGTATATTGGACCATTCGAGATAGTCGAATGTGTCGGCACTATAGCTTATAAGCTCAAGTTACCAGAGGAGCTTAGTGGAACCCATGATGTGTTCCACATCAGTAATCTTAAGAAATGTCTAGCCAATGAGTCGTTAGCAATGTCACATGAGGATGTGCAAATAGATGAAAACCTGAGGTTTATTGAGAAACCAATTTCGATCGAGGATCGACAGGTTAAAAAGCTGTGAAGAAAAATGATACCTATAGTAAAGGTTAAGTGGGGCGCTTTTAGAGGTCCTGTGTATACATGGAGGTTGAGTCCACTATGCGACAAAAATACCCCCATCTTTTGAATAAAATCTCGAGGTCGAGATTTCTTTTAAGGGGTGAGGATGTAACACCCTGTAAAATCGTGTCCAATAGTATAGTGACACGTGTTGTATTTTAAATAAAGTCTATTAAAGACCAATAAGGACTAAAGGCGTCAACATGCTCAAACTGGGCCTCTGAGTGACGGTCCGATGTCAACATGCATAAATAACAGCCTCTGAGTGACTGATATGTCAACATGCTTGAAATTTGGCCTCTGAGTGACTGATATTTCAACATGCCCAGCCTCTGAGTGACATCGGAATCAACATGCTTATAATAAGCCTCTGAGTGATCCTTTGTGAAGTCCTAACTCTCACTCGTGCCTTCTATTGGACATGAGGGTTCAATTTTGTAAATATGTAAAAGTTGGATGATGGAGGGATTAAAAGGTGCAGAAAGTTTTGGCTTGGCCTCCAAACAAAGCTCCAAAACCATTAATTCAAAACCATGGACTTGTAAATTGCTATGCCACGTTTTGGGACACTTGTAAGCTTCCTCTTACACCCCTAAACACCTGGGTTCACCTCCTTTAAGCTCTCCAACTATAAATAGGTGATCAAGTTCACCATTTGAACTTGCACCTTTCTAAATCATAACTCTTCTCCTTCCTCTGGAAGTTTCTAGCTGAAAGGAGCATCCAACTTAGTTCTCTTGCATTCTAGGAACCTCTTGTAAGTGTTCCTTGCTCTTGCATTTTCGTTTATAGGCTTTTATAGCCAAAAGTCAAGCATTTTTCAGAAAACGCTTTGACTTTCGATTAAGACCATTATGGTCCAGCCATTGTTCTAAATGAACATGGCTAAGTGATCGTAATAAAGCAGGTGTTAGTCCCTATAAAGGGCACCTCCTGAAGATCATGTTTGCTAGACCAATTGACGGGTCAAAGTTACGATATTAAAAAGTCAAACAGGCCGTTTTTCAGAAAAATCATAAATTGATCTTATATATGTTATGAAACCTGTTTTGACACTTAAACAAGTTGGTAATAATTATTAGAACATGTGAAAACATGTTCGGCTCGTCAATTTCAGTTCTAGGGTCGGTTGCAACCGAAAGTCGCGAAGTTTGACTTCTGCTTTGACTTTCGATTATGACCCGATTTAGATTAGTTACCTACTGATCTAAAGTTGCATTATGATCATAATATAATGTAGCATAACCCTCTGAGGTTATATTACATGATCATAATCAGAATTCAAGTTTATGCGCAGGTTCCATAATTATGTCATCTTTGACCAAAATGCCCTTTTTGCATAAACATGGTTTTTAAATAGTAATGAACTTGAAAATGAGTTTCCTACTGATGTAATATTATAAGTAGGATTATTTGGGATGTTAAATCAAATTATAAACTGAGTTTTCAAACAAGTCCTTAAACTATATCGATAAATGATGATTTAGCCCTTGTGGCTTATAAAATGGTTTTAATCAAATCTTTTCAAGGTAAATCATTTACCTACTGATATGTTATATTAAATAACATATTTTAAACATTTTAACCTGACCTTAACATCAGTTCTTATAAACATCGCACAAAGACGTCATTTTACGACATAAGCGCCGCTTCAGCGCATAGTATAGCTTTAAACCATATTAATTGACCAAGACTTGTTACCTACTGATTTTAAAACTTATTTTAAATATATTTACAGTAGGTACATGTTATAAACTCAGAATCCCAAATAATTTATGAACTATGTGTAAAATGACCAAAATGCCCATTCGGTGCATAGTTTGTTCATAAAAGATAAATTACACATGATATCCTACTGATATTATATCATAAATAAATTATTTTTCCAGAATACTTATGATTATAAACGTAAAATATATTCAAGTTCCTTTTATACGGTATATAATTACCGAAATGCCCTTATAAGGCATAGTTTCGTTTTAAAACCTTAACGGGCATATAAGTTAATATCCTACTGATATTTTAACTTATTTAAAGTATAATGGCCTATATAACTTGTCCATAACTTATCCGGTTACCCGATATCGCTAATATGCGCACAGTTACGTATATGTAACTATTTTACGGAAATTAACCGAAACGGGTTTAACCTTGTCATTTAAGTCTCAAAATCCAGAATGTTTATTGTTTACCCATATTATACGAGTCAAGGTACTTGTTGGGATTAAACTACATTCTATCCAATCATCATTTAATCTAGCGTCATACGTTTTGATCAGGTACGCTAGTCGGTCTAAGTCAATGACTTAAATCAGACCGTTAGTATTTAATTGGTTAGTTTATCCCATAATCCAGACTAGAGACTTGCCGGTAATTGCTATCTGCACTTAGTGCTTTTGTGTACGGATGAGTTATTAAAAATTTAAAGAAGACTAGCTCAGGTAAATACTCTCGACTTATTTCCCCTATACGGACTTGGGTTACGGTAAATTATTACCGCTTGTCGGAAATGGAATCAATCGAACGCCGGTTCGGAGATAGTAAATCCGCATATTCTGTTTTAATCAATTTTGTTTAATAATTTAAACATTTGGGGTAACTACCGTGTCCTGGATATCCTCGGCTCACTACAATAGAAATGGCCACGACCTTAGCGCGGGTGTAGCATACACCCGAAAGACGCTCAATTATGCATTCCCACAAGGTTGGAAGGAATTGACTCCTTCGTGAGTCCAAAGTAGTGTGTACATTAATTGTGTCTCGGTCTCCGTACCGGGCCCCGTATGTATGGACAAACATGTAAATCTGTTAACAAGGTTGGACGGTCAATTAACCCAAGTTATAAAAAGATTTTGTGCTGATACGCACTTAAAACATTTTAGAAATGTTTTTAAAATGAGTCAGTTGGGTGTATTTACCAGCGAAAGCTGACGTATTTTCAAAAGACTAATCTGCAGGTTCGATACGAAAATAGGCCGAAAGTGCTCGGTAGTGATAGAGGATCTTGCAAATCCTAAATCTGCCCAAAGTCTGTTTTATATTCTTTCCATGTATAATTTATGATCCGCCTGTGGATCTTCAATTACGAGCCTGTATATAATTTCTATTTTCGAACATTCGGTTTGTAATAGTAATTTTACTCCAAGACTTTCGTTGTGTCGTGTTTAATTGACTATGATGATTATCAACTGACGTCACGATACTCCTCACTCGGGCCCACCGGTGTATGGATTTGGGTTGGAAATCTCGGGTGTGACAAAAACCAATCACTACACTAGGGGCATAGGCACCTGGAGAAGTACGGGTTTGGTTAAACCCGTACAAAAAAAATAGTGTTATATATATATATATAGAGGGGGAGAGAGAGAGAGAGAGAGGAGTTGGCTACAAAGTCAATTTTTCCTACAAAGTGTAAAAAGCCACCACATAATGACATGTGATAAGTAGTTATTTTAATGAAAATGGCAAGAAGGTAATTTGGTATTTATTTTATTTATGGTATATATTTATTATAACTAACATATGAGAAATATAAGGAAACCAAATATCACACTATAATCGAATTGACAGTTATATTAGGATCGATTCATTGTTTATCATTCAAGTTGCAATTCTTCTTCTTCTTCTTCTAAAGTGGTTCGTTGAAAAAAAAACCATGGCATCACATTACGTTTTATCACTAAAACACACTGCTATGAATACATCTACGTTGTGTTTTAGAAGTCAATAACTGGTTTATCACGTTGTGTTTTATCAGTCAGTAACTAGTTTATCATTGTGTTTTATCACTAAACCCCCTACTATGAACACACATAGTATCCAACATCAAGAGTAGTAAAACACAGTACTATGATCAAACTTTAAAAATATCCTTGTCTTCCACAAAGCATACTGAATACATGTATATGTTGGATCTAATCACAATGTAGCTTTAACACATTAATCCTTAAAACAATATCAATGTAAAAAACAACACATTTACCAAGTTAGTCACTTGTTCACCACATTGTGTTTTACCACTAAAACACACTAATATAAACACATCTAATATCCAACATCAAGTGGAATAAAATACAGTACTATGATCATCTCTTACGCTTGTATTTCATGCTCAATTTGTAATCTTGATCCATGATTCTAGCTAATTTTGGTGTGCAACATGTTATCGATAATAGGTTTTAGATAGAGATAAGGAAATGTGCGAGATTTTAGGAGGTGTGTTATTTTTTCCAGGATCGCTTCCTATACTTTCTAGGAAAAACACACTTTGCGAAGGAACCCCACTATATATATATATATATATATATACGTGTGTGTGTGTATTTCGATATCGCACCCGTAGAAATTTTGACATCAAGCCTATAGAAATTTCAACATGGAACCGGTAGAAACACTGGCACCGTTCCTTTAGAAAACTTAACACTAAACCCTTAGAAACTTGACACCGAACCTTAAAAAAGTTGACAACTGATGGAGAGGATGAAACCCGAGTGTTAAAGTGTTCAAATTATGTGATTTGGTGCGTTTGAGGCGGTTATGTATTTCGAATGTGATAACTACGAGCTTTTATTTTTTTAGAGGTTAATCGCCTAATTCGTTGAAGTTAGAGTGCGTGGTGATGAAGCGCAACTACTAGGGATGATAAACAATGGGAAAGATACAATTCGGTAGATATTTCGGGTCAAAAGATAGCTCAAATGTGCAAGAAACGAAAAAGAACAAAGTCCAGGGGCCATCTGGTCAATATACAAAAGTGAACGTGAGGGAAAAGGAGTTGTGTATTCCCGCCGTAGGCTACGTTTTGTATACTGTAACCTACGGTCATTCTAGACAAGCAACGAGTCATTAGCAGGTCTGAACCGTAAGCTACGGTGGGAGACCTTAGCTACGGTTCAGTGACACAAAGTAATCAGCAACATACCACCGTAACTTCTGGTGATTCAACCGTAGGCTATGGTGGTGCGTCTAGAAAAACGCGTGGTGGACTTGTTTTCGAGGTATAAAAGATATTTTGAAACGCTAATCAAGGGAGACTTTCCTGGACGAAGTTGGGGGATCACAAGGGTTAAAGTTGGGAGCTTTTAACCTCGATTCATCATCATTCCTTTCACAAATCCAAGATCAAGATCATGATTCAATCGGCTTAAGTGTTTGAAGATCAATCAACCAAGATGAGCGGCTAATCTCTTAGTGGTTTCCTCCGGGTGGAGGATTCTTGTAAGTGAACCAAAGTTATGTGTTTGAACTTTTGTTAGAATCTGGTAATCTAAGCATTCGATGCTTTCTACCGGTTGATTTGATTTGGTTGATTTGTAAACAATTATTTTTGCTTTAACTCTTAATTCGAACTCATTCAATTTCCGAGATTTCTAGTAATTGGGATACATTTGATAGAGGTTAGGGTTAGTAATTGCAATTGGTAATCCATATGATAACCTTCCATTGTATGCAATCGAACTAAGTAGTCTTTGGGTAATCACAATCAGTTAATTAGATTATACAATTATGTCTATGTGATTGTAAACAATCAAACACGTAACTGAAGTTTACTTTGAATTTGAAGTCCGAACGAACCATTGTTTCCTCCAACTGTTTACAACTCGTTTTCTTAGTAATTCTTAGTTAATCAAACTCTCAACCAACCAAGTTTATATTTTTGCAAGTAGTTAACAAGTACTTAGTCAATAACACTTTCCACCAGACTCCTCTGGATTCGATACCCTACTTACCCTAGCTACCTAGGTTAAATAGATTTCTGCATGACCCGTTTGACAGTCATCAAAATGGCGCCGTTGCTAGGGAGGTGTGCGCAAAGTTTTTTGCTTTAAGTGTTTTTAGAAAAATAGTTCAAAATCCAAAAATAGTGTTTATTTCGTTTTGTTCAGAATTATGCGAGGTTTTCTTGTTTGTGCATGTGCAGGTGATTTTGGACGTGTATGCATCATACTCGGAAATCCAAAAAGTCTTCACCACTAGTGTTTGATCCAGATATCGAGAGGACAGTTTGGCAAACCCGAGTTTTGCATCGACAAAATAAAATAGTGCAATCACTAACTCTCAACTCAATGGAGGGTTTAGAAAACCAAGATAAGCAAACCATGACATCAACTCCACAGACACAATTCGCACCGACTCGTACAAGCATCGCCTAACACCACCATACCATCTCAACCGATCACGACTCAAATTCCACCAATGCCCCCACCACGTTTCCCAATCTAGAAAACCTACCACCATTCTCAAACCAACCATCATCTTCTCACTACCCAATGTTCACCCAAACATCTAATGCTCAACAATCATCACCCTATGTGATAATTGTTCCTGACGATAATATCATCCCACCGAATCACACTCAACCCATAAATTCATCAATCTCATCTCCCCAGACTTCACAGTATCAACCATCTTAACAGCAACAGTTTCGATTAAAGCTTTTATGTTTAACCAAAGGGATGGTTTAGGGGAATTCGGAGACGGGTATGATGAGTATGACAATTATGTGGGAAATCAGGATGACAGACAAGTTGTGAATACGGGTAATTTTGAAAGATATGACATGGGGTTTGGATATTTAGAGAGAGGGAATCGTGATACATCTTGGTATCAACGATACGCTTATCAACCCGAGTCAATTAATTAGTGGCTGGTTTATGCGAGACCAGTGAACATTCCAATGCCGCCACCGGTACAGCAAATCCCGGTGCATCAACCACTGGTTCCACAAAGGCCACTACCAAATAATCTGGTTCCACCGGGTAACCAACCTGAGGGAATACCGAGAAGATACGATTGCAGACCATTACGAGGGATCGAAAGCCATTTTAAACCTACGACTGCTAACAACCCATCACCGGTTGTGTTTCATCAACTACGGGGTCGTTCATTCAAAGTGCAAGCACAATCCATTCAAAGCTTGCCCAAGTATCATGGTTTGGCCACTAAAGAAGTGTATCTACACATTGCTGCTTATGATGCTCGTTGGAACACTATAGGGGGTCATGTTTCACACCAGATGACGTGAAATTGGTACTCTTCCAATTCACACTTGAAGATAAGGCTCATCAATGGTTCCATTCACCGCCATCCGCCTCAATCTTTACATGGCCCGACATGCAGCAGTTGTTTTTGGATGAATTCTAAACGCCGTAAAAGACCAGTGATGCTTGTAGGGACATTCAGAATTTCCAACAACAACTGGGTGAGTTATTTCATGAAGCTTTCAACTGATTCAAGATGTTGTTGAAGAACTTGCCACACCACGATGTGCAAATGTGGGAGTTGCTTAATGACTTCCATGAGGGGTTGACACCAGAGGATGCACGTGATCTCAGTTCTATCTCAAATGGCACATTCGGTACGAATTATAAGCATATAGACTAGGACTACTTGGAGAAAATGGCGAGCACTTCAAAGCGAAAGGCTCAATCTTCTAGAAGAGCTCGACATGCAACGATGAGAGCAGTAGAAAACGCACTAGAAATGGGGGTATAGATTCCTATGTGTGGGCATTGTGGAGATCTAGGGCACATAGTAGATCAGTGCCCTAGCATTGTAGGTATGTATGATAAGGTGAATATGCTGCAAGAAAATGGGAAAAGGTATTCAGGTTTCCAAGGTAGTAACTAATCTTTCTAGCCCCATAATTAGACTAATTATCAAGGGGGTAACAATTTTGGTTATCAAAGAAGCTACCAGCAGGGTAATGGTCAGGGCAATAACGAGATCATGGAAATGCTGAGGCCATGCAGCAAGATATGCAGAAGAGGAACCAGTTGGATGAAGCGAGAAGACAAAAGGATGAGATTAGAGACAAGGCCATTCAATCGCTGATAACACAGATGGGATAGCTAGTGAGTGAAGTAACCACTTTGAGGCAACCGAGCGGGAAGTTGCCAAGTGACACTCAAACCAAGCCGAAGAGTGTACATAATGTACCAATCAGCGGGAAAAGCTTCGTTGCTAAAAATGATTTAAATGATAAATTGTTAACTTCTTCTCTTTCTTAAATGAGTGCAGGTGTGACAGAAATGAGTGATGAGACAGATGGGAGTGACTCAGGGGAACTAGTCATCCCGATTCGAGTTGGGAAAATCAAAATCCACAAGGCATGGTTGGATTATGGAGCGGGGATGAGTGTTATTCCTAACAGCGTGTATGACTAGTATGACTTTAGTCCTCTGCACGCAGCTGATGGCATGGCGGTGTTTGCTGACGCGAGTTGGAAACAACCCTAAGGGGTTGTGAAGGACGTGATAATCCAACTTGGCGATTTCTACTACCCGGTGGACTTTATGGTGATAGACTATGCACCATCAAAGACATATGAGCAGCCGTAGGTAGTATTGGGTCGTCCGTTCTTATATACAGCTAATGCATAGATCGACTGTAGGAGCGGATTAGTCACGATGAGTTACGAGAGTCATAAGTTATTTTCGTTGATGTGTTTTCAAAATCCATTACTTACGGCATTACTGATGTTTTGAGTTGTACAGTTGCTACTGATGAGTCTGTTTAATGTGTGAGCAAAGGCAGGTTAGATGAAAGTGGTATTGAGTATTACAGATTTAGGATTGACAGGAATGGAAATCAGGCGAAGACGGTGATTGTGAGAAAGAGAACGAATGAAAGAAAACTACCTATGGTGGGATTGGATGGGGCAATGAAGCTGAATTTGATCCCAACTGGCGTGAAGCTACAAACTTCATAGAAAACTAGATGGAGTTATATATAGAGAAGTGGGGAGGTAAGCAGGCATCTGAACCACCCTGAGCACATCAGGTTCGGCCTGGCTAAAGGCCTATAAACTCTCTCGGGAGGCAGCCTGAGGATGTAAAGTTTGTATTGTTTGGTTTTGTTTTGGTGTGTGTTTGTGTTTTGGCAGGTTACTATGGGTCAATCCTCATGGATGCAATGATTCAAGTGTGGGGATGTTTGGTAACATCGCTAGTAAGATATGAAAGAATCCATGAGAGGAGTAGGTTCCGGTTAGATCAGAGCAGCTGGACTACTACAAACACTCACTGATTTACTGATCAGGTTCATGTGGTTCTTTATCTTGCATTTTATTTTTGTTCGTGTATTTGGAGGTGTGAACCGTGTGTTGGGGGTGGTGTTATTTGTTTAGTCGATTAGGTCGTTAGCCGTTTATAGGTTGTAGGTGGTATCTCTCGAGTTAGGATTATAAATTGCACCATACATTGGGGATAATGTTGTAACGCTTCGCTTTTGTAACTTTTCATTTTTAGTAAGTATGCTTCGTGTTTCTATATTTGGAAAGTCCAAACCTTGAAATCGTATCTCATTTCCGAATCATTATAAATCCAAGGCTTTGATTGTAATCAAATTGATCAATTATGCAAATTTCACAACCTTTATGCATGCTTATACTTATGAACGTACGTTTATTCATTACTCGATTAATCAATTCGAAATAACTCGTAAATACCTATTGTACGTTTGTGAATCTTAGAATTCAAGTCAAGCAAGATGATTAGTGATTCTAGTGCAAAATACTTAAGCTTTCGGCATCTTGAAACTTGTCAAAATTATATTATAACACTCCTACATAAACAAGTCTTTTTTGGGTTATATAAGGTCCTTATACTTGATTTTAATCTTCCAAACAAGCCACACACATATATTATATAATGTGTGACATATAAACATCTAGAAATCCTAATAATATTTTGAATAACAAAAATTAAGAAAGGAAGGAAGACAACTTGTGGCCGTAAGCTGTCCCCTTCTATGTTCATCTTATTTCAAAGCAATCAACCACCTAATCCTCATTAATGCTAACTTAACTCAAATCCTAATCTTCCCTCTATTAAACCCCACATTTCCCCAACCTTTTCTCACTTTTACAAGCCTCCAACATTTCACAAATCCTCTCAAAACTCCCAAAACATTCTGCTGAGATAATTCAGTTTGCAAGTGAGTTTCAACTCACTTCCTTTCTTATTTAAACCTTGTTTCTTCTTCTAAAACAATTGGATAACCTCTAGGAAGGTTTTCACAAGTTTGCTTGGACAAACTAATGTGAAACCTCACCATTTTGAGGTCCAAAAGTGTCTTGAACTTTCTGCCCACTTTTATCTTTCAAAACTTTAAAAACCTCAAACTTTTTTCATGTTTTCTTCGTCAACAATGTTTGCTAAGCCTCCTGGGATATTACCATAGGTTTTCCATGGAAACCAAGGTGGAACAATACCATTTTTATGGCCAAACTTTCTGTTTGAAAGTTAAACTTATAAACTTTTCTTAAACTTGTTTTCTCTTAACAATTTTACGCTAATTGTGCCTCTAATCAAGTTTATGGTTAGTGAGCTAGCTAGACTTGTTTCATACAAAATCAAGAAGTATAACATGCCTCCAAACTTGTTGTTTTACTAAGGGTCTTAACCAACAAGTGTTGAAACCATCCAAGCTTACAAGCTTGTGTTTTGGTGAAGGTGTGATTACATGGAGGCCTTGGCTATCTAACTTTCAATCCACCCTTCACTTGATGATTTCTATCCACTAAGCTATGTTTCACCTTCACTTAAGTAACAAGGCTATGACACATCCCCAAACGTTGCCATGTTCGGGATGCACGCACCTAGCTTGCTTATTCGTTCGAAACGTAGTTTAGTGAAGTACTTTATTCATGACCATTCGGATTATCCTTGTGGCAATTTGTTTATTGGTGAATCTTACGAAAGAGGTTAAGGATGGTTATCCTCCTACCTCCATGCATGACTTCTATGAAATCTATGATACATATGATAAACTTGTAATAATATATGTAAACTATATATGTAAATAATAAATATAACTGAACCTTTGACAATGGTCGTACGGTTACTTGTCCTAACATTAATTTATTTTATCTAAGACTTAACCATTGTTACGATTCTATTGGGCATGACCCATAAAACCACAAACACCCTGCGGGCTTTATAGTGTCAAAAACGAGCGTTAACGTCTAGATAAATACTTTCGACTATATATACTTGTGCATACTTTAAATTCCTAAATTAACGACTCCATCGTCATTCCAATACTCACACACCTACGTTTCCTTGTGTATGATAACTTGGTGTTCGTCCCCCTAATCAACCGAAACACTTTCACGGAATTAACTTTGCAAAATCGTGAGTACACTCGACACCTTTTTACGCTATATACTTTTTGGGTGGAATATGTTAATCTATCATAAACACACTAAATCACAGTTACATTTATGCAATCACACAAACAATCCATCATACATCCTATAGTTATGTGATACTCGATTTGTTTACTTGGAACATTCTTATGTGATACTAATTGTCATTAACTTAGTACGAGCCTTCCCTTAACATGTATAGCGCCATAGGAGTAACGCACCGCCCGTATTCTTGTGGTCATGTTAAGTTTTAATCTATTATGCAGTATACTTGAGGATTGACTTGTAGTTCACATGCCTTGTTTACATTAATCTCGTATACTAGCTCATCATGTGGATTTGTTTACACGTTTTTTACTTATGCTATGATTCAAATTTGTGTACTCGCCAATACTTTGTTATTGAACTATACTTTTTAACATGTTGCAGGTTGATGATGTTGGTATGACGAAACTTAGTAGGATTGGCATAGAAACACGCTTAGAATGCTAAGTTATTTATTTTGTTTCGTTGAACTTGTCTCATTTGATGTTATTTTGTATTTGAATTATGTTGTACTTACGATTTGATGAATGAAATTGAAATGAGTTGTTTAGTTAAATATTGTCACAATTAGTGTTATGATGTCTCGAGCAATCTCGTTTGTCTCACTCTGATGTTTCCGCCATCGGTTGGGGTGTGACAAATGTACCCAAGTGCGGGGATGCGATAATTTGAGAAAAGGTTGGTAGGATTAATGATTTCAATTGCTTGAATTGGTTGAAATTGGCAAAAATTGAAAATTTTTAAAATGTATCGTAAAGATTTTTGCATAAAATGGAAAATGATAGGTACAATCAGATTGTTGATTTTCAATTATTATATATATGAGATAATAAAATGGTCGAAAACGCGTCTAAATTAGAATATGTGGGTTGACCCAGCCGGTTGAAAGGTTCCTTAGCATTGATATAAAGTAGTTAAATATTAGGAATCTTGTGGGTTCTGCCTTAGGAGTTATAGCAAAGCTGAAACTGTAGAGAGTATAAGGGATTCTGTTATAAATAAAAAGCTTATAAGTATTCCGATTAAATGGTACACCTGTTTCTTTTTATGAAAATAAATCCGAAAAAAGGTGGCGCCTAAAAATAATATTCCATCTATCCATCTATTGAGCTAGTTATGTATAGACAAAGCCTATAGTATTGCCACGGGGATGGTGACTCGTGTGGTACATACCATCTGGGTGGAGTTAGAAAAGAAAAGATTAATATGTAAAACTTATTGCATTAACCACTAGGATGGTGACTTGGGTAGGGTATGTCCCCTAAGTTGATCGTATCCAAAAGCATGTCGAAGCTTATAACTGTCACACCCCGGATTTCCAACCCGAAATCCATACACCGGTGGGCCCGGTCGGGGAGTATCGTGACGTAAGTTGATAACATCATAGTCAATTAAACACGGCACAGCGGAAGTCTTGGAGTAAAATTACTATTACAAACCAAATGTTCGAAAATACAAATAATATACAAGCTTGTAATAGAAGATCCACAAGCGGATCATAAATTGTACAAGAAAGAATATAAAACAGACTTTAGGGCAGATCTAAGGATTTGCAAGATCCTCTTATTCACTACCGAGCAGCTTTCCGGCCTATTTTGTATTGTACCTGCAGTTTAGTCTTTGGACGATACGTCAGCTTTTGCTGGTAAGTACACCCAACTGACTCATTTTGAAAACTTTAAAAATGATTTTTAAGTACAAAACGCCACAAAATCTTTTATTAACTTGGGAAGTTGACATTGCAACCTTGTATCAGATTCACATGTTTGTCAATACATACAGGGCCCAGTACAGAAACCGAGAGTTATCCCCAACGTCTTGGGTAATTTACATATGAGCGTCTGTCAGGTGTATGCCTACACCCCGCGCTAAGGTCGTGGCCAATAACTAACGTATTGAGCCGAGGATATCCAGGACATGGTAATTTAACCCCCGATGTTTAAGTTATCAAACAAAACTGATTAAAATGGAATATGAGGTTTACTAGCCACAAACGGTCATTCGATTGACCCCATTTCGGACCAAGCGGTAATAATTTACCGTATCCCAAGCCCATATAGGGAAAATAAGTCGAGAGTATTTACCTGAGCTAGTCTTCTTTTAAATTTTAATAACTCAGCCGTATACAAAAGTACCAACTGCAGATATCATTTACCGGCAAGGCTCTAGTCTGGATTATGGCATAAGCTAACCAATTAAATACTATCGGTCTTTATTTAAGTCATAGACTTAGGCCAATAGTGTACATGATCAAGACGTATAACGCTTCATTAAACGATGATTGGATAGAATGTAGTTTAAACCCGACAAGTACTTTGACTTGCATAATATGGGTAAACAATTAAAATTCTGGATTTTGAGATTAAAATGATAAGGTTAAACCCGTTTCGGTTAAATTCCGTAAAGTAGTTACGTATAATCAACCGTATGCTTATAAGCGATAATGGGTAACCAGATAAGTCATGCACAAGTTCTATAAGCCATTATATTTTAAATAAGTTAAAATGTCAGTAGGATATTAACTTGTATGCCCGTTATGGTTTTAAAACGAAATCATGCCTCATAAATGCATTTCGGTAATTATATACCGTATAAAAGGAACTTGAACATATTTCAAGTTTATAATTATGAGTATTCTAGAAAAATATTTTATTTATGATATAGTATCAGTAGGATATCAATTATATGTGTATTTTATCTTTTATGACCAAACTATGCACTGAAGGGGCATTTTGGTCATTTTACACATAGTTTATAAATTATTTGGGATTCTGAGTTTATAACATGTACCTAATGTAAATATGTTTAAAATAAGTTTTAAAATCAGTAGGTATCAAGTCTTGGTTAATAATATGGTTTAAAACCATACTTTGCGCCAATACGGCGCTTATGTCGTAAAATGATGTTTTTATGCGATGTTCATGAAAACTGATGTTAAGGTCAGATTAAAATGTTTAAAATATGTTATTTAATATAACTATCAGTAGGTAAATTATTTACCTTGAAAATATTTGATTAAAACCATTTTATAAGCAACAAGGGCTAAAATCGTCATTTATCGATATAGTTTAAGGACCTGTTTGAAAACTCAGTTTATAACTTGGTTTAACATCCCAAATAATCCTACTTATAATGTTACATCAGTAGGAAACTCATTTTCAAGTTCATTATTATTTAAAACCTTGTTTTATGCAAAAAAAGGCATTTTAGTTCAGAATGGCATAATTATGGAACTTGCGCATAAACTTGGATTCTGAATATGATCATGTAATATAACCTCAGAGAGTTATGATAAATTATATTATGATCATAATGCAACTTTAGATCAGTAGCTAACTAATCTAAATCGGGTCAGAATCGAAAGTCAAAGTAGAAGTCAAACTTCGCGACTTTCGATTGCGAGCCGACCCTAGAACTGAAATTGACGAGCCAATCATGTTCTTACATGATCTAATAATTATTACCAGCTTGTGTAAGTGTCAAAACAGGTTTCATAGCATATATAAGATCAATTTATAATTTTTCCGAAAAATGGCCTGTTTGACTTTTTAATATCGTAACTTTGACCCGTCAATTGATCTAGCAATCGTGATCTTCAGGAGGTGCCCTTTATAGGGATTAACACCTACCTTATTACGATCACTTAGCCATGTTAATTTCGAACAATGGTTGGACCATAATGGTCTTAACCGAAAGTCAAAGCGTTTTCCGTAAAACGCTTGACTTTTGGCTATAAAAGCCTATAAACGAAAATGCACAAAGAAGGAACACTTACTAGTGATTCCTAAGGTGCAAAAGAACTTTGTTGGATGCTCCTTTTTGCTAGGAACTTCCAGAGGTGGGAGAAGAGTGAATAATGAGAAAGGTGCAAGTTGGAATGTGAACTTAAGCACCTATTTATAGTTGGAGAACTCAAAGGAGGTGAAGCCAGGTGTCTAGGGGTGTAAGAGGAAGCTTACAAGTGTCTCAAAATGTGGCATAGTAATTTGGGAAGCCATGGTTTCGATTTTAATTGTTTTGGAGCCTTGTGTGGCAGCTAAGAAAAACTTTCTGCTGCAGACCCTTTCTCGCGCCCTACGAGAGACCCTGGCCAGGTCTCTCACGGGCCCCGATCGCCCCATGGCCAGTTTCAAAGTTTGACACTTTAGCCCCCTTAACTTTAAAAAGCTTCTAAAACCCTTTTTAAACACTTTTTTAGCACTTTTAGCCCTCCATAGCTAATACTTGGCATACCCGGGATTATGGCCGGTCATTGTTGAGATCTCGGTTCGTTAAAAGGTCACTCAAAGGTATAAATTAACATGTTAACACTTTTAATCCCTCCATTATCCAACTTTCATATATTATAGTATTTAATCACTCTCGTCCAACCAACAGGACATATGAGAGTTAGGACTACGTAAAGGAGCACTCAGAGGCTCAGTATAAGCATGTTGACTCCGATGTCACTCAGAGGCTAGGCATGTTGACACAACGGTCACTCAGAGGCCGAGTTTAAGCATAATGACACTAATGGTTGTTCAGAGGCTACGTTTTATGCATAACGACACTAATGGTCGTTCAGAGGCTACGTTTTTATGCATGACGACACTAATGGTCGTTCAGAGGCTAGGTTTTATGCATAACGACCCTAATGGTCGTTCAGAGACTATGTTTTTATGCATGACGACACTAATGGTCGTTCAGAGGCTAGGTTTATGCATGTTGACATCAGAAAGTCATTCAGAGGCTCAGTTTAAGCATGTTGTCACTTTTAGTCCATATTAGTCTTTAATCGACTATATTAAAAAATACAATACGTGTCACTATATTATTTGACACGATTTTACAGGGTGTTACATCCTCACCCCTAAAAGGAATCTCGACCTCGAGATTTTATTCAAAAAGATGGGGGTACTTTTGTCGCATAGTGGACTCAACCTCCCATGTATACTCGGGACCTCTAAGGGCATCCCATTTAACCTTTACTATAGGTATCAACTTTCTGCGCAGCTTCTTAACCTGTCGATCCTCGCTCAAAATTAGTTTCTCAATGAACCTCAGGTTTTCATCAATTTGCACATCTTCGCGCGACATTGCTAGCGACTCATCGGCTAGACATTTCTTAAGGTTTGATATTTGGAATACATCATGAATTCCGCTAAGCTCCTCTGGCAACCTGAGCTTATAAGCTACAGTGCCGACACATTCGATTATCTCGAAGGGTCCTATATATCTTGTGCTTAACTTGCCCTTCTTTCCAAAATGCATCACACCTTTCTAGGGTGATACTTTTAGCATTACTTTGTCCCCTACTAGGAACTTAAGAGGTTTACGCCTCTTGTCAGCATAGCTCTTCTGCCTATCCCTGGCAGCTTTGAGACGATCACGGATTTGTACAATCTTTTCCGTGGTCTCTAGGACAATCTCAGGTCCTAATAGTTGGGCTTCCCCAACTTTTGCCCAACATACGGGCGTTCTACATTTTCTCCCATCAAGGCCTCAAAAGGAGCAGCCTTGATGCTGGTATGATAACTATTATTGTAGGAGAATTCTATTAGGGGTAAGTGGTCATCCCAACTTCCACCTAAATCAATCACACATGCCCTAAGCATGTCTTCCAGTGTCTGGATATTACGCTCACTTTGACTATTAGTCTGCGGATGGTAAGCCGTACTAAAGTTTAATCGTGTGCCTAAAGATTGTTGGAAACTTTTCCAAAAGTGAGACGTGTATCTAGTATCTCTCTCAGATACAATAGATACTGGCACACCATGTAGGAACACAATCTTGTCCACGTACAACTTAGGCAATTTGTCAAAACTATACGTCTCTTTAATTGGCAAGAAATGCGCTGACTTAGTCAGCCTATCAACGATGACCCAAATTGTGTCATTACCACATTTGGTATTAGGTAAGTTGGTAATCAAATCCATAGTTACCATTTCCCATTTCAAAGTGGGAATCTCAAGTTGTTGTAGAAGTCCTGACGGTTTCTGATGTTCGGCTTTAACTTGCGAACAAGTCAGACACTTAGCTACATAAGTGGCTATGGATTTCTTCAAACCCATCCACCAATAATTCTTCTTTAGATCTTGATACATCTTGTCACCTCCCGGGTGAACTGGGTATCTCGAACTATGCGCTTCTTGGAGGATTAGATCCCTAAGTCCTCCAAAGACTGGAACCCAAATTCTATCATTAATCTAAGGATTCCATCATTTCCAGGTGCTAACTGATCAACAGTTCTGCCTAATCCCTCATTAAGGATATTAGCCTCTAATAGAGCTTGCTTCTGCGCATCTAGTAGCTTCTCACTCAAGCTATTTCTGAGCTCAATGCTCTTAGCGTTAATTCTTGTAAGTTTAACTTGTTCTTTGCGACTTAAGGCATCAGCAACTACATTTGCTTTGCCTGGATGGTAGCGAATTTCCCAATCATAGTCATTAAGCGTTTCCATCCATCGACGTTGTCGCATGTTCAATTCTTTCTGATTGAACAAATGCTGGAGACTTTTATGATCAGTGTATATAATACACTTTGTGCCATACAAGTAATGTCTCCATAGTTTTAGTACAAATACAACGACACCCAATTCCAAATCATGGGTGGTGTAATTGCTTTCGTGCATCTTTAACTGCCGTGATGCATAGGCAATCACTTTGCCTTTTTGCATTAGCACACAGCCCATGCCAGAGTGCGATGCATCACAGTAGACTACAAAATCTTCAATACCCTCTGGTAGGGATAATACAGGAGCACTGCTCAACTTGTGTTTAAGGACCTCAAAAGATTCTTGTTGCTTTGGACCCCAATTATACTTCACATTCTTACGGGTTAAGGTAGTTAAAGGAGTGGCTATTCTTGAAAAGTTCTCAATGAACCTCCTGTAGTAACTAGCTGATCCTAGAAAACTACGAATCTCCGATGGGGTTTTGGGTACTTCCCAATTCATGATGGCTTCAATTTTGGCGGGATCCACTTGGATACCACGCTCACTTACCATATGTCTAAGAAATTGGACCTCTCTAAGCCAAAATTCGCACTTAGAGAATTTAGCATAAAGCTTCTCTTGCCTTAGTAGTTCTAAGATGCACCAAAGATGTTTCTCGTGATCGGCTTGATTACGAGAGTAGATAGGTATGTCGTCTATAAAGACAATGACAAACTTATCCAGATATGGCTTGCAGGCTCTATTCATGAGATCCATGAGTGCTACAGGTGCATTTATGAGTCCAAAAGGCATTACTAAGAATTCAAAATGACCATAGCGGGTCCTGAAGGCAGTTTTGGGAACATCCTCATTCCTAACCTTTAATTGATGATATCCGGATCTTAAATCAATCTTGGAGAAGTAGCTTGCCCATTGAAGTTGGTCGAATAAATCATCGATCCTGGGCAGAGGATATCTATTCTTGATTGTTAACTTGTTCAGCTCACGATAGTCGATGCACATTCACATCGAACCGTCTTTCTTCTTTACAAACAGGATAGGAGCTCCCCAAGGTGAGGAACTAGGCTGAATAAATCCTTTCTCCAAGATTTCGTCTAGCTGCGTCCTCAATTCCTTCATTTCCGTATGTGCTAGCCTATATGGAGCTCTAGCTACGGGTGCTGCCCCTGGTATGATATCAATCCTAAATTCCACTTGCCTATATGGAGGTAGGCCTAGTAATTCTTCTGGGAATACATCGGGATATTCTGAAATGACTGGGAGGTTTTCCATATTTGGCTTAGGCTCGTTTCTGGTGACTTGTGTCATGTAGATGACACAACCTTTTCTCAAACACTTGGATGCCTTAAATAATGACACCTTGTCTGGCAGTCCATAGTGTGAGTCTCCAGGGATGGTGATCATTTCACCAGATGAGGTTTTAATTTCGATGAGTTTCTTATCACAGGCGATGCGGGCTTGGTTATGAGATAACCAATCCATGCCTAAGACAACATCAAACCCCGCCAATTTCATTGGTAGAAGAGAGATAGGGATGGAATGATTTTTAACGGATATAGAGCATCCATCAAGAACGGAAGATGCTGTTTCTAAACTTCCATTAGCAAGTTCTATCTCATAAGTTATGTTTAGAGTTCTTAAGGGCAGGTTTAATAGTTTACTAAACTTATGATCAACGAAAAATCTATCTGCACCCGAATCAAAAAGAACTCTAGCATAAATATTTTTAATGAGGAATGTACCTGTTATGACATTGTCGTCATTAACAGCCTCTCTTGTAGTTATCTTAAAGGCTCGAGCATTCCCCTTCTTGGCCTCTCCAGGTTTCGGATTATTATTCTTAAGAACTTTAGGGCAGTTAATCTTAATATGCCCTTTTTTCATTGCAGACATAGCATACGACATCCTTAAGATCCTTACATTCTAGGGTCTTATGTCCCTTTCTTTTACAGATGCCACAAGGTCTGGCCTATGATCCAAAATTACAATGTCCCCAGTTTATGCGGTTGTAAGTTTTGCATGTTGGCATCACAGCCGTTTTGCCTTGGTTCCCTTTGAACCCAAATCTCCATTTATTTTTCTTATTAAACCTATGGGAGTTGTCATCTTCCCTCTTCCTTTTTCCGTCAGTTTCAGACTTAACTGACTTTTGTCTCACTAGATCAAGGGTGAGAGAGAGAGAGAGATAGGTCAACAGCAGACCTGTAGGTAGTAGGCTGAGCAGCCTTTACCATGCCCTTTATCTCGGGCGCTAACCCATTAATAAAACGGGCAATGTGTTTGGACTCTGGGGTAATTAAATAGGAAACTAACCTAGATAGGGAATTGAAATCGGAAACATATTTCCGACAATCTAGGTTCTTCATAGAAAGAGACAAGAAGTCGGTCTCTAATTTCTCCACCTCATGAGGTGGGCAGTAAGTTTCCTTAATAAGGTCCACAAACTTGACCACCCTAAATTATACAGGTGTACCTTACCTGTTGACTGGATCATGGCTTTCCACCAGATTAGGGCATCGCCCTTAAAGGACTGTGATACATACTTGACCACATCCTTATCAACACAGCTGCTGATATCTACGATTGTTTCCATCTCATCTAGCCACTTTAGGGCCTCTACAGCTCCTTTCTCCCCGTTAAAGTCTCGGGGCTTACAGAAGACAAAATACTTAAAGGTACATCCGTCTTTAACAAAACGGTACTTTTCAGCAAAATCTATTTTCCTTGGTTCACTCTTCGCATTTGAAGAGTGAATGGAGCTCTTTTTATGAGCTGAAGATGGTGGAATAGATAAGGGTCTAGAGCGAGTAGCACTCGACTCTCTAAGCCTTTCTATGGCCTTTCCCATGGCCTTTTTGACAACCGCATCAATGGAGCTTGAAAATTATCATCATCGATATTGGCTTTGTTAGATTCTACATTCCTGTGGCTACTTTGTGCTTCATTTGAGTTAGCCATCTTTAAGTCTTGGGTTCTATATGTACCAAATAAAATTTGTCTTAGCCTTGGTATACCAACCATATCGGCTTTAAACATTGGATATAAAAATTCATCGCCTAATCATGCTATGTGTGAATAACATCACAATTCTTAGTCTTAAAGTATCTATATTTGGCCTAGGTCTTAATAGGACCATCAAAGGCAAATTACAATTTGGACATAGTCTATATTTATTGGACAGTGGATCGCATTGTCACAACTGTCATTGTCATAGTTTGACAAATTTTATTTAGCTTTTAAGCTTGTCACGAAGGACATAAAATATGGCACGTAGGCCTGTCACTAATGGACATAAGATGTGGCACATAGGCCTGTCACTAATAGACATAAAATATGGCACATAGGCCTTTCACTAATAGACATAAAATATGGCACATAGGCCTGTCACTAATGGACATAAAATATGGCACATAGGCATGTCACTAATGGACATAAAATATGGCACATAGGTCTGTCACTAATGGACATAAGATATGGCACATAGGCCTGTCACCAATGGACATAAAATATGACCCGTAGGCACTATATCACTAATGGATGTTTAAATCATAGCCCCAAGGGCAATACATTACTAATGGATATTTAATCACCGCACTGGTGATATTAGCCAGGATCAGAATATATCACATAGGCTATATATAAAACTTAACCATAGCCTGAAAGGGCAATACATCACTAATGGATGTTTAATCACCGCAGTGGTGATATTAGCCGGGATCATAATAGATCACATAGGCTATATAAAATTAATCATAGCCCGAAAGGGCAATACATCACTAATGGATGTTTAATCACCGCACTGGTGATATTAGCCGGGATCAGAATAGATCACATAGGCTATATAAAATTAATCATAGCCTGAAAGGGCAATACATCACTAATGGAGTTTAATCACCGCATGGTTATATTAGCCGGGATCAGAATAGATCACGTAGGCTATATAAAATTAATCATAGCCCGAAAGGGAAATACATCACTAATGGATGTTTAATCACCGCACTAGTGATATTAGCCGGGATCAGAATAGATCACATAGGCTATATAAAATTAATCATAGCCCGAAAGGGCAATACATCACTAATGGATGTTTAATCACCGCAGTGGTGATATTAGCTGGGATCAGAATAGATCACATAGGCTATATAAAATTAATCATAGCCCAAAAGGGCAATACATCACTAATGGATGTTTAATCATCGCAGTGATGATATTAGCCGGGATCAAATTTGATCACATGGGCTATATATAAGGTCAGGACATAGTCCCTTACCTTGAAGTCTATTGTGATTCCTCAAGTCACACTACCAAGAGTATGAATATTTTCAAATGTTAACATAAGAGGACCTTAATGGTTGATTAGTAGTCCCGGTCGCATTGACCTTAATGACTTGGAGGCTTGAACTCAGCCCACCACCTCTAGATAGAAGGATAACTTCCCTTAACTATAATTATAGAAGACCCTTTCGTTCTTAACTATCATTTGTTTATTGGGCCAAATATGTGGTCTATGCCACTTGGCTAAATCAAAACCATTAAGATCTTTTGGAATTATATAGCTGATCAAAAATTCGAGTAAAATCGAGATGATCGCTTTGAAGCGGATAAGTATATATATATATATATATATATATATATATATAATTCCAAAATATTTCATTAAATGATAATTAGAAAGTACAATACTTGAAATAAATAAAGAAAGAAACTTATTTTCCATGCAAGGACTAAAAAGAAATAAAAATGTCTACGTAGGGACTAAAGAAATAACAATGTCCTCGCAGGGACTACTTATTATTAGAAGAGACTTCACTCGTCCTTCTTTCCTTTGACCAACTTGGAGAGTTTCTTGAAGAACTTTATTGTCTTCTTCTCTGTTTTCTCCGCCTGTTGCTGCATTTCTTTCATTCATTCCAAGGCCTCATTAATGGCCTCAAGTGGCGGCGGAGGTTGTGGTTGTGGTTGTGGTTGTGGCATAACCGGATACTGGTACCCATAAGTTGGATATCCAGTTGGTGGATAAGTAGGTGGGAAAGGAAATGGGTAAAGTGCATTGTGCATAACTGCCTGCATGTAGGGGTCTTGCGGCCATGCTTGATAGTCTACCGGTGTAGATGGATTAAAAGGATCATATCCAGACATATCTGGATATGTGGGGATCGGGTTACTATAACCCGATAGTGGGAGTTGAACTGTAGGTGTGGGTGTTGGTGTTGGTTCCACTATAGGTGAAACATTAGAGGGTCCACCCATTCGTGGGTCCTCTTGAATTGTGGGGTAGGAGTTGGGAAAAGGTGGTAGCGATCCCGACCTTTGTCTAGCACGTACCGACATACGTGCTCCACACTTCCTTCTTGGTGGTTCAGGTGGTGGTTGAGGTTGGTCCACTGGTTCCATGTGGACATCTTCTTGTACTAGGGGTGGTTGAGAATAATGAGAAGGAGTGTGGGCGAAGGTGAATTGATTCCAATATTGGTCCCACTCGTTAGGACCTTGGTAGGGTGATCTAGCGTAAGAGTTCGAATCGCTTGATATTTCAATGGGATGTATATTTGATCCCGAAGGCGGCATCTCCGGGTCGGAGTCCTCGTCCATAGGGTGTGGCTGGTCCAACTGATTTTGATCGGCTGGAGGTGTGTTAAAGTAATGGTTATGGTTAAATTCTTCAAGGTAAGAGTGATGAGAATGGGAATGGTGAGAATTGTGTGAATGATAAGAGTGGTGAGAGTGGTAAGAATTTTGGGAATGTGATGGCGAGTGTCTATTAGAGACTGAACGTCTCGCTGGTTGCCAAGGAGATGAATCTCCTGATTCTTGGTAAGCATCTGAGTTATGAGGCTGAGGGGGAATGCGCCCCGATGGTCCTCCCCTCATTGGACCTTTTCCTCTCCCACTTTTTGCTCGTACACGTGGCGGCATTTTCCTGTTAAAAATCAATTCAAAAACATACTAATAACTTAATAATGAAATGAGTAATCCTATGTCAATGCCTAGACTCGGAAGTCTAAGGAATGTGCCCGTGTAAGTTCAAGATTAAACACAAGAAGGATAGTGTTTAATTCTCTCAAACGTTGGCTCTGATACCAACCTGTCACACCCCGGATTTCCAACCCGAAATCCATACACCGGTGGGCCCGGTCGGGGAGTATCGTGACCTAAGTTAATAACATCATAGTCAATTAAACACGGCACAGCAGAAGTCTTGGAGTAAAATTACTATTACAAACCGAATGTTCGAAAATACAAAATAATATACAAGCTTGTAATAGAAGATCCACAGGCGGATCATAAATTGTACAAGAAAGAATATAAAACAGACTTTTAGGGCAGATCTAAGGATTTGCAAGATCCTCTTATTCACCACCGAGCAGCTTCCGGCCTATTTCGTATTGTACCTGCAGTTTAGTCTTTGGACGATACGTCAGCTTTCGCTGGTAAATACACCCAACTGACTCATTTTGAAAACTTTAAAAATGATTTTAAGTGCAAAACGGCACAAAATCTTTTATTAACTTGGGAAAGTTGACTTTGCAACCTTATATCAGATTCACATGTTTGTCAATACATACAGGGCCCAGTACAGAAACCGAGACATGATTAAATACACACCACTTACGAACTCACGAAGGAGTTATCCCCAACGTCTTGGGTAATTTGCATATGAGCGTCTGTCAGGTGTATGCCTACACCCCGCGCTAAGGTCGTGGCCAATAACTAATGTATTGAGCCGATGATATCCAGGACATGGTAATTTAACCCCCGATGTTTAAATTATCAAACAAAACTGATTAAAACGGAATATGCGGTTTACTAGCCACAAACGGTCATTCAATTGACCCCATTTCGGACCAAGCGGTAATAATTTACCGTATCCCAAGCCCATATAGGGAAAATAAGTCGAGAGTATTTACCTGAGCTAGTCTTCTTTTAAATTTTAATAACTCAGCCGTATACAAAAGTACCAACTGCAGATATCATTTACCAGCAAGGCTCTAGTCTGGATTATGGCATAAGCTAACCAATTAAATACTATCGGTCTTTATTTAAGTCATAGACTTAGGCCGAATAGTGTACATTATCAAGACGTATAACGCTTCATTAAACGATGATTGGATAGGATGTAGTTTAAACCCGACAAGTACTTTGACTTGCATAATATGGGTAAACAATTAACATTCTGGATTTTGAGATTAAAATGATAAGGTTAAACCCGTTTCGGTTAAATTCCGTAAAGTAGTTACGCATAATCAACCGTATGCTTATAAGCGAGAATGGGTAACCGGATAAGTCATGCACAAGTTCTATAAGCCATTATATTTTAAATAAGTTCAAATATCAGTAGGATATTAACTTGTATGCCCGTTATGATTTTAAAACGAAATCATGCCTCACAAGGGCATTTCGGTAATTATATACCGTATAAAAGGAACTTGAACATATTTCAAGTTTATAATTATGAGTATTCTGGGACTCTGAGTTTATAACATGTACCTACTGTAAATATGTTTAAAATAAGTTTTAAAATCAGTAGGTATCAAGTCTTGGTTAACAATATGGTTTAAAACCATACTATGCGCCAATACGGCGCTTATGTTGTAAAATGATGTTTTTATGCGATGTTCATGAAAACTGATGTTAAGGTCAGATTAAAATGTTTAAAATATGTTATTTAATATAACTATCAGTAGGTAAATTATTTACCTTGAAAAGATTTGATTAAAACCATTTTATAAGCCACAAGGGCTAAAATCGTCATTTATCGATATAGTTTAAGGACCTGTTTGAAAACTCAGTTTATAACTTGGTTTAACATCCCAAATAATCCTACTTATAATGTTACATCAGTAGGAAACTCATTTTCAAGTTCATTATTATTTAAAACCTTGTTTTATGCAAAAAAGGCATTTTAGTTTAGAATGGCATAATTATGGAACTTGCGCATAAACTTGGATTCTGAATATGATCATGTAATATAACCTCAGAGAGTTATGATAAATTATATTATGATCATAATGCAACTTTAGACAGTAGGTAACTAATCTAAATCGGGTCAGAATCGAAAGTCAAAGTAGAAGTCAAACTTCGCGACTTTCGATTGCGAGCCGACCCTAGAACTGAAATTGACGAGCCAATCATGTTCTTACATGATCTAATAATTATTACCAGCTTGTGTAAGTGTCAAAACAGGTTTCATAGCATATATAAGATCAATTTATAATTTTTCCGAAAAATGGCTTGTTTGACTTTTTAATATCGTAACTTTGACCCGTCAATTGGTCTAGCAATCGTGATCTTCAGGAGGTGCCCTTTATAGGGATTAACACCTACCTTATTACGATCACTTAGCCATGTTAATTTCGAACAATGGCTGGACCATAATGGTCTTAACCGAAAGTCAAAGCGTTTTCCGTAAAACGCTTGACTTTTGGCTATAAAAGCCTATAAACGAAAATGCACAAAGAAGGAACACTTACCAGTGATTCCTAAGGTGCAAAAGAACTTTGTTGGATGCTCCTTTTTGCTAGGAACTTCCAGAGGAGGGAGAAGAGTGAATAAATAAGAAAGGTGCAAGTTGGAATGTGAACTTAAGCACCTATTTATAGTTGGAGAACTCAAAGGAGGTGAAGTCAGGTGTTTAGGGGTGTAAGAGAAAGCTTACAAGTGTCCCAAAATGTGGCATAGCAGTTTGGGAAGCCATCGTTTTGATTTTAATGGTTTTGGAGCCTTGTGTGGCAGCCAAGAAAAACTTTCTGCTGCAGACCCCTTCTTGCGCCCCACGAGAGACCCAGGCCAGGTCTCTCGCGGCCCCCGACCGCCCCATGGCCAGTTTCAAAGTTTGACACTTTAGCCCCCTTAACTTTAAAAAGCTTCTAAAACCCTTTTTAAACACCTTTTTAGCACTTTTAGCCCTCCGTAGCCAATACTTTGCATACACGGGATTATGCCCAGTCATTGTCGAGCTCTCGGTTTGTTAAAAGGTCACTCAGAGGTATAAATTAACATGTTGACACTTTTAGTCCCTCCATTATCTAACTTTCATATATTATTGGATTTAATCACTCTCGTCCAACAAACAGGACATATGAGAGTTAGGACTACGTAAAGGATCACTCAGAGGCTAAGTATAAGCATGTTGACTCCGATGTCACTCAGAGGCTAGGCATGTTGACACAACGGTCACTCAGAGGCCGAGTTTAAGCATGACGACACTAATGGTTGTTCAGAGGCTACGTTTTATGCATAACGACACTAATGGTCGTTCAGAGGCTACGTTTTTATGCATGACGACACTAATGGTCGTTCAGAGGCTAGGTTTTATGCATAACGACACTAATGGTCATTCAGAGGCTACGTTTTTATGCATGACGACACTAATGGTCGTTCAAAGGCTAGGTTTATGCATGTTGACATCAGAAATTTATTCAGATGCTCAGTTTGAGCATGTTGTCACTTTTTGTCCATATTAGTGTTTAATCGACTATATTAAAAAATACAATACGTGTCACTATATTATTGGACACGATTTTACAGGGTGTTACAATAACCATCATCCATTATCCATCATAAATTTAATCGGAAATTTATAAAAGCTTGTTATATAAGATAGTAATCTTATGAGCTTAAAGCGGGATTAGGTGGTGGTATGATTTTTGAGTATGAGACCCATAGACGAATAATGCACCTGAACTTAAAAGATCATGATTAAGGGCTTGGAAACCAATGGTTGGGTTTAAGTGGACCGTATACCTGCAATCCTAGTTAACGTGTGATTAGACTTGTAATAAGATAACTGAATAAATTGAAAACTAGTGATTCCATTGCAAATAATTTTTCGGGAAGAAAAAAGATAAGTGTGGGGATGTGATGGAGAGGATGAAACTCGAGCGTGAAAGTGTTTAATTTGTGTGTTTTAGTGCGTTTGAGGCTGTTATGTATTTCGAATGTGATAACTACGAGTTTTATGGTTTTACAGGATTCGGTGAAGTTAGAGTGCGTGGTGATGAAGCACAACTACCGGGAATGATAAACAATGCGAAACATACTATTAGGTAGATGTTTCGGGTCAAGAGATAACTCAAACGTGCAAGAAACGAGAAAGAGTCCGGGGCCATCTGATCAATATACGGAAGTGAATCGTGAGGGAAAGGAGTTGTGTATTCTCGCCGTACGCTACGGTTTGTGTACCGTAACCTACGGTCATTCAGAACAAGCAACGAGTCATCAGCATGTCTGACCGTAGCTTACGGTTCAGTGACACAAAATAATCATCAACATACCACCGTAACTTACGGTGGTCCAACCGTAGGCTACGGTGGTGCGTCTGGAAAAACGCGTGGTGGACTGTTTTTGAAGTATAAAAGATATTTTGAAACCCTAATCAAGGGAGACTTTCTTGGATGAATTTGGGGATCACAAGGGTTAAAGTTGGGAGCTTTTAACCTCGATTCATCATCATTCCTTTCACAAATCCAAGATCAAGATCATGATTTCAATTGTTTCTCAAGTGTTTGAAGATCAATCAACCAAGATGAGTGGCTAATCTCTTAGTGGTTTCCTCCAGGCAGAGGATTCTTGTAAGTGAACCAATGTTATGTGTTTGAACCTTTGTCAGAATCTGGTAATCTAAGCATTCGATGCTTTTTACCAGTTGATTTGATTTGGTTTATTTTTAAACAATTGTTTTTGCTTTAACTCTTAATTCGAACTCATTCAATTCCCGAGATTTCTAGTAATTGGGATACATTTGATAGAGGTTAGGGTTAGTAATTGCAATTGGTAATCCATATGATAACCTTCCATTGTATGCAATCGAACTAAGTAGTCTTGGGTAATCACAATCAGTTAATCAGATTATACAATTATGTCTATGTGATTGTAAACAATCAAACACGTAACTGAAGTTTACTTTGAATTTGAAGTCCCGAGGAACCATTGTTTCCTCCAACTGTTTACAACTCGTTTTCTTAGTAATTCTTAGTTAATCAAACTCTCAACCAACCAAGCTTAAATTTTTGCAAGTAGTTAACAAGTACTTAATCAATAACACTTTCCACCAGACTCCTCTGGATTCGATACCCTGCTTACCCTAGCTACCTAGGTTAATTAGTTTTTTGTATGACCCGTTCGACAGTAATCAACAACGAACCTTAACCCACATTTTAATTAAAAAATGAATAAGTTGTTAAGCGCACATTCTATTAAAAAACAACTCATTTGGCCCACATTCAATTAAAAGAATAACCCATGAAGACCCACCACAAAGACCCATAAAATCATAAACGATTTAAGTCCAATTAAAAAAATCATCAACCTTTCACCTTGTAAAAAGGTAGTCGGCAAAGCAGGCTTCACAATCAGTCAATCACATCTCTTCGGACGCCTCTTCCCACCTTATCGGTCATTAATCGTGTTGGTTGTAAGAGCATTCACATCCCTTCCATCAAATTATGTGAGAGTGCTCTTTATATTATAGAAATGGTTATAAGTAGTTGTGAGTGAAGGAGAAAAAAATGTTAGTATTAATTTGTAAATCAGAGGGACACTGTTCACCCTTTATAATTTTTAATATATTTTGAACAAGGTTGTGAACGGAGGAGAGAGAAATCGTAATTATAAAGTATAAAAACTATTATTTAATTAAAATAAGAGAGAAAATATAATGTTTTAATTCTAATTATAGGGTAAGTCTGGTTTTCTTTCCTTACGTTGACTTTTGTGTAGTATTGTAGTTGTGGCATTTAATTTGTTTCGATGGGGTAGGGGCATGAGTTTATAGTTTGTTTGTAATTGTTATTAGTGTTGCTTAAAAAATATTACAAATTGTATCTTCTGATTTGGTTTTTATATTTATCTTTGGTAGTTGTTAAAAGAAATCACTTTCTATTTTTCTTATTAATAAACTATAAAAATTAGGGTTTTATTATTATGTAATAATTGTATAGTGATAAAATTATAATAATAGAATACATATGTGAATTTTGTGTGTTAATATGTATTTTCGGTATGAATCACGTATATAAAGAGATATGATAAAAGAAAAGTTGAAGAATTTGAATCTTCAATTTTTGAGACATGTGAATTTGTTGATTTGGAGAATCACGGTCAATGAAAATCATTTTCCTCTTATCACCCAAATCAACAAAATGATATTAGGAGGGCATACTTACTAGCATGCCATGCCAACCTAAAGGTCAAATTTTCCAATACCAATGTTTGGCAAGGAATCCAAGGACTCAAGAAAATTTCAAATGAGTTGGTTTTATAACAAGTTTAGGTTTGGGAGTTGGTTAGAGTATGGTGTTTCCACCGATTGTGCATATTGTTGTGTTGCTATTTGTTTAAAGAACAATTTGGGAATCATTTAGACGCCTTTGTTATCGAGGGCTTTAATGGTTGGAATAAAGGGGTAGAAAGAATGAAACTTCATGTGGGAGGAAATTTCAAATCATTTAGACGCCTTTGTTATAGTTTGGTTGTAATAGTCTTCACAACAAATCATTAAAAATGTGAAAGTTTGCTTAGATAAGACCAACCCATACGAGCTACATATGAGAAAAAAAACTGATAAGTAATAGGGGTGAGCAAGAAAACCGAAATAACCGAACCGTAACCGATTAACCGAAACAACCGAAACGAAAAACCGGACTGAAACAAAAACTGACTGTTCGGTTTTCGGATTTTCAATAACCAAAAATTTCGGTTTGGTTTTCGGATAAACATTTTCAATAACCGAAAATAATCGAACCGAACCGAACTGATAACTTACAATCCATATATTTTTATGTTTAAGTTTAAATTGTTTAAGTGTGTAACCCAATGCTAGTGGAAATATTAATTTGATTCTTTAATGTTAAGTGTTTATAATAAAACATTACATGTTTATTTATAACTGAAATGATTTATTTATTACCTATAAGAAATAACAAAATTTAATATAAAAATTAATTGATCTTCATATTATTTTTAAAAAAAAAGGCTTGATAAAAACTTTAAAGAAACATAAATGTAAACTATATTAATTAAGGAGGTTAACTATAATAACTTAAATGTAAACATATAAAAAGATTGTTATAATATAACTTATACTTTTATTTTTTGAATCTTACGTAATTTTGTTCCAAAAACCGAAATAACCGAAAAAACCGAACCGACGTAAAAACCGAACGGTTTTTAAAAACCGAAAACCAACATTTCGGTTTCGGTTTTGATTTTGCCCGAAAACCAAACCGAACCGAACCGTGCACACCCCTAATAAGTAATACTTGCTTCAGTTTCAGTTGCTAAAAAGTTCTTGAACCAAGGATTATCTTTTCGCGGACATGATGAATCAAAGATTCTTCAAATAAAGGAAATTTTAGAACTATTTGGAGAATTAAGTGGAGATTTTGGAAAGTTTATTTTAGGGAATGAAAAGGAAAGAACCAAATGGCATCTCTTACTATTCATGAAATTAAACATTGGTTTGCACAGTAGGTTTTAAAACAATTTTTTGAAGATCTAGGTATGATACTTTGCTTTATTAGTGGATGAATCAAGTGACGTGTCTAAAAAAGAAAAAAAATAGACGTAGTTATTCGATACGTTGATAAATCAGGGATTGTTAAAGAATCATTTATTAGGCTTGTCCATGTAATCGACACATCTTCATTATGTCTAAAATCTTCTATTGATGGTTTGTTTGCCCAAAATAGATTGAGTTTAACTAAGATTAGAAGTCAATGTTATGATGGAGCAAGCGATATGAAAGGTGAGTTTAACGGGCTGAGAGCTTCAATTTTGAAAGAAAATGTTTCAACATTTTATTTACATGTTTCGCCCACAAACTTCAACTAGTTGTTGTGGCGGTTGCACACAAGCATACGGGGGTTTGTAATATTTTTTGAAAAAAGTAGGAAATTTGACAAATGTTGTTTGTGCATCTTTCAAATGACAAGATAATCTTAGAGAATCTCAACAAAAGAGGTTGGAAGAAAAAAGAACGAATATGGAAGAAGAGTTTGGTACCAAAGGGGGTTGAATCTAGAATTGTCTCTTATGGCTAGGGATACACGTTGGAGCTCACATTATAAACACTAGATTGATTGGTTACCGTATATCCATCCCTTATGAAAGTTCTTGAATTTATTGAAGAAGCTACTACAACTATTCATTCTGGTCAAGCGAATAAGGTTCAAAGGGATATGAAAAAAATACGATTTTGTGTTTTATATACACAAGCTAAAGCGTATTTTAGATACCACAAACAATTTGTCACAGAGTCTTCAACAGAAAGAACAAGATTTGGTGAATGCAATCTCTTTGGTTCAATCGACTAAGCTGCTACTCGAGACGTTTAGATTACATAGGTTTAATACATTTATTGAGAAAGTTAACTCTTTTTGTGAAAAACATGAACTTGAAATAGTGAACACGGATGATCCATACATTAACCCAAAAAAGCCAAGACAAAAGACAAATATTACATTGTGTCATTACTATGAATATGATTGCTTTAGCACGGTGCTGAATAGGCAAATCCAAAAGTTTAGAAACGGTTTTTGCAAGGTAACATCTAACTTACCTTATTGTATAAGTAGTTTTAGCTTATATGATAGTTTTTGTCGATGTGGTCGTTCTTTTTCTCAGGTAACGTCTGAATTACTTATCTTTATAAGCAGTTTGAGTCCATGTGATAGTTTATGTGGGTTTGATACATCAAACATATTACGCTTAGCCGATATATTTTTTTATGATTCTAATGAAAAGGGTAAAGATAGACTTCGTACAGAATTCAAAGTCTATATTGATAATTTGAAAGAAGATACAAGGTTTGCCAACTTGAAGAACATATCTGTCTTGTGCAACTGATGGTTGAAACAAAGAAACACATTAATTTTACGTTGGTTTATCGATTATTAAAGTTAGTAACGTTTTACACGTTGCGATTGCAACTGTTGAGAGATTCCTTTCAACAATGAAGTACGTGAAGTCCGATTTGCGTAATTGGATTGGGCGATGAACATTTAAGTGATAGTTGTATTTGTTTTATAAAAAAAGATTTGCTTAGAAAGGTTTCCATAGATATGATGTAATGGATAGGTTTCAAAAATGAAACCACGTAGAGAACAACTTTAATGAATTTCTATAATTCACTTTTAATATCTATTAATGTTGATACAGTTTTGTGTCTGTCGCTTGTTCTTAGTTACATTTGTAATTGTACGGTCTTTGCTCAAGTGTCTGTATAAGTTTGGTCATGTCGACCAAATCAAGGTATCCTTCTATCTTGGTTTCGTACGACATCTTAGTTAGTCTTTGTTAAACGGGTGCATGTGTGCATACCGTTGAGTCTTGTGTACGTCATGCTCCGTACGAACCACATGCTCCGTACGAACCAGTTGCTCCGTACGAACCAATTGCTTCGTACAAGCCTCCTTGGAGCAATGCTTCATGGGTAATAGAATGTTCCGTATGTCTGGTAACGTGCTTCGTACAAATGACCAGCATGGACACTATATAAGCAGACATGCACCTCTTAGTCAGAGCATCATTGGTTGGTCAAACTGGCTAGCAAACTGATCTTTTGGTGGGATCTCTCTGTTGGTTGGTTGGAGCTCTTGGTTGCACTGTTAGCTCTGTTGATCTTTTGGTGGGATCTCTCTGTTGACATTTCTGGTGCAGACGAAGACACAAGAACACAGGCAGTTTGTTGAGTCGTATGAGCATTGTTTGTATATGTTTGTACTTGTTCTCATCTCTTAATCAAGATACTGAATATTTGGTTACCTCGTGTTCTTGCTTTGCTTTGGTTTGCATGCATACTTGGATTTCGCACTCGTATGTGTGTTGCATGAACAAGGAATAGGTTTAACTTGATCCTCAGATGGACCTACAATTAACGTATTTTTATTAATTATTTTCATTTTAATATGGTTTTTGCTATTTTTATCATGTGACTCAACTCGACCCGAACCGCTTAACCGAACCCGACAGAAAAAAAATGGAAAGTTAGTGATAAACAATCGGCCGGTCGGTCGTCCCTCAAAATTTTCCTTACCCATAAGAAAAAATTTATGACTACGCCATGTAGCGCAAGTGAATCAATATATGCTAGTTAAAAAAATATCAATTTTAATTAATAGGTACGTTTGAACATTACAAATTTCAAAAGTAGTGCTTTTTTTTTTTTTTTTTTTCTGGAAGTGATGATGAACAACTTAGGTTACTTTTAAAGTAGTCTGTAGATACCCAAACAATACTAGGTATTAATTTGTTGGGTGTTTAAAAAAAAAAGTAGCGTACAAATAAGTTCAATCTTAAAGGTGATTACAATTGCATTCTAACCAGAAACCGACTCAAGTTTACACGCAAGCGCACACCACCAATCCCAACCGTCCATTCACCACCAACAAACATCAACCGTAGATCTCCCAACTCACCCCACCTACATCAGCCCCTCTTCGCCTCCACATAAACGCTACCCCATACAGATTCGCATAAACGAGACCTAAACAACAACAAAATTCTTCATATTCATAAAATTCAAATCAAACCAACAGTTTCTTCTCACAAATCTTAAATCCTAATCCTCTTCGTGTTAGATCACACAGTTGTTGAATATCGAGAATTAATCTTGTTTCCCTAGGTCTAGGGTTTGTTTGCTTGTTTCTTTTCCAATTTGCTTTCGAAATCGATATTTTATGTTAGATCGTTTTTTTCTACAATCGTTTTGTTCGTATACTAATTGTTTGTGACAGGATATTCAAACCTTGAAATCTGAACCCTAGGGTTTTGGTTTTTGTTTATAACCGGATCTGGTTGAATTGAGCTTTGATTTAAATAAACCGTGGTTGGGGTGGTTTATTTGTTTAAGTTGTGGTGGAAATGAAAGACCAGATGAATCAGCCAGTGATGAATCAACCGAATCAGTCACAGATGATGAGTATGGGGCAGCAGTTACCACAAGTGATGAATCAACCACAGCAGATGATGAGTAATATGAATAGTTTGAGTAGTCTGAATAGCCAGAACTCGCAAAAAATGTTTGTGAGTCAGATGATGAATCCTTCGCTGATGGCAGCGAACCAGCCGCACCGTGGCGGAGGCTACGGGATGTGGCCTCCGCCACAGGTGGATCAGGTCAACTTTCAGAACAATTTGAAAGGTCTCGGTGCCCCATCCGCTTCTTCGTTGAAGCCGATGGGACCGAGGAGTAACAAGAATTGGAAAGGGAAGAAGGGGAATGATAAGTGGAATAATAATAATATTCGGAAAGATTTACCGGTTATGGGTGTAGGTGGAGTAGTAGTAGTAGTAGTAGTGTTAGTGGTAACTCGAGTGGTGGTGGCGCGTACAATCCGCCTACATTGAACGAATTGCAGCAACAGAATCGGTTGAAAGCGAGGAGATATTTCCCAAAGAAGAAGTTTAACCACGGTGGGCGATCAGCGCCTTACGCACCTAGAAACACTACTTCGTTTTTAATTCGTGCGAAGAAATCCGGTGGCATTACTTCGTTAGTGTCACCGTGCCCTGTGACGCCTGCGGTTTTACCCACACCAATATTTTCACCATCTCGAGAGGTGTTGGTGGATATGGCGAAAGAAGAGTGGGGGGTAGACGGGTACGGTTCGATGAAAGGGTTGATTAGGCTTCGGTCTCCGGGAAACGAAGCGGATGCTGCTGAGGATGATGAGGAAGACGAAGGTGGATCGAGTGAGAGTGATGTGGAAGAACATGTTGAGGTTGAGAGGAGGTTGGATCATGATTTGAGTCGGTTTGAGATGATTTATCCGAATTACAATGGTGCCGATCATAGCAGCTATTTGTTGGAAAACCGAGTGGATGATCAGGATACGCATATCGCACAACTTGAGGAAGAAAACTTGATATTGAAAGAGAGATTGTTCTTGATGGAAAGGGAGTTCGATGATTTGCGAATGCGGTTGCAGTGTCTTGAGCGACAGAGTCGAGGCGTAGAAAGGCTTAACGAGGAGGTCGTGGAGAATGATTCTGAAAACGAAAGTGAGAGTAGGGGATACGGTCGGTCAATGGAGGATAATAACGAGGTTATGGAAGAAAACCATGAACATTCAGAGGACAATAACAACAACAACAACAACAACAACAACAACAACAACAATAATAATAATGATGATAACAACAATGGGGATAATGAGATCAAGCAAGCTGAGAGCATTGAAAAGGGTGTCAACACAGATGTATGCATGGTAGAAAATGTTGATAAAATTGAAGAAACTGAACTAAAGAAAGAAGATGATGATGATGATGATGATGATGATGGGGTAGCAGAACAGGTTAAGAAGAACATTGAAGAATTATCATCAGTTTCATTGGAAAGAAGTGAAGAAAATGCTAATGATGGAGCTTCAAAGGATGAAGAAAATGCAGCAAATGAGTAAGAACTTTGAACTCATATCAGTCTAAAGTTTCTTGATGAATCTAAATTTGCAGATTTGCCCACTTTTTGTTTGTTTGTATTGGTTTACTTTTTTTTTTCTTTTTTTTTAGGTTTGGAAAGTGGGTTGGGTTTGGGGAGGGGGGGGGGGGATAAAGAGGGGTTTAGTTAAAGTTATGGTAATTTGCAGTTTAATGTTTATGAACCAACTATATGCAAAATCTTGATGTAAACATGTGGCCTAATGTTCTTAAATAATATTTTGATCATGATTGAAACATACTAGTGATTGAAAATATACATTGCTTGCTCAAGTTTCATATGACTATAAAAACTATCAAATGTCACTTTCTGTTTAAGTTTAGTGTATGGAAATGATTTAAGGTCTAGTGAGTTGATAATGTTTGACAACATATGTAAATGCCATCACGATGGCACTATTACACCACCTCCTGTTGGAACACCACCATCGCATCACCTCGGGTACATTGTGTGACCGCTAACTTTGGATCTGATTTGAATCGATGTTGGTGAAGGGGGCGCGAGGGGGAACCCCGTTCGAGTTCGAGTTTGAGTTGAAATCTAGAACATACCTGTTTCGGGTTGTTTCGAGTATGTGGTTGACATGTGATCGAATGGTTTGTACTTTTAAATAAAGACTGTTTTATATACTCTCTGAAACTTTATATAATGCAAACATAAAATCGTAAATACTAAATATATCTTTTTAATTATATGACATTTATGTATTATTTCATGAACTCGCATTAAAAATTTTAGAGATTGAAGTGTGAAGAGAAAGTGAAGGGTCAATGGTCGTATAATAAAAATTATTTAATCAAGAAAGTAAATATAAAATATAAGTCCTTTAGTTTGGATATGTATAATATATTAATTCGGATAAGTATGTTATTCTAAAGTTTACAAAGATTAACGAGATCAATCTTGTATTTTCACGTCATTTTTATCTTTTCATACAATGTAACAACAAAAATCCAAAGGGAAGGTCAATTTCGTTAAGAAGAGGTATATAATTACTTGCAATTATTTTTCATGTTCACAACAGAATGTATATTGAATTTTTATAGTTTTATAAGTACAAGAACAAATGTTCATCATATAAAAAATAAGTAGTAAGAATAAAAATTGGATTAGGAACCCTGTACATACTCAGCTCGGATATGTATTTTTAAACTGGTTTTTTTTTATATACTCAGCTCGGATATGTATTCAAACTAGTTTTTTTATAACCGAGGGAACCTGCTTACGCGGTACCCCTGGGTCCCCTCCCCATGCCCGACTAACCAAGGGGAACAGGTAAAAGCGCGGCACAAGTGTCAGGTTAGGGGGCCGGTGGAAGCAAGTATTGAGCTCAAGACCTCTAGCATATTTGAAACACTTTAAACTAGTTTCATTTGTGTCGGCTAATTATGTTGTGGAAGATTAAATTGATAAACCTGGTTGATGGTTTGAAAGTAAAATTTAAAATTTATGTGTTATTTTCCTTTTCAAACTCCTATTTACTGGATTTTATATTTTTTATACGTGATCTTGTTTTTTTAAATTGGTCCGACCAGTGGATCAATAAAACAAGTAGTCATAACAATCGGGATGTTAAAAGATTGTCTTTTAACCTTCTGTCATTATTATTGTTAATAATGAAGGGCAAGTGTCGGTAATGAGTTACACACTTACACGTTAGGTCATTACAAAGCAAAGTTAAAAATGTTGTATTATTTAATACTTGGGGCGAATCATCAATGTAGACATGCATTATGATTTGCTAGAAAATGACATATTTCATCGAGATATTATTGCAAATGATACATTAACGAGCACAAGTTAAAACATAAGATATCTTAGAATGCTTGATCCTCACAATCCTAATTGGCTATTGTTAATCTGCCTTAGACTTATCATGTCAGAGTTACATCAAGCTTTTTAAATGACCATAGTGACCTAAGGAACTTAACAACGTATAACAAATTTTTTATAATTTTTATCACATAACACTGAAGATTTAACTTGAGTCACTTCTTACTACAGAGATGACAAGACTCAAAGTCAAATGTGACAGGAAAATTTAAACTCAAAACATGCATGACGAGCTTCAGTTTGAGAACGATTACGAAACTAGTTTCGAACTTTTAATAAGTTTTGCGGGTTGTGAGGGGAATGGTTTTAGGCGATGCTTGTATGATTACCTTAACCGATTTATCGGTATCAAACCAAATAAGTTAACATATTATACGATATTAAATGATTTAAATAGTAGCATGCTTAAGTTTGTTAAAAACTCGATATTACAAAACTGTTAGAAGTGTAGTTGAGTATTTGATATTTAACGACAATTTTTATAGTGAGTTTAAGATTAGGTATCGGGTAACACGCATCTCAACGAGTAGCTTTAACCAAATAGGACCATAAACTGGTAGCTAGCGAGTATAAGTCATGGTTTTATAACCTAATAGGTCACTGCAATCACCAAACGCTTTCATACACTATCCATTGTTATCGCTATTTCTCAAATCTTATTCGGAGAACTCACTCTACTAACTTTAAAGACAATATGACTAGTTTCAAACAAGTTATTTTTCTAAATATATTTTTGTACGCAAAAACTTCTAAATATTTGTTTAACCTTCATTGAAGCCTGAATTATCTAATTTCGAGATTACATATCTTTTATAATTGGACTGCATACAAAAACATACACACACATTTGCATATCCCTTATTTCTCATTTTCAAAGTCCACACAAACATTAATTTATTTACTACTTCAGGCTTCATATTTGTTTTTTCGTGCTTTATAATTTGTTTAATATAGGCTTCATATTTTATTAAACTGTTTATCACGTCATCCGGATTTTAAACTTGATCCATTCTAACGGATGATCTGGCAAGCCAGAATATTCGATAAACGATTCTGAAAACATAAAGAACTGGTAAATTGGAAGTTCGATAATTTAATAAGTAACTAGATAACGAATTAACGATAACAGGGAGAATAAATGTATCATATAAAAACCAGTAAGACTAAAAAATGGACTAGGAACCGTGTACATACTCAGACCGGATATGTATTCTTGAGCAATTTTCATTTGGGTTGGCTGGTTATGGTGTTGATCGATTAAATCGTAAACTCGATCAATGGTTTGGGAGATTGGTTTGTTTTTCCTTAAAAATGTGAGGGATGCGATGCATAGGGGTTTTCTATCGGTTTTTTCATTTGATGTTCAAATGTTAGATTCTTTAATACTTATGCGAATCATCAACGTGGACGCATACACTATGATTTACTAGAAGATGAAATGTTTCACCGAGATATTGCAAACGATACATTAACGAGCACAAGTTAAAACGTAAGATACCTTGAATGGTTAATCCTCACAAACCTTATTGACTATGTATTGTTAAACTGTCCTAGACTTATCATGTCAAAGGTAAGTCAAGCTTATTGAATGGCGGGCAATGATCTAAGGAACTTAACAACGTATAACGATCTTTTATGGTTTGTCACATTACACTTAAGATTAAACTAAGGTCACTTCTTATAACATAGATGACAAAAGGCCTGGAATGTGATTGGAAATTAAAACTCAAAACATTCAGGACGAGTATTCCGGTTTAAGAACGAGTACAGAATTAGCTAACCCGTCTCGTACCCAATTCATTGCTATCACTATTTCTCAAATATTGTTATAAGAACTCATACGTCTACGCTAAAGATAAATATGATTAACTTCAAACAAGTTATTTTTTCAAAATAAATTTTTGTACACCAACTTTTAAATTATGTTTAATCTTCATTGAAGCCCGAATCATCTAATTTGGAGGTTACATCTCTTTCATTTTTAGATCGTGTAAACACACTTTTGCAGTTCCTTTTATTTTTTCTATTTATATACTACTTCAGGCTTTATATTTTATTTCTTCAAGTTTCATAATTGTTCATTACAGACTTCGTATTTTACTAATTGTTTATCACGTCATCCGGTTTTTAAACTTGATCCATTCTAACTAATGAACCGGAAAGCCAGAAGATTCCATAAACGATTCTGAAAACATTATGCCTAGTTACCTAACTCTTTAACTACTTGCAAACGGGACATCACATGCAACTTATGTAATTATTGGACGCACGTGGCAAAGCATATGTTTAGTTCTAAGCACAATAAATGTTGTTGTGCATTCACTATTGTTGCTATTTTATATTATAAATATTAAAAAAAAAGTCTATATGGGTTGAGTCTAAGAATATAAATAAAATAAGTTTGCTAAGTTTACTATAACTAGAAAATTGAAAATTTAATAGTATCCTTAGTCATAAAGAGGTGGATGTTTAACAGGGATGGTTGATCACATGCAAATTACATAATGCGACGTTTTGATATCGCACTTTGCATCTTGAATCATCACAAACCACTTGAAATACACCAGTTTTAATTAGTATATGAAAACGTGTGAACCAACATAAACAACAGGTAACCAAGTTTAAAACTAGACGTTAGAGTTTTGAGGCCAAAAACAAAAGGTCGAAATACTTTGATTTGAAGGAGCGAATGGTGTATGTTCGAAGGGGTGTTGCGCGAGAAATAACATTGGTTTGAAAGGGTGTCTTGAGGCTTATTATCTATTAGTACATACTCTCTACTCCAATTTGGTACATAAAACTACACATAATACTTGTCCATTTTCTATCCTTTTGATACTAGAAATAACTGAAGCTTTATTACAATAAAATAGTAACATTCTTGTATCCACAAATTTCCTAAATGCGTATTACTTCATTCGGTTGTCACAACTATACAACATGCTAGCAGTGTTAAATCCTGACATGATTGAAAACACGATTCATACAAAACATGAAAATAAGTAGGTTTTGCGTTGTCAGTTTAACTTGTTTAATATAAGTTGTGTTCGAGTTAACTTCTTTTAAAGTGTTTAATTAAACAGGTTATGTCACACGTTAACACATTTAAACTTCAAATAATAATAATAATAAATTATTTTAAAAGGTCAACCTGCCAACCTGTTTAAAACCCATTTAACACATTGATACCTATTTATAACCCACCAACCCGCTTATGATTCTTTTAACCCGTTTACACTTTCATTACAATGTATGTCAACCTGTTTGACTCGTTTAGGTAATGGGTTACACGCGCCATGTTTGGCTTACACAATTTTTTCGATTGCCAAAGTTAGGGTTTGACACAAATAAATATATAGGTCATGTTCAGGTTAATCAATTCATCCCGCCAACTTGATAGCCAGTGACACAATTGTCACATGTATAACATCCAAAAACATCATGCCCAAAGCACACTAGTAAAAACAAAGGACACAAAATTGATTTAAACATAACAATATGTTTTTGTAACACCCAAAAACATCACTTTGCATACTTTTTTTTGTTGCTTAACGTGTAAGATGCAAGTATTTTTCAACATCCAGGATGCTATTATAAATCACACTGGTATATGTTTTACTACAAAATACTTTAATTGCTATGGTATGTAATTTTGTTGAGAATATATTATAAATCAAAATCACAATTGTCATGGGGCTTATGGCAAGTAAACTTCTTCCTTGATGCCCTAATATTTAGTTAATATATAGATAAAACTGTGTCTATAATATACCATGTTTGATCAAATAAAAGTCATAAAACCAACTCTTTTATATAACGGTTTTACTAGTTTGGTATACCGGGTGTCCAGATCTTTGTTAAAAAAAAGATAACATTGTGGTTTGTTTGAAAAAACTTGAATTCGTGAATCAAAATTTGGTTCAAAGAACGACCAAGACACTAGTTGACCCGATTAGTGAACACCTCTATTACATAAAAGGTCACGATTTTAAAGTGTATTTTAGGCTGCCATTATGTAACTTGTTTGAATATTTCTCTGAGTTGTGTAAAACATAGCCTTAGGTAATCATATTAAGACGAGTATATTACACTTACAGATCGAGCAAGTTCGAATTTACGTAACATGATCTTTTGGTAGACTGGCCTCCTTTGTTGTTTAGATATACTGCAAATTTGCATGTTTTGTTTTTCTTTAAATTCAATTATTATACAAAACATCCTATACATGTAATGTTTGTTACAAATTACGTTATTTACTCTAACAGATGAAATTTCGGTTAACTTGAATTTTAACGTCAGTTAGTGGAAATGACGAATAACGTGACATACATCAAACATAAAGAATGTTTACTGGAATTATTAAAGTTATAATGACGAAATGTGTACTCTTCTGTATAAAGTACGAGAAGTACAATTTAAGTACAAATCCTACAAATATGAATCTTTATGCATATTTATAAACCCAAATTTTGAATTATCATTAAAGTAGAAACAATACTAGTTACAAATTTAAATTCGTATCCACAACACAGCAAAAAGAGCTAATACTTGATTATCATCATCATATAAACACCAATGATCTTCAAAGTTCTCAAACCTGAAATAATTGTGTTATAAGATTGTTAGGCCTATATGCCAACGGGTTGCAATGGTTTTCTGGATCTTTAAAAAAAAAGATAACCCGAAAACTTGTTATGGAAATCCACATACGGGTTTTTGTTAACGACCAACACGAAGATGGACAAAAAGAATCTTGTTGTACCCTCGCGTTATCCTGATCTTGTCATCCGAATATCTGCAAAACCAAAAAATTCATCACAAGTCCAAACATAGACAACAATGAAAAAAACACAAGTTAAGAAACCATACAAGACTTCCATTTTGAATTTGGTCACTAGCTCGATTGGAAGCCCGTAAGGTCCAACCACTATCGCGCCATCATCCATCAGCACATCATACACATTGGTGCTAGATTTTCTGCATCGGAAAACTAAGTTATAATTACATATTTAGTATTTAGTCAGCGTATTTTATATCTGTGAGAACCTGTCACTCAAAACTCATGGGCCCCACCAATAACTTGCTAACAAGATTCTTTTATTTTTATGACATCGATTTTGGATAATAAGAAACTTACTCAAAAGTCCCGTTCATGGAGAATTTGAATCCGAATAGTATGTCCACAAGAAACTTGAGTTTCCCGTTCTCTTTAACAATCTAAAAATAGTAATAAACGAGCAAGTTGGGTCAACTCAATTTGAACGAAACATATGAAATGTGTTGAATAACCGTCCTTTTTAGAAGGGCGGTGATTCAACACAAATTGAGCATCTCACCTGAGATCCCATAAGTCCATTGGCTGCATTCTCTATCCAACTATCTGTTTCCATCTGAGAAAAAATAATTTTACGGATTTCAAGTCAAATGTCTAAAACACCCTTCAACAATGATATGACAGCTAGGAGTATGAATTTTTGACACAACCCGAAAACACGACACGTAACCTGATATTTGTGGGTTTGGGTTTAGTCCAAACGGGTTCAGGTCAGTTTCGGGTTGAACCCGTGAACCTGTTTAGCTAAACGGGTCAGGTTTGTGTCAACCCGGGTGGGTTGGCCGGTTGACCCGTTTAACCTATTTATCTTATATTATATCATTTTACAATATGTTTTATGTTATAAATCAATTTGCTATGTATTTTATGTCATTATTATAACTTAAAAGAGAAATTGATATAAGATTCTGTAATTAAAAAGTAATTGTTGTATATACATTTGTGTTTCTTGTAGTGAAATTTTAATTTTAATATATTAATTTGCAAAAAAAAACGTTAAAAAATTAAAAAATCCGGTTTGAACGGGTCGTGTTCGGGTTCATATGTATGACACGATTTCAGGTTCGGGTTCGTGTAAAGTTTTCGGGTTTGGGTCGGGTTGGACCCTCCAACCCCACTGATGTGACCCGTTTAGCACCGCTAATGACAGCAGGATCTTGCGTGGGCAAAAAGGTAATTCAGCATTATTCGAAAGTACATGTGAAAACCGACCTGTGAACTCCAAATCATTTGCCATTCACCTTCGATGAGTGGCTGTTCACCGTTGGTAACATTTTGATTTACTGATATAAACTCGTCAATTGCCTGCAAGAAGACGAATATTTTACATGTTTTTTTCGAATGAAAGCATTTCTTGATTCCTCTAAGAGATCTGAAGTAGCACCTGCATTACTGAACTACCCGATGAAATTGCAGCCAGCAATTTTTGTCGGGGTTCGGTTTGCTTCTGAAGCACAAACGTTGTCCCCTGCACTACACCAAAATAGCTCATGGCCCTTAGTTTCATAAAAAGAAAAGGGGCAACACAATATAAGTAAGCTTGCCAAATGAGTCGAGTCATAACAATTTTGTGTCAAATCAAGTACTTTTTGGTGCGGTTCAAACTGGGCCATGTCAGATCGGCCCGAAACATGTTTTGTCCAAAAGGTTTGTATATTTAGCATAATAATAGACGTCTGGAATAAAATGATTTAACTGTTTTATGCATAATCTTTGGCTGATTTTCAGCCGTTTTGACCTGCTTCCTTTTCAACTTCATGTCATGTGAGTGATTTTTGGTGCGGGTCAAACTGGGCCCAAAAACAAGTTTAGCCAAAAAGTTCATACATTGTTAGAAGAGTAAAATGCCATTTTCGTCCTTGAGCTTTGGCCAGTTTTGCGACTTTCGTCCAAAGGTTTGTTTTTCCGCATCTGGATCCAAAAGGTATGAAATCTTGCCATTTTCATCCAGCTCGTTAACTTCATCCATTTTTCTCCATTAAGTCAGGGTATTTCTGTCTTTATGTTAACTTAAAGGGTTTTGAATACTTGTACATTATGCTAAATGCTTGTACATAAAGTGAAAAAAACCGAACTGCCCTTTAAGTTAACAAAAAAGACTAAAATACCCCTATGTTAAAAAAAAAACTACCGGTAAATTAGTCTAAAATACTGTTAAGTTTACCAGTAAATTGGATGGGGTTAATGAGGTGGACTGTAATTGTTACAAAAATGAAAGTATTGGTGGTACTATTTTGCCAATTTTTAAACTAATAGACTGTCATGGTTATTTCAACAAACCACACGGATGAAAAACGTAATTAACTCTATGCATAATCTTTGGCCCTTTTTGATCCGCTTCCTTTAAACTTCGTGTCAAACTGAATACTTCTGGTGCGGTTTAAACTGGGCAACACCAGGTCAGCCCGAAACATGTCTGGTGTAAAAAGGTTTATATTTTCTAACAAAATAACAAATGTCAGGAATACAATGATTCAACGGTTTTATGCATAATCTTTGGCCGATTTTCAACCCTTTTGACCCGCTTCCTTTTCATTTTCGTGTCAAATTGAGTCATTTTTGGTGCGGTTAAAACTGGACCACGCCGGATTGGCCCAAATAATGTTTAGCCCAAAAAGTGCATATTTTTTAACAAAATAATAAATGCTTGGAATTATATTATTTAACTCGTTTCTCTGCATAATCTTTGGTCAATTATCAGCCCTTTTGACCCGCTTCCTTTTCAGCTAATTTATTATATATGTTCGAACCATTGGGGATAAAAGTATAAAACTCAAGCCAATTCAACCCATTTATAAGAACGGGCCAAAACGGCAACCTAATCAAAGTTACCTTATTTCCTCTCGAGATCCGAAGGTTCCCCGATTTTGACAAATAAGTCGTGTCTAACCACCCCTTCGCTTCATCACCCAAGAGTCTAAATGGCACAGGATACGGAACTTTAAACGGAAGAAACTTGAGCGAAAACGCTGCTTTATCAAAACGAAAAAGAATCCGTTTCCCATCTTTAACCGTAGCCGCAGCCTGAGTTGCACGTGTGTGTCAAACACAATAATCAAACTTAGATTAACCGCAACGGTATACAACCGAATGAATACACAAAAGGCGTACCTCAACTTTAAGCTCACCTATTGCATCGGAGAACTTGACGATATTGGAAACGCGTGGATCGTCTGTTCGAAGATAAATTTCTTGAAACACACTGAACAAATCGACACCTACAAATGTTCTCTACAAGAATCATGAACCTTTTTGTTAGATTTTGAGGTAAACGTGTGTGCAAAACGTTTATTAGAAATAAGTTGAGGCGTTACTTGGATCGGTGAGGCGCTTCCGGGTCTTGTTGTGAAGATTAACTGCCATCGGCCCTCGATTAAACTCGAGCTGGTCTGCAGAACTGAACTCACAATTAGTTGAAAAAAAACAAACTTGAAATTCGCTATTTTTCATGTTGGTGTTTCGCAGTGCCTTTAGAAAAAGATTATCTCATTACAAGTTGCTTCAATGAATTTGGTTCTGACTATCAGATAACATAAAGGACTGTTTAGGGGTAATTTGAAAGACCTTAAATAATCAGAATTTGACAAATATTACAGGGTGTGCCTATCACTGCGCTAAGCCTGAACATGAATGGGGCATGTTCATGTTTGTTAGACTAACACTAATCGAACACGAACAATTAAATGAAGGGGGTTTCTTGTCCGTGTTCGCTAAGAAAATGGAAGTGTTCGCGTTCGTTCATTAATAGTATAAACGAATGTAAACAAACACAAACAAGCGACATAATTGAACACGGATGAATGAACCAATACCAATTAAAGCAATGAAAACTTTAATAAGTTGGGCCTAAGAAAATAATAAAACTAGACTACATTATAACGGGTGATATTTTAATTTCATAAAACTAGACTAAACTGTAATGGGCTTAAAAAAACTAAATGAACATATAAACAAACAAATTTAAACAAATGTAAACGAACGAACATACGTGTCACCATTCATTCGTTTAACTAAATGAACAAAAAACTTTGTTAATGTCTCTTCATTTATTACATAAACGAACTTACCACCGGACAATTCACAAAACATTCGGTTCGTTTACAGGCTCAACCGCACTATTAATTATGTTTTCCCAAACACCCCTTAAGAGTTTAGGGTTTCAACAACTACGAATTTAGGGCTTCAAGGTTTTATAATCACTCACCGGATCAGGAACACCTGTAGTAGCCTCTAAAGCTTCCACCGCTCGTTCCACCGCCTACACAATCATCAAAACATGGTTGGATCAAACATTTTAAAAGGTCTACACAAAAAAAAATCATTCAACCATTAGTCACTAATTGATCATCAACCAATAACTTATATCCACAATCCATCATCACATGTTAAACTTTTCACCTTCTTAATCACCTTCTAAAATACACCAACCAATAAAAAAAATAAACACCAAACAAACCAATAACTCAAAAGTGATTTAAAAAAATAATCTTCAATTCGCTCCCGCATCACTATGTTAATTTCACATCACCTTGAGTTGCTCAGGGGAAGCAGATCGACCACGTCCTTGGATACCAATAAGACTACTAATAAGCAAACTTTCATCATCACTAAACAAAACCTCCGTATTCTGAATCCGTTCTTCAACTTCATCAACCGCAGAACACACAACACGCTGCAGACGACGATGCGGGCGGTTCAAACCATAACATGTAGGAAATGTGATTACAAATCGGGGTCGAACCCTTCTTTGTTTTACGAAGGTGGTGTTAATTTGGGGGAGATGAGTGAATATTGAGCAGCCCATTTTGGATTAATCAGAAAATGATATTGAATGGGTTTGTTTAAACTTTATGCAGTAGATGAGTAACGGCCACAACATTCTGTTAGATATTTGTTGGGATTTATTTCATTTGTTTGTACGGTTTTGATAACGTTAGACCCCACCTGGGGTTTATGATTGGTTAACATTTGCTCAACTTTAGCCAAAAAGTATCGAGGAGTAGAGCTCACCAGTTGTTCGACGAAATGCCTAGAAGGAAAAGGATCAAGTAACAAAAACCTAGAAAGGGTTGTTATTCGGATTTTTTTGAGTCGGTTTGTTTGGATGTTTTAGTGGGAAAAAGTGACCTGATAACTTGTTTATTTAAAGTTCGGGTTGGTCGGGTTCAGGTTAATTCAGGTCAGGTTGTTTGGTTTTCGAGTTTAGAAGTAAAATGTAAACAAACGTTTTTTCTTTTTTTCTTTATTTTTACAAATATCTCAAAATTCATAATGCTACTAAAAATATAATCAAATTCTTTCGCCTTCCGTGTTTTGGTTTTTTCGAGTCAGATTGTTCAGGTATTTTTTTTGCTGGGAAAGGTGACCCATGGAAGGTTCGAGCTGGTTGGGTTCGGGTTTTTAAGGTATTCTCTAATTTGGATTCGGTGCCTTTGAATTCAGGTCAGGTTTCATATTAGAAAAGGACAACCCTAAACATAACCCGCAAGAATAAACTATTTAGAAAATGAGGTTTTATAAAAAGAAATTTAAATATTAATATTGAGTCTCACTATCTGGGTGGATTTGACCAGCAACCAGCCGGTTTACACAGAGATGGTTCAAAAAGGCATAACCGAACTGGCTAGGTTCCCGATTTGACCCATACTCAAGTACACTAGCCGATAGGAAAAGTAAGAGAATAATAGAAGAATTGAAATAAGCATTACTTTCAATATCAGGATTATATGTCATGTCATGTTATATTGTGTAAAATGTACGAATTGTCTTTGTGATTTTGTAAAATAACATCTATAGTCTCCAACTTTTGGAATTAAAGTCATGATCCCAATGTTTATGACTATGTTACTCGGATAGTCCAAGGGTGAAACGGACGCTACTTTCCAACGTTAAGTGTGGTCATGTGCTGGACATATGAGGGTAATTTCGTCCATTTTAATCAGCCCTATGGGACTATCCGAGTAACAAAGTCATAAACCACTAGGATCATGATTGTAATTTCCAAAAGTTTGGGACTATAGGTGTTATTTTACAAAACCACAGAGACTATCTGTGCATTTTACTCTATTATATTATATAAACCATGGTTGTAAAACAGGGTCTCCAAGGCCGGGTACTCCATGAGGAATCGCTCCAAGATAGGATGCCGATGCGACTTTCTTCAATTCCGCCTAATCACTCGGAATCGATCAAACGTGGTCAACCTCGGCCAAAATCAGATCTAGCAGGTCACTAGGGCCCGAGTTTGACTTTAAAAAATTAAAATATAATCTCTAGGCGTATTCTATCAAAGAATAAATATCATTTTCACGTATTTTGTTCTAAATATTAGTAAATTTATGTTATCCGATATATACTTAATTTCTAGAAACTAATTTATTTATAATTTAACATGTCCGTGTACTCCCCGAGTACTCTCCACCTAGGCCGAGTACTCTCAACTTCCTGGTCGACCGATTAGGGAGCGCCTAGTGACTTTTGCAACCATGATTAAACTAGTAAATTTCTCTCGCGCATTGTAGCGATGTCAAAACGTAAAGTAATGCAAATTTATAGTGTCTAATGAAAACGTATTATATTTGACCCAACTCGTTTCAGAACAACATTTACTTCAAAACGTACACCAACTGAAAACGTACATAAAAATAAGCGCAAAAACGTTTTATATCACGAAAACGTTTTATATTTGACGAGAAAAAAATCACGTCGAAATGTAAGAAAATAATGTTTTTTTTACTTTAAAGGATGGTATCGTGTTGCAGCGGATGAAAACATATAACATGTATAGATGTGAAACTATACTTGTTAAAACGTAGCCTAACTGAAAACGTACATTGGTTGATGTTCCCTTTGGCACCCCTATTTAACAGCTTATACCAGTGTTTAGTGCCCCGCCAATGGTGATGCGGCATGGGGTAACCCGCTACATTTAGTCCTATGTATAGATGTGAAACTATACCTGTTAAAACAACTAACAAATGACTAATTACATTTTACATGGTGATAGGCAAGAGTATTAACTCTTAATCCATTTGAAGTTACAGTCTCATATTTCTGTAGGAAATAACGTCTTAACATGCCAAACACTCTTACGCAAAAGCAGTTCACTAAGAAATCTTTTCATCAAAGGCTATTGTTTTGAAATTGAAGATTTAATGACACAACTATGTGCTTTTACAATGCAACTTTGCAAAATGGGGTAATCGCTGGGTCTTAAATGCTAAATGGATGGTCTCATGTTCACCATATGCCACAAGTCACAAATCATGTTGTTCAAGATGGTATAAAGGAACTAAGCCGATAACTAAATAGTTGTGAGCAGTGGCGGATCTAGAAAATTTTCGTAGGGGTAACGTTTTATAAAAGAGGGTAACGAAATCGAAAAAACATCAAATTTTTACAAAATTTACACTACCGCCTGAGCACCAAAGGGTATCGAAGGCTACCCCTTCTATTAAGGTAGGTCCACCCCTGGTTGTGAGTTATGTTAGATAATGTTTGGGTGGCCGGCCGGTTAATATTGAAGAGCACCTTGAACAGCTTGAAAATTTTGAAGATGTTATATCTTTTATTAATTTTTCTAAATGTTAAACTTTACTTATTTTACTTTTCTTTCGTTACAAACATAAGACAATCAATTAAGACAATCAATTATGTTAAAGCAGAGAAGTTTCTATATCTCTTTGCTTTCGTTGGTTCATGTATCTCACTAGTGGTTGTTTTTAATTATTCTTTTTACGTTATGGTCTGGTGACATGTGCATTTGTTTCAATACATGTTAACTCGAGTTCTAATCTTGCGACTTCTTACATATGTTTTTCCATACACTTACCCCCCCCCCCCCCCTTTCCTGTTTTCCTATTTTTTCCTGTTTATTTTCAAATTTTCTTTTTTAAATTAGAATTTAACTCTTTTATTATTATTTTCTTCTTTGGAGATGATTTTTCTTAGTGTAAAAAGTACAAACTAATTGGTCGAGTAACGAACCGGAACGATACTGGCCGAATTGTCGTCGCATCACGTGAGGAATGCAAAAAATTCGTTGTCCATCACAACGTATGGGCTTACCTTTGTTGAAATATTTGTTAAAAAGGATGGGGATCAGTTTCCATCATTTCCTAAAAATAAACCCTTGACCACTCTACAATCAAGATCTGACAATTGTGCATCTCCAAGGCTAATTTCTAGGAGCAGCTAATTGACAACTTTTTTTAATGTCTTTTACTAAATTTCCTTTCTTAGTAAAATTGTAATTCCTATAAGTTCTGTACACTGGTTCTTTGATAAAACATACAAGAAATACAACATAATTAGTTCAATTCCTTTATCTTTCCTTTGATTATCATTAACAACATGGTATCAGAGCAGAGTTAATGGTCCAAAAATTGTTTGTGCTCATCATTTACCAGAACCAACAGCCATGTCTGAAGAAGACAACAACAACCTAGCCATTCAGATTGCTAACCTCCTAAAAAAGAGTAAATTGCACAAAACGTCCTTTAAGTTTCACCAATCTTGCTGGTTTCAGCCTTAATCTTTAAAAGTTGCCAAAACCAGCCTTTAAGATTAAATTAGTTACGGGTTTCATCCTTTATCACTAACCCAGTTATTAAATCAGGTTAAATGGCATCACATGCAAGCCATGTGAGGGTAAAACCGTCTATTTCATACTTAAAGGACGTTTTGTGCAATTTACTCATATTTTTCATCCTCTTCATCCTCCTCATCCTCGTCTCCTCCGCCGCCGACCCTTCGCCTGAAACCCTAACGGAAGTCGACACACTTCTCGATTTCAAACTCAACCTCCATGATCCACTCGGTGCACTCACTAGCTGGGACCGGTCAACCTCTTCCGCTCCATGCGACTGGCGAGGCGTCGGTTGCTCCGGCGGCCACGTCACCGACCTCCGTCTGCCACGTCTGCAACTTCACGGCACATATGACCTTAAATTTGGCCATTTGACTTTTGGAGTTAACATATGACCCTGACCCATTTCTTCGTTGATCGCAGTTCATCTATGAAGCTGCTGCAAAATTCTGTGTTGAAATCGCAACCCATCAACACGGATGTTGTGTGTTACAAAGATGCATCAATCACTCAACCGGCGAAGGTTTTATATCTACGGTAGTACTGCCAATGCTATTTGATCATGTCTTAAATATGATTTGTATGAAATTGTTTTACTTCTTTGTTTCATGGAATTTTCTTGACTTGGGTTTATTCTTGAAACATGCTTCCAGTTTGAGTAGCTAGAAAATTCATTTCAAGACAATGGATTGTGGTGGTAAAAACAAGAGCAAGTTTCTTGCAGCAAGAAACAACAAGATCTACATGGACCTGAAGCTCATAATACGCGAGCACGCACTTCAATTTCTTCCCGCAAAATCACTTTTTAAATTCAGGGGAGTTTGCGGAGACTGGCGCCTGATGATCTCAACACCTTTCTTTGCCCACAACCAATCCCTTTCATACTCATCGATGTCGGGCATGTTCTTCCAAAGCCATGGAGACCCACCGACATTCATATCCACTGACCCGGAATCCTGTGGGGTCCCCGACCCCGCCTTGAGCTTCCTTGCGGGCCCTATTGATATCGTGGCATCATCCAACGGATTACTCTGTTGCCAGGCGAAAACCGGCGATCAGGCTTACTATATTTGTAATCCCGTCACAAAGGAGTGGAAAAAACTCCCGAAACCGAGCATGGAACATGGTGCTGAACCCGCTGCTGTTCTCGTTTTCAAACCTTCACTACTGAACTTCGTAGCCGAGTATAAATGGGTCAGGGTCATATGTTAACTCCAAAAGTCAAATGGCCAAATTTAAGGTCATATGTGCCGTGAAGTTGCAGACGTGGCAGACGGAGGTCGGTGACGTGGCCGCCGGAGCAACCGACGCCTCGCCAGTCGCATGGAGCGGAAGAGGTTGACCGGTCCCAGCTAGTGAGTGCACCGAGTGGATCATGGAGGTTGAGTTTGAAATCGAGAAGTGTGTCGACTTCCGTTAGGGTTTCAGGCGAAGGGTCGGTGGCGGAGGAGACGAGGATGAGGAGGATGAAGAGGATGAAAAATATGAGTAAATTGCACAAAACGTCCTTTAAGTATGAAATAGACGGTTTTACCCTCACATGGCTTGCATGTGATGCCATTTAACATGATTTAATAACTGGGTTAGTGATAAAGGATGAAACCCGTAACTAATTTAATCTTAAAGGCTGGTTTTGGCAACTTTTAAAGATTAAGGCTGAAACCAGCAAGATTGGTGAAACTTAAAGGACGTTTTGTGCAATTTACTCCCTAAAAAATGGAGTCCAGAATCAAACCCAAAACCAAAATCCCAAACCAAATCCTTCGGATCGCCTGAAAATTAGCCTTAATCTCACAAGCCAAAACTACCCTCTATGAGCTCGGATGATACGAGTCGCCATAGGGGGTAAATCGAAAGCCTTTTTAAAACATCTTACCCAAGCCCCACCAAAACACACTGATGAAAGTTACGACCAGTGGGAGCTAGATGATTTGGTTATCTTTTCATGGCTCATCCAAAATATCGAGCCGGCTATTGCAAGTAACTTAACAGAGTTCCCGATAGCGAAAACGTTATGGGATGCCCTTATGGTTATGTATAGCAGCGGAAAAGATAAACTTCAAACTTTCGATCTCCATGTAACGAGTTCAAGCAAAATGGTGTACCTTTAGAAGAATTTTGGATCGTGATGCAAGGCATCTGGAGTGAAATTGAACGGAGAAATCCGAATCTGATGACGTGCTCTACCGACATCGCCACTTACAACACAGTCAGATCAGAAAACAAGTTGTTCCAGTTCCTTAACGCACTTGACTGGAAATACGATCCCATAAAAAGGGAGATACTCCGTGGGACCCCTTGCCGTCAGCCGAAGCCGCATATGCAGCTGTCCGAAAAGAAACAGCGCATCAGAACATTTTCGGGACCATACAACAAGGGGTGGCGTCCGGGTTAAGCTTAACCAGCGATTCTGATGGATTAAGTCTCGTTTCAAAAGGTCGCCGATCAGACCAAAAGTTCAATCCGTCATCATCCCGGATGATAAAACCAAGCTAAAATGCGACCATTGTGGCATGACGAAGCATACGAAAGAACAATGTTTCAAGCTTGTGGGATACCCTGAATGGTGGGCCGATGGCCACAAAAAGGGAAAAGAGGGCAGAGCAGCGGCTGTCGTGGGCGATCAAGAGACCACCACCAGCGGCAGCACCAACGGCGACCATGGGCGGAGGCGGTAACCATGGCAGCGGCGCCAGAAAACAGGAAGGAGGCAGATGCTTTATGGCGGCTGTAAGGAAGGAGAGAAAGTGGACAACGCAGGTATAGGGTTTGGGAATTACTCCTCAAACCCTTCACTTTCTCAAAACTTCTCTTTGAATCCATTTAGTTCCAATTTGTCAGTTCTGAACCCCTAATTTTTTAGCCCTGAAATTCTTGACCTATTAAATAAATCCCAAGTTTCAGAAATAACAGAAAGCCCCCCACATGTTTCTAATTTGAAAAAAAGGGAATTTAAAAATTCTTTTAGTATTGGTGAAGTTAACATGGCAACAAAGGGTGGAAAAAATAATGATGATTCATGGATTTTTGATTGTGGTGCGACCGATACGATGACCTATGAAATTTCCGACATGTGTTCGATGTCGAAACCCCAAAAGTCTCGAATTCATACTACAAATGGGGAAGTTCTCCAAGTGAAAGGATGAGGAAGTATTCAAATTTCAACAAACATGAGATTGTCAAACTGTCTCTATGTTCCATCCTTATCTCATAAATTGTTTTCCATCAGTCATGTTACAAAAGAACTAAACTGTGTAGTTCTTATGCACCATAATTTTTGTATCTTACAGGACATCAGGACGGGAATGATCATTGGGCGTGGTATTGAACGCCAAGGGTTATACTACGTGGATGAAGTGATTGAGCAAGGTACTGTGACGCTAGCTCATGGATCTATAGACAGGGAAGCTTGGTTATGGCACCGAAGGTTGGGACACCCATCCATTGGTTATTTGCATCGTTTATTTCCTAAATTATTTCCTTCAAATAAAGTCTTGAACTGTGAGATATGTGTTTTGGCCAAGAGTTATAGACATACTTTTAAATCGAATGATACTAAGGTTGATTTTCCTTTTTTCTTTAATTCATTCGGATGTGTGGGGACCGGAAAAAATTGAGGGGGGGGGGGGCAAAATTTCCGGTATTTCTTACTATTTATTGATGTTATGACTTGGACTTACCTCTTGAAAAATAAGTCCGAAGTATTTACAAAATTCGTGAGTTTTTGTGTCATGGTAAAAAATCAATTCAAAAGTGATATACAAATTCTCAGATTGATAATGGGGGAGAATTTGTACATAATTCCATGAAACAGTTTTGTCAAGAAAAAGGGATAATTCATCAAACCTCATGCGCTCATACACCCAAACAAAATGGGGTGTCTAAAAGAAAAACCATTTTATTTTAGAGATAACTCGTGCCCTTATGATTGAGTCACAAATTCCAAAATATTTCTGGCCTGAAGCCCTCACCACAATAACCTATCTTGTTAATCGTCTCCCAACTAGAGCCCTTGGTTTGAAAACCCCACTCCAAACACTATCTGAGTTCCATAAACCCCCTTCTACACTTACCCTTGAACCTCGTATCTTTGGATGTTCTGTTTTTGTTCACATACCAAAAGCAGAACGTTCCAATCTTGATCCGTGTGCCGAAAAGTGTGTATTTGTGGGTCATGGAGTCAATCAACAAGGTTACCGGTGCTACAGTCCTAAAAACGTCATATGTTCACCACTATGAACTGTGAGTTCCTTGAAACAGAATACTTTTACAATACCCAACACACTGGTCATGGGAAAAAGAAGTGCAATGACACAGTGAGTTGGTTGAGGTGGATGCCATCATCAGAAGAAATCAATCACAATACCGAGTCATTATCACAGTCCACGATCCCAACAAACAGTACTAAAACAATGATCTTCCCAACCTGACGTCAGAGGTAAGTAATTCTCAAACTCAAGACATTGATTCATCCACTGATTCATCCACTAATTTTGAGACTATTGATAATATTGAGTCTCATGGTCCATCCAACTATGAGACAGAACAACAGTCATCTCAAGGTGAACAAGATAATCAACCTGAAGCTAAATCAGCCAGATATGTTCTCCCTCCAAGAACCAACAGAGGAGTGTCTCCAAAAAGATATACTCCTTAGAAGGAAGCTCGAAGTTCAAGATATCCAATGGCAAACGTAGCCAAAGGAAACTTATCAACAGAAGCTCAGGCATTTACCAAATCTCTATACTCTGAAGAGATTCCAACTTCTGTAGAGCAAGCTCTAGATTCTAAAGACTGGGAAGAGGCAATGAAAGCTGAAATCGATGCACTAAACAAAGATGACACATGAGAAAAATGCACTCTTCCACCTGGTAAAAAACCAGTGGGATGTTGGTGGGTCTTCGCAATAAAGCATAAGCCAGATGGAACTATTGAAAGATACAAGGCCAAATTGGTAGCAAAGGGGTATACTCAAACATACAAAATTGATTATTCCGAAACGTTTTCTCCCGTGGCCAAAATTGACACAATCAGGGTTCTTTTCTCAATAACTGCAAATAAAGGGTGCCCTCTTCACCAGTTCGACGTAAAAAATGCCTTCTTACATGGAGAACTTAAAGAGGAAGTCTACATGGAAGCTCCTCCTGGCTTCACAAAAGAATTTAATCCCGGAGACGTATGTCATTTGAAGAAATCATTATATGGACTAAAACATCCCCCCGAGCCTGGTTCAGCAGGTTTACCCTAGCCATGAAAAATTATGGCTTTAAACAAAGTAATTCAAATCATACTTTGTTCCTCAAGCGAAGGGGTGAACTCGTAACTTGCTTAATAATTTATGTGGATAATATGATAATCACAGGTAATGATGTGGAAGAAATGATGAGGTTAAAGACGAGTTTGTTCAAGGAATCTTAAATGAAGGACCTGGGAAGACTTAAATACTTCCTTGGAATCGAAGTCCTAAGGTCTTAACAAGGGATTTTTATTTGCCAAAAAAAATATGTACTTGATCTATTTGCAGAAACGGGAATGATCGACTGCAAACCTGTAGATACTCCTATGATGGTGAACCAAAAACTCTATATGGAGAAAGATGCTGAGGTGGCCGGCAAGGAAAAATACCAATGGATAGTAGGAAAGCTAATCTACCTAGCACACACCCTTCCAGACATTACTTATGCGGTGGGGGTCGTGGGTCAATTCATGCATCAACCTCAAACTACCCACATGGAAGTCGTATGGCGAATTATCAGATATCTCAAAGGAACACCTGGACATGGGGTTCTGTTCAAGATCAATGAACATTTAGAAACCCAAGTGTATACTGATGCTGATTGGGCGGGAGATAAAGGAAATCGGAGATCGACATCCAGTTACTTTACCCTCGTGGGTGGAAATCTTATCACTTGGAGAAGCAAGAAACAAAAGGTGGTAGCCCTCTCAAGTGTTGAAGCAGAATTTCGAGGTCTAGCAGAGATACTATGGATACGGAAGCTCTTGACTGAAATTGGGTATCCTCCAACCCAAACTAGTAGAATCATGTGCTACAACAAAGCAGCTATTCAAATATTAGAGAATCCAGTTCAACATGATCGTACAAAACATGTTGATGTGGATAGACACTTCATCAAAGAGAAACTTGAAGCCGGGATCGTTGAACTTCCGTTTGTTCGGTCAGAAGAGCAACTCGCAGATATATTAACAAAGGCAGTCAATGGGAAGATCTTCAATCACTGTCTTAACAAGTTGAGTATCGGAAATCACACTACTCAACTTGAGGGGGAATGTTGAAATATTTGTTAAAAAGGATGGGGATCAGTTTCCATCATTTCCAAAAAATAAACCCTTGACCACTCTACAATCAAGATCGACAATTGTGCATCTTCAAGGCTAATTTCTAGGAGCAGCTAATTGACAAGCTTTCTTTTTAATGTCTTTTACTAAATTTCCTTTCTTAGTAAAATTGTATTTCCTATAAGTTATGTACACGGGTTCTTTGATAAAACATACAAGAAATACAGTACAATTAGTTCAATTCCTTTATCTTTCCTTTAATTAACATTAACAAAATAAATCAGATGTCACGGATGTTTAGAGAAACCCAAGTAAGCCAACACTTTTAGTAAATCAACCACAAACTTATAGTAAATCAAGCCACTAAATTGTTTGGCTTGGTTTGCTATAGCCAAAAGTAAAATCAAATTGGTCAAAATGGGACATAATCCAAAAACCCTTGATCTTGGAAAACTCCTACTTGCTTCAAGATCCCCTGATCCTTGGTCGTCCTTTAATTTCTTTTTCTTCAAATCATTGTCTTTGTTGATTTAACAATTAAATAAAAACAAATTGGAAAAACATATATCCAATAAATACAAAGGTTTATCCATCTCATAAAAAAACAAAATAAAAACACAACCACAGGTCTAAAGGCTTGATTTACGAACTACACGATCATCTCAAACATAAAGGGATGCAATCTTTTGTTGAAATAAAGTTTCAACAAAGTAAAACCGGATTTCAATTTTTAACAAACTAAATAAACATGTTCTACTTGTTCGCAATATTGACTCTCTTACCACTCTTGGGTTTCATACACGGTTATTAAAAACTTCGAAATGGATTTATCCTTTTTATACCATATCTTTAAAATGTGTATGTATATATATATATATATATATATATATATATATATATACACACGATTAGGATCATTTGTGAACAACTTCTTGAAAATGAACTGAGTGAACTAATCTTGACCATTGATTATTTTTTAGATTAAAAGGGTAAGATTGACATTAGCTCTCTTCTCTCTCTCTCTCTCTTAGTTAAAATCACTTAATTTTCTCATCTATTAATTATCTCTCTCTCACATTTTTAATTACTTCTCCATTATTTTAAACTCGTGTAGAATCAGTTTCTAATAACGTATATGAAACTCCTAACGGAACTACGTACTGGACACCAATTGTCCTCCCGGATTCAAACCGTATATGAAACTCCTAACGGAACTAGGTCGGGGACTACAAAATACACAGATGTATCAATAGTCTGTATGCATCTGTATAAACTAACAACTATGTATCTTGTATAAACTGATAGTTAGCGAGACTGTACACATGTGTATAAACTAACAGCGGTGTATCTTGTATAAATTGATAGTTAGCGAGACTGTACACGTGTGTATAAACTAACATCTGTATATCTTGTATAAACTGATACTATCGAGACTGTACACATGTGTATAAAGTAACATCTGTATATCTTGTATAAACTGATACTATCGAGATTGTACACATGTGTATACACTAATAACTGTGTATCTTGTATACACGGAAACTAGCAAGATTTTAGAAATTTTGATTATATTGTTTAATAAATGCAATTTACAAAAGACGCAAATACCCTTCTGTCAATTAATCTAAAGGGAAGTTACAACATTATAATTACAATCTTGTCATTGTTTAAAAATCTCTAGATGATATAATCCAATGGCTCAGATTAGTTCACACAGTTCATTCTCAACCTAGTGTTCACTCTAGAACCCTACCCTATATATATATATATATATATATATATATATATATATATATATATATATATATATAGTGTGAGATTCATTGGGAAACACTAAAAAAATGAGGAACCGCAGGGAACACTCTTAAAAATTTAACTTAGCATGTTAAAAATCATTTTTTTAAATTTTCGACGCTTTTCCTTATAGACATTTGTAGAATTATTTTTAATAAAAAATCAAAAACTAAAACTAAAAAAAATTAATAGAAGGCTTAAATATTTTTTTACAAAAATGATTTTTTTGTTGGAATAGTTTCTACTCATTTTTTATAAGGAAAAGCGTTAAAAAAAATTTCTAAATTGAGTTTTAACATGTTAATTTTATATTTTTAACTGTTTTTTTAAACATTTTTATTAAAAATGTTTGTACATGTATTTATAAGGAAAAACGCTCAAAACAATTTAGAAAAAGTTAATTTTTAACATGTTAAGTTGAATTTTTAAGAGTATTCCCTAGTTCCCCACTTTTTAGTGTTCCCAATGAACCCTCCAATATATATATATATATATATATATATATATGGTTAGGATCGTGTGAGAAGCACTAGCCTAATTGAGAAACTTGAGAAACATTCTTGGACCACACATTTTTCCTAAACTTTTCGTAATATACACATATGTATAGTTTAAAATTGACTATATACATATATGTATATTATGAAAACCTTAGGGAAAATGTGTGGTCCATAATGCTTCTTAAGTTTCTCAAATATGGTGGACTTCTCTTAGAATCCTTACTTGAGTTGAGAAAACTCAAAAAACATTTGCAAAAACCCCATGTAACATTTTTACTTTTTTCTAAAAAAATAGGAAATGTAATATACATATATTTGAACATTTTTATAAAAGAAACACAAAAAAACGCTGGGTAGTTTATTCTTTTAAAAATGTTAAAAATTTCATGTTTCATAATATATATGTCCCAAAAAATGTAACATACAAATTTTGTAAATTTAAAAAAACCAAGTAGGCGCTTTTTACAATTTTTTTTTATAAAAATGCTCAAGTATATTAATGTAACATTCTCCTATTTTTTTTAGATAAAAATAAAAATGTTAAATAGGGTTTTCTTGAGTTTTCTCAAATCAAGTGAGTTTTCGTGTTATATATATATATGTATTTATTTATATATTCAGTTACTGTCTACTCATTTACAGCCTCTACGCATTCATTTGTAAGATCAAACTTACTATATCTTATAATAATGCTTTTCACGCTAATGTTTTACTGAAAACCCTTTCTTTGGTAGATCTCTTGGCAACAAGCCGAGCTTTATATTTGCTCAAGAGTGGCTTTTGATCCTATAAACCCATGAGCAGAAACTGACACCATTACTCAAGCTCGGTTAAGAGTTGTAACTGCTCTCTTACCATGACAATTATACAGAAAATAATAGACAAATAAAGATGAGCAGCCGACCAATATTTATTAACGCACCTTGGCATCCATGATTAAGTCCAAGAGTGGGTGATAACCACAAAATGGTAGGGGATGAATTGATATGTGGTCCACGAATGAAACCTCACCATAACCATACAACGTAACAAAACTTCTATCGCTAAGATATATCAACATCCAGTGAGATCAATAGACTTTTCTCACCATTTTAAAAAGTTGGTGTATTTTTGTTTCTTGATCTTGACATGCATAATTAATAAGAAATTTTCACGTGAATGCAGGGAAGATTACTCACATAAAGTCTCGGTCTACCATACCCACTGCATACAGGTTCATCGTCTACATAAGTCGCGGTTTACTCCTTACTTTTCATCCGCAAATTTTTTAAACAAATAATCTTCCATTCTCCAGATTCCAAATTATAATGGCTGAAGTCATTGTTAACATCTTAGTGGGAGTGTTGTCTGAGAAGTTAGCCAAAATTGAATTCTCGAATTTGGGTCGACCTGAAGCAATCGATCCTCAGCTGACAAAATGGAAGAATGATATGCTGATGATCCGCGCTGTGCATGATGACGCAGGCCAGAAGCAGATTTCTCAAAAAGCTGTTGAAATGTGGCTACACGAGCTCCAGGATTTGGCTTACGACAGACGATTTTGTTGATGATTTGACCACCGAAGGTACGATACGCAAACTTCATCAACAATCTCATGCTAGTACCAGCACTAGTAAGTTCTGGAAGATCATGATCCCAAGTTGTTGCACTAATTTCATTCCTAGCAATCTTACTTATGATCTTGGGCTGGGTTCTAAGGCAGCAAAGATTACGAAAAGATTGAATGATCTTGTTGAGCAGAAAAATAATTTGGGTTTGGAAGTGAATGTGAGAGTTGAGAGATCAAATATACCATTGGAGCAGACTTCACTGGTCGATGAGTCCAAAGTTATGGGTCGGGAAGCGGATAAAGTGGCTTTGCTGACGAAATTGTTGAAGGATGAAGCATGCAATCAAAATGTGAGTGTGGTGTCGATAGTTGGTCTGGGGGAATTGGCAAAACAACTCTTGCGAAAGTTTTGTACAACAACAAGAAGGTGAAGGATCACTTCACACTCAGGGCATGGGTTTGTGTTTCAAATGAGTTTGATGTAGCCAGTATTAGCAAGGCCATTTTTCAAGCTGTAGGTGGAGGGGAGGAGCAGTTTAATAGTTTGAATCTTCTTCATGAGGCCCTTAAAGAAAAACTAGAAAGTAAAAGATTCCTCATTGTTCTAGACGATGTCTGGAACGAGAGTCGTGACAAGTGGGAGAGACTCCGAAGCCCTTTTGTCGTAGGGCACCCGGAAGTAAAATCATCATCACCACCCGGAAGACCGAGGTTGCAGCAATGATGAACTCAGTTCAAGCTTACAATCTGGAGGTATTATCAGATGAGATAGCTCTGTCTTTATTAGCTAAATACACGCTTGATGAAGAAAATTTTGACAACCATTCTTCACTTGGAATGATTGCTCTAAGTATCATTAAGAAATGTAAAGGTTTGCCTCTAGCTTTGATTACGCTCGCGAGTCTTGAAGACGAAAGGAAGAAGTAGTGTTGAGTGGAAGATGATAATGGATTCTGATATATGGAATTTACAAGATGAAAATGGCATTCTCCCAGCTCTAAAGTTAAGCTACTATGATCTTCCTTCGTATTTGAAGCCACTCTTTGCATACTGCTCCTTATTTCCGAAGAACTACGAGTTCGACAAGAACGACCTAGTCTTACTATGGATGGCAGAAGGGTTTCTGTCTCGATTAGATGGCAACCGCTTAATGGAAAATGCAGGTCGCCGATGCTTCGAAGAGCTACTATCAAGGTCGTTTTTTCAGCATTCAACAGCTCACAAATCACGATATACAATGCATGACTGGATGAATGCTCTGGCCAAGAGTGTTGCAGGAGAGTTCTTTTTGTTGGATGGTGAGATGGATGTTAATGGTAGAAACTAAGCTTCTGAGAAGCTTCGTCACTTTTCATTCATTGGTCAACGACGATGTGCGGTATATGAAATGTTCAAGGGCACGGATAGAGCTAGCCACTTGCGAACCTTCCTGCCCGTGTCGATTAGTTGGCAAGAATTCAACCCATTGGATAGTGATCTTGTTCAGTTACTTCCCCTATCAAAGTTCTTAAGGGTGCTAAGCTTAACTAATTATTCAATCACAGAGGTAAGCTTAACTAATTATTCAATCACAGAGGTACCAAATCCATCGCCAGTCTCAAACACTTGCGCTACCTTAACTTCTCTAGAACAATCATCAAAGGATTACCCGAACAAGTCAGCAACCTATATAATCTACAAAGCTTGTTGGTTCGCGATTGTGAGATGTTGTCTAGCTTGCCTGCCAGTTTTGTTAAGCTGACAAACCTTCGGCATTTTGACATCAGTGGTACTCCATTGTTGAACAAGACACCACTAGGGATTGGCAGGTTGATAAGTCTACAAACTCTACGTAAGGTTTATATCGAAGTAGGTAATGGCTTTAAAGTATCCGAGCTTAAGGACCTATTGGATATTCAGGGTCGACTTTCCATTAAAGGGCTGGATAAGGTGATGAATCCAATACAAGCAAAGGATGCCAACTTACATCAAAAAGAGGGCCTTGATGATTTGGATCTAGAGTGGAATGAAGATGTCTTGGATAATTCTCGGAATTCAAGGATTGAATATGAAGTTTTTGAAGGGCTAAGGCCTCACTGCAATTTGAAAACACTGAAGATTTGTTCTATGGGGGAATCAAATTTCCAAGATGGGTTGGTGATCCCTCATTCCACTTAACTGAGCTTACTTTAGAAGGTTGTAGAAGTTGTACACATCTTCCAACACTTGGATATCTACGGTCACTCAAGAAGTTTGTCATGAGAAGCCTGCATATGGTGAAGACTTTGAACTTTCAGGGTATTCCCTTATTTCCATCACTTGAATTTTTGGAAGTTTATGATATGCAAGGTTTGGAGATATGGTCGGCAGGTGATGGTAACGAAGATGACGAAACTGCTAGATCGTTTCCTTGTCTTCGTCAGATCTATATAAAACAATGTCCGAAACTTTCTGTTGTGTCAATCGGTTTGATACCATCGCTTGAGGTTTTACGTTTAGAAGAATGTTCGGAAGCAGTGTTAAGAGGGATTGTTGGTGCATCCACATCAATTCTAAGATTGACAATGTGGGATATTAGAGGACTTACTCAATTGCACAGAGAAGTTTTAAAACATCTTCGGCGGTTGACCACCTATGCATTAAAAACTGCTCAGAATTGGAATACTTGTGGGAATCAGAATCAGAGGCATGCATGTTACTTGTGAATTTAAAAGTTTTAGAGTTGTATGGCTGTAGAATGTTAGTGGCATTGGATCAGAAAGAGTTCTTCCTCGATAGCAAGAATATGAAGTCATTTCCGCCTAGTGACCTTTGGAAAGTCTAAAGTCTTTGGAACAGCTAGGGATATCTGATTGTCCAAAACTGGGCTATTCAATTCCTTTTGGGGTATGGCCTCAGAAGTTCAGAACGCTTTAATCAATCGCGAACATGTTTGATAAAGTACCATCTTTAGTTTCTTTATAGGTCCATCATTTTACAAACACCTGGAACGATTCATGCACCAGAGGCAATTTCATCTTTGAGAGTGGGAGAAAAGACTTGTATTCAGAGTTATATACATTTTGTGAACGCCAAAGTAGAAGCAATTCAAAGGCTTTCGAGTTGTGATGAAAAGTGTATGCACTTAGTTATTTTTATGGTTGTAAAGAGTAAATATTAGTTGAGGGCAGTATAGTCCTTTTGTTATTAGGATTTGTTAAATTTCACCTATGTATATATATGTGTGTAATATACATACACATACACATATGCATATATGATTCGTTTCAATTAAAACCCACCACGAATTGTGAGAACCATGAGAACTCCTACTTCCTGCACGAGTTGGTCCACCATTTTTTGCATAAACATAAATGAAAATGTTATAAACACATCTGGAAAAAAAATCAAAAATGTCGAGTCGATAGTTACGCCTGATGTAAATTTTGTTTACGCCTAATGTAAATTTTGTCTATGGCGATGTAAATTTTTGCCTGCGACATTTTTTTTATTTTTATTTTTTTGTTGCAATTGATTTTTATTAAGATTTTTGAGAAATTCATTTTTTGAAGAAAAAAAAACCTTTTTGGAATGCCTAGTTCTCATAATTCTCACAACTCAAGGTGGTTCTCATTTTACTCTTTCCCTACATATATATATATGTATATGTATATGTATATATATATATATATGTATATGTATATGTATATGTATATATATATATGTATATGTATATGTATATGTATATGTATATATATATATATATATATATATGCAAGGCTTGTATTATTGTGTCACTTGAGCTAGTAAATACATTTTTACATTTTTCTCTTGTCTTGTTATAATGGTGTGTTGGGCTTAATCCCGACTCAAACAAGCCGGTTTGGGTTGGGTGAGTAAATCCACAAGCCGGTGGATAAGTAAGGAGGTTAAACAAGTTGGTTTAGGTTAAGTTGGGTTGAGTAAATCCACAAGCCTGTGGACATGTAAGGAGATTAAACAAGTTACTTTATTCAAGAATGACTTATCTCTTAGTGATCAATCCTTTTGTTATCTCCCACACACACACACACACATATATATATATATATAGGAATCCAATTTACAATGAATATTATTTCAATATAAATTCCTAATTTACAATATATCTAATACACCTCCTTAGTTGAAGAGGGAGGAGGGCGTATACTAAGGTTAGATCTGAAATCATCAAAAAGAGCGCAAGGGAGTCCTTGGGTGAAAATGTCAGCTATTTTGTATCTTGATGGTAGATGAATGATTCGAACAGTAACATCCCAAGCTTCTAGTCAATAAAAATCCAAAATGACCCGAATAAACCGGTAATCAAAACCCCAAGTTTGTGCGACGAAACTTGCGATCCATTAACCAATCCTCACAAAGATACCCTTACTAAACTCACAATTAAAAACCAAACCAATTGGGATCAAGACCCGCGCATACGCGATAAGTATTGGCACAAAAATCGAGAAAAACGCGTGATTGGACCAAAAAGGCGGCGGAGGACGCGTGTCACGAGGTGGTGACACGTGGAGACCTAGGTGGACACGTGGCAGCCTAGGTTAGACTGACCTTCCTGGCGCCACGCGGGAGATGTCATGTCTCCTCCCGCGATGCACGGGAGAGGTCCACCTCGCCTATATAAAGGCCGCTTCTAGGACTTGTTCATTTGCAACTTTTCGATTTCTACTTCTTTTTCTCTCGTTCTGCCTTTCTAATACCACAACCCCTAAATCTCGAAACTCTGCTCCGTAGAAAGTGTACTAAACCTTGATCACTAAAACAATACCATGTTCGATTGATCTGAAACCAATCAACGGATGCCAAAGTGCTGCCTGAATAAGGCTCTACTTTGTTAACTACATTGAGGATTTGATCTCGTGATTGTCGTTAAAGTTTGATTCGGATTTTACACTTATGCGTATTGTACTCCATTAAATTAGATGCTTAGGCTTAGAACCAAGACTATAGACTTACAAGAAATTTAATTATTCGAAGTCTCAAGAACTACAATCTAGCAAGGTGAGTGAGTTCCTCTGAAGCGTTTCTAAAACGTGATGTGTTGTTCTATCTGATTGGTAATAACTATGAAATCGACAATTTATAGCATCTGTGATATTTGGCAATGATTAATAGGATGATTGAGGGCTGATTATATGTATCTGATTTAGCCAGTAGAGTTTGTATACATAGCCTAGTTATGTGAACATACTGTGGTTACTTTGTTCTTATTTGTTTGCCATGATTATATCTGATTGATCTATAGTCGATAAATATATGTTTTGAATAAGATCATTTATGTTCATGAACTCACCAAACTGAGTCCCAAATATTTTTCGGGCACGCATCCTAGGTGCCATGTGATTGCAGGAATTACAGACATTGAGCCTGGCATATGAAGAGATAGAGGTCTAGTGGTTGCTGAAGATTTAGATCTCTAGTATAGTTAAACTGATGTAATATTATTGTGTAATATGAGAGATGCATAATACTCTTTAATAAAAGTTTAGAAGCTTCGGTTGTGAATCCTCTAAATTACTTTGTGATCTGTATATCTGACACATAATACTCCCTAGAGCTTATCCTGGGATGCAGGTGTTACACGAACCTTTCCATGTTGAACCTGTTCACGAGCAAAATGAATGTCCAATTTGATGTGTTTAGGTCGTTGGTGTTGAACATGATTATCCAAGAGATAAACGGCGCTAGTATTATCACAATATACCAATGAGGCAGTAGATAATGGGCAATGTACATCAAGTAAAAGGTTGCGTAACCAACAAATTTCTACTACGACACTAGCCACACCCTGATACTCCGCTTCGGCACTTGAGCCGGAGATTGTGCTTTGTCTTTTCAGTGACCATGATAGAAGATTCTTGCCAAATTAGATGCAGTACTCAGATGTGATCGACGGGTGTCAGGACAACCCGCCAAATCCGCATCGTGTAGGCCCGTAGAGAAGGCATCGTGATAGCTCCAAGAGTTAAACTAAGAGAGGTAGTACCTTGTAGGTATCTAATAATCTGCTTCAGTGCATTCCAATGGTCATGGTAAGAGCATGCATGTGACTGCAAACTTTTTGCATGGCATAAGAGATATCCGGACGCATGAATATGAGATAATGCAAGGCCACTGCTAAGTTCTTTTACTAGGTGATGTTAGCCAATCACTGAACAGAGCTTTCGTACTTGTTATAATTAGATCACACCTGTTAGTGATCCATTATCACACACATCACCTTTTCTCTTGTACGAACTATTTTGGCACGTGGTCGTCTGAGGGGAGTCTGTAGAGTCAATTGATTTGTAAAACATTTGAATCCTTTGAGGTTAATGAAAAACAATCTTGATGATGACTTTTTGTTTGTGAATTGTATTGTGATAATCAATATTTGTTTGTAAATATTAAACTTAGTTCTAACAAAGGTGGTGGGATTAGCTAGGCTTGAGACCAAGATGAGCGTTGAGAGGACTGATTTTGACCATGTTGTTGCTGATGTTGGGCCTGATATTTGAGGCTACACATTGTGGTTCTGATTGTTTTTGCGACTCGAGCCGGAGATTGACCATATCGACAAGGCTAGCTCTCACATCGAGGACCCAGTGAAAGAGATGGAGTGATTGCTGCAACCTCAGAAGTAGTAGAAGAGTCATGACCTAGATGGCGTTCATGCTCTAAATGGAGCACAAGAAGTAAGAGACTCGTTGATAATCGAGCCCACGATGTCGTATTCCATTGATAAACCACGCACCAATTAGATCACTAGATGTTGTTCATTAATGGCACCGCCCACATCATTTAACTGATTTGCTAATCCCTGTAGTTGTTTATAGTAGGCTTTGAGAGAAAGCATTGCACTCAACTTAAGGTTGATGAATTGTTGTTCTAAGGTAGCAGCCCTAGAACCTTTATTGTTGTGGAACAATTTTTTGCCTCGGTCCCAAGCTTCTAACACCATTGATTCAGATTTGCAAACAAGGAGTGTAAAATCATCCACTAGTGTCCCACCATAGATCCACTGAAGGACGATGGCGTCAATTTTCATCCATTCTACATAAGCGGGATCATCTTCAGAAAAAGCTTTGCTGGTGATATGATCAAGGACCTCATACCCACATGCATGTAGTTGAAAAAGCTTCACCCACACAGAATAGGAGACCTTGGATCCGTCAAGGACGCAGACCTTTTTTCTAAATGTTGATGATTGTATACACGGGATAAAAGGGAGTCGGTGGCTTGGGGGCATCAGTCCTCACTCTTGTCACCCATGATAGAGTACAGGAACACGATCGAAAGAAAACATTGAAGGTTGCCGACGTAAAACCCTATTTACAGATCAAAAACTGAGGATGGTGCGAAGATGGGTCTAGGATATTGAGCGGGTACGCTTCGATACCATGTTATTTGGAATAATCCAATGATTTCTATTGAAAACTCAAAACAAATATACACATGTTTTTACAAGATAAACAAGGCCCTAAACAGATGGAGATATATTACGTGGAATAATGTTTAGTGTGTGTGTGTGTGTGTGGTAACCTCTAGAGCATGATGCCAACATGAGTTCGGAAGACAGATTGGAAGAAAAGGGTACGAATGATGTTGTTTATGGAGCGGATGGTATGTTCCACCTTCCTGTTTTGAGAGGATGTATGGGGCAAGAAAATCTAAATTACATACCAATTTTATGGAAAATTTGATGAAAAGAGGTGGTGTTGTATTCTTTTCATTGTCACATTGAAATTTCTTTATTTTTCTTTCAAAATATGTAGCAAATAAATTGTAAAAGTTGCAAAAAATGGAAGAAGAAAAGAAACATGTTATTTGCAGCTTTATGGGTATGCAAGAAGTTTGTGTTATCATCAATAAACAAATATAGAGTAGAATTGACCCCCGGTAGTTAGCATGGGGGTGTCCAAAGATCACTATAAATAACATCAGAAGGCATAGTAGTATAATTAACTTAATCAAAAAACAAAAGTCTGGTACGTTTTCCAACCACAAAGACTGACAAAGTCTAGAATTTAATTTTCCATAATCAATAAACGAATAATATTTAAAAGATTTCAAAATAGCGGGACTTAGGTATCCAAGTCTTTGATGCCCGTTGTCTTGAGAAATGGCTGCAAAAGTTTTTTGAGAACGAAGAGCGGCGATGATCTTGGATATGACGGGGTAGAGATCCAGAGCTATTGCATATGAGGATAGGAATCCGGGTCTTGAGATCCTTCACAAGAAAACCATTTAATTGTCTAATTCAAGTCGTCGGACATATGTTAGGTTTTTAATTGATCTTGGTGAGAAAAAAACCTTTGTTTGAGGGGGGGGGGGGTTGGGTTGTGGAGGGAGGGTTTGATTTCCTTGGCTGTAGACGGGGATGGTTTCACCATTACCGACAATATTTTTTATTTATCATTATTAAAAAATGAAAAGAAATTACCTTGGTTATTTGTCATCTGTGTGGTAACCCCGTTGTCCATGTACCAAGTGTTATCTATTGGTTTAGTGACATGGTGTGAAGGTCTATGTCAATAGGTGCATAGCTAGAACTAGCAACATAGGATCCTAATGGACGAGGTCCAAGTAAACCGTGGGTTGGACTTTGCGACTTGGATAGATATGGACATGGAGGGGTTTTATGGTCCACTTGTTTGAAGCCCAAGGGGATTGTTGGTGAGTGGGTTGTTGCATGGGTTGTCGAGAAACCATGGTGAGTAGAAAGCCCATCGTGGTGAAAACATAGTAGGTTAAGAAGCTTCGCGGCCACGCTTGGCCGGTGCGTATTCTTGATGGTTTAATTGTTCCTGTCGTTTAGTTGTATTACTAGGGGTTGTACCTGCAGCTTGTGTAGCTTGGTTGATTTTTCTTGTCTCCTCCATGCATACCCTTGACCGTGCATTGTAGATATCAGGAAGGGGATCCACTTGTTGTAGGAGCATGGTGATCCCTTCATATTGTTCGGATAGCCCCATAATCATCTGCAAAACAAGGGTTTCATTGTTGACCGGTTCTTCCACGTTAGTAAGTTGTTCGGAAATCATCTTGATGGCTTAACAATAGGTAGACATTTTGTTGAAATTTTCTAAATGAGTGACGGAGAATTTTTTTTAGTGAGATAAATCGCTCGGGGCAATTTATTTTCTTGGAACAAGTTTTCTAAAGCGGGTCCAAGCATCAAACGCGGTAGTGTTAGGTTTAAGGATGGTATGGAGAATGTCGTTGGATATGGTACCATAAATCCATTGAAGGACTATGGCATCCAATCAATCCCATAAGTCATATTCGGAAGCAGCTTCGGCTTTGTTGGCATCAGATGTAGAGGCCAGCTTCTTATTGTATTGCCCTTTTTTTCAGATTCAAGAACGATGAGGACGAGGTTCTTGATGTTTAATTGGAGTCCATGAAAACTAGGGGAGAAATTTGAGAAGAAGAAGATGAAGGCTGGATTTAGGCAATGGGTATCGAATTATGTAAGAGAGAAAAAAACTTAGGTTGGCTACTTGACTTGATACCATTGGGGAATTATTTCTTATTGATTGATCCTTTTGGCATCTCCCCATATATATAGGAATTACAATACATATCTCCTATTTACAATGAATAACATTTCAATATAATTCCTAATTTACAATGTATCTAATAATTCATAAAGTCTAAAAATTAGAATCTAAATTGTAATATGAGAGGTTAGCTTACAATACAAGTCAGCCTATAAAGACATACATCGAGTTATCATGTTTGCCCGTATTTTCTAATCAAGTTTTGAGATTATTTTCTTGGTTTTAAATGATTTGGGAGTCGTACATATTCGGTTTTTTTTTTGTGTTCATCGATTATCAGGCTTGATGGTGATCTCTATTATTGTAATCTTTTTCAAGTTGTACAATTTAGTTGATGGCACGTAAGGGACGAATGGGCACCTAAGGATACTACCCTTGCCCCGCCCAATCAACCGGCGCCATGTCAAATTCTTTATAAAGTACCCTCCCTTGCACTACAAAACACTGGCACCGCCCTACCCTAAGTACCCTTGAACCATGAACCTCACTTTCTTACTCTACTCACCAATCACACACACCCTTAAACCTTAAACTCATCAAGCATCCCAACCCTTACCCTTGCGGCTTCCTCTACCCGCATAACTTACCCTCTACCCGTTACAACCCCCCCCCCCCCCCCCCCCCCCACAAGAAGGATTACAATAAAAACTAAACTAATTAACATCACAGAGATAGTGATATATAAATTGATTAAATCACGAAAGTAGCAATTTTCATGTAACACAATTACACCTATAGCCATGAGATCTGCTAATCTATGGTCACATATCTACTTTTGCTTACACGTTCGACTTTATAGTTGCATATTTTGAAGCTGAAAATCTTGACCTACATGAATCACCACTAGCGTAACTTTTGTTCGCATATCGTCAGCAAAGGTACGATATTAACCATTTTCATCGCGTATTTGAGGCGCTAAAAGGTGTAAAGGTGTCCAAAGTGTTGCAAAAAGGTGTTCAAGCATGTATAAAGCTAGTTGTATGTTATACAAACTAACACAAGTCACACAACAGATTAAATATGCAGTGGCAAATGAAGCATTTGTTCAAACTCTTTTCTGGTCATTTCAACAGATTAAAAACTCAAGAGGGGTTAATCCAACATTTTAACTAACAAACATGTGGTAAAACACTCTAACCCAAAACATGATTATGAAACCGTAAAAAAGTTAAATTCATGAAAGCCCTTTTACCTTCCCAGTAGCAGTATCAAGATCAATGTCATAGAAACATGGTCTGGTAGGAAGCCCGGGCATCGTGCTCATGGTCCCCACCAACGGATATATAAACCCCGCACCGATGCTCGCCCTCACGTCCCTAATTGGCAACACGAATCCCGAGGGCGCTCCTTTCACAGCCGGGTTATCTGAAAACGAGTACTGAGTTTTCGCCATGCAGATCGGGAGTTCCGAGAACCCTTGTTTGCTATACATTTTAATCTGTTTCTCCGCCTACACGAAACCACATGTGAATTTACACATTTGCCATTCCAGATAGAAACATGAATGGAAATATCGCGTACCTGTTTGGAGTATTCAACGCCACATGCCCCGTATGATTTTGCTATAGCGTCTATCTTGTCTTCAATGCTTGCATCCAAAGGATACAAGAAGTTAAAAGGCCCGGTCGCACTTTCACACGCCTTTTGAACCGCGATCCCAAGGTCAATCTGGTCAAAACAAATGAAATCGTATGTTACTAACACTTAAAAACCAATTATCGTAACTTCAAAACGTATTTTTAAACACTAACCGCTCCTTTTCCACCATGAGCATGGTGAGTGCAGACGACCGCATCATACGCACCAGCGGTTAATGCTGCCAACCTCACGGCTCCTATTTCCGCATTCGTATCAGTCGAGAACTGGTTAATCGCTACCACAACGTTCACACCGTAAGCCTTCGTATTCCTAATGTGCCTAGCCAGATTCGCGCAACCAGCTTCCACAAGATCAACATTTTCAGTAACATAAACGGGATCAAGCGGCTTCCCAGCGGTGACGGGCGGTCCGCCACCATGCATCTTAAGAGCGCGAACCGTAGCCACGATGATAACACATTGTGGTCTCAAACCGCTATATCGACACTTTATGTTCATAAACTTTTCAATTCCTATATCGACCCGAACCCTGCTTCCGTCACAACAAATCCACCGGGACCCACCAACTTCAACGCGATCTTATCCGCGACAATTGATGAGCTCCCATGAGCTATGTTGGCAAACGGGCCCGCGTGAACGAAAACCGGCGTGCCTTCAAGAGTCTGCATTAGGGTCGGGTTGATCGCGTCTTTCATTAGCACACTCAAAGCGCCTCCAACACTGAGATCATCAGCTGTAACGGGCTCGCCTGCTCGACTGTTGCCGATCACCATTCTCCCAAGCCGCTGCCTCATGTCGGCTAGAGACGTAGTGAGCGCCAAAACCGCCATTATCTCACTAGCAACAGAAATGTCGAAACCCGTTTCTCTCACCATCCCTCTCTCATCCAACCCCTGACCGACGGTTATTTTCCTCAAGAACCGGTCGTTTACATCCATAACTCTCCTCCAAGTTGTCGAATCCGGGTCAATATCGAGTCGTGCGAATCTTTTGACTTCTTCTAGATTCAGATCCTCGGGTTTGACTTTAGTGATACCGAGTTTTTTTAACCGTTTATACATTACGTCATTAAATCTTCGGTTACCTTGTTTGTTGGGCGCACATAACCGATTAAAAAGGGCAATATCGGATTGTGTTGATTCATGAAACATTCGCGTGTCAATAGCTGCCGCTAGAAGGTTGTTTGCAGCGGTTATAGCGTGTATGTCACCCGTCATATGTAGATTAAACTCATCCATAGGGATGACTTGACTGTATCCGCCACCAGCAGCACCGCCTTTGATACCGAATGTTGGTCCTTGTGATGGTTGTCTGAGCGTCGTGACGACCTGACATTGCGGGTGACAAGAAAGAATGATAAGTGTTGACTTTTATTATTAAGTTGACCAAAGTTTTTTACCTTTTTATCGAGATAAGCTCCCAACGCTTGACAAAGACCGACTGTAGTCGTGGATTTGCCTTCTCCGAGGGGCGTTGGTGTTATTCCTCCGACAACGACGTAGTACCCATCTTTAACTCCTTTAAGTTCATCAATCACGGGTAACAAAACCTGAAAGTTTTTCACACAAACAATACATGTCATATGCAAAGTTGGTACTACTGAGTATTCTGTTTGATTTATTACAAAGTCAATTATTAATTAACATTGAAAAGTTTTTCAAATACCAACCAGCAGATTTATACAAAGAGTCAAAGACTGTGAGCAGATCCCAAAAAATTAAACACTTCAATCATAGTACATTTCAAATGCAAATTTTGATGCCAATGACAGTATTCTATTTGACTTTTTATAAAGTCAACGAACATGCAATTTTTTTACTGAATTTCTAGCAACCACCAAGTTCATACTATTTTTGAGAAATATAACCTAATTAGCAGTTTAACACTTCTGTCATGGTTGATTTCAGATGCAATGTTTATAATATTTACAACATTCTATTTGACTTTTTATCAAGTCAAGGAACATACAAAATTTATACTGAGTTTCTAGCAACCACCAATTTCATACTATTTGTGGGAAAATCTAACATTATCACTTAATTAACACTTCTGTCATGGATAATTGGTTGATTTCAAATGCAAATTTGATAAAATTGGTTTTAATTCCGTACTATTTGTGTGAAAATTTTGATGCCATTGACAGTATTCTATTTGACTTTGTATAAAGTCAACAAACAGTCCATCCTATTTGTGGGGAAATCTAACATAATTAACACTTCTATCAAGGTTAATTCTTGATTTCAAATGCAAAATTGATAACATTTTCATTACATACAAACATATTCAATAAAATTATAAGAACTTGCAACTAATGATCATCACCAATAATTACTTAAAACCCTCATCAATTTTTAAACCGAAATTAACACCATCTGCATGCAATAACAAATCCCAATTCTCGCACTTAAAGTGCACAAAACATACATCAATTATTATTATTCTATTAGCATTACCAACAAATTAGACCCAAACTGAAAATCAAACAAAAACAACAAAAAACACACACCTTAGCCTTATATTTTCCGTACAGATCGTAATGATTGGAATTCAGGTTCAGCTTTTTGGCAATGGCCGAAATGTGTTGCGGTTCGATCGAATTTGCGATGGTTGGAACAGGGGATACAACTTGCAATGTCAATGCATTCATCTTGGGTTACTTTTGTCGGGTGTTGAAGCTTTTTGGGTTAATTTGGTTATTGTGTTTTAGAAGCTGTGAAGATGAAGGAAATAGTGGTGATGAGCATGCAGGTTCGGTTGAACCGATAACAGTGACGGTATGAGTGTCATAATAAGATGGCAACGTGTGGTGGGAAGAGGATGAGTTGTAAATTTGGTCCTTGGAATATATAAGATTCTACGGTTTTCTCTTTACAAAAAGGAAAAGATATTAATTAAATAAACTCATGGGAGTCGCCCGCAGGCTTTCGATTGGTATTACTTTGGTTCGTTGCGGAATTGGTATGATACGGATGCTCGTTATAGCAATCAACACATGCTTTACATCAACGGAAACCATAAAAAAAACAAACACAGGTACCGACATTGTTTAGACGGTATTGGTACAGTTGTCACGATATCAGTATCGGTACCGGTCCCGTTATTTATTTATCATCATAGACGGAGTTGTATATATGAATTAATGTCGAAACTGAAAAACCAGAAAAATGAATACATATACTGAAACTGATATTGTTTGGTTCAGTTCAGTACGGTAGTGATACGGTGTTAGGTTATCGAAATCGGAAACTATAAAAATGAATATCAATAGCAATACCGATTTTGTTCGGTTGGTTTTGATTCAGCATATTATTAATAAAATTGATATTGAAATGTTAAAAAAAATAACATAGTATATAATTTTTTTAAGTTGACGAGTGTAAGAATAAATAATACATAAAATATTATTAAAAGTTAAAAGAAGTAGTATTTGTCATACTTATTTTTTAATATATAACAATTTTTAATATATAACAATAATTAATTAATAATTCCTATTGTTTTAACAATAAGAAAATGTGAAGTATGTTATAAATATATATTACTGTGCTAATCAATTCCTAATATAGTTTAGACTTCTTCTTCAAATTTTCTTCTCTTATAATATACTTTCCATTGTATCACTTGTATGACATACCTATCAATGAAATATTAGTTCTTTTCTCTTTATAATTCTTCTCATAATTCTGTGTTAATATGCTAGTTTTAAAACACGTTATCAGTACGACCATACTCTCTCCAAAAATCCTAATCCATCTTCATCGTAATACCAGTATTGACGGATCGACTCTCAATTCTTAACGTGAAGAAATAAAAAGAATCCACTTTTTGTTTTTAATTTATTTGCATAAAAAATATAAGAACAAATAATATAAGAATAAATATGGGTATGACGTTAAGAAGTGGATTATATTAACGTCATACCAAAAAAATATATAAGAACAAATAATATAATCCACTTCTTAACGTTATACCATATTTGTTCTTATATTATTTGTTCTTATCTTTTTTTATGCAAATAAATTAAAAACAAATGGTGGATTCTTTTAATTTCTCTGAAATGCAGATTTTGATGCAAATAACTACTCTTTTGTTTTTAATTTGTTTGCATCAAAATTATCTTAATTTAATCAGCACCATGGTTGTTAATTTGGAGATAATCTTTTGAATCACTTTCAATAAGTTTTAAAGTTTCAATGAGATATTAGCATGTTTAATCCGCAAATAGGTGCTTGATAATGATTATGATGTTGGTTTTAATATTTGCTATGGACTTAGAATTAATTATTTAATTATTAATAGTTTGCAAACTAAAAGTATAAAACAAGGTTTTTCGTTGATTGTTGATAAAAACACTATTAAATTTGTTTTGTTCTGTATCGGGATTAATTAATATTATGTTAGAATTTGATTTTGATATTTACTTTCTATCACTAAAGTTCATGACCTTTAGTGTTGTTAGCTATACTGATGAAAGAAATCAAGTCAGAATCTGGGTATTAACCCAAATTACAGTGTAAATAAATATGTTAATAATTTAGATAGATGAGTTATCGTTTTAATTATCATTTAAAATTCTAAAAAAGTAAATTAAATTTTAAAAATATAGATGTTGACCCAATTTTAAAAATAGGTTCTTATTATCTTATTGAATATTAAATGTGGACTAGATTTTTTTATGTAAATTTCAGTAATAAATTATTAAGGTGGTGGTAATTAGTAATTTTTGCATGATCTCTAAATTTTGAATAAATATACTTGGGTTGTCTTCTATCCAAATAAGTATGAATATTATAAACATTGATTTCATCACATGATTGCTATTGAAAACTTATTTTTTTAACAAATGAGATTTTGGATGCTTGCTATTGATAAAATAAAAGAAAAATTTCCTGCTATTCTCATAAATATTGTATATTGTATACAAATTACTAGTAACATTAATTGGAACAGATCTGATGACCAATTACTTCGCATGTTAGTTATTTTGTTTGATATAATGATATGTGAAATTTGAAAATGTGTTATTAATTGAATAGCAACATAAATAAAACAGAATACGTTTGTACGTGTTCTCGTTCATGCGATTTAAACATTTCGTTAGTGGTATTTATGATCATGTTATTAATAAATATGAGACTTGATGGATATGTATAATTACATTATAAATTAGAGTGGCAATAAGATATAGTTTTGATTAGTTATATCGTGGCAGGTTAATATAAATTATATATGTTTGCTTATAAGTGATTGCATGTAATGTTGGAAATTTCATAATTTAACCTTTTGGTATATGTGTTATAGATGTTATAATTTATTTATTTTGATACTATCGAATAAAGCAAATAGAAGACGACAATCAATTGGTTATTATCACTCTCATTAAAGTGTATAAATATATCTCATTGTTAAGTTATAAAATGTCATAAGATGTTAGATTGATAAATCTTATATGGCTTAGAGATTTAATTACTTCTCTATTAGTGTTATGAAAATTGCAAAGAGAATATTATTTGCAAGAAAAAGTCTGATAAAACAATTTTCGTTTGTCACACCTCAAATATACTCTTGATGTAGCAATGTAGCTTGAAGTAACTTTATATCCGCATGTTAGAGAAACTAATGAAAATTATGAAGTCTGTTTGGTTTTACTCTATTCCTTGAGATGAATGTGACTATATATTGATCGTAGTGATTATGGACCTAATTGGGAATTTAATGATGGTCATATTAATAAAAAGACCGACCATCATAAATGCAACGATGATTATGTTAATAATGAGATTGACCACCATAAGTGGCAAATAAGGGAATAATAATATGAGAATGACATGTGGAAATAATGATGGTGATATAACATGATAGTTTCTAATGATATAAATAATTATCTTGTGTTTTACGTCTTGTACTATCATAAGTGCAAGTAATACATATACGATCATAAACTAGAAGTTTATGAATTATTTGATTAGTTGGCATGAATGGTTAGACCACACCGTGTATTGATGATGTGAAATTTTATTGAAGAGCCAGAATATTCTTCTTGACAATTAAAAATGTCATGTTTGCTCTCAAGAGACTTAAGTATTTACCAACCAAAGTAGGGTGTGAATCAATAAATAGTCTGGAATGAATATAGGATATATGTATCCACACATGATACCATTTAGTGTTTTTAAATCGATGCATCGTCTAAATGGTTATCACATCCACAACTTGAATTTTGTGTGACTTATAACTTAGCTAATTGGATAGAAGCGCAATATTCCATATGGCATATATTTATTTCCTGAGTTATTAATGATCATTGGAATGAGTATTGCACTTAATGTAGCTTATGTTCATACACGAAGTGCTTTGTTGAGACGGTCACTAAACACTCGCAATTGATTACAATGCCAATGATCGTAAGAGCAGTATTTGGCTACATGTGATTTTACATGTACATCGTTATTTCATAACAAGCTAAAAAGTTATAATACTTACTCTCTGTTATAGTTGGTTTTTGGTCAGGAACCAAATATTTCTCATCTAATGTTTTTGGTTGTGCAATATACATTGCTAATAATCCACCACAATGTACATAGATGGGACCTTAAAGGAGATAAGTAAATACATATTGTGTATGAAAAACTATCTATAGTTAAACACTTTGAGCCATTAAAGATGAATTTATTTATGACTCAGTTAATTTATATCCATTTTAATTGATCAACATTCCCAACATGAGAGGGAGATTAAAGGCAGTTGGAAATAGAAATGAGATAGAATGAATTATCATTGATTCTCATACCTAACATTATGAACAAGAAGTTCAAAGGATAATTCACTCATAAAGATTAGCTAATCAATTACCAGACGCATTCACTGATCTAAAAAGAATGACTAGCTAAGTCATATATACCAACTGCTAATGCTCAAATTAATATAATTGTCTCAAAAGGACAACATAAACTGGTAATGAGTTTGTGGTACGCTTAGAGCGTGGTAGACTAGTCAATTCCAAAAATAAAAATCCTCGAGAAAATGAGCAAGTAATAAAGATGGTCAAGTCGAGGTATGTAAAAGGGTCACCTGAAGAGACATTAGACATGAATGTTCAAGAAGGACCTCAGGTACCTGAAAGTAAAGAGATCTCACTAAATTGTATCATGTTTAAAAGTACATGGAATCGAAATAAATCGACGTTGTTATACTTTTGTATATAAAATAGCGCTTAAAATGATTAATGACGAGGATCAAGATATGAGATCTGCCTATGATGTAAACATAGGAATGATCAGCCAAAATGTAAAGATGCAAATAAGGTAAAGTTGAATTCTCTAATGAAATGGAAAGTTTTCGGACTAACAGTCCATACAACTGAATTTGTAAAGTATGTTGGATACAAATGGGTCTTTTATGTGAATCATGTGAAAATCAAATTAAATGAGATAAGGAAAAATTGCTGGCACAAGGATTTTCATAAAAACCCATAATTGATTATAAAGAGACATATTCTCTAGTGGTGGATGCAATGACTTTCCAATATTTTATTCGTCTGGTAATATGGAGAGAGAATTGATATGCGTCTTATGAAAGTTATGTATCACTTGTACTAAAAGCTTACATGAAAGTCCCTCAAGGATTTAAATTATCAAAATCATGTAAAATAAGTTCTCGAGAACGATACGATCGTTGTATACAAATTCATATTTGAATACGTTGAATATAACTGGAACTCCTGATGAGTATCGTAAAGCATTTAAGTGCTTATAAGGCTAGTTGAAACATCTTATGGATGTAATTTTTAGACACCAATAAACATACACTTGTACTCGTGATTATGATATCTCAATGTACAATGTACAAGCATATACAATATGAATTTTATAAATGAAACATGTGTTCAAGACATCTTCGCATATGATATAGAAATCAATGAAGAAGTTTATGTGATGGAACTTCTAAAGAGTGTATGCACATATATAATTCGTCAAAGTGGAAAGAAGTATGTGAATGATTGTAAATGTCCAAGGCATTTATTTCAAAACCTCAACAATGAATCTTTATAAAGTTAAAAAAAGATTTGTATGGACTGAAATAGTAGAGTCGAACGTGATATAATCGATCTACTAACGAGTTTCAAAAGAGAATACATATGGTGTAGTTGGTCCATTTGTTTTCATTAAATGAACAGTATGAGGTTTACAAGTATTATTGTATATGTTGACGATGTGTTTAAATCTCATAAGGAGATCAAAATTAGCTCAAATATTTAAACAAAGAATTTGCAAATTAAAGTTGGTATTGCAAATATATGGCTCAATATGTAGAACATGCATTTGTATTTTTATCCATCAATCATAATACATCTAAAAGATGTTGGACATCTGATACGGACAAAGCTTATGGTGTAAATACATTTAATGACGTCCAAGTAGTTGCTATAGAGAATGACTCTTATAAACTCCTATCAAATAAGCAATGATCCTTGTCCAGAAGTACCATAGTTAAATACAAATTGTCTAAATATACCTTGGTAGTTATACACGAACATATGTCGTTAAATTCATTGAAAGGATATAACTCGTGTATAGTTAAGATATCATGTTTTGGTACAACATATATTCAATACCCTTAAGGTACAAAAGATACGGTTTATATTTTGCTAACCATCAAAACAAGTTTGTTTAGTTTTATAAATGCAGGGAATGTAACAAAACAACGTTGTGGATCTTATGATATTTGTTTACAAGAGAAAGCACTAGAAGGCTCATATGAGATCATACACAAAAGATTTGAGCAACTTTTGAGGAAGATGGGCACACGTCATTTCAAGGATACATATGAGGGGGAGCTTTATTCAAGTTGCACTCTTTTTCCTTTAACTAAGTTTTGTCCCATTGGATTTTATTAGTAAGGTTTTTAATGAGGCAATATACATGATCTAGAAATATCAGGGGGAGATAATACGCATTACTTGTTGCACTCTCTTTCCCTTAGCTATGGTTTTATCTCACCGGTTTTCCTAGCAATGTTTTTAACAAGGCAGCATCAACGTATTATGTTGATAACCAAGGGAGAGTGTTATAAATATATATTATTGTGGTTATCAATTCCTAATATAGTTTAGGATTCTTCTCCAAGTTTTCTTCTCCTCTATATACTTCCCATGTATCAATTGTATGACATACCTATCAATAAAATATTAGTTCTTTTCTCTCTATAATTCTTCTAATATTTTTGTGTTAATAGACTAGTTTTACAACAAACTACATATATTTAGTTGTCCATATCATTTACTTTTGAGCATCAACAACAAATATTCGATTCAACAATCAAAGGGAAATGTATCTTTTTATGCGTCATTCATTTTATTTTTACATACTATCTCTTTGCCACATGAATTATTCTTTATATTTACTATTCTTCTCCATCCTAATCAGATAGGGGTAGTCCTTGGTCATGAGAATCATACATAGTTAAACAAGTGCATTAGGACACACTATAGGGCTATGAGTCGAGCTGAGCTGAGCCGGGGCAAGCTCGGGCTCAGTTTGATTATAAACCAAGTTGGCTTGGCTCGACTCGAATTTAAAACCGAGTTGAAAATCTAAGCTCGGGCTCGGCTTGGGTTTAAACCAAGCTAGCTCGGCTAGGTTTGGCTATATATATATATATATATAGCTCTCAAAATTCAGTAGTTTAAAATATTATTCAATGCTTTAAAAGAACAATCCAAAATAAGTTCAACGTAATACACTAAAAGCCAAAATCAACTTCAACGACACAAAAAAAAAAGTTTTAATTTTCAACGAAATGCAATATTTGTTCATTAGCATGGTAATCAACCTTCAAATATGTCATATATATCAAATTACAAGCCTAAATACATGTAAAAAATAATCAGTTTCATGTAATATATTATTATGTATAAAAAAATAAAATATATTGCAAGTAAAATAAGCCGAGCCGAGCTGCCAATCGAGCCAAACCGACTCCTTACGAGCCAAGCTAGGCTCAGTTTCAGACCGAGCCATATCGAGCAAGCTTTTACTAAGCTAAATCCGAGCGAGCTGCTGAACTTCAAACGAGCTCCGAGCCGCGAGCTTTTCGGACAACCCTAACACACCATGTCGAACTAAGTAAAAGAGGATGAAAACATTGAGTCGACGTCAGCATACAAAAATGAAGACGGTACTTCTCATGTTTAGAGTCATACTACTTGTATTACTCCACACCACATCTTGGTATGGATCCATCTTCGGTTTGGTTTATTCACCAACCTTTTCTTTATCTTTCTTTTACATTATCTTCGTCTTTCATTAGCCTTAACATGCATGTATCCTAGTAGCTTAGATTATTTCATGAACATACAAGCCATATGCTCATCATAACAATAAATACTACCTTTGAACTATTAAGAGCTAAACAAACAACCCTTTGTCAGCTTCGTTTATGTTTCTACTAATGAACAAGTTACTCGAAGTAAACCAATGGTTACCTCAACATGGACCCAAAAATCTTGAAGCGGAAACCGAACACCATGGATCGAAACTTTTTTATGGTCACCCTTACCGGTCATGAAAATAGCGATTTTCTATAATGTGATATTAGAAACAAATGTCTCCTATAGCCGTGTATGAATATGTATCTCCATGAATACTAACTTAAATACATGTGATATAATGATACATGACACCATAATCGCATATCAGCTTTTTTGCTCGTGTATCATCATTAATCTACGTTTTTATGATAAAGTAATGTAATACGTGACTACAACTTTGGTAACAACTACAATGTCTAGTATTATTTTTTTAATGTTTATTAAGATTTAATTATATGATATTGGTTTCATATTGAAAATTTCACATAACATAATGTTTAAGTAAAAAAGAATTGATAATCAATATCTATACAATGTAAGGAATCTATTATATCTCTACCACTAAAATAAATTGTTAATCATTTATATGTGGCTTTTCAACGACAAGTTTGGATCGCCTACGAATAATTTGGGATCTCAGAGGCTATGTGTCGTGGCGTTTGGTTGAGACGCCAAGGGTGCCATATCACCGGGCGTTGTTCACGAACACCACTACGGGTGGGCGCCGTCGAGGATGTGGGATTGAGGCTTGGGACAGATTGAGGGTGTAAGTAGAAAATGAAACATTGCATTGCAAGGGAAGCGTTAAGGGGGCACTAGGGGCTTGGTAATCATAACAAGAAGCATGATTCGAAAAAGATGAACATTATTAATTACGTGACGTCTACGTGGCACAACTTGTTACCAATAAAGCCTCCATATAGGTTAATAGTCTAGTGCTTTCATATTTGGATCACCGGTCACAGTAATCAACCCCCCCCCCCCCCATCTATATGTGTTTTAATTTTAAATAAGTATGTTTTGAGTGAAACTCATTGTCGCAATTTTAAACTCCTATATAACAAATGTCTTTTTTTTTTAATATTTACTACTTATGTTTTGAGTATTTGATAGATATTTCTCTAAATGTATCTATAGACATGTTTGAATGCCTACAAGTGTCGTGTCCTTATTTCTGCATGTGACACGCAGAGAAAAAAAAAAGCGTTATGCACGACTTGTTGAAAAAGAATTTTGTACCTTGACAAACACCGAATTGACGTCCCTTAATGTCAGGAGAGGATCTTATTTAGGGCTAGGGGAGCAACTACTTGATGTTATGCGAATGTAAAGCTAATACACAAAGTGGTGGTAAAGTAGGCAAGTTAGATTAGTTTGGGTAATGGGTCAAGATGGATTTGGGTTAGAATGGGTATAGGTCAGGATGAGTATTTTTTAAAAAAAAAGATTGAATGGATAATGGGTCAAGATGGTTTGGGTTACAATGGGTTTACGTTAATATATGTTTAGGTAAAGATCAGATGAACAAATAATTAAAAAATTAAAAACCCTAAAATAAAATAATAAAAAATATAAAATTCTACAAAAATAAAAATTGTAAAAAAATCAAAAAAATCTTAAAAATTCAAAAACTGGAAAATTTTAAAAATCCTAACAAATAAAAAAAATTAAATAAATTGTAAAAGATTCTAAAAAAGTCAAAAAAATTTCTAAAAACTCAAAAAAATCCTAAAAAGTCTAAAAAAATCAAAAAACATAAAAGTTAAAAAAATGTAAGATTAACCTAAAAATATAAAAATAAAAACAACTAAAAAGTTAAAAAAACCGTCAAAGATTCAAAATTTCTAAAAGTCAAAAAAATTAAAAAAATCAAAAAATTCTAAAAATAAAAAATTGTAAAAAAATCAAAAGAAAAATAAAAAAATTAATTTTTGATTTTTTTCTGAATTTTTAAAAATATTTTTGATTTTTAGAAGTTTTTTACATTTTTTTGATTTTTTAGATTTTTATACAATCTTTTAGATTTTTATATTTTTATTTTTTAATTATCTTTTATTTTTCTAAATATTTGTAGATTTTTTAGGTTTTTTTAGTTTTTTTTATTTTTTTACAATTTTTTGATTTTTTAAATTATTTTATTTTTTTACTATTTTTTTGATTTTATTAAAAAAATTTATTTTTTAGATTTTTGTAATTATTTGTGAATTTTGTTTATTCTTTTAGATTTTTTATCTTTTAGATTTTTAATTATTTTTCATTTTTTACTTGTTTTTAGATTTTTAGAATTTTTATTTTTTCACATTTTTTTATTTTTTTAGATTTTTTTTTTTTTTAGATTTTTTTAATTTTTATTATTTTAATTTTTTTTTATTTTTAAATGGATAACGATGGGATGGTAATACGGCGGCGATTAATGAAGTCACAGTTGTGAAGAGATATCTACGAGTAGTAATTTGTATATTGATTTTATTTTATACACATCCTGACCCGTTTGGGTTTTGTCATATTCCCATTCTAACCTACTCTTTTTTTTATCCACTACTTCATAACCTAGTGACTAATTTTGTTTGAATCTTAAAATTTAAAATACTCATATTAACCCAAAATGAAATGAATGTAATTGTTTTGTTAGATATATACAGAACGTAACATTTGACTTAAGTTTGTATAGATTTGAAAATAATCGAACACACAAGGTAGCTTAATTAAAAATACAATTACTACAGCGGGATAAAAGTATATAATTACCAATAGAACAGGTTGGTATTATTTCAACTAGAAAGTTATATGACAAATATATTAAGTATTCGATGAATGAAAGTTTTTTTTTATATATATGAACGGCCAACGAATCCTTCAAATGGGCTATTTGCGAAATTTAGCACTTCGGGATCCACTAGCCTTCCGAACCGAGAAAACCCTCAATAGGGCTGAAACCCGTGAACACTCGCCCGAAGGCATGATAGTGCGGTGAGATAAAACCCGTTCAGTTCAAGGATCGAACTAGCGATCGCTGCCTACAAGCATAGTCTCCCATCATTACTAGATGTTGAAGAAACATAATGTTGAGAGCAAGAATTTAATATGGGTTAGTTAAAACATCAGGTTTCTCCCTTACCATTTCACCACTAGCTCACTGACAAGAAAGTTAAATGACAAATATATTAGTTATTCGATGAAAAATGATACACCGTCCAAACGGTTGAAGAATTGGATAACTATTGACATATTGTTACATAAAAAATAGAAACCAATATAACTGTAGACTATAGTAACTATTCTTCACAAAATAACCACAAAATTGATCAAACTGCTTAAAACAATATGTATACATCAACCAACAATATCTAGAACCTAATCAAATTTACAAAAGTCATCCTCCTCCGACAAGATCGAAACCCCCCTATTGGACGACGATGGAGACGCTTCACCACCAGGAGGCATATCCGCGATGGCAGCAAACACGCGTCGAATACTAACAGACCGTGCTGGTTTAAAGCTAAACGACCTCACCATCTTCGACTTAGAGAACAAATTCGATGAGTTCGACAGGATGAGATAAACTAGAGCTTGAACAATCACGAAAACCGCACCTTTGATCAACAGATTATCATCGAACGTAAACTCGATCATTGTTATGAATGGTGGTGTAAGTTGCTTAGATGGAAGTTGGAGTGTGTATGAAGGTTGAATGTATTGAAGGGTATTTATAGAAATATTTGTTTTGGAAGAGCCACCATTGACCGTTAGGAAGAAGGTGGTTTAATTTGACCCGGAAATAACAAGGATAGTGATGTTAGTTTATTATATTGTTTGTCTAGATGTGACATACACGTGGGAAATGATACCATTATAATGTTTTTATGTGATTTGTTTACTTCAAATTGGATGGAAAAAAGTAATATATTTGTTTTCTTTACAATTGTTTATTTTATTTTATTTTTATATATTTGTAAAAGTGATGAAGTTGAGCACTAGAATTGTGATTTATGAAATGTGGATTTTAGTTGTTCATGATTAAATTTATGAACAAAAAAGGGTATTGAATTCTCAATGGCTTTAGTTTACACAACGTTTTCGTTTATCTGAAAATCTAGGAATGATATAGTTTTTAATAAGATCAACACTTCACAATACAAACTTATGAAAGGAGACAAAACACAACTCTTTTTTTCCGTTGAATATAGATCTAGGTAGCATAATATTAACTAGTTGAGTTGATGTAGCTTTTGTCTTGTCTGGTTAATGATTTTGGGGGCGAAAGTTCTTTGTAGTTGTCTAGTTTTGCCTTGTATTGTCTAGCTTCCTGGTGGTGTTCGTGTTGTTTTAATAAATTTGGTTGTTCAAAAACCAAGTGTTTAGGATTTGTGTGGAATTGAGTAACCGCTCAAACATATTTAATTTGGTTATTGGTCTTCATTTTTGGGTAATCTCAGCTTTCGTCTAGATAAAAATTGAAATGTGAAATATTTTAACATAAAAAGTTTATATACGATTAAAGCTCTAGACCTTACGTCCTTACTTGAGAAGATCGGGACCAATAGGTGCAGAATCAGGGGAGTCAAGAGTGTCATCGATCCAGTCATTAGAATTTGTTTGAATTTTATATGTGCAATCTAAGTTTCTTTTAAAAAAAAATTTGAATTAGATCTGTAAATGAAGCCATTATTCCATCATTAAAAAGCTAATTGCTTGTTAAAGAATCATTGTGATATATATTTAAAAGGTAATTACTTTGAACATGGATGTAACCACACTTTTTTAATTGGAGAGTGCCACAATGTAATTTTTATATCAACAAATGTCCAATACTTACGTTTTACTAGTTTTTAATTGAAGGGTGACAATGTAGTTTTTATATCAACAAATGACCAATACTTACTTTTTACCATATCATCAACATTTTTGTTGATAAATATACTTTTAGTTTTTTAGTTTCTTTTTACGAAAGTATATAAAAACTATGTTATATCCGATCAGATTAAATAATAATAATAATAATAGTAATAATAATAATAATAAATATAATAAGGTAACGAAACTAAACGATAATAATAAATGATAAAGAAGTTTTCACGGAACCTACGTGTCCCTTGGTTCAAGAGGCGAAGCTTTTAAAAAGGGGATGAGACCAGGAGCGGATGTACATGTTTAAAAGGGTAGCCTCCGCTACCTCTTAGCGCTTCGGCAGTAGTCTAAATTTTGACAAAATTTGACGTTTTTTCTATTTCGTTACCCATTTCTTTTAAAACGTTACCCCTATGAAAGTTTTCTAGATCCGCCACTAGATGAGACGGCCGACCTTCCGAACTTTTCGCACAGTTTTGGGTATATATGTTTTCGACCACCTGATTTTATAGAAATTTTTAGGTCCGGTGACTTCCACCCCGATCAGAAACGTCAAGCTTCACCACTGCTTGGTTCCTACGTCCACTCCGAAAATATGCATCATATCTGTTGTGGACTTGTTTCTGATTTCTTCTTCTAGATTTGGAAATGTAAAAGGTGACCATTAAACAATTTATATCGATGTTGATTTCTAGGTTTGACTATTTGGTTTTCTCTAGAATAATATGGATCAGGTTTTAAAAACTACTTACTTTTCTTTAGAATAATATATTTTATTAAAAATTTGGTTTTGTGTGCGTAGAAATGTGGATGTGAGGATGAACGCTAATTATAGTAAGAAACAGAATATTCTAAATAGTTTTTAAATCAAAATTTATGTTCTTAAAAATTTGTATTTCTTATGGTCAAATACATAAAATGCCATCAACTTTATTTGCTAATATATGTTTTAGTTTTGCACGATTTGTATACACATGTCCAGGTAATGCATTCTACACATATTACTTACACCCTGAGGTTCACGTAATGTATTGAATTTCGGCAATAAAACGTACATTTCACGATCATATACTAGAGTAGTTAGGCTACTCAGTAAGAGAGGAGGGTAGGGTAGTCCTTGGAGGATTACCCTCCACGTCAACGCCACGTAGGATGAGTGTGGGGATGGTCCTAGGAAATGAAGGATGGGGCTATATATATATATATAATGTATATATATATATGTGTGTATGTATGTATGTATAGGTGTGTGTAGAGAAGAAGAGAGAGAGGACCGACAACAACGTCTTGGGGAAGACGTCCATGACGTTGCTGCCCCACTAGAAATGGTGTTGGGGCGCATCGCCGGGCCTGGATGACCCCCCACACCAAGTGGCCTTACACTGGATTTAAGCATATGTTTGATACTTTGATGTAATTAAGATGGATATGACAGTTAAACGGGATACAAGTAACAAGATCATTATGTTACGTAACTCCAGGCTATACAGATATAATCAATTACGGACTTGGCATGAGGGTAGCTACATCACAAACCTAAAATTGGCTGATTTCATAATTTTCGTTTACGTAAATTGTTATATTTTATAAATTGTAAATCAAATGCGGCGTATGGTATATATTTTTTCACTTATCTACCATACGCAACTGCCACGAGACAAGAGACAAAGATGATGGTATTCTCCATCAGACCCTCGATATATTTAGTGTCTCGTTAGACATAACACTTGACAATAAAGTTTGTGTATATGAGTAAGACATCTAATCCTGCCCATGGAAACTCGGATGTTTTTCTTATGTAAGGTTGTCAAAAAATGTATGTAGGAACTTCAATTATCGATGATTATAAATAAGTGGAACACGTTGCTTTAAAAGTACGGTTAATACTATAAAACCAATTTTAAATAGATGAATGTGTAAACTGCATAAACATATCTATATATTGTTTTAACTTCGATGTATAAGTTGGTATGTAACCCCATAATCGTCTCTCTTTAGCTTTTTCACTCAGTGGCGGAGCTTGAACAAAAAAATCAATGGGGGTCGGACTCTCGAAATCCAAATCGAAAAATTGTCCATAAAATTTGAGCGAAAAATCAGTGGGGACCAAGGCACCCCAGACCACCAAGAACCTCCGACACTGCTTCCACTACATCTAACAAAGCATAATGCACAAGCGCTTATACACTTTTATGGTTCTCTACTTAAAATTAGCAAACTTGATGGATGTTGCTATGAGATGTTCACAATTGGGTTAGCAATAGAAGTCTCTTCGGTTCAAAGACGATTTAGATACCCACCTATGAATCCAATTTTTAATTAAATTACCCATTTTGCATTATATATACGTGTGTATTTAGTAATTATTTTGCATTTCATTTGGTTATCGTTCATATATAAATTTAGTATATTATAATAAAACTAATTAAGAAAATAAATATGTTAAAGTTTAATAGATTGATGGAAAAGTTAGGAGAGATTTGGAAGCATATCATGACTCATGAATCATGTGGGTCGTTAATATTCACAATGATTTAGTGGACTTCCCAATCAAACATCATGTGATGATGGACAAATTATTTAATCCTACTTGATTGATCATACCAAAAAAATACAATTTTTTTTGTGTATTGCTAATAAAAATCTTAAAAATGGACATTTTTAAGTGTTTTATTGCCACAACACACTTTACCCCTACAGTAAGAACACACATCATAGGTTCATCATGTATATACTTGTTTTATCGATACAACATTACAACCATTCGAAGTAGAAGCCTACACGAAACATTGTCACACATCTTATTAAATTTCATGCATCGTGGACTCATAGGTATAACTTTTTTGATATGTATATTTTACCTATTATTTATAACTTAGTTTCAAAATATTGTATGTGTTTCTACGTCTTAATTTTTAATTTAGATGGTGAAAATAAGTGATTTTGACCAACAAAGTTTTTAATCTTAGTTGTTATTACTAATTAATGGCTAATATCCAGTGGCGGATCTAAAAAATCCGCATAGGAGTAACGTTTCAATGAAAAGGGGTAACAAAATCGAAAAAACGTTAAATTTTTCCAAAATTTACACTACCGTCGGAACGTCAAGGGACAACGTAGGTTAACCTTTCTATCACTCTATGTCCGCCCCTGCTAATATCACCACTAAAATATGTATAGATGAAAATCCTAGTGGATACGTGCATGTAAGCACTAAATGAGAAAATTGGCCAACTATTTTTCATAAACTTTTTGAATTGTTTTCAAACTAGTGTTTAACCCCCGCGTTGCGGGTGCGGGGGTCGTAAAACCGTGTTAAGTATTATGAAAACAACGACTAAAATTGGAAAAAAGGTTGTAAAACAAAAACGCGAATTTATACAATCAGGTGACGTAAAACATAACTCAAACTTATATCAAGAATACTTTAACTTAAAGACAAAAAATATAGCAAACCTCAGGGACTAAAAATATAAATCACCTTGACTAAACTATAAAATATTAAAATAAAATAAAAACCCTAACAGACAAACAAAAACACTGTTCCTAAAACTCTACCTTATTTGTATATATATAATAATAATTATAGAAATATAGATTGTTGACAAAAGCTTTGAATTGGTGTTAAAGGTATATATCGGTAAAAAGTTCACAAAATTTGATATTTAAGCTTGGAACTCAATTAAGAGATGTATGTTATTAGTTAAAAATAGATTATACAAAATAAATTTTAATAAAAATGGGAATGATGGTTTGGGTCATCTGCACACCATATAAGATGGTAGATGAGAGTGAGGTGACATGGCGCTGACATTAAGGGTAATGATGGTCTTGAGAGTCATGACCACACCCTATAGCCTAATACGGCAGTCCAAAAATACTTACTCTTGAATGATCTTCTACTGTCGTAAGACTCCTTGAACGAACGATGGCCTTGAATTATCGTTGAATGAATAATGCAGTATTTAATGACAATACATGAGAGTAAAACATAAACCCGAAATAGTTTCGCTACGATTCAACGCGGACAAAGCTTTCTATACTTTTAGTATACCCACAACTAATACACGAAGATAAAGTAGATACGCGATAACAAATATTTTCCTTATTTTATACTGTTGGGATATTTTAGTATAATCGGGACTGACTTGGCCATCAAAGTGAAATTGTAAAACAAATTAAACAAGTTAAGAGGTGCGGTATTTGGGCGGAGCCCCTAATCTATAAGGTGTGAACCACTGAAATAATTTGATCTGGAAGTGATCACACACCTTTCAGATCATCCCGTTGCATTCTCTATTTTCCCCAACATATACCAATAATTTTCATTTGAATCTAGATAGTTTACTATTCCATTGATATTTACTGATTGATTAATGATTTTGGGGCAGTTGATAATAATACTCAAATCTCTGACTTTCAAAGTTAACATCAATTCATCCAATAAGTGTATATCTTTTTAATGGGTTGATTGCTTGATTACTCAATTCCCCATCTGGGGTTTACAATTTGATGTTAGTTCTTATCTATTTTATCTCCATTTCATTATTGTAGTGTTTTTTTTCTTTAATTGATTCAAAGTGTTTTCTTTTATGGGTATGTTTTAATTTTGTGAATACGATTAGATTTTGTGAGTTTGCAACTTTGTTTGATCATTTGCTTGTGAATATATGGAACTTTTTGGGCTGATGAACTTGTGTAAACATGCTATATTTGTGTCAGATATCTAAACTTAGGTCTGTATTTTTATTAACAATTTGGGATTTTTTTTTTTTGTTGAAGAGAAGCTATTTTTGTTACAAATGTAAAGTTAGATAATACTCTTATACATTATGCAAGATGATCAATGTTAGATGAAATACAACTGTTCATCATTCTGAATTCTTGAAGTTGTCCAAGATTGCCAATTTTTGTTTCAATTTTTGTAAAGACATGTCCCATACTTGGCCTGATATATGTGAGGTATATATCGGGTAATTACTCATCAAGGTGTTAAAAAAAATACCTGCGGGGGTTTTAAGTACATTTTTTTTCTTTCCACTCTAATGTTTATATAATTTTTTGTTTTTAATCCCATACCCATGAATTTTTTTTCAATCTTACACCCTGTATTATACACCCAAATACCCATCCAAGATGTTTCAGGTATTCTTGTCGGGCTCGGGGTTTTTTCCATCCCTACACTTTTGCTTGGTATACTCAACAGAAAGAAAGACGGTTGTTTCTCAAAAAGTTTAACATTCGTCTAGTAGACAAATTATGTTTTTAGCGGAATGCCAAAAGGAAAGAAAAAGAATGCCTTGCAAATATGCAAGTGAAACTGTGAGATTATAACTTTCGTTTGGCTGTGCTCGCAGGGGCGATTCAAGGGCAAAAGAAGGCGAACGCGAACCCATAAAAGTATGGGCCCAGGGAGTAATGTTTATCAAGATGTTATTGAATTGCGTGATGATTATGATGTTAAATCTGCAAACGTCGAAGGATGAAGTTGCCCGAGATTATGTGCATCAGCTGGTGGAATGGCTTTAAAGAATGCAGTTAATGAGCTGCTAGAGTGTCCAGTATGCCTAAGCATAATGCACCTTCCAATTCATCAAGTATGTTCTCTTCTTCGGTTTTTCATATTTATGTTTGGAGATGATTATCTGGTTACTGCAACATTTTTGGTCATTGTTGGTTGTTGTATCTATTAATTACTTAATTAATCAACATCTGTAGCACACTCAAAAACACTTGATTATCTTATTATTACAACTCAAAAGGACTAATCAACTTCATACGGTAGAAGCACATTCATATACTACCTTTCACAACGTATTTTATTACAAGCGGTTGCTTGATTTTAGTTGTTCTATATCACTTGATCACTTTCAAAACGCACATTCAAATGCCTTGTATATAGTATATGGGCGATATATGATGCAGTTAGGAGTGTGTTCATAACCGTTTAAAGTAATGAATTGTGACCACATAAACATTTGTACATATTGCTTTAGAGATAAAGTGGGAGAGAGAGAGAGAAAGAGAGGTGGATGTAGTTACATAACCGCCTCATTTATTATAGTTAAAGCAATATGTACAAGTGTTTATCTGGTTCTTGTAGTTTTTTACTTAAAATTTATCTTGTATTGAACGACCCTCGTTCTTTAATCAAATGCAAGTCAAATTATAATATATTTGTTATTGCTTGGTGAAGTGTCCAAACGGTCACACTATCTGCATTGTTTGTAAATCTAAAGTGCAAAATAGCTGCCCAATATGCCGGGAAGATTGCAGAGTCGCTAGAATTTCCGTGCAAGTACCATTATTTTGGTTGCCAAGATGTTTTACCTTATATTAGCAGGATAAGACACGAGGAGAAATGCAAGTATCGTGGATATAATTGTCCGCCATGTCATGGGTTCTCGTTGCACATCTCAAGGCTGATCACAATGTTGATATGTACGATGGCTTCTCGTTGCACATCTTAAGGCTGATCACAATGTTGATATGTACGATGGCTCCACTTTCAACCACCGATATGTGAAGGCAAATCCTCGAGACACTGAAAACACCACATGGATGTTGACGGTATGATTCTTATCATCGCAGGGTGTTTGGATATATGTGAAATTGATTATCTAATTATTGTGATTTCAAGCCACAATAATAAGTTTCTAATGTTTGGATACAGATTATGCTTCTGTTTATTTGATTCTTTGAAGTTGTCCATAATTCATATTGGCTATAGCAAAACTGATTCTGAAATAAAACCATCCATTTATGCCTTCTTTTAACCTAATTTTTTTACAAATCCATGTCTTCTTTTTTCTACAAAAATGATCTTTTTTTCATTTTTATGATTTTACCTATTGAATTCCTAAATAATAAAATTTATATGCAAAAATGATCTTTTTGGTCATTTTTATGATTTTACCTATTGAATTCCTAAATAATTAAAAAAAAATCGAAAACCCAAAGTCCCAAACAACCAAAATAATTTTATTACTACAACTTCAAATAGTAGAAACACACTGCAGGTGATTGAGGGCTGTTCAATACATAAGTAGTTTTTAGTAGAGAACCGCTAAGACCGCATGTAAACATGTATTTGTTGCTTTAACTATGATAAATTCAAGGAAGTTATGTAACTGCATAACCGCCTCTCTCTCTCTATATATATATATATATATTTGTCATGCATTACGTCCAAGTGCTTATTCGTTTCTCGCGGTTTTCTACTTAAAATTGGTTATGTATTAAGCGTATACCGTAAATAATTATCCGATCTTGATTATCTTGTATCGCATGATCACTTTCAAAACACACATCCAAACACTCCCATAACGACATATCATTGATGTCCGTTGTATATTCTTTAAAACAGAAGTAATAGCATCCACATTCTCGATATTGTTTGTTAACCCATAGATTTTCAACTGTTATGGGTATCAATTTTGTTTGCACTTCGAGGCGTTTCATTTAGTGACATGGCATTTTTGAGTTTCATGGGTGATAGAAATGATGCCAGCAAGTTCAGTTACAGTCTTAATGTTGGTGCCAATGGCAGAAAGCTTAAACGGCAAGGGGTTCCGATGAGTCTTCACGACAGGCACAAAACGGTAAGAGGTAGTCTCGGCAGGTTGATCATAACGAGGAATGTAGCATTGTTCTTCTCTGAAAGTGGCCGACCGAATATGGAGAGAACAGTCACTACGACCACCTTTGCCCTACACTAACATTTTTTTTTTGTAAAATAGGAGAAGGAAAGAAAGAAGGGTGGTCTAAGAGATTATACAGCTCTATGTAAAGTTTCAAATAACATTTTTGCTTTGTGGATGATTATAAAGCAAGTTGTAAATCTGTTTCGCAATATATGTCGATATATGCTTCTTCTTTGTTTCATTTTCTGGACATCTTTAATTTGGATTTGCAGACGTCCTACCATACAAGGGGCGCGTGTGTGAACAGAGAGTCGAGATCTTTGATTGGAAGAGACGACTGCACCATAGATTGGTGAAAACATAAAAAGCTGAAGATACATTACTGTCACAGTTACCGCACACTGGCTTAGTTCAAACAACTCAAACCTGTATGCCTACAGTCCAACAGTTTGGTCTTATTATCAACGGTTCATATAAGTGGAGAACCCTTTGCGAAAACATGACCACATGGTCAGTCACCGTATGTATCACAATGAGACAAAATTTGAACGCCTATGTGTTATAAAGAAGAAAGACTGAAATTATTTACCTGGAAGATAATTTAAAAGCTTATACTTTAATAACTTATGATGTGGTAAAACAGGAATCAGTGCAAGTGACAATTTCTGCACTATAAATTGATGTATATTTTGATGCCAAGTGCTGTATTGACAGAAATACCCTTGTAAAGATTAGTTTTTTTTCTTCATCTGGGGTCCTCTAAATTCACTGTCCAAAATGTGAAAAGCATGTAATCACAACAAATTCTCATTCTTGAAGTGCATTATCATATGAACTATCTAAGCTTAGCTAGACCTCAAAATTTTAATATAAGTATCAGCAGATCACCTATCTTGCTTTCATAATATAAGATATTAATTTTTGTTGTTTCTTACTGGTTTTTACAAGAAGAAACCTGGATCTCGAATTCAATGACTCAACAGCAGCTCGAGTTAAAGATATATCCTGAGCAGCTTCTATATACGCATGTTTTTTTGCTGTTTACACACCATGTTCAAGAGTAACCCGAGAGCTGAATGATACCTGTGAAGAAGAATGAGATAACATCAAGATTAACCATACCCACAACCCACTCTTGCCATAGGGGTGCAATTTGACTTTTTGCGGTCAAATATACTAATGCTATTAGAAAAAAAGGCTATATATAGCTTTCAAGGGGCGTCGAAGTGGTAAGGATCCCCTCTGCTAGAGGTCTCCGGTTCAAATCAAACTCTACTGGTTTTCTAATTTTAAGCTATCAGCAGGGTACTGTTAACGTATTCACACGGTTTTTAAAAAAACTCAGGGACTAAATTGCAGTTAACGTCCTTTAAGTTTTGAGCGAAATTGCAGGCATTGTTCTATAACTAACAAAATTACACTAGATTTCCTTTATGTTACTGTTTCTCATCAGGCGGTGTCATTCTGCCCTAACCCAGTTAATTTTTTTGTTTACTCTTAACACTTGCCACTCACATGAGGGCATAATGGTCATTTTCACTTAATATCTAGAGTAAACTGCATTTTAGGTCCTCTAAGTTTCAACCAAATGACGTAAAATGCATTAGAAAACTAGTGGAAGCTAGATTCGAAACTTAAAGGACCTTAAAGGACGTAAAATGCAATTTACTCAAGATATTAAGTGAAAATGACCATTGTGCCCTCATGTGAGTGGCACATGTTAAAAGTTAACAGAAAAAATTAACTGAGTTATGGCAAAAGGATACCGCCAGATGAGAAACAATAACATAAAGAACATCCGGTGTAATCTCGTTAGTTAAAAGACAGCGCCTGCAATTAAGCTCAAACTTAAACGACATAAATTGCAATTTACTCAAAAGAACAATTCGATATATGTATTTAAATAACTATACTTTTAGGTTACTTTCACTGAGGGAATATACAACCGTCAAAACACAATTCGGTGAGTAAATAAATTTAACGTGGCATCTAATTGTCATTTTTACGCAAAACAATACTCAATAAACCATAACATGGTATAGAAAGTTGGAAAATGACCTAGGAGTTTGGAATCAACCGCCCGTTATACATCTTATTCAGCAACTCTTTCACATCAGGCCTCCTAAGAAGACCTTTGTTGTTAGGTAAACCAGTACCTAAACAAACAGGACACACAAGTTTTCCTCTACCTGCATCCCAAAGTAACAAAAATCACTGAGACGTTATGTAAATGATAACGGTTGGTGGCGCTAAAAAAACATACCATAACAATTAGGGCACTCGGTGAACTCATATGTATCCTTGGCCCGCTTTCTGTTTAAAGCTTTCCATTTTCCTGTACCACCACACATATCACCTAGATAGAAAATCAAAATCTCATGTACCAAAAAGGGGAAATTAATATTTTTTCTAGTTTTATATCTTATTAAATGACACAAGGCATATACGAAAACTTACATATGATAGCACCACTACCACCACAGTTCCTACACACTGGTCTTTCTTTGGCATCAGAAGCAATGGCCTCAATATGAGGACTGGTAGAATGGCTTATTAAAGCCATTGATGAAGCTAAACATGCTACACATAGTCTTCTTGATGTCAATTGGTTTTGAGTCTGTTAAGATGAGTTACCATGAGAACATAAGATACGATGCCCTTGTTAGCGATAAATATATTAGATATACTATATTAGTTATGATATATTGCAATCATTTCCTATATATTAGATATAATCTGTAGCTAATAAATAAAATCTATATCTAATAAATAAGTAACTGGTACTGCCGAGAGTCACAATTCTGAGAGCCCAATATTATTTTTTCTATTTCTTTTATGTCACCCATCTGTATTCTATTTCTTAATCTAAAAAGTTAATATATAAATCATATCTTACCTCAAAATATCGTTTTATAATTCTTAAATCTGCATTACTAACCGTATCATATTTCCTTTATTCAATCCGTGTAATAGACAAGTTTCTAACCTAGTATCTAATATAGGAAAACCTCACCCAATAGCAACCAAGTTTTCAATAAAGTAACTAAAGTTTGTTTGATCCTTCTAATCTCGTGCAAAATTCATTAACTAAGTATCCCAATCTTAAATAATATTTTTATATAAATGTTAAGTATTTTTAAAATTAAGTGAGGCAGATGAAAAGTACATAAATCTTAGTAACTATTTTGTAACTATCTCCTGTATATTCTATCGATTACTTTAATTAGGGTTTATTGTAATTCTCTCCATCATAATTAGAAGATATAACTTAATTAGGTTTCCTACGTTATTATCCTTATTGTATCCCTATATACAATCTATACCTAATAAATAATTAATTGGCTGCGTCACGTGTCACAATTATGTGAGCCCAAGATTCTTTTCCCCGCTTCTTTTATTTCATGTATTCATATTCCATTCATTATACGTAATTCTAATCACATCTTAAAAAAAATATCATCTTATAACTCCTAAATCTTCATTATTAACTACTTAATATTTCATTTACTCTACTCGTGTAATAATACACTTATTCTACATTATTTTTTCAGCTCTTAAACCGATTAAACAATTAGCAGTTGAAACTTGAAAGCATAAATGTCAGCTACTGAGAAGAACCAGAACCAGACCTTTTCCGTGATAGATTCCGGTGAGGTGACTGGAATATCCGGCGAAGAGCTCTCGGATTCCGAACTGCTGCATCTCACACGAAAGCTCACCGACTTCAAATTGGCTGATCATCAAAAGAGGATGTCTATTTTTTCAGTTCAGTCAAATAGACGTTCATATAGCAGCTAATTCGACTTTAGTTCCGACTACTTGTACAGGAATTTCATAAACAAGCAGAATTAGAAGAGAAGTTTGACTAACAAGTTGTTCGAAGTTCAGAAACCCTAGATTGTGAAAGTAAGAAGCCTTACAGTGTAGAGCAGGTGGAGCGTTTGAGTGCGCAGAGAGAGACGTAATTGCAGTTGCAGAAGAAAGGTGAAACGCCATTTTCTCCCTTCTCAACAGACCTCCCTCTGAATGAAGATGATTAGTAGAACAAGTATAGTTGGATATGATTACGATGACGTGGCCCATTCACAGCCGTCATTCCACATATAATAACCAGTTTAAAACATGTAAACTATTATTCTTAATTTATTCATTTGTCAAAAATACTATCGAGTCAACCAGCCTCTCTATTTCTACTAGGTACAGATAAGGTTGTCTATATCTAACCGTTATCAAATCATACCTTAGCTTTGCTATTGGTAGATTTATCAATATAATGATGAATTCAGTTTCAGATTTATCAACATAACTTTATCATTCGTAAAAAGAATTAATGCAAACTATAAACCAACCCAAACTATTTTCAAAGTTAAGCTGACCTAAGATTGTAACAAAGTGAGTCACTCGTAAGCTACTTAAGATTGAAATAAAAGCTCAAACAAGCCAAGCTACTACTAAAGTTCTTTTAATACATAACCTAGAGCTTCTCATTATTGAGATTGAATAAGTTCATGAGCATAAACAAACTAATTATTTATATATGTTTTAACAAAAAGTTAATTATATATCTACATAATGATTAATTATAACACTATAGTAAAAATATTTAAATTAAATACCATATATATATATATATATGTGTGTGTGTGTGTGAGAGAGAGAGAAACGATAGTTAAAACTATATATAAAAGTAATTATAAGTATAGATATGTAAAAATAGAGATGAGCGTGGTATTGGTATCGAAAAATTCGGTACCGGTACCCAGTACCAACTATCATCCCTATGTAAAATAACTATATAGTGATTAAAAATAAAGCTCTGAATAATTCGAGCCCAGTTACACCCTAGGCTGATTAGAGATGACAATGGGTCAGGTAGGTAATCCCAAATCCAAACCCGGTTAGATAAACTTGTCCCAATCCCGCCCCAAAACCCGTCGGATATACAATCGGGTAAACTTTATCGGGTAATTGGGTCAGGTAGACGGGTATATGATATATCACAAAATCCCAAACCCGATTATCTGACCTTAAACCTGTCCCAAATGTGTCAGGTTTCAAGTTTACCCATCAGGTTCGGGTTCGATTGCCATTCCTAAGGCTAAGGCTGATCCAGCAATGTGTAGCCAAGAATTCAGGCCAAAAACAAACGTGATGTAACAAAAAGAGATAAAGAGGAGCCAACTATACATCTTCAAAATTAAATATAATACTTTTACAACAAACAGGACAACAAAAACATCATTCTACATCTGGAAAATCCCAACTCCTATATCTGTTCTTTGGCTTGCAGCCAACGCAGTTTAAAAGTAAAATAAAAAACACAACACAAGACAAATAGCTTCCTCGATCTCTGACGATAGCAAATGGGCTTCCCCGTGCTCGCATTCACGCTTATTCGCAATCAAGACACGGTTCTTCCATAGCAAATGCATGCAAGATATAAATTTTTCGCCCACTTCTCCTGCACATTTCAAAGCCACAAATGCATGGGTTGATTTTAGTCATACATTTCTCAAACGGGTTAAATTGAAACTAGGTTGACTTGGTCAAAGTAGACTAACCTTGACATGTGTGCTTGGAAACTGGGATGTACGCAACGTTTCCTGTGTTTCATCACCGGGCTTACGACGGGGCACACTCAAGATGAGCGCCGACTGGTCCCACGTGGCGGCGGTTGATGTGATACGGTAACCATTGTCCCACCGTCTGTGGATACCCTCACTTGGATACAAAAAGTCCAGCTCTACTACCTACACATAAATCAAACACTCAACTGTAAATTTAAAATTATATGTAGTATATATATGCTATTTTGTCACATCAACCAACTTTGGCCCCTTAACTTTGGCATTAACTAACTTTAGCCCCTCAACTTTAATAATGACATGCTTAGCCCCTCAACTTTGATAATAAGCAACTTTAGCCCCCCAACTTTAAAACTGACATGTTTAGCACTAAGACAACTTTAGCCCCTCAACTTTAATAATGGCATGTTTAGCCCCTTAGCTAAAACATCAAACAACTTTAACTCTTGCGATTTGCTTTTTTTATCTACATTTCAAACCCGCTGCGGAGCGCGGGTGGTAACCCACTAGTTAAATATATAAAACAAAATGCAGAAAGATATAAACCCTAGGACCTACCTGATCACTGAAACCGGCATTGCGAGACATGACTACACCCCATCGTGTACCCGCAGTAGCCATCGAAGTCACATGGAACCCTTCTCTCCATTTCTTGTTTATCCACTTGAACGGAAAGGAGTCGCTTACTTTGTAAGACTGTTGAGAATATGGGGTCCCTGCAGTTTAACCACGAGGTTCAGAAACCGAAAATAACACACACACGCTATCTACATTCTACAAGCATGCAAACAAACCTTTAGACATCACCACAAGAGAGCTCCCGTTGTTAGCACCAGCAATGGCGCTAATGTAATAGTTCTTCTCCCATTGCTCCATAATCCATTCCTGTAACATAAATTAAATCAATGCAATATATAATTGTTGAGAACAGTTTAAGATGATTAACTGAACGGTTTTATAGATGATACCTTGTGTAAGAAGTAAGGAGAGAGCTCATAAACTTGGCTAGAAAAGCCGGTTCCAGCATCCATTATAAGAGCCCAGAGATTAGAACAAGATGAAACAGAACTAATGAGTAAACCATCGGCGTTTCCCCTTTCGACATGCTGTGCGAGTCTTGCATCGGCAACATTGTAATGGTACCTGATGCAGGATAAATGATGTAGGCATATCATAATGTACAATTTACATTAACACAAGTTATATATACAAACACACACATAGGGGGTGATACATTTTAAACTCTATCGGGTCGACTAAACCGTGAAAAGTGAAAACCCTAGCCTAAGAAACCATTTTCTATAAAAAAAAATTAGGACATGTAATACGCATATTTTCAAGCGGCTTTGTAAAAAAAATCCAAAATAGCCGAGCGATTTTTTTTAAATATAAGCATTTGTTAAAAAAATAATTAAACTTTTTAACATAACATGTGTAACATCATATGTTACATCAGATGTAGCATATGTTACGTAGGTGTTACATAGGTCTTACAAGCATTTTTACACTAAAACAACGCATATGTTACCGAAATGTGACGTAAGTGTTGCATATGTTACATAGGGTTTTCAGGGTTTAGTCAACTCAATAGAGTATGTTACATCGGATGTAACATATGTTACGTAGGTGTTACAAGCATTTTTGCACTAAAAAACGCATATGTTACCGAAATGTTACATAGGGTTTTCAGGGTTTAGTCAACTCAATAGAGTTTAAACTATATACTTCTCCCACACACACATACACATATAAATGATATATGAATATCATCATATACAGCTTATATTCCAGAAGACATACACACACACGTATATACACATAAAGCATAGTGTACCTCTGTTTCATGGGCTGCCTAGCATTGTAAACCGAAATCCACTGTGTTGCAGGAACTCCCATGCGAATCTTCTTTTTAGGCTGCCCGTCATCTTCCTCGTCGAGATTCAACCTGCCTCGTTTTTGGCCAACTTGAAATATAATCTAAAGAAAAAAAATACATAAACGGTAAATAGCTATTATAGATATACTTAAAAGGCTATTTTGTCAACATCAACAAAGGCCCCTCAACTTTACATCAATCAACTTTGGCCCCTCAACGTTACTAAAGACATATTTACACCCCCCCCCACATTTTAATAATAACATGTTTAGCCCCTCAACTTTTGTCAACATCAACTTTGGTAATGACATACTTAGCCCCTCAATTTTAATAATAACATGTTTAGCTCCTGAACTTTAATAAGGTTTTTTCTTAATTTTCATTATTTACCCTTACACTTTATTATAGTTACTATTTAGACCCTCAACTTTTAGTTTTTTTTTTTCCTTTTACTTGTTTTCTTTGGTTTCTTTTTAGTTTTTTTCTCAACATAATGTTTTTCTAAATTTTCCATATGTACCATTGTAAGTAGGTTATTTCCATTACATTTCAAACCCAACGCAGATATTCGTTGCGGAGCGCGGGTAGTAACCCACTAGTTTCATAAAAAAAAACTGTAATTTGACAAAAAAATGTCACCTTTTGGGCACCATCGGTATTGATTGGTCTTATTGCGGGATTTGGACCAAGTAGTCCCTCAAACAAAGATATTAACTTGGAATAATTAGGCTCCTCATCGAACTTCATGTTCACGACTATCTCAAGAAAATGTTTTAAAGGAGCAGGGCAGAAATTGCACAGCATTTCCGGAGATGTTGCCATTTTCTTCTTGCAAACTAGAAATGATTTATTGTCGCCCTATCAACAAATAACACAGATTTTAGTATTAGATTTAACTAGGTTACAATCATGTGTATTACACGGGTTGATAAATGTAATGTAATGTAATGTTAAATAATTGGTAATAAAAAAAATATGTTTTAAAGAAAACATGCATCGCACGGTTAAAAAAACCCGTGTATTATACTAATCGGATAAAATATAATGTAATTTGTTAACATACAAAGTCGTTTAGATATGTGTTTAAAAAAATGAACATTGACGTGACAGTTGTAAATTTTGTTAAGTTAATTTTGTTTAAACATTATATCTTCTAATTGGGTATTAACTTTGATTTTTTGATACCCCTTTTCTTATTATTTAACATTTGCATTTTTACCATTATTACCATCCATTAAATAATTGCAATTTTTAGAAATCACTTATAAAAACAAGTATCATCATTATTCTTCGTTTTTAATATTTAACCAACATAATTTTGAACTTGGTGAAGCTTTTAAGTAAAAAATATAAGCTTATACAAAAAATTAATAATTGATAGTATTAAATTGATTTGGTTAATGATATAATAACTATTTTTAGTTAAAAATAAGTATAAGTATCCATAATTAAGTAGGAGAGAGAAACGGGAAAACCAAAAAATAGATGACTCCAATCAATAACATGTGCTCCCATTGGTTTTCTTTTATTGTATGGTATAGATATGATTAAACCTCAAACTGTAACTTGACAAACAAGCAATACCTGATACCCTTGCCAAGGAAGTCTACCACGGTGAAGAAAAACAAGTGTATATGCAAGAGATTCTAGATCATCTCTTCTACTCGCTGTCCTACCCAGATGTGCGTGCACACTCGCATATCTAACTGTTCCTCTGTAGATCAAACGAATATTATATATATAACTGTATATTATACGAAATGAAGAGTTATCTTCAGTTATTTATTAAAATTGAATATTACCTAAACATGTCAGGCCTTTGATCATAATCAACATGTTGACCACTGGCACTCTCTCGCCACTTTGTTGCTGCATTTCATATACAAACTAATTAATTACTAATAAAATATAAGAAAGAATGAAATTCTGATCATGAGATCCTTACCTAGCCCTAAGTCAACAAGAAATAGTTTCTTTTCTTGAGGTGTTGACGGTTGACCAAGTAGAAAGTTTTCTGGTTTTACGTCTCCATGCACATACCTGATTTGGATATTAATTGTTCAATACAATCACAAATTAAAAAATATATATTAGGCATAAACCTAGCAACAGATAAGAGAGAAAATAAAAACTTCTCAAGTTGACAATGTTACAGTGAATAAAATTATACAGAATCACATACCCTCTTGAATGCATCTTTTCCAAAATTGACAAAGACTCCACAGCTATACAAGCTACCATTTCTGATGACATTCTGACAAACACGCACAAAGTCAGCAAGTCAACTCACATGAATGAACATATCGTTTATAAATTACATAGTTTAGAGTTGCTATGAAACAACTCAAAATGCAAAAAAAAAAATAAATAAATAAAATAAGTTTAGGAACTCACGATTGCCCAGAAGAATTCCAAACATCCCACAAACTAGGCCCCAATATGTCCATGACCTGAAATGTAAGAAAAACAAAAACAAAATGATTAATGCTATGTAAAACAGTTATTTTTCTAAATGAAAAAAATAAAAACTTTTTATCATACCATGACGTAGTAGTCTCCTTGCTTTCCTTTATAGTGAACTTTAGGCACTCCGTGACTGCCACCGAGAGTACTGTTTCACCAAAAAGCCCAAATGTCACCTCTTAGGTGTAAAACTAAACTATGTAAATATGTTTGAAAGAAATTGTACATACTTGTAAACTTGCCACTCGTAAGGAGGACCATAACTGCAGCCTTTGCTGTTTCTATGCTCAAACTTAAGAGCTACCTGCCACAAACAGAATAGATGCAAATTGACTTCAAAAATCAGACTTTATAAAAGAAAACATTTTCAGAGAAGGTGAACTTAGTTGGTGCGAGAACATTACCTCCATGGCACCAGGACCTGAAATGCGATCAGTTCCACCAGTAACACGACGACCTACAAATACCTGACCAAATCCACCTTTACCTAACTTTCTCTCAACCTTATATAGAGGTGATCCACCTACTTGAACCTGAAAACAAGCCGACTAGGATCAGCAATTTAGTTGGTCCTGATTTTGAGAGCTTGCAGGGGGCATTCTATATTTTATGCAACAACCTTCCAGAAGATGGGTCTAAGATAAATGATGGAACATTTATAACCAAGACCACAAAAATTACTTCTAAAATTACTTGAGAAAGCAGCAAACACAAATAAAGAACAATTCCATAAACAGTTTCCATTTTGCACTTCACATTTCCATCAACTAACAATACAACCCAATGCATTCAAATTCCAAGTTACCAAAGAACAAAACAAGACAAGTAATAACACAAAATAAACAAATGATGTTCCTAACAGATAAAAAAGATATAAACACAAACATCACAAACAAATCAATGACTAATAACTTTAATATTTCCCATATATCACCAACACAACGCAATTCATCCATCATTACAGCATTCAAGTATAGCATTAAACCATCTACTAAACTTCTACATAACAACATAAACTGTAACCAAATCATATACTTTAGCTGCATAGCATTCTTTTAAACTTTAACCATATCATAATGTTTAGCTGCATAAATAGTAAAAAAAGACGCGTAACCGAAACCGATAGATAAGCATACCCTCTCAGGAAATGGAGCTGTATTCCCTTCTTCTTCCTGTCCAGTAACTTTATTAGCACTCAATCCACCACTAACATCCGCCATTACCCCTCCTTTTTCACACGCTATTTCACCTCCTTTTTCACACACTACAACCACCTCTTTTTTCTTCTTAATACACCGCCGGACCTTATTCTCGACCACCGCAGCCTCCGCCGCCGCCGCCGCACGCGTCTTCACGCAACCTCCGGCGAACTTTTCCGATCGACTCTTCTCAGCTACACAACCACGAGCACGGCGGAGTCCACGGTGCAGCTCCGGCATTCTCCGCCCATACAACTCACACAAATCCACATCAAACACCTAACAATTGCTGAATTGACCATCATCTATGTTGAAATCTTAAGCATAATCAAATTGACCTCCGATAATCAACGAAAACACGAATTGAAAACGATATATGTATCCAGATTGAAGATATATTAATGGATGATTGTGATTGTGAGAGTTTGAAATGATTTTGATGATGATATATATATATATGTCTATTAGGGTTTGTTGTGCATGTATGAGCTTTAGATCAAATTTGGGGGAGAAAGAGGGGCGCGTGGGTTTTGTTTTAATATTCTTGAGATTGAGATATTTATATAAGTTGAAAAAATGGTGAAATGTGTTTGAACTTTTTGTTTGAAAAAACATTGTGGTTTTGTGGAAGGTTGTTTCAAAAGATTTAAGTGTGAAACATATTTATTTAATTATTTTTTAAAGTATGAAACATATTTAAAATTGTTACAATATTTATCAGTTTAAAAAACATTCGAATTTTTTTGAGATTTTTAAGGGTATTTGTATTATTTGTGTAGAAGGTTGAATTTTTATGAGATTTTTAAGGGTATTTGTATTAGTTTTCTATGAAAAAGGAGTATGAGACTTTTAAGGGTATTTGTATTAGTTTTATATTTTAAATTTGATTCATTCCTTCCTAACTTTGAACTAACTTTCATTATTTTCCACAATCACAGTTTAATCTCTTGATTTATTAAATAAAATTTTGAAAATCATATACATAATATGTTTAAGAATTGTGTGATTACCTTTTTTTTTTGTTTCACTGCCTTTTAGTTTGGAATTAAGTTTCCTTATTTTCCTTAATCACGCTTTAATCATGATATTTTGAAAATCTCATATTTAATAAATAAAAAAATATTGTCTACATTTACATGTTTTAAGCACCCTTATCCACATAACATGTTATTAGTACATATTTTAAGTACTTCCTTTCACGTTTTAGGAAAACAAGGGTGGCTTAATATTTGAACATGATGTGGTTGAAAGTTTTATTGTTTAGGAAAAAAAAGTTATTTGTTAAATTAGAAAATTTAGAAAAATTCATTTGAAACACTAATTGTGAATAATAGTTAAGAATATTCAGTAAATTAATTTGAAACACTAATTGTGAACATATATAAAGTATGTAAATCAAATATTAATACAAAAATATAAAGTTCAAACTTTTAATTTTTAATGTGTTATTTTTGTAATTAAAAAAAGATAAGAATTTTCATGTTAAACTGATGTCCAGCTTTATAGGTAATAATTGATTTTTTAAATCATTTTTATTTACGAAAGTAATAAAAAAGAAAATTGAAAAATTAAAGAAAAGTAAATTTCATAAGTGATCTTTTATCAATAACATATAGCCCTTAGTTATTAACTTTTAAGTTAATTTTTGTTTTTAAAATTATGTTTATTTATGTAATAATATAAATAAGAAAATAAAAAATAAACAAAAAATTTAATGAAAGTAAATTTTGCAACTATAAATATAAATAATATTATATAAATAAAAATGAAAATAAACAATAAATTTGATGAAAGTAAATTTCACAACTATAAATGTAAATAATATGCTTGCCAATTATAATTGTAAAAACATTAATGATTTTGATAAAATATTAGGTCATCTTGTTTGCCTAAACTTAAAAGAGGTGCTTAAAATTTATCATGCGGACAATTAGTTTTATCTATTAGGTAAGAGAATTACATTACAATTTTGTTTAGAACTTATTGCTTAAAGAGAAGTTTATTAATCATATCATCATTACTCCATTTTTAAATTAATCACCATGTACAAACTTGTTTATAAAAAACCCATGCATTCATTGTTTTAATTAATTTGCATTTACAAAAATGTGTGACTATTTGTATATTCACAAAATCTCATCCATTGAATACGGTAATGTCTCATAACAAACATTAAATGGCATATAAAAAATCCACAACTATATTAAAAATATTAAGCTCACAGCGTTAGTTACCTTAGAATTTTATAACTTTAGTGTCGGTTCAATTTGTAATTCTACTCCACATATATAATGGATTAATTTTTATATGTTTTATTTCATATATCAATCCGTTTACAGTTATTTTATGTATTTCATTTTGTTAAAATCATTATGACTTTGTAATACTTTCTATACACTCTCAACATACAAGGATATGCCTTAAAGAGCAAAAGGACAATCTTCATCTTCAAAAGTTGCATAGGGTTTCACTGCATTTCTTCTTTCTCTCCAATTAAGATTCGATATCATCACCAGAGTATTAAGGCTCTAATAAGATAGGGACAATGATGTTGGGATAGTTTAGTTTCACATATTTGTTTTTTATAAGGCCAAATCAACTTGAAGTAACTTAAATTTGTTGACGATTTAAAAAAAGAACATATATTGTGCTAGTGCAACTTTAATTTATATTATCAAGAGAAAATTGCACTTTTCGTCATTTATATTTCATCAGACGGTGTCCTTTAACAACTAAAATTACATTAGATACCTTTTACGTTTACATATGATTACAGGTGTCCTTTGTTGCAAACTCAATTAAGTTTTCTTGTTAAATCCCAACACGTGCTTATCACGTGAGGGTATTATTGTCTTTTCACAACCTATTTAATGATTTATATAAATATAAAGCTCATCCCTTCCCCCTTCTTGTCAAATTAGGGTTCCAAAAGTTCCCAAATCCTTTCCCCATTAAGACAAAACACAAAGATCAGGAAGATGGTTTTGTGTTGGTGTGGGAAGGAAGCATTACTCCATACATCATGGTAAGTAACATATCGTAACCCAAGACGTCATTTCTATGTCTTCCTAGATCAAGTAAGTAACAGTCATAATACTTAAACCCTGATTTTGTGCTAAAAAGGTTATTTTTCTAATGTTGTAGGATGCAAATTGTGGTTTCTATGGGTAGATGGATCCTGAAATGTGCAATCGCTCTATGGATCTCATTCCTAGTCTAGTTTAGGGAAGGAACAAGCTTGAAGAACAGATAAGGGAGAGGGTTGATGAAGCAAGAAAGTTGAAGAAGTACCTGATTGCTAGTTGGGTGTTGTTTGCAACATTTGTTTTTTTATGATCTAAGCTTATTTGTACAGATGCAAGCTTAGTAGTATGTTGTATACTAGTAAAATGGAATCTTTGTTATATGCATGATGTATGCACATTTTGTAAAAGTATGTTTAAGGGAAAATTGTTGTAATGACAATTGTTATGATGGACAAAAAGTTATTTTGTAATGAAAGTTGTTTAAGGGAAATGTGTTGGTATGTTGTTGAATGGGTCAAAATGCACTATAAGTTATTTTGTAATGAAAGTTTTGTAACGGAAATATGTCGGTATGTTGTTGAATGGGTTAAAATGCACTATTGGTGTAATGGAACGAACTGCCAATATAATGGGTCAAAATGCAAGGCCGCAACAAGCACAAAATAAGTAAATAATGCAAGTTTAAAGTGCAAATATAATGAAAGGCTACAACAAGCACAAGACATCAAAACACTGTAAGGCTGCAACAAGCACAAGGCATAAAACAATGCACAATAAACTGCACCTATGCAACAAGCACAAGACACCAACTGTTAAACTGAACCATAAATGAAGACTTCTACAATGCAGTAACATGCCGGGCAACTGTAGCTTTATCAATTATGTGAAAAGTCCAAGTTCTAAAAAGAAGTCAAAGTCAAAGATACCAGGAGTAAACTTAAGGGAAAGATGAATACCCCTAAAGTAGTTCCGGATGAATATCCCTAAAGGAGTTCCGGATTGGTACCCCTGAAGGTAATACCCTTAAAGGATTCCTTGAAGGATTAAGTTCAGGGTTTATTTGTCTAGCATATATATATATATATATATATATATATATATGTATATGGATATGTATATGTATAATTATATGTATACGTACATGTACATGTTATATTAGCTTAGATTTGGAATTCATTCAGTTTAAGACTAAGACGTGAGATTGAAGTCAGAGTGTTTTAGAGAGAGAAAGTGTGTGTTTAGGTCTTTGTGGCCTGCGATGACTAATGAAAGATTTTCTTTTCTATATCTTTTACACTTTCTATCTTGTTTTATGTTTATGTCTTGAATCAAGTGCGATGTTTTGGTGTTCGTTATCGATCCAAGGAGGTCCTAGGGACCTACAAGTGGTATCAAAGCAGGCTCTATGTATAGAGTGCTCGTACTATTATAGGCATTAGTTTTCAGGTTTACATTTGAGAGGATTTTGAGTTCGAGACACTCTTTTTGTGTTTTCAGTGTTTTTCAGAAATTTACAGTGATTTTCAGCAGGTTTTCATCAGATTTCCGTGGTTTTGCAATGGATTTTGATTAGGTTTTAGTTCGGTTGATGTGAGATTTGAATTTAGCTAAAAATTTGATCCAATTTGGATTAGATTCGAGTGTTTTGAATTGTTTTAGCTGGGTTTTAGGTGTTCTGGATAACTTTGGAGTGTTGCAAAGAAATATAGGTGACAACCCTCAATTTCGGGGTTCTTAAAGTCTATTACAGTTTTGGATTTTTCATTAAAGTCTATGTGTGTGTATCACACTTTGACTGAATAATCCAGAAGGTCAGTTTTCTCTGAGTTACTTAAAGACTATCCAGGGTTTATTATTCTTGATTTGTGTTTTTGTTTTTCGTAGATTTTATCATAGTGAAATTTTGTCTGGGTTATTGTGTATACTTCAGAAGTTTGATTTTTCTAGAAGTCATATAGTCCGGAAGTTTGTATAAATCAGGTTGTGGTCTGGGGTACTATAATTGGTCTGAAGTATTTGTTCAAAACTATTGTTGTGTTCCGGATTAATTGAAGTTGATGGATCCGAAGTATTTGTTCAGAACTACTTTAGTTCCGAGTTATTTGAAGTTCGGGAGTATTTGAAGTTCAGAAGTATTTAAAAGTTCAGGAGTAATAGAAGTTTAGGAGTATATGGAGTTCATGGATAATCTTCTTTAGAGAAATTTGTTCAGGGATTAATTTTAGATTATCTAGAAATTTTAGGAGTTTTTCAAAGAAAAGGGAGTAAAAAATTTCAAAATCATTTGTTTCTTTGCAAAAACAAAATGCTCGATGTGCGTTATAGTTCCAAGTTCGTGTTAATATCATAAGATTAACTTGGTTAATCTTATCGGTAGCCAAATGTTTCAAACATACTGCAAGTTTGAACGTTTGTTTTGTAGAGTTTTATTAAGTATGTTTATGGATAAATCGAGTTTGTTTGTGATGAAGCAGAATGTTTGATGGTTGATTAGTTGAAGATCAAGCCGTATCATATGTCGGTTAGAGGAGAGAAGATTAGTTTTCTTGGTCCCTCTTCCAAGACTTGTTTCTAGTCGAATTCTCGAAATAATTTGGAGGGTCTTACATTGAGGGGGAGATCGGAGGTTAAAGGTATCAGGTAATTTGTGGATTCATGAAGAAATGAGACTATCTCATGAAGATACAAGATGAAATGATATCATATATTTGGTTGAAGACGTTGATTAAGATTGGTGATGTACTTTTCGGAGTTAAGTTTGTTATTAACTTATCGTACTGAACTTCTTGTCTTTATGAAATTTGGAGTGTTTAATGTTGGGCATTGGTAATCTGACATTTATATCTTTTGCCAATTAAGTTTGAAGATCAAGGATCGAGCTATGTTTCTCACATTAGTTTATAGGTTGGTTCACGTTAGCTTGAGTCGGGAGTAGATTAAGGGGGAGGATCTATAGTGTTTGATGTTGGATTCTTCAGATTTCTTAGAGCGGCTGTTTAAGTGATCATCAACAAATTTTTAACTAGAAGGGTTGAAGTTCGTTGTGCTCTGCCAGAAAGATCAAGTCTTTGCCAAAGTGAAAAGCAAACATGATATCATTAGTCAAGGGGGAGTCTGTAAGTCTAGTACCTTGTGACTGAAGATTATCAGTGTCATACAGAATTGATAGTAACCATTAAGGGGGAGTCTGTAAGTGCAGTAACCTGGTGGTTAACTGTGGCTTTATCAATTTTGTGAAAAGTCCAAGTTATGAAGAGAAGACAAAGTCAAAGTCAAAGATGTCAGGAGTAAACTTCAGAGAAAGATGAATACCCTTGAAGTAGTTCTAGATGAATATCCCTGGAGGAGTTCCAGATGAATATCCCTGCTTAATACCCTTAAAGGTTCCCTGAATAATTTAGTCCATGGTTTATTTGTCTACAAATATATATATATATATATATATATATATATATATATATATGTGTGTGTGTTATATTAGGTTAGATTTGGAATTCATTCAGTTTAGTACATGAGATTGAAGTCAGAGTGTTTAGAGAGAGAAAGCTTAGAGAGAGAAAATGTGGGTTTAGGTCTTTGAGACCTAAACTAGTTTGGATAGATGATGTGTGATACGTACTCTTTCGATTGTAATTTTCGATGACTAATGAAAGAGTTTTTATATCTTATACACTTTCTCTCTTGTTTTGTGTTTATGTCTGTCACACCCCGACCCGCAGCGGAATAAAAGTCGGGGCATAATTGGGTTATAAAGCTCATGATATTTACTAAGATGTTTCATATTTATTAAATTCAAATTACAAACTTAAATATCCAAAACAAAATTCATACAATTACAAGAAAATGAAACTATATAATTATTCCAAAGCATAAACTTGTTTATTCTTCTAGGCCTTCCTAAGTGTTTCCTATCTCAGTTGGATCACCTGTATCATGTGTAAAACGGGGGAGATTTTGGGTCAACAAAAGTAGGCGAGTGAACCTTGATAAAACATTTTAACTGATTTCTTGTTTTATTTAATAAGGAGAATTCGTGCATTAATCACATGTGAGCAAACATATATGTAAACAATCACAAACCACTTTGAATGAGTATATGACATGAAATGATGATGTATTTGAGATCAAGGCTCAATCAAACGGAGGCGATCTAATGAGGCTCCTGATGCTCAACCCGTATCCCACGGGGAACTGATGGGCCTAATGAAATGCGTGCACTGAAATGATGAAATTCAATCTACATATAATTCACACAATAATTGATACACATTTGATCACGGATATGATGTATGCACAAGTGTTTAAATAAAATAGAAGAATGGTACGACACATGATACACCCCAAAATATGATTAAAACGGGGAATTTGTAGAGCTTCACTCACCGTGGGAGCGTTCTTTGATGACGATGAACGCGCACGAGTTTATGATTCAACCGACGAGGGAAAAACTAACCTAAATAATAACGAAGTGATTTGATTAAATAAATAAATTTTATTTGAGATTATTATTTTCATTAGTGCTCTTTAATGAGATTTTTAGGTTTAATTTTATGAGTTTAATGCAAATTTCTAACTTTAAAAAAAACCCTATTTTTAAGTATTTTTGATTAATTTTTCAATTAAATAAATAAATAAAAAGAAAATAGAAAAATAAAAATTTGGGTTGACTTGTCAGGGTTGACCGGGTCTGACCGGTCAGACTGTGGTTATTCTATGCGGCTAGTGGGGTTCGAACTCGGGACCTCTCGTATACGTGCACGCAGCTCTACCAACTGAGCTACGTGTCTAACCTGAAATATTCTTGGTTTTAATTATATTTATATACTAACTGACTCTAACCATATTTAGTCTTTATTAAAAATGTTATAATCTGGCCGAACCAGTTGCAGAGATCCGGAGTCGAACTCGGGACCTTCGATTCGAGTGCGCACAGCCTAACCAGTTGGGCTGTGTGTCTAATCTGTTTAACTAATGGATTATATTCCTCTTATGTATATACTGTGACTTGATCTGATTAGGTTTTTAAAAATGTTGGTTTTTATTTCTGAAAGTTGGTAACATGTGCGATTCGAACCCGGGACGTGCGTTTTATATTTGCACACAGTCCACCGCTGGACTGTGTGTCTAACCCGGTTAAATACACAATTTTAATTACATTAATATACAACTTAACTTCGTCTTCTTCATTAAGAAGAACTCAGAACAGCGAAAACGACCGTTTTGCTTAATCGACCAACAACTTATACTCGATTGAAATGGAATAGGAAAATAAAGATTAGGGCATATGATATACCAAGACGGAGAGTTTTCTTCAGATTTCAGGCAAGTGTTCGTCGGCTCTGATTTGCGATGCAATTAGATTATTAATCAATAGATAGCAAGAAGGTTTAGACAATTATACCGTCTGAAGAACGAATGCGGTTTTCTGATCAGTGATTCCGGTAATATTCCGGCGAAAATGAAAATCTCCGGCGACGTGCTTTGGAAGAAATAAAGCTTCGAAAGTGAGTGCGGTTCTGAGCGAAAGGTTTACTGGAAGTTTGAGTGGGTATTTATAAGGAAGAACATGCTGAATTGGGTTCGAATTTGAGTCATGATTCGCGGTCAAAGGTCTCTGACGGTTATGACTGAAATTGATGGTTAGGCATCGGTTATAACTGATGTCGAAATCAGTTAACGCGTTTCAGTCAAAGGGAAATAGCCAAAATTGCGGAAATCTCGGTTTTTTCGGCGACTGCGAGTTCTGGGCGCGCTGATTTCCGGTTTTGATTTTCGGGTTTTACTTTAAGTGTTATTTGATTCAGTGTTTATCACAAGTGAAGTGTGTGGTGGAGTGGTGTATTGTGTGTTTGTGTTTGTGGGCGACCAGGGTTCGAGACCCGGCGGCTCCATTTTATTTTTTATTCACTTATTATTATTATTTATTAATTATGGTTTTTAAATTCTAAAATGTTTATTAATTATGTATTATTTAAAATAATCTGAACAATAAATAAAAACGAAATCTTATAACTGAATACTTGATTATTAAACGAAGCGGGTTTGGAAAACCCGTTTTTCGACGAATGTTACAATGTCTTGAATCAAATGTAATGTTTTAGTGTTCGTCATCGATCCAAGTAAGCCCCGGGACCTAACTGACTTCCATCATTAAACTAGCAATATGTTTTTAGGACAAGTACATTATATAAAGACCCTAAACAAGTACCAAACTAAGTACCATGACGTGATTGGAGCATGGTATAATTTTTTGGTATATTTTTAGCACTCTTTACTCATTTATCAAGTTTTAAATTTATTAAACACGATACAATACAATCACTCTATACAACACGTTAGGGCATGTGCACCCATCATTGGCGTAGTATAGTGATGGTAAGATACCAATGTCATCCAAGGACACAAGAGCTTTTATTATCGGAATATTGTCGACGTCTAATCTAAGCAAAATTTTTAGAAAAAAGGTAGTAAGTTTAAAAAAAATAAAAGTAAAATGTTAGAAAGATGAGGAAAATCAAACGGAACTGGTAAACTACCTCAATAAACCGTCCACGACCACCAAGAGCCCCAAGCAACTCCTACAACCCCGAGTGGCGAAATCATCCCAACTTTAGTTAGAGGGAATCGGGAGGTAGCAACCAACAAAATCAAAATCAATGTCCCAACTTTCAACAACCCCGAAACGAGCAACTAGGTTACCCACAACAACAACAAGGAGGAGGAAGAGAAAGACTTGCAGACCTCACTCGTCTTTTCTCCGAATCTGACAAATGGTATTCGAAGAGGTTCCTACAAACCGAAGCCGAAATTAGGAACCAACGGGCTAGTATACAAAACATTGAAAAACAAGTAAGCCAACTTGCCCAAAATTTCTCCGAAAGACCACAAGGTGCGTTGCCTAGTAACACTGAACCAAACCCAAAAGCCTAAGTAAATGTGATTAATTCAAGAAACCGGAGAGTATGGCCCGATAATGAAACTACTTTACCTCAAAACACTCAATAAACTAACCAACCTACAAACACACTCATAACCAATAACCAAGAAAATACTCAACTCCAAAACACCAAAACACCGAACCAACCAAACCACCACCAGTATCCTACCCCGGCCAATTACTTCACCAAAAGACCGACAAGCAATTCACCAAGTTCGTAAACCTACTAAAACAACTTCACATCAACCTTCCTTTTGTTGAAGTCCTCACACAAAATGTCAAAATACTCCAAATTCATGAGAGACTTCCTCATTAACAAAAAGAAGATTTAGTCAATTCAACAAGTCAACCTAAGTGAAGAATGCTCATCGGCGCTCCATAACAAACTCCCCCAAAAGAAGATTGATCCTGAAAGCTTCACCATTCCTTGCTCCATTGGAGGATCGCCAATAAGCAATGCTCTTGCGACTTGGGGGCTAGCATTAACCTAATGCCCGCCTCCATGTTCAAACGACATAGACTAAGGAAGCGACATCCTACAAGGATGAGCATCCAACTTGGGGATAGGTTGGTAAAATACCCTCAAGGTGTCGAGAAAATCTTTTGGTTGACGTTAAGGAATTTGTTTCCCCGGCAGACTTTGTAATTCTTGACATGGAAGAAAACACCAAGATCCCACTCATATTAGGAAGACCATTCCTTGCCACCGCATGGGACATGGTGGATATGAGTGACGGAAGGCTAACGTTGAAGGTTGGCGACAAGGAAATAAAGTTTGAAGTGGGACAATGATGTGATGGAGCGTGAGTATAATGTTAGATATATTTTAAGTACTTTCACTCGTTTATTCAAGCTTTAAATTTAATAAAACACGATATGCAACTATCACTCTCTACAACACGCTAGGGCATGTGCACCCATCGTTGGTGTAGTATAGTGATGGTAAGATACCGAGGTCGTCCAAGGACACAAGAACTTTTAATACCGGAATATAGTTGACATCTAATTCTAATCAAATTTTTAGGAAAGGTTTTTTATAAGTAAAAATAAAGAAATAACTAAAGTAATAAAAGAAACAAATAGACAAGATAAAATCAGTTGGTTCCGGCTCATTATTTACGTATCCTTTCATGATTTCCACGCTTTGGATTTTTTAAGAGATTATCTTAGTTAAAGTGATATGTCCCTCTTTTGGAGGCAACGCTACCCTCAGTCATATTGGTCTGAGTCAGCATGGATACAGTCCCGCAAGTCTGAAATATTGAAAAATAATTAAGTAAGTTTTTAATGCAATGTGGCATGTCCCTCTTTTAGAGGCAACTCTACCCTCAGCCTTATTGGTCTGAGTCAACATGGATACAGTCCCGCAAGGCCGGGTTAAAGTTTTAATAGTAGTTATTTATAAGGGATTCAAGCCGTTCTTACTTTCCCCGATTTGATGTTATTTGCCTTATGGAAAGTCCTATTAAGCTTGAACCAAGCCTCGCAGAATCTATACACTGAACGAGGCAAGAACTTTACCCATACCACCCTTCTAACCCCCTTCCAGGCAGTTAACGCGCTTTATATAGACCGTAAAGACACGAATGAGTAAACCAATGAAACATGAAGAGATGATAGAATAAAGGTCACTTTCAATATAAAAAACTAGTTATTAAAGTCATTGATACATACCCAATTAAAAAGTTAACCAAAGCTACGAAATCAAAAGTGATACATAAATAACTTACCTTCACCAAGTGATGTAAAAGATTAACCAAAGCTAGGAAATCAAAAGTGATACTCGGCCGAAAATGTATAAGTGAAACACTCGATACTGGTATGGGACTTACTCTTACCATATGCTCGACAAGTAATCAAACCTCATCCTTTTTAACAAAATCTTTGTAAATATAAAGCGTACTTTAAAAGGGTAGGTTTTGGCTAGGGGTAGGATAGTTTTATTGAAAAGTGGCTAAAAATGTAAAATGCCGGTTTTCTTTTGAAAACTTATTAATTTGTGACTTAGATATAAATTAGAGGTTTATAAGCAATAATTTTGCTTATTTATTTCAAGTAACAAGATATATATATATTATTATATATATTGAATAAAACTAAGTTACCTCTTTTATATAAATTTCAAAAGAACCGCATTTTACTAAAACAAAGGGGTGTAAAAAAAAAAGATTTGTTTTTGGTGATGAGTGATTTATGCAAAATGGTGTTTTGCCACTAAGCTATGTTCAACTTTCACATGCGTAATAAGGCTACGACACGTCCCCAAACGTTGCCATGTTCGGGATGCACGCACCTAGCTTGCTTACTCGGTCGATACATAGTTTAGTGAAGTATCTTACTTTTATTTCATTCATGACCATTCGGATTGTCCTTGTGACAATTTGTGTATTGGTGAATCTTACGAAAGAGGTTAAGGACAGTCATCCTCCTACCTCCATGCATGAATTCTTTGACTTACAAGTAATCCATGAATTATATGATAAACTTGATATATAATATGTAATATATATATATGTAAATAATAACTATAACCAAACCTTTGAAAATGACCGTATGGTTACTTGTCCTAATATTAGGTTATTTTATCTAAGACTTAACCATCATTACGATTCTATTGGTCATGACCATAAAACCACAAACACCCTACGGGGCTTATAGTGTCAAAAACGAACGTTAACATCTAGATAAATACTTTCGACAATACATACTTTTGCATACTTTAAACTCCTAAACTAATGAACTCCATTATAAATTCCAATACTCCCACACCTACGTTTCCTTGTGTATGATAACTCGGTGTTCATCCCCTAATCAACCAAACACTTTCACGGATTCAAACTTTGCAAAACCGTGAGTACATTCGACACCCTTTTACGCTTTACACTTTTGGGTGCAATATGTTAATTGTCACACCCCGACCCGTAGCGGAAAAGGTGATCGGGGCATGATTGGGTTATCATCAAAGCTCATGACATTTATTATAATGTTTCATATTTATTATTTCAATTTAAAAGAGATCATACAATCATATCAAACAAATACAACATGTTCTATTCATCCTTCTAAACTTCATTAATTTTCTTCTAAGGCAATTTTCTATGTTTTCCTTGCTTCATCCTGTTCACCTGTATCATATGTAAAAATGGTTTTTGGATCAACAAAAAGTTGGCGAGTGAACCTTGTTAGAAAACATTTATTATTTATTTCTTGTTGTAATTAATATGGAAAAATTGTGCAATATTCATATATGAACAAACGTAAATAAACATACAATAACAACAAACATCATACAATAGCAAACCAACAGCATACGATATCAAACAACAACAAACAATAACATACAATAACAAACCAATAGCATACAATAACATATCAACTTGCATGAATATATAACATGAATGAAACTGTGCGATCAAGGCTCAATCAAACGGAGCCGATCGTATTGCATGTACTGAAAATGATAAATGTCTGTGCGATCAAGGCTCAATCAAACGGAGCCGATCGTATGTTGGCACGCCAGGTTCACGCTCATAATGTAATGGGGAACATACTCAACGCTCATAATGTAATGGGAAGCGGCGGCCTATGAAATTGCATGTATTGAAAATAATAAATTAAATCTAAACAATAACCACACAAACAGTTTACACAAGCTGAATACACATTTATTCATGATATGATGTATGCACAATGATTTAAATATAATAAATAGTAAGACACATGATACACCCTAAAAACGTGATTAAAATGGGGAAATTGTAGAGATTCACTCACAGTGGGTGCGTTCGGTTGATGATGTTGAATGCGCACGAGGTTAGAGGATTGATCGACGAGGAAAAATTAACCTAATTAATAACGAAAAGTAAGGTAAATAAATGGATTTTATTAACAACTTTAATAGGATTTTTTTTGATATATTTTTGTGAGTTTTAGGCTATTTTCTAACTTTAAAAATGTTATTTTTAAGTATTTTTAATTGATTTTTAAATAAAATAAATAATTAAAAATAATAAAAAAATGTTGACTTTTTGACCGTTGACTTGTTGACCGTGGACCGTTGACTTGTTGACCGGTTTTATTGTGTAAGTGTATGCGCCGGGTGAGGCTCGAACCCGAGACCTCCCGTTCGCGTGCACGCAGCTCTACCAACTGAGCTACGTGTCTAACCCGAAATAATTCTGTTTTTAATTATATTTATATACTAACTCAGTTTATTCAAAATTCTTTTATTTTCAAAAATGTTTTAAATCATCAGATCGGTGTCGTCAACAGGTCTCGAACCCGGGACCTGTGACTTAATGTTACACACAGTCCACCGCTGGACTGTGTGTCTAACTTGGTTAATATACATATTTTTATTATACTTAACATCTAACGGAGTTAACCCGGTTCAGTTTTAAAAAAAAAAAGACATTTTATTACTGCGAGGGTGCGTGTGTCAAGAATCGAACTCGGGACGTGTATGTATTTGTTTGCACACAGTCCACCGCTGGACTGTGTGTCTAACCCGTTAATAAAACTGATTTTAATTAATCTTATAACATAACTGAACTTCGTCTTCTTCGTTCAAAACACAGACATCGGTCAAAGCAACTGTTACTTGATTAATTCGGTTAATGAACAAGATGAACAATTGAAAAGTATTGAACCGAAGAGTTTGGGGAAAGAAAGTACCAAACAGATCGTCTTCTTCAGAAAATCCGGCGAAGATCGTCGGCTCTGTTTTGGTGACCTTCGGCTGTTAGAATCAATTAACAGTTTGGAGGGATTAGATGTGAAATTGAACTAATGAGTAATGATTATCAGTATGATTGAATGATCATACCGGTTAACAGCGAGTTTCCGAAAAGTCCAGAAGTTTTCCTGTGAAAACAGAAAGTCCGGCAATGTCGTCTGGGGTTGATTCTGAGTGATGGAGTGATGTTAGGATTTGTCTAATAATGGAATGAAACAGAAAAGTCGAGGTATTTACCGCGTAGATGAAAGTCCCGGTTTTCCGGCGACTTGCAGAGAATTCCGGCGAGTGAAATTTCTTGTGACAGAGATTCTTCAGAGGTTTAAGGTGAGTGGGAGTGATGTTAGTATGAGTTCTATGATCTTATTTTTGGGTAAGAAGAAAGGATGGATTGAACTCGGTTTTCCGGCGAAAATTTCCGGTTAATTTTCAGAGAATTCCGGCGACTTCCGGCGAAGCTTTCTGAGCGAAAATGGAGAGTGTAGTTGGATAGGTTCGTGAGTTTAACTGATGAACAAAGATAAATCCCGAATTTGAATTTTATTTTCGGTTTCAATGGGAATTATGGTAATGAATGAAATTGATGGTTTTCTTCGGTTATAACCGATCTTATTGTTAATGTAAACGTTATGACAAAACGAAACGGCAAAATTTGACGAAATTGTCGGGATTTCCGGCGTGAGCGGATTTGGGCGCGTTGTGTAACTGGGTTTTGATTTCCAGATTTAATTTATGTATTAAATGTTTCAATATGTAAACAAAGATCACGAGTGGTGGAACGGTTGAATGTGGTGTGTTAAAGCTGTGCTGACCCGTTGACCCGGCTGACCCGGGTTCGAATCCCGGCTTCAGCATATTATTTTTAATTCTGTATTTTTAATACATTTTCAAAAATAAATTTTATATTCTAATATACTTATTAATTATGTATCGTTTAAAATTAATTTGGGCATTAAATACGCAACAAAATTTTTGACTGGTTGTTCGGTTAATAAACAAAGCGGGTTTGGTTAATCCGGTTTTTTGACGGATGTTACATTAATCTATCAAAACACACTAAATCACACATATATTTTATGCAATCACACAAACAATCTATCATAAATGCTATAGTTATGTGATACCCGATTTGTTTACTTGGAACATTCTTATGTGATACTAATTGTCATTAACTTCGTACGAGCCTCCCCTTAACATGTATAGTGCTATAGGAGTTACGCACCGCCCGTATTTTTGTGGTCATGTTAAGTTTAATCTATTTTGTAGTGACACTTGGGGATTGACTTGTAGTTCGCATGCTATGTTTACATTACTCTCGTATGCTAGCTTAACATGTGGATTTGTTTAAACGGTTTCTTTTTAGTACTTATGCTATGATTTAAACTTGTGTACTCGCCAATACTTTGTATTGAACTATACTTTTTAACGTGTTGCAGGTTGAGGATGTTGATGTGACGAAAACTTAGTAGGAATGGCACAGAAACATACTTAGAATGCTAAGTTATTTATTATATTTTTGTTGAACTTGTCTTATTTGAATTTACGTTGTATCGGAATTATGTTGTACTTGACATTTTGAGGAATGAAATGAAATGGATTGTTTAATTAAATATTGTCACATTAATGTTATGATGTCTCGAGCAATCTCGTTCATCTCACTCCGATGTTTCAGCCATTGGTTGGGGTGTGACAACATGTGTCGATATCTTTTTGAGCATATTACAGATTTATTTTTTTCCCTTTCGATTGTTATACGAAGTGTCTGTACCAAACCAAGACCTACCGAATTTCCACTGACGCAATGCAACTGGGAGTATTGTTTTTTAATATTATTTTGTTTGGTATTTAAAAGAAAGACATCAAGCTAAATGCATTATTATTTTTAAAATTCGCTTTTGGATTTCTTTTACATAAACGTTGTTTTTTTAACATAGCATCAACGTTTTCATTTGTATTTTGTTTAAAATCAAATTGTTCCACAGTGGAGCGAGGGAACAAACCACTAGTTATTGTATTTGTTTACCATTTTTTTTGTTTATTGTTTGTTATCATTTCATTTTATTTGAGTTTTTATATCATTTGATTTTTACTGTATTTGTTTATTGTTTGTTATCATTTCATTTTACTTCAGTTTTTATATCACTTGATTTTTTGTTATACATAAGTACATGTGAGTAGTTTTTATTTGACTTTCTCTTTATTAATTTGTTTGATTTAGTTTGGAAACATCTAGCTTTCTTATTATTTTATTTGTTTACATTTTGTTTGATTGTTATTTGTTTACAGTTTAGTACTTGATATGGTTTTTTATATAAATGTTAATTAAAGAACATTCTTATCATGTAGGTATGTGTCACACCCTGACCCGCAGCGGAATAAGAGTCGGGGCATAATTGGGTTATCAGCAAAGCTCATGATGTTTATTAAAATGTTTCATATTTATTAAATTCAAATTACAACTTAAATATTCAAATTAAATCCATACAATTACAAGGAAATGAAACTAAGTAAAACAATCCCAAGCTTAAACTGATTTATTCTTCTAGGCCTTCATATTTGTTTCTTGCCTCAACTGGATCACATGTATCATGTGTAAAACGGGGGATATTTTGGGTCAACAAAAGTTGGCGAGTGAACCTTGAGAAAAACATTGTTATCAATTTCTTGTTGTATTTAATATTGAAAATTTGTGCAATAATCACATGTGAGTAAACATATATATATAACAAAAACACAAACCACATTGGATGAGTAAATGACATGAATGATGATGTATATGAGATCAAGGCTCAATCAAACGGAGCCGATCGAGTGACATGAATGATGATGTATGTGAGATCAAGGCTCAATCAAATGGAGCCGATCGAATGAGGCACCTGATACTCAACCCGTATCCCACGGGGAGCTGATGGGCCTAATGAAATGCATGTACTGAAAATGATAACTTCAATCTAAACATAATCACACAACAATTGATACATAATTGATACACATTTGATCACGGATATGATGGATGCACAAGTGTTTAAATATAATAAGGATTTAAACGACACATGATACACCCAAAAAATGTGATTAAAACAGGAAATTGATAGAGATTCACTCACATTGGGTGCGTTCTTTGATGGCGTTAGATGCGCACGAATTTTAGGATTTGATCGACGAGGAAAACTAACCTAAAATAATAACGAAATGGTTCGGTAAATAAATGGATTTTATTTGAGATTAATACTTTTAATTCATAATCTTAATAGGATTTTTAGATTTATTTTTGTGAGTTTAAGGACATTTTCTAACTTTAAAAATATTATTTTTAAGTATTTTTAAATAATTTTCTGATTAAATAAATAAAAAAAATGTTGACTTTTTGACTCTGACCGTTGACCGTTGACCGGTCGGATTGTGTTAATTATATGCGCTGAGTGAGGTTCGAACTCGGGACCTCTCGTATGCGTGCACGCAGCTCTACCAACTGAGCTACGTGTCTAACCCGAAATCTTCTCTGTTTTAATTATATTTATACACTAATTAACTTTTAACTTATTTGGGTTTTTATTAAAAACGATTTATATGGCCGAACCGGTTGCAGGGACCCGGAGTCGAACTCGGGTCCTTCGGTTCGAGTGCGCACAGCCCAACCAGTTGGGCTGTGTGTCATATCTGTTTAACTTATGGATTAAATTATACTTATTAACATTCGCTGACCTGATCTGATTCAGTTGTAAAAATGTTGGTTTTAATTCTGAAATTCGGTAACGTATGCGATTCGAACCCGGGACGTGTGCATTGTTTGTGCACACAGTCCACCGCTGGACTGTGTGTCTAACCCGTTCAAAAATATGTTTTTAATTATACTTATACACATATTCAACTTCGTCTTCTTCGTTTACAAAGACACAGAACAATGATGTCCGACTGTTCTTGTTTAAATCGGTCATCGAACATATAGTTGCTTGGAATGAAATGGATAAAGAGGGTTACGGAGTAAAATGTACCAAACAGAATGTTTTTCTCAGATTTTCGGCAAGAGTCGTCGGCTCTGATTGGTAACTTCCGTCTGAGTGAATCAATTAACAGTTTTGATCAATGAGTTGTGCAATTAAGTTACTAAACAAGGGATATCAGGGGGTTTAGATGATTGTACCGATTGACAGTGAGACTTCGGAATTTCCAGTGATTTTCCGGCGAGTGCAGGAATTCCCGGCAACGTTGTCTGAGACAGATTCTGGTTGAACGATTTATGTTAATTCTTGCCTAATAATGGATTGCAAACAAAAGAGTCGAGAATTTTACCGATTTGAAGTAAGTCTCAGTTTTCCGGTGAATGCAGAATATCTCCGGCGACGAGCTAGAGCTTCGAAAAAGTGAGCGGTTCTGAGCGAAAGGATTTCCGGAAGATTGAGTGGGTATTTATAGGAAAGAACTGAGTGAATTGGGTCCGATTTTGGGTCGTCAAAGTTTCTCCGGCGGTTATGACCGCAATTGACTGTTAGACGTCGGTTATAACCGATGTCGAAGTCGGTTATAGTGTTTTAGTCAAAAGGAAAATGGCTAAACTCGCGGATTGCCGGATTTTCCGGTGATTGCGAGTTCTGCCGCCCTGAGGTCCGGATTTTGATTTTCTAGTTTTAGTATATATGTTATTTGTTTCCATGTTTATCATAACTTCAGTGTGTGGCGAGTGGTGTGCTGTGTGTTTGAGTTTGTGGGCGACCAGGGTTCGAAACCCGGCGACCCCATTTTATTTTTTTCTCACAATTTAAGATTATTTATAAATTATAGTTTTTAAATTCCAATATAGTTATTAATTATGTATCGTTTAAAATTAGTTTGAGCAATAAATATGCAAAGAAAAAATATAACTGGATATTCGATTAATAAACGAAGCGGGTTTTGGAAATCCGTTTTTCGACGGATGTTACAGTATGTGAATTTGTAAAATACAAGAAAAAGTATTAGTCTTCATTAATAATATTAGTGCTAGTACCTGTGAAACTTGCGGTTTGACAAAATAATATATTTTTAAGGTATTGACAAAGAACATTATACGTTTATGATAATCATAACGAAATTCTCATAAAGAAATTATTATGGAACTCTCATGTTCATAAAGTGAATAAAACAACTAACGTACTATTGATATAAATAAAACGAAAAGATAAATAAAAGATGAAATTACGTTTCTGTAGTTCAAAGTATCGATAGAAAGCATATTAATCTAATACTTCTGCAATTTGGAGCTTCGTAATCAATAACCTTGCATTCTTTTTTGACCAATTGAAAAAAAAAACAATCATCACCTAACTGGGATAAGGGACGTAAATAAAGTTAAGCAGGAAAACTGTGTGTATAGAGAAACTTTACAACATAATGTTAGGCGTAAAACGATTGAGTAGTGTTACATGTCCTTGGTGTTTTTATTAAGAAAAAGGTAGGCGTAAAAACATTGAACTCACCAAATTTACCTAAAATTTCATCGTATAAAAGATTAAAAACAAAAAAAAAGATATAAATTTTAAAATCCGAGTGCTCAGCTAAACATAGGTTGTATGTATGTGCAAACTGCATTTTTTTAATAACTCAAGACATCCGAAAGAATGCTACCTCAAAATATGAATAAATTTGGCATAAAAAAGTTCATATAAGCTAACAAAATTACAAAAGTAGAACATTCCAAATTTATGATAACATCTAAGAAGCCATCTATATCTTTACAAATACAATAAATTTTAATAAAAATTAGATTGTTTTTGGTTGATTACAAAATAAATTTCTAACAATTCATCTTTAATAGAATGTTTTCTTTCTTGCAGTTTCACTTAAAAAATTTCTATTGTCTACTAAGCTATTTGGCTAGCCGTATTAAATTGTGTCCTGTTTGATTTACATAACTGTGAGTTAGTCAAGGCCGTATGTATTTCATTAGTCAACCGTTCAATAACAAACACAAACACAATATATCGGTCATCAATACTCTTGAATTATGCACGTCCGGTTCTACTAACCACCGACAATTATACACCTAAATACATATCATCACTCAATACTCCGAATTCGAATCAGTCCCACACCTTAAATTACTATATTTATGAATTCAATCAACCGATTTGGATTGCACAAAATCATCCATAACAACTAATAATTCAAAATCGATTCAAAAGCAACTACCAACATCAAGAATATTATCAGTGGAAGAGAGATTAAGAAACATACATGACTTTTTTTCACATATTTAGATATAGTGGTTCTTTGAAATGAGTTTATCTCTGGTGTTTATTTGAATTATGTAGTCCTAAGAGGGTGTCAATGTTTGATCCTTTCGTAATGTTTTCTTTTTTAGATGGTCTCTTATCCTATAATAACTCACAACATGAAATTTCCAAAGTTATTCGACATACAAAATATCAACTATGAAAACTAAATTGTATAATAATACCTCAAAATCATCCTTTCTTTTGAGTACAAAGTTTTTATACTACTTGACTCTTTTTCAACTGACTTCCTTCGTTTTTCTTCAAGTGAAAGAGTATCTCTTACAGCTTAAAGTTCATCACCCAATCTAGCCTGCATTTCATTCATCATTTAAACTTTTAAGGTATCCTGAGAAAACTATGTTCAACTTTGATAGAGACGCGTCTGGTAATGAGTGAAAATAAGTAATATTTTAGTAAATGTTGAAACGGGCCTGGGTTGACCATAGGACATTTTCCATGTTTCTTTCCGTCTTTTTTATATATTAACAATGCACTAATTATTATCAAGATAGTTATCTAAATCTTCTAATAAAAGATATAGGATGTTGCTTACTTGCATGCATTAAAAAAGAGTATGGGAGACTCTCAATCCGTTTAACTATAAACTTTGCTTGACCCGTTTGAGATATCAGCTGTCATCTATTTAAGAGTCCCGTACTTAAAGTAACAACTGCTATATTTGCATCTTTGCTTGCACCCTTTGCTAAAATCTGGACCAAATAACCCGTATCAGACATAATATACTTGTATCGTGTCTGCAAAAAAGAAATTTTATGATTGTCTGAGTTTTATTATTATATTTTTTTTTTAAAAGTGGATTTGCAAAAGAACCTTATACTACTAAAAGATTTAATCTTTTAAGCATAAAGTGGATATAAACCTGGATTGGATGGATCAAGCAAGACATGTAATTTTCTTCTGCCATCTACAGTGGAAATAATATTCAACATTATTAATAGTGATTACAGATTCATATATCTCATATTCATATATAGAAATCTATATAGACTAATTAAGTTAAACTATACAAATGTATATAGACTAATTAAGTTAAACTATACAAATAGTTGCATGGTTAGAAAGCGTACAACACACATATTCAATGTATAAGAATCAGTATATGATAAAGAATTAGTTGCAGGGTACTACATTGTTTAAAAGAACTTGTTTAATTTCAAATAATTGGTAGGAATTAGAATTTTCAATGCTTGTTTACCTATAAATAGACATTTTTAATCCTTGGCATCTCTAGATCTGATGGATCTGCATAAACATAGCTTACCAGTTCACCCTTTTGCCTTAAAAGCAAGAACACTCCATATATTTAGAATATACTTAATATGTGAGACCTCCTTATCGTACATATCCAATGTGATTCATTATAGCTTTGTCAACGCATACCATAGGTAGAGAGAACATTTCAAAAATTAACCTATCTAGATTCTAGAACATTACTCAAATCTACAAATTATAAATAAGAACTGTCATCAACTTTACCACATTTGACACATTGGAAAAGATGAAAATGACCCAAATCAACACATTTTTAAGTAAAGAGCCCAAGCCTATAAGACCATTGAACTATAATACAGCCTGTTTGGGTGAGCATACTCAACACCAAAGTTACCAGAACCTATTTACTAAATTATAGTAAAACATAAGCCAATAATAATACAATAGAGATTGGGAACGGAAAAATTCTAAAGCATACAATTTTACTAAAAACCAGTAAAGAAAAAACGCGTGCATCAAAATTTTGGACACAACTTCTATATGATGCTATATAGAAGTTCACTAATATAAAAATTGAGAAAATAAGAGGTAAATGGAGAGGCCTTTAATGTTGTTAGTAGTGGTACCTGTAGGAGAAAGTGGATCAATAATCCCAGAATAATATTCCGAATATCACTCACCATGAATGCCTTGGCCAATGCAACCTGCACAGTAATTTTGGATTCGGGTAAAACACGGTCTAATACTTTGTTGTCGTCACGCTGTTTTGCAATCTAAAATCCAAAACCACAAAAAGTACTGGTGAAATTAATTGTAACCGTGTGCATTCACAAGTCAAAAAATAGAAGTCAAACCTCTTGTCTAGCTAGCTTGAGTTCGGCAAGGATGGCTTCAATTGGTAGCATATCATCATCTATTTGAGGTGCATCTCATATTTAGCAGTCCGTTGTCAAAAAAAAAAAGAAAAAAAATAATGAAACAACTGAAATAAACTAATTATCAAAATAGTCAACAAACATGTGATTGGCCTATTCCTTACTTCCTCAAAATCATTTAGTAATATGAGAAAAATCAAAGAGTGTAATAATTGAACAAACATAAAAAATGAAAAAAAATATAAAACAACTGAGATAAACTAATTATCAAAATAGTCAACAAACATCTGATTGGCCTATTCCTTACTTCCTCAAAATCATTCAGTAATATGAGCAAAATCAAAGAGCCTAACTAATGAACAAGCATCATATAACCCAATTGACAGATTCAAGTTCATACAATCAAATAACTCAACTGAATATACAGATTCAATAAATAAAAAAAAATAACAACTAAAACAACTATGTGTGAAAAAATGCAGTTGGCAAGGTGAATGTTTAAAAAATGCTTATATTATATAATATGATAATTTGTTGGCTGGTACACACACAATCGAACCATAAACACACGATTCTTGAACAAAAACAAACAATTTTTTTACCTGTTTATTCTATTTCATTGTACTCGAACTCAAATCGGAAGATCGAGAGAATGAATCATCAAAAAGATAACTAAAACAAAGTTAGACAAAATCAGTATTGTATAATCGATGTAAATAAGGAAAATATGATTACATGTTTGTGAATCTTTCAAGATGTAACAGAATCAAAAAGAAAAGGATGAATGATCTTCAATGTAATCGAAGATTTGCAGACGATGGAGATCTGGAAGGAGAGCGTTGGAGATTGGAGCGAAGGAGGGTGGCGATGAGTTCTAAAGAAAGATTATGCAGAGTTCTAAAGAGCGGAGGGAGAGAGGAGTAGAGAATTTAGGGTTTGAGGAGGCGATGGAAGAGAGAGAGACGTATGTTGAAGGAGAAACCCTAATTATTGATGAAAAAGGTATTTATACGGACGATTATTATACGCATGACCCATGCACCAAAGGAATGTGAGACTATGGTCAAACCCGCATGTCATACATGTGTCCAGTCAATACATGTCTTCGAAAATAGGATGAACCAGTTAACAAATACTCCAAGTACTGTTACATTATGTTGAAATAAATAAATACTGAATTTAATAACTATTAATTACCAGACCAGTTGTGATTTTATTTTAAGTTTATTTGTAAGAGCTACCATTAGCATTATCATTTCAAGGGTCCGGCTTATAAAACGATAACAATTCTTTAACATCCGTTTACTAGGTTGTGTTTTTAATAGTCATGACATAAATCCAAATTAAAATGTACATGTTCCAGCTTCGTCTAATCGAGTTCTACAGTCTCACGTTTGACCAGCAAATACGCTTAGCTAAATATAATGTGTTTATGTCAACCCGACACGTTTGCCTGACCCATATATTGTTTCTTTAATGTGTTCTATATAAAAATGTTTTTTTTTTTACAATTTAGGTATATTTATGCTAAAATTTCAAAATAAATTGTCATGGTTCAAATATTGTTGCTTAAAAGGATATAAAAAAATGTGTAAATCTAGAGTTTAAATTATTAATATGTAAAAAGTTGTATAGGTTATAAAAGCTATATTCGTGTTAGTCCACGAATACGCGTGCCATGCAAATTTTTCAGGTTTGTTGTGTCGGGTTTGAACCGTCAATCCAGAAACATGACCCGTTTAGAAACCCTACCATTTACAAATGAATTGGTTGATTAAGGTGAACTTCTATTTCACCGTCCAAGCTCGAGCTTGACTCATTTTAACCTCTATTTCAAAAGCTCAAGCCCGACTAATGGTTAATATTTGAGTCTTAGAGTAGTTGAGCCCGATTTTAAAGAAAACGTAGACAACATATAAAGGCATTTGAATCACTGCCGGATCCGCTCTTAAAAAGGGAAGGCCCTCTAAGCCCACCACCTCAAGGCTCAAACCCCACAATGCAGAAAAAAAAACTTTAGTTTATAGCCCATATAAAGTCTAGCCCTCATAACATAATCCGTATGAAGTCTTCTCAATTACACTAATTATCCGTTACTTTCAAAAATAACTTTAATTAATTTTGTTTTGTTATTTTTCTTGTCTAAAGTTTTAAATCCAAAACTCTTAATGCTAATCCTTAAATTGCGAACCCTAAACTGTTAGATTGTTATTTGACTTGTAAGGGATAAAAGATTAAAAAAAGTACAATTAAATTTCTTGAAACAACATTCATAAAGAAACACGGCAAATAGGGTTATACTCGTATTATATAATTAATTTTGTTTATGGGTTTACAAAATGAATCGTTAACCACTTGTATAAATATTTGAGTCATGAGCAGTGAGCCCAATATGAAGGTCAGGTAGACCGCATATAAAAGCATTTAATTTTTGAATCACTGCAGGATCCATTCTTTCAAAAGAGAAACCTCAAGACTCAAACCCTATTGGCTCATTGTAGAATAAACTTTAGTTTATAGCCCATATAAACTATAAAGTGTAGTCCCTTGAAATGATATTTAAGATGTTTATGCCCCCATAATCCATAGGAGGTTATTTTCTGTTACGTGCAATTTCTTGTTACATTCCTTGTCACCATGATTGGAGATGCAAAATCCACCGCTGAGGTATTTGGGTTATCGCATCAGCTAAAGGAGATAGACGGTGCATACTTCGTCTTCTCGATCCATTCCGAAGAGTGCTGCAAGACAACATAAACAACCCGTTAGAAGGGTCAGAGACCGGAGTCTCTGAACCACCCGACGACACTCAAGTCAGTATCTCGTTTATCATAATTAGTAAGAATGAAAGTATGGATGTGCTCAGGATGAACGTTGGTGGCATGCTTAACACATGCAAGTCGGACATGAAGTGGTGTCTTCAGTGGGAGACGGGTGAGTAACGCGTAAGAACCTGCCCTTGGGAGGGGAACAACAGCTGGAAAAGGCTGCTAATACCCCGTAGGCTGAGGATCAAAAGGAGGAATCCGCCCGAGGAGTAGTGAAGATGGAGATGTATTGAGTCTGATTAAGGAGAAATGAGAGAGTGCCTAAATAAGAAGTTGAGACTTCTATTTATAGGAGATGAGAAGGCTAAACCACTTACTATACCAGATGTATTGGGCTCAAATTCGTTGGGCTGGGTTGAATAGGAATTTACCTCTTCAAGTCCCCTAGTCCAGTATGATGTAGTCCGAGTTACATTGTGCTGGACTAATCACTTGTTATCGTGAGATTCTTATTTATTTGTTGTAAGTCTTGGTCCATATATTTGAGCGTCAAGTTGTGTTGAGGCACAACTTATTTCTTAGGATAGCTCCGGTTCACCGGAGCACTTAATTGTGTTTAAGCGTCATTTCGCTTTACTCAAAGGTAGTTCATGGTGTTTGCCTATGACGTTGCAAGTTATTGCAAGGCAATTTGCTTATTGAATAAGGAACGACCCAGCACGCCGTGGCACCCTTTTTAGGGGCACTTATGTCACACCCTAACCAATGACGGAAACATTGGAGTGAGACGAAAACGAGATTGCAAGAGACTTCATAACGACTATTTGTGACAAGTATTTAAATAATCAAAATTTAATTTTATTTCTAAATCGAAAATACAAAGTTTGGAAGCAAAGTACAACATCATGTAACAAGGAAACAAAGTACAATACATAGACAAAATTTAAAGTGCGTCTCCAGTCGTCCTACTAGATTTCTTTCAACATATCATCATCAAGTTCTTGCAATACATAATAAAGTACATGTCAACACACAAAGTATTAGCGAGCATACAAGTTTGAATTACTAGCATAAGTATAAAACGGTCTAAACGAATCCACATGGCATAATCGTAAACTAAGACATATCATTACCATGCTAGTATGCATCTCATAATTGTCAACCCAAGGTTTCCCACTAGCGTAATCTTGTCGTCGCAACGACAAGACCATTTTTGTATGACTTAACATGACCTCAAGAATACAAGCGGTGTGTTACTCCTACAACGCTATACATGTTAAAGGAGGCTTGTATGAAGTTAATGACAAAGTATAGTGCAAGTAAGGATTCTAGCATGTATGAATTCTAAGCATCAGGTATTAAGCATGTATAATGGATTATTTGTTTGTGTCAAGAATGTTTGTATGTGATTGTGTGAGTTTATTAATTCATAAGGGTTGCACCCAAAAGTGTCGAAAAATAAAAAAGGGTCATGTACACTCACGGTTTGCTACACTTCCAACGTATTCGTGAATTGACGAGTCATTGAGGGTGGAGCACCAAATTATCCTACATTGGGGAAACGAAGGTGTATGAGTATATGGAGTTCGTAGAGAGTTTGGATTCGGAATTAATATGAAAATTATATTTGCTTGAAAGTATGTAAGCCCACTGACGGACCTCGAACAACCGAACAGGATCGCAAACACGAAACACCAAGTCACACGGGTGTGCGGAATCCACCATGTGATGCAAACCGCTGCAAGGACACGATGTAGAAGGAGTAGAGAACGAGATGATGATTGACAATCTGTGAATCCACAGAGTATTCACAGATTACCAAAACATGCAACAAGAACACACAATAGTTAGGGTTTCACAAAGAGAGAAAACTTGCATAGAAAGATAAATCTCAAAAAGTCATATCTTGCATTCATCACACAGAGTATAAATACAAGACCATAAATTCGGACTCCTAAGTCCTTACACAATCTAGCCAGGTCCGAATTTATAACCTTTTACAAATTCGGATATACTGATAAGCTCTTACAAATAAACTCTTATACCATAAACTCTTACAAATAAATTCATACACCATAAACTCTTACAAATAAACTCTTACCCCATAAACTATTACAAAATAAGTATTGACAAGGAATATGAACAAATTCGGACTAAACAAGAGTATTCCATCCGAATTTGTTAAGCTAGAACATAACTTCTCCAAAGTTACAAATTAGCCCCTGAAGAATCTTCAAGTAGCAACATCCAGCATTTATCATCCAAAAGGTGCACTTACAAAGTATATCTTGTCTAGATACTGGTTTGGACACTAAATTTTCATGGGTCATAAGTTGCCCATTAGATTCACAAACGAGAAGTCTAGAAACGAGGATAATCTTAACCTAAGTCCTTGATATCTAATCATAATCCGGTTGGTATCAAGAATTTGGTTATTAAGTATATATTATATAGTATAAGTTATACTTTCGTCCATCAAGTATTATCATGTAAGTCAAGCATGGAGGTCAGATGATTTCCATCCATTAAACCTCGGTGTATGATTCACCAAAGCACACGTCTCCTTTTTTTGTTCAAATTCACAATTTAATCTTAACTCTTGATTACTAAATATATGAATAAGATTACCATCCTTACTACCCAAATAAAGTTTCTATTATATCTAACCCATATAAAAAAAGAGTGAATAAGGTAATAGTAATACTACTTACAATTACAAAATTCATTTTTAATTAGAGAGCAATTTACAATTGTAGCACAATAAAAACAATATATTCATTTAATCTATGTGACTGAGAACAAATTTTGTAAATTAGCTTATATTTATTCGGTTCTCGTTTTGGATAATTTATTTTTGTTTTATGAATAAATAGAGATATAATTATATTTCAAGCAACATATTTTCATGTTTTCTTTCAGAATAACTATGTACTTTCAATTACTAGGAAAAGAAAGGTTAATTGAAAAAAAAACTAAAGAACACTACTATATAATTAGCAGTAATTAAATAAGTAAAAAATAGGTAAAATTGTATAAAACTAGTAACTTGTCCCGTGCGTTGCGGTGGGTCCAAACAAAAAGTAATTCGGATTTGTATCGTCAAGACCTGAATCGTTTATGAACAAAAGTTACATCAAAACATAGATAAACTGAAGATGTACATAAAAATAAGCACAAAAACGTATTATATATGACCCGGCTTATTTACGAAAGAAATTTACGTCGAACACCAACCTGAACTTCTACCGACACGTACATATAAAATAAGTACAAAATTATGTTTTTTAAGCTAAAAATGGTTTGGCACGTTGCGGTGGCGCCAAAACATAAAGTAAGTCGAATTTATATAGTCTAATGAAAACGTATTATATTAGACCCGACTTGTTGTAAAACAAAATTTATGCCAAACGGTAGACAACTGAAAATGTACAATAAAAAAAGAAAAAAAGGCATTATATCTGAGCCTATCAATTTCCAAAGAACGTAATCAAATATAATTTTTACCGACATATAAATAAAAATAAGCACGTATAAAATGATTAATGTTTTTTTTGAAAATTGAAGGGTTGTAAGTGTTAATACTAAATATTGAAGGGTAATGGTTAAAAAACATAAAAGCAAAAAAACATAAAAAAACTAAAAGATTATAAGTATCAATACTAAATGTTAAAAGAGTAAAGATTTAAAAAAAAAACAAAAAAACAACTTGAAGTAGTTCATGCATCTTATTGTAAAATCTATACAATAGAATAGAATGGTTTACCAGTCTTGCATAGAAGTCATGTGAAACCAAAATATAATAAACCAAGGGCCACGCTTTTGACTTCTGGCGTCGAGTATACGTTTGGAAAAGGGGACCTTACAAGTCCACCATCACGACTTATATCATCACGTTTCCACGTTAGAAGCATATACATTATTACTATTATTATTGATAACTAATAGTATTAAGCCTCACGATACAGCAGGGTAGCGTGACATCAATGTCACACCATCAATAGCCACCACAATGCGACCATTAAATGGAAAAATGAAGGTAGAAACGTTCAACCACATACGTACATTGCGACGTGTTAACTTGGAAATTTAGATTGAAAGGTAAAACAAAAAATTTGTAAAAGATGTATGTGATCAAAGTTGAAAGTGAAATGAGTGTTGTGATTAAATGTAAATGGTGAAAACTATTAGGGTTAAAGGTAAAAATAGATAAAGAGGAAAAAAATAAGATACAACCTAAAAAGCATGAGGTACTCTAACACCCTGATTTCCTGTTGGGCCCGAACTTTGGGTTTATGAGTAACGATTGATATAGATATTCATGTATAGCACAGCGGAAGTATTGGGATTATAAAATAATATTACAAAGTACAAGTGTCTGAGATGTTCAAAATAAATATACAGATTGAAAGTACTTAAAAGATCCACATGCGGATTGAAATGAACAAAAATGAATATTAAGACTACTAGGCCTTGTAAGGAATCGCAATTTCAATAAGCATAACCGAGCAGCTCCAGCCAATTCCGTACTTGCTAACATGCGCTTAGTCTTTTGAAAATACGTTAACTTTTGCTGGTAAATACAATTAACCGACACATTTTGAAAATCCTTTCAAAAATCATTTTATACCATTTGGTTTATCATTTTCGTAAATAACTTGGGACAAAGGGATATCTCTTGTTACTAGTATTACATGCTTGTCGATACATATAGGGCCCAGAACTAACTCCGACACATGATTAACCGACACACCACATTTTCAATAAAATATGATATATCATAATAGCGTCTGCCAGGTGTATGCATACACCCCGCGCTTAGGTCGTGGCCACTTGCAATTAATTGAGCTGTGGATATCCAGGACACGGTCATATTAACCCCCATGTTCAATTATTCAAGCGAAACGGATTAAAATGGGTTATTTAAATTTTAAGCATCATTCGCCCATGATTTAATACCCGACCAAGCGGCTAATGTCGTGTCCCAAGCCCGTATAGGGTAAATAGGCTAAGAGTATTTACCTAAGCTTATCTTTACAAATCAAAGGTGTTTAACCATAGCCGTTAATCAATATAACTAATACATGCGCAACTTAATGTAGGATCCTAGTCTGGAATGGACGGAACTATGATCCGTTAGAATGTTAACGGGTCTCATTCAAGTCATAAGACTTGGACCAGTTAATTTATAATAAATAGGTACGGTTTGCTAGATTAACGGAGACCGGACAGAATGTGATTTATACCCGTACGAGTACTGTAGCTCGTATAATATGAGTCAAACAACCATACATTCTGATTAAAACTGATTTGAAAAAGTTTTGACCCGATTCGGCTAACTTATATAAACTATGCTATATAAGTCAACCATACGCGCATAGGCGACATTGGGTTCAAATGGGTCTATGCTAAGTCAAATATACCAAAATATCTTTCATTGTGTTACCATATCAGTTTCGAACTCAGATTATAAGTTTTATTATATTTTAAAACCATTCTATGCATCAAAAGGGTATTTTGGGCATTATTAGGCATATTATAACGACTTTGCATAAAACCCGAAAATGATATGATCAGAAGGTATAACCCTTAGGGGTTATTCCCTACATTATCATGATAATATTACAACCCTTAATCAGTATCTAAACTATCCTAAACGGGTCAGAATTGAAAGTCAAAGCAGATGTCAAACTGTTTGACTTTCGGTTGCGAACCGAAGTTAAAGCAGGAAATGACGGGTTGGACATGATCTAACATGTCCTAATATGTTAAATAAACTGATACAATGTTAAACATTAAGGTTTCGATACTTAGAAGTTCATTTAACGTAAATTATGAAAATATGCGTTTTAACTTTTATTTAATAAAACTTTGACCCGTCATTTGATCAACTTAACGTAATTCTCAGAAGGTGCCTTCATAGAGGATTAACAGCTACATTATTACGATCACGTAGCCAGTTTAACTCGAACATTGGCTTGACTGAAATGGTCATAACCGAAAGTCAAAGCAAAAGTCAATTTGCTTGACTTTCGGCTAATATCTAGCTTATGAATGAAACAACACTGGGTTATAACATTTACAAGTGTTCAGAGGAGTGTTATAACTCCAGGGGAAGCCTCTATAGGCCAGAAGATAAATAGATGAGAGTAAGAATTATGTGAAGGTGCAAGTCTTGAAAGAGTGAAATATTAGGCTATTTATACTTGATCAAGACTCACAAGATGATGCCACATGTTCCTGAAGCCTTGAGATACTTAGGAGTGTCCTAGCAGGTGTCAAATGGTGGCTCAATGTGGCAAAAAATGCAAGAGAAGTGGCAGAAGGAGCAGGCTGTTGTGCCAGCTCAACATTCTGCCAACGACGTCCTTGCGAACCGTAAGGGGTAAGGTCTTACGGTCCGTACGAACCTTCTGGCGCCCATTATTTTGAATGACTTACAGACCGTAAGGCATTATTTCCTGCGGTCCGTAAGGGACCGTCAGAGGCAAAAACTTTGGCATTTTCCATATTTGACCCCTCCACATCCATACTTCCACGTATATATACATTTGGTCCATCTCGTCCTACTTACCAAGAATATTTAAGAGTTGATTGCACACGTGTTGCCATATTATTCGCCAAAAATTTCCGAGGTGTCACAAGTAGAAATCATAAGGCATTATCAATTTGTATATTAATTATATACTAGTATTAAGCCCCTAGCGTTGCGGGGGGGGGGGGGGGGGGTAAAACTATGTCAACTTGCATCAATGCTATACCACCGCCATCGACCACCAACACAAGAAAAACTCGTAAAACGAAATAAATATAAATAGAAAAAGTACACCAAACGAAACGTAGACGTAAAATCGTTAAACCACATACACCCATTATGGCATGTTAATATGAAGAAATTAGGCCGAAACGTAAAACATAGAGAAAAATAACCAAACCGGACCTGCGATTTCAAATGAACCTGTAAAGCCAGAAATAATATACATAAAAACATTGAATCACACACGCACATTACACCTTATATGAAAACGATAAACTTTCATTTAGATAAATAAATGTGTATTACAAAATTAAATGCATAATTTAAATAAGTAATAAACTAAAAACAAAGTAATTAGAAATAGATAATAGTAGTAATGAATATAATAATAAAATATAATGTCTCATAACCCACAATCAAACTTTAAAAAAAAACCTGTTTAATGTTATTGTGACTAATAACAATAATACATATTTTGGTTACTAATGACATTAATCTATTTATGACTAATAACATTAATATATATTTTAATGACTAATGATGCTAATGTAAAATTTTTAGTGACTAAGGAGAGCTAACTTATGTATTTAATTGAATTAGTAGGTTACATAAATTATTTAGTCACAACTAATTATTTAATAGTTGATGGTGGTTTAAATTGGTAATTTAATTTAGAAAAAAGCTCCGAGTATAGGATGTATTATTTTATTAGTTTTTCTTTAGGGTGATTTTCGTTTTTGATATTTCCTCGTATATTCACGCGTTTTTTTTGCTAAGGATTTAACGGAACGCAAACTGTGAGTAATTTCTACTTTTTTCCCTTATTATTTTTACCAATTTTGGGGATGTATCATGTTATAAGGTACTTGTTTAATTTATTCATTAGCATGCTAAATTTCATTGTGTTATCATATGGTTGCATACATGTGTTTTATTTTAATTGTCATGTGATGCCAGTCTATTGCATTATAGCATGTAATGAGGATCCACGGATGACTAGGTTCCTACAACCATGGGTTGTAGTCTAGTACCGCCACCATAGATTCATTCTTCGGGGCTCGGTCTCATTCAGTCTATATTCGAGTTATTGTTATTATATATTTTTTTTAATTCTTTGTCTTCTTGTTTACTTGTGAGATTATGTCTACTTGTTTGATATGTTGATATGTTATGAATTCCTTATACTAATCTTAAAAAAGCATGTTAAACAATTTCTCAAAAATAATATAGAAATAATTTTTTTACAAAAGAAAAATGGGTTACTCACCAACCTATGGTTGGCCCAAAAATAATTTATGCATAATACAAGTATACAAGGGTGAGATGAGTTCGACATGAAGACACATAGAAAGTGTCTTAGTTAAATAACCAGACTTTATTTCATGGATATTGTTTGTGTTACTTGTACGAATATTTGAATCATTTTTATGTTGTGCGACAAGTTAAATTGGTGGCTTTAAATAACGAAACTTATAATGGTATCATAAGATATGGACAAATATCATGGCTCATATCAAATCGATGCAGATCAGGGTGTGACAAAAAATGTTTTTACATTTTAAACCATATTTGTAGATGTATGAAAAAAAATATCATAAGCTAACCAAAAATATTACTTACATTGTATATAAGAGTGTTAACACTTAAGTCGTGTTTAACAATCTACTTAGACAAAGTCTCTCTCCGACCCAACTAGGGAATATATCTCTCGAGCAATCAGAACCAACAACCTAAAAAGGATATAACAATGGAGAATACCAAGGTTTAATGTACGTAGTTGGGTTCCATGACAAGCAAACTTTATTTGTGAAACCAACGCCAAGACGTGTAATTTACTATGCTTCTCTCCAAAACTCTCGAGTTCTCTCTTTATTATTCTCTGGTTCTCAACAAGATCCACGCTTTGGCTAGGAGGAGTTGTCGAGCTATTAACCATATATTGTGTCGGTATAGACACATCGTTGTGAGGTTATTCGTAGAGTTCCCGATAGTTTATGAGTTTATGACTTCTCCCTTTTATGTTCTCATATAATAATACTTGAGCAAATTGATATTTGATTTAATAGAAGACATATGGAGCGTTAAAGGTCCACTCACATTTGTAGGGTACATTCGTATCTACATATCCATAGTACATATTTGTGCCATGTGACTTCAGTCATTTCAATGTAGGTTGTTACTTCATTTATTCGGTTTAATCAACGTTCTTTTTCAGGTATTATGACATCTTTTTTGTACAATCTTATTATTATTATTATTTATTATATTTGTTTGTTGGACGTATCTTCTTTGTCTACAAAACATATTTATGGAAATCATGGGAAAGCGAACACGACAAATATTTGTGTTGGAAGTGATTTAACGATTTGCGAATTCACATGATCAGTTAATAGTTTTATACTCTGACCGGCCTATTACGCAAACTTATAAAATATTAAACCAAAATTAACAAAACCAATCAATTTAAAATTTTGCGAATTTTTAATTAAACATCTTTTTCAATATTCATTCATTTAACTAAACAAACAAATTTATATATTTTAAACCTAAAATCCAAAAAATAACCCCTAAAATAATATACATAAAAAGAAAACTACAAGTTGACAATCATTCCAAATATATTCTTATTTTATTAAATAAAAATAAAGTGCTCAAAGTGGTACCAACCAAGACCAATAAGTCATCTAATGGTCCTCATGGACGTCATGTTACAAAATGCTAACCACTATAATTCAAAATTCAAAACAATCTCAAACACATAAAAAAGTGGAATGATTACCACAAAACCAAAAACCTTAAACCACAAACATCAATAATGCAAAACATGCACGTTATATTCAACAACCGCATCTCCTGTCTTCAAATCAAAACTATGTGTACTTGCTTGAACATACCCTCTAGCAAACCGAAAAAGCCCACTTCCTCCGATCACAGGCATCTCCCTCACCTTATGGAACACCGGGTTCCGGCCCAATATCGTTAACGTACTCCCGTTATACTTCCCGGTCGAAAACACAAAGTTCATTGCCATCAACAACCCGACTTCCTCCTGCGAAGCCACCCCGTATAACCCTTGTGCTCTCCCTAATAACTTTGAGCCCGCTTCGGGCTTTTCAGTCAACGGGTCGTCGATCATGTTAATCATGCCAAACCCGGTGGCTGTTGTTTTGTTGTTTGTTGGTGGTTGCACAATGTTTATAGCGGTCGGGTTGGGACCGCTGATGATGTCGTGCCAGTAGAACCTAAAGTGGCTTAGTTTTTCGGTCCGGAGCTTCGTCGGATTCCGCTTTGCGGATTGTAGGAAACCGGGTTCGGCTCCGGTGGCCGGAAAAGTTTGTGAGAAGGCGATGAGGAGGGGGAGTAGGAAGAGGAAAGTTTTGGTCATTGTGGAATGTTGGTTTGGTGGAAAATGAAGATATGAGAAAGTCACAAAGTCGAGTGTGATGGAGGCATCTAATTTATAATGTAAAGTCTACCAACTATTTTGTTAATAACTAATTAGTTTTTTAATTAAAGTTAATTTGTTATTGTGTTGAGTTTAAAAGTATCTTTTTTAAATCATATTATATATTTTAAACCATTATATAATTAAAATTAATTAACTTTTTTGTTTTAATATGTTTGTTACAAGGATCAATGGTTCAATTGATCAAATATCGGGACAATGATTTTTGTAAAACGATATAGTCACCTTGAATTTTTTTAATATGTTTTTTTGGTGAAGTTTTTTTTTTTTTTGATAAATCAGTTATTATATTAATTGATGAGATTCTTGCGTATTAAAAAAATAAGATGCCAACAAAAAAAAGAATTAAAAAAATAAGATGAGCATGAACACCATTCGAAAGAGGTGCTAGAACTTGATGATGGAGTAAGTTTATGTAAAATTATCCAATATTGTTACGTTTTATACGCTTGCCTATTTGTCGTTTTGTATTATATACAATATTGTTGTAAACTTAATGAGTTAATAAGATTAGAAAATCTCACAAACTTTTTTTGAACGACTAATTTCACTTAATGAGTTAATAAGTATTTCCATGTTCATCAAGAATAAGGGATTGCATGAAAAAACCACTATCTAAAATCCTCAAACTATATCATGCTATTTAACTTATTATGAATCATTCCAGGTAGTAAAGTTAGGAGCATCGCCATGAGCCACCACCACGTTAGCGATTTATGCTGCTAGACTTACTCATTTGACCGGTTACCCAACTCGATTCATTTTCTTAACGACAAATGTTACTCTTACTCTACTTTACACCAATAATCTTAAAATACCCTTCTTTACAGAGGTTTAAACCTGAGACCTCCCCTCTAAGAAGCATATGCCTCTACCAAGTGGGCTAATTCCAGATTGGCACTAAGCCCATTTAGCCCCACAAACAACCTCTTATATTGGTTGGTTTTTTTCCAACGCCATTGCAGCCTTCATCACCTGCTTTTTTTTCAGTTTCATTGCCTCCTCCATCACCGGATCTTTATTGATGTTCGTATTAAAAATTAGTATCCTTAAAGCATATTTTCCCTATGTCGCCTTATTTGCAAAAAAATTTTTTTTCAGAAATTTCAACTTTGAAGCCACACTCCCACAACTGATACTTTTGATTGGGCTGAAAGTTGAATGTTCAAACTTTTGTTTATCCTTTAAAATACACTCGGTATTAAAAAAAATTTCCTTCGTGTTCAGCTATAGCAAGAGCCCCTGAATCTAGAGCCGCTTGGCCTTACAATCCAGTTCCAACAATGCACTTCTCGAAAGAATTTCCAGTATAAATGAGATGTTTATCTTGTAGTTTAATATCCCTAGTTATGAGAATTTAGAAGTCTAGTTGGAATCTAGTTAGAAGTCTTGTTTACCAAGTTATTGTTCGTATAAATAGATATGGATCATTATAATTTGTGGTTTGTTCTTGGTAAAATTGTGTTGTTGTGTGATTGCCCGACCTAATATATTCCAACAAAATAAACCTCCATAAGTAAACTAATAAGTAAAATGTAAAATGGTAACTAAACGTATCATATTACACCTATGTTAAAATGCACGTAATATTACACATATTCAATATTACACGCACATACCTAACTATATACACACACGAACTACACATAAATATATAGACATATGCATACATATCTATATCTATTAAATGAGAAGGGAAATGAACACTATAGCAGTAATTACCTATACGTACATTTCACTTGTTAGGAAATAGTAATCATATATTATTGAAAGCAAACTCAAGTATTAAAATGCCATGTGGTGGAGTGGTTGAAGTATCAAGTGAAATCAAGAGACTCAGGTTCAAAACTATGGATTTATGAATTATTCTTTTTTCTAAAGATATTACATATCCCTAAATTTTACCCAATTATTTTCTTAATTTTTTTTAACTCCGTTTGAGCTACTACTTCTAGACTTTCATAAAGTTATATTAATCTGTATTATGGTAGTGTTTGATGTTAGTATATTTTGATGTAATTTTTATTAAGATCATGTTATGAGTTGTGCATTGTTGGAACTGAGAACTCAGTTTGAACAGCCTTTTAGTTATATTATACAAGAAAAAGAAGGATAGTAGAAAAATAACGAAGACTATATAAGTAGTATAACTTTTATAAGAAAATTTAATTAAAGTACGTAAAATCACATGATCTACAAGCCATGTCCAATATTATAAAACGAAAGACACCCAAGGGCCACGCTGTGACTTCCTAGCGTCGAGTATACGTTTGAAAAAACGTGCACTACAAGTCCACCACCACAAATCATCATGTTTTTCACATCAGAAGCACATACATTCACACTTATAATTTAGAGTTAAATGTCATTTTAGTCCCTGTGGTTTAGGTCATTTTGGCAGTTTAGTTCAAATGTTTCATTTTTCGTCTGTAGGTCCAAAAAGGTTTCACAGTTGCCATTTTAGTCCACTGGGTTAACTTCATCCATTTTTTTTTGCTAACGAGAAGGCTAGTTCAGTCATTTTATATGAAATGCCGTTAACTAGAAGGACAATTCGGCCAAATAAAATGACTGAATTGCCTTTTTCGTTAACAGAAAAAATGAATGAAGTTAACCCAATAGACTAAAATGGCAATGACGAAACTTTTTTGAACCCACAAACGAAAAATGAAATATTTGGACTAAACTGGCAAAATAACCCAAACCACAAAAACTAATTTGGCATTTAACTCTATAATTTATATAAGAATTATGTTATTGTTTAGAATGTTAAAATCTATCTATACCTCGATATTTAAATTTGATTTGATCTCAGTGAATAGAAAAGCGATTTATCAAACCAAGACCAAATTAACTGATATTACTGATCCGTAATAACCGAGCCATACAAACGATTGACGGTCCCGTTTGTATTATCCGAAACACGAAATTGACGGTCCAACTTTAGTGTCCATTTTCTAAAAACTAAAAGAAAAAAAGAACCAAATAACCCAATACAGAGTTTATTTTTGAATATTTGTTCTTGAGCTTATGGATTATAATTTTTGTATTTTAATGTTAAGTAATTAGACGAAATTATCAAAACCCAAAACAAAAATTAGACCTAAAGGGGTAATAGTTAATTTAGCCTATATTAATTCATAAATTTTTCTCGGAGTAAACTTCCGTTTTGCTCCCCGTAGTTTGGTCGTTTTAACGGTTTTGCCCCAAACATTTAAAAATAGTCATTTTACTCCCTGATGATTAGATTTTGTCTCCAGTTTGCCCCACGGTTTTAACTCCATCCATATTCTATGTTAATTGATAGAGTATTTTGGTGATTTCAAGTAAAAAATAAGGGTAGTTTTGTAATTTATATTTAAAAGTAAATTTTATTAAATATGCATAACAAGTTCAGTGTTTACTCTCTCTCTCTCTCTCTACAAGATCACTCTCTCTCTCTTACACCACCACCCACCACCTCACACCACCCACCACTCGGCGCCACCACCTGACATCACCACCAGCATTTTTGTTTTTCATTAAGCTTTCATTAGCATCATCTGCATAACAAATTGTAAGAACAAACCACAAACACCATTCCACAACAAACGGCTAACCCTAGCCGCCGCCGTGCAACCAGAACCCAGTCGCATAACCCAGCAGCCGTGCAAACCAGAACCCAGTCGCATAACCCGTCGTCTGCACAACCCGTTCGAAACCTGCAAACATCTAAACCTAGCCGTAGTGCAAACCAGATCTAAACTCGAAACTGCCAAGTTAACCACCATCATTCCTTTGTTCCGACGACACCTAGCGGCGGCTAGGGTTTCCAATCACGGATCTCTCTAGAATTGTTCAGATCTACCGAGGATGATTGGTGGTAATTGTGGCGGTGGCGGATTATGGTGGCTTTAAGAGTGTTTGTGTGTGAGAGAGAGAGAGAGAGAGTTGTGGCGGCGGATTACGGTGGCGGCGGATTGTGGTGGCTGTAAGAGTGTGTGAGAGAGAGTTGTGGCAGATTACGGTGGTGGCGGAATACGGTAGTGGCGGAGGATTATGGTGGTGCTAATGATTGATAAATGGTGGCGAGGGTTAGCGGGTAGGGTGGTGGAGTTGTCTGATAGTGGTGGGCAAAAGGCGGTGGCGATACGTGGTGGTAGTTGGAGATGGTGGGAGGGGGTGGTGGTGGTTCAGTGGATTGGAGATGGTGTTTGATGGTGGGGATGGAATTGTTACAGAACACAGAGAGAGAGACGCATGGATGAATGATTATCTTTGGTTAAATGTAAATATATACATATTGATTATTATTATTAATAATAATAATAAGGGAGGATGGAAAAGGCTATAATGCCCCTCATATGAGGGGCACATGACAATTATTTAACGGTATAAATGGATGGTGTTAGAGGCGGGGAGTGAAATGGAGATAAGCTTTATACATCAGGGAGTAATATGGCTATTTTTAAAGGTTTGGGACAAAATTGTTAAAACGATCAAACCACAGGAGCAAAACGGAAGTTTACTCATTTTCTCCTCTTACAAAACATTATTCCTTTCCTTTTCTTTTAGACTTTTTTACCTTTTATATTTTAAACCTAACAGTTTTCACCTTTTACACAACCCTATATTTTTATTTTTAAAATTTTTAATCCTATAGATTTTATCTTACATATTTGTCACAAACATTTTCTATTTTTGACCACAACACTTTTCCACTTTCATCTTTTGTCCCTTGTACTTTATATCTTTTACAAAATTTTCGTTTTATGATTCGTTCTAGATTTTGCGAGTTAACACGCTACAATACACGTGTGTGGTTAAACGGTGTTACATCTATTTTTTTTACAGTTTAACGGCTCCCTCGAAACTCATGGGTCCTTGCCAAACTTAGTTATTATTTCCTATTTTTACTTTTTTGGTCTAATTTTTGCTAATCAAAGCAACTACGTAGATTTTACTATGCCTCTCCGTCCCCAACTCGCAAGCGCTTCTCTATCACTCTGATTCTCAACAAGAGTCAAATGGGCATATGTTTTAATACCTAGATCTCAGTTTTTCGGTTTGGTGCATAAAAACCACATGTTTTAAATCTCCAGCGCTGCTTCAAGCAACTAACGAAACTAATCTAATGCTAAGATAGGCACTAAACTTGATACATTTACATCCCTTTAAATATACTTTACTTTATCTTTCTCTTTCTTTTAATTAGCTGGCATCATTCTTCTGTACTTTCTTATCACTAGTGCACACAACGAAAGAAAAACAACGTGTTAAGTTAAAATACCAAGTGATCGAGAACAAAACAATATCTAACCTAAAACTATGAGATAAATGACTAAAACTAACAACTTTATCTAGAATAAACCAGAAAACATGTCAGTCAGGTTGGGAAACAAGTCAAAACAAGTTTTGAGAAAAAATGTGTTAGGATCAAAACGAGTCCGTTAATGAAGCAATTACCTAAACGTTTACTACCTGTATACTATTATCACAAAGTACATGAATCTCACATCAACTCGATGAACATCTAACCCTAACCAATTATCAACGGTCGGCTTGAGTCCTTGAGAATCTAGGATAACAAATATTAACAATCTCAGACTAAACCTAGTAATCTAAATACTAGAAAATTATGTCGTATGTGGGCCTAAAATAGTTATCCCATAATAGAAGACCATAAAGTTAGCCCAAAATAGATCAATCGCAAGGAATAAAAAAACAAAACAACTTAAAAAAGGAGCTTAGCATCTTATGTGTAGCAAAACAACACTAAACCACTTAAAATTGGTAGCTCCAATGAACTTTTGGTGCATTGGCAGCCTCGTAACCTTTCAATGTGGAAGTCATGAGTTCGATTCTCTTCAGGTTAAGCCATGGATTTTGTCACAGTAGGCCATCGGGCGATGGCTTTTCTATGGAATGGTGGTGGGCTGGGTGTCGTCTGCGTTCGTGAGCGTGGGTGGCCTTTTGGCATTGAGTTTGCCCAGGTGATCAAGTTTTTGTTGGTCGTTCAAAAAAATGGTATAAAACAGCCTAAAACAATGTTGCCTAATTTAAATGCAAAATTTAAAATCTAAAACACATTAAACAAGTTACATCAACATTAAACAACTTATCAAATACTCTTTTTCGGTTCATAGAGCATCTCCAACGTAAAGTCCGACCCTGTCCACCTCATCCGACTTGGTCTGAAATGAGAGGGTGGCATACTGTCAGGAGGAGGTCTGGTTTTCTTGGGTCCGTTCCTTCGGACTCATTCTGGACTTTGTGTGTGAGGGCTACGCACACATTCTTTTTTTAATATATATTTTTTATATAAAAGTGCAGGGAGATGTGCAAGTCTGAATTGGTGTTGGAAGAAAAAGTTAAGTCTTTTTGATGGGGTCTGGAATGATGTGTCATAGTGAGGTAGAGATTTGATTTCATACCCACCTCAAGCATTAATATATATTACTATATATTCATCAAAATTTTCTTATCCAGAAAGAAAAATCTTTAACACCTCAAAATGTTCTTGTACCTATCACAACGTTAACGAATAAAACTTATGAGTCGGCAACAAAACCAAAGCGCACACACCATCACACGTCTTTAAATGTGAAATTGATGTCTTCTAAATCAAAGCAAATAGCAAGATATTTTGAATAAATGGAGCAACCATTTGATTACTTTGTGACAGTTTTCGTATGGTAACCTTACATATATCCTTGTTTTAACACAAGGTTACGTTCATTAATTCGAAGAAATTTCTTTTGAAATACATGTTTTCTTTTTATCATGAGTAACAAAATGGCAATTCACAGTTTTCATTTCAAGAATATATGTGATTTTACGAATTTAGAGCATACATACGATATTTCCCCTTTAAGACCACACGGTGTGGAGGGGCATCAAGAATAGGCGTTATTCGACATGTGGACGTCACGTCAGCGCGCGTCAGAAAAGTGGCGTTGTAGAAAAAAGGGAAGGGTGGGAAGGGGCGTGTAAGAGGGGTGTACTCCAACACGTGACACATATTTTTTATTAATAATTTTAAATAATAATTACATATTATTTATTAGTTTAAAAAAGCATTATTACTAATATAAATAATAAAAACACATACATAATCTAAAATAACCAAAACTAGCTACGATATTTATCCATGATTTCATTTTTTAGTTTCATGTAGGTGGGGTGATTGTTTTTTTTTAAAACAAAAAATCTTTTTCTTTTTTAAATTATGTCGTTGGGGTCCAACGGCTACCTGCCACATCCAACCAATGCGCGCCATGTCAACGAACAATAAACACAACACCGGTTGGATTCTTCAAAGGCTTGAACAACGTCGTTGACAATGCGGGGGCCGGTGTAGTGCGTGCGGCGTGGAAGGGCATAAACGCCACTCCTCCACGTAATATAAGACACAATATTCCCCCTTTAATATGGGACAAGGCTTGCCGATGACTTCTGGTGCATTGGTTGCCTCATAAGGTCAAGAGTTCGAGTCTCGCCTAGAGTAAAATTGCTCTAGGTTATGCCAGGGTTTTAGTATAGTGGATCTTTGGATGTTGGTTTTCTTAGGGATGGTGGTTGATCGAGTGGCGGAGGTAAAGGGAAGGGAGGGCGGGCAAAGGCCTACGGTCCATCTCATAACATAACATAAAAGTATATATTTTGTTTTTCTAGGCCCATATAAAGCATTGTGAGATAGGGAATCGGAATACATTTGTAGGATGGTTTAGTCTATGTGGGTTGTGAATTTGTGATGCAAGTGATAGTAGTTTATTTCAAAGTAAAATAAGAACCTTGCAAAATGTAAATGACAAACGTAGGCTTTTTTTATATGTTTTGAAGCTAAATTTGTGTGTATGTATGTTTTAGTTTCTATATTTAATTATTTGGTTTCTTGATTTGTTGTGTTTTTCTTTTACTTTCTACCATTTTCCTATTTTTTTATCAAGTCTCAAAATGAGTTCGATTAATTAAGTGCCAGAACTGTCAAAGCAGCTCGGATTTTTTCAACAATGGCGGAATAGGTTCTATAATTATGTGTTCTCCATGTTACTAAAATCGAGCGTTTCCAAAACATGAAAACAGACGATTGAAATTGAGGAACGTCGTTCTTATATTCAATTATTTAATGAACTTGAACTATGTTTATCATCGTTTTTTTTACCCATTTTTAACCGACTTGTATTGTGTCTCCCGTAAAAAAATTGTATCCGCTGCCGGGTCACTAGCGCCGTTTGCTTTCGCGGGCAAGAGTGATATTTTGTCATTGGATTTACCCGATTGATCAGGCTTTTATTAACTGTTTAAAAATATATATATATAGGACAAGCCTTAATTTCATTGATATTTGATTTTCCAAATTACCCAGTTTTACTACCAACCTATAGGGCAAGGCTTAATTTCATTGATATTTAATTTTCCAACTAACCCAGTTTTACTACCAACCATTTTTCCACTAGATGAATATGATGCATCTGAATGAATATGTTGAAATATTGATTTGATATTAAACTCTATGAACTAGACCTATGTGTATGAGCTTTAGATATGTTATCTATACATATCATAGATAGACATGTGTCGATACGAGATGCATCTAATATTAGTGTTTCCGTCATATATCTCGGTTTACTTTTATCTTAAAAATTACTATATTTTAAGTTGACGTTTAGCTATAAATATATCTATATATTTGTATTTATATTTATCTTCTAATATAATCTTTATCTTTATTTTGTTATTTTGATTATCTCTTATTTATTTAATATTTTTTTCCTAACTACTTTTTATTTTATTTTTTACACTTATTGATTAATAATAACTATTTAATATTTTATTGATCCAACCACGTGTTATCTTCTAATATAATCTTTATCTTTATCTCTCTTATTTATTTAAATTTCTTTTCTTAAGTACTTTATTTATTTATTTTTTACACTTATTAATAATAACTATTTAATATTTTATTGATACAACCTCGTATAACACATACGTTTTTAACCTATTAATAAATTTAAAAAAAAACAAGGAAAATGTTATAATTTTTGTAATACACAAGTTTATAACCTAATAATAGATAAATAAAAAAAACGAAGTAAAATGTTCTAACATGTAAATAGTACATCACAATTCTTTTTTCCAAAAACGTACGACTGTGTGTGTTAACTGATTACATTATATTTACTCAAGCCGTGTAATACACGTGTTTATTCAACTCATGTTATACACGGGTTTTTAAAGATTTAATTTTTAATACTTAATGTATAAAAATATATTTAATCAACCCGTGTAATGCACGGAGTTCTAACCTAGTTATATATATATATATATAAATTCAGTGTCAAATGATACACGAGTTGTATGAGACAAATAAAACTCTACACATGTCATATGGTTGAAGCGTGGTATATTAAATATAACTTCCAAAAAGGTTAAAATTGTCGTATAATCGATGAGTCCATCAAGCGCTTTTGTTATCATCATCAATTTTATTCGTTTGTTCTTAAACATTTATGCCAAAAACCAGTAGATCTGGGTAATCCTTCCCTTTTTTTTTTTTTTTTTTACAGAAAAAGACTATTTCCCATTTAGACCAAACCATATTTTTCTTGGCTCATGATATGATTCATGCCTCCTTCCTCATCTACTTTTACACCCTTCACCTCTAATTGGTTGATTTTGTTTTAAAATATAATTAGGTAATTATAAGAGGGGCTTGAAAGGCGGGTGAACCACTACACCCTTCTGTGGTTAAAAGTGCTCATATTGACGTGGACACCACATGACAGAAAAAAGGCCCAAAAGGGAGGTTAATCACTATAGATAGTCTTAAATTAAAAAATGTTATAAACTCATAGGCACATAAGTGTCGTATATGCAAGAGCTCTCATTCATTTTTTTTCGTCTTTAGTGTATAATGGTATTATCAGTTTTCATTACCCATTAGAATAGTATATAAATCTAACAAATTAAGAAAAAGAACAAAGCATGTGCTTGGTTGAATTAGATGGGGCCACAATTCTCCTTTAGGCAACTCACTAAGGGGGGTTTTCACGCCTCTTTAGACCGCGGGGTGTGGAGGGGGCTTGGGTTGACAAGTGGCTAATATGGGATTCAGATGGTGTGGCTTGGCTGGCGTGACTTTTTTTGGATATGGGATGGCATGGCAAGCCATGTTTCACTCCTACTTTTTTTTAAAAGTAAATAAAATTTTAGTTAATTAAATTAACAAACTAACTAAAAAACTTCATAAAATTAGAAAAAAAACTACATTAAAATTAAAAAAACTACATTAAAATAAAAATAAAATTAAAAACTACATCATTTATCCATGTTATATTTTTGCAAGATCTCTTTTTTCATTTCCAACGTTGTTGCCAATTCCGCACCGGTAAGGTGATCAGCGTTCATGGCGAGAAACGTCATATCCACAAGTTTTACTTTGTGAGATGCCTTTCTTTCTCGAGCCGCTTGGATATTTTTCGTCACCTCGAACCTTTGTTGTTGGATGAAATTGAATGTGTCAATTTTCGTCCCAATTTCTTCCAACTGGTCGGCGTACAACCCTTTACCCGAAGCCGAACTAGGGGCCGAACTTGAGGCCGAGCCCGCTTTTTAAAGTGTCTCTACCAGGTGGGCGGGAAAGAGAATCCTCAAAATCATCCAAATTTAGATCAAGTTCTTGATCACGAGCATCATATTGAGCTTGGGACGAGGTTGTTCTTACCCTTTTGGATGGTTGACTCGCTAGCAGTATGGACTGTCGCCCATTTAGAAGCGTAGATACATGCATTCCAACAATGCATGCACTTGAACTTGCACTTCTTGTTATCTCTAAACAAGACCATGGCATTTTGGATAAAGTCGAATTCGGTTTCACCGCTCCTTGGTGAGTTCTTCACCTTATGGAAACAACCATTGAAGAAGGTGACGTGGTTGTTTATGTCACTCCATTTGAACGAGATGCTACATTTTCACGATACACCTCCTTGCTTTGCATTTGTATTTGAAATGATTTTTTGATGGCATCCCAAAAATCTGTGAGGTGTCATGCATTCCCTATTAAAAAAAAATTAGTTGTTATAAAAATATTATAACAAAATGAAAAAAAATTGTTATATATAAAATACCTTTAATCGAATCCTGCGATTCGTCGATATAACATTTGGTCAAAATAGCTTTTTCTTGAGCCGTCAACTTTTTTTGTACTTATTGAGCGGCCGCTATTTCTTTTTCTTCACTCATTTTTTTGTGACTTCATTTTTTGGCCGGTTTGGATGACGAACCACCAACGTTTTGAGGTTGTGTTTCGGGAACGAACTCGGGTTAGGAAAGGTTATTTGGAATAGATGAATCATCGTATGGAAAGTTTGTGTAAATACGCCCCCTATATACGACGTGATTGCGGATAGCTCGGGACAAGGGGAGTATAGAAAACCTTGTGGTTGGCCGTGGGTCGGGTTTGGTGGTTGGCCGTTTTGTGGCTAGCTAGGTTCGGGCTCTCTTGGAAAGCAAAAAGGTTGTTCGGGTTGAGGTTTGGTTTAATGGATGCATTGTAGACGATTAAATGAGTTGAATTTATAAAAAAATATATATAGATATAAAAAAAGGTGAAAAGTAGAGAACTGGTAAAAATTTTAAAAAATGGGTGAGTATTTATCAGTTTAAAAAAGATTTTTTTTATAATATAGCACTTGGGTAACGGCTACCCAAACGATCAAGTTTGGCTAGCGAATCCCAGCCAGCCACATCGTCACCCCAACCCGTCCCACACCAAGCTTCATAGCCATACTAGCGGGATAACACCGCTACCCACGCTGGTCCGATGTGACTAAAGCAGTGTTGGTTAGCTTCCTCCGCTCCCAACCCAAACCCACTCTCTTAACAGTCCTAGGATCCTTGTTGACACACTTCACACTTAAAAGGTTGCCACCTCACAAGTGAGGATGGCCCATTGCACATGGTCTCATGGGTCGAGGGTGGCCAAAGCATTTATTCGTAGGGTGGTCATTTGTCAAACTTTTAACTTGAAGAAGTGAAGTTAGAAGAAAATGAATATTATAGTTTCATTCCATTTTAGTAAAATCTCACCACTACTTAGACAAGAACTCTTCTATGAGTGTTTAAAAAGAACTTAGGCCAAAAAAAAAAAAGTTACTCCTATTTTCGATGTGATAGGTTATCTTAACATGTTATTTTTAAGTTCAAAGAAGCAATCTCGTGTATTATATGTTAGAATTAGTTACACTATTAGTTTCCTAGTTGATGTCTCGGCTTACCTTGCCCGATTCACCAAACACAATTTAACCGGCTGAGTATGATGCGTCTGAATGAATATGATGGGCTATTTACTTTATCTTAAATATTAATTTCAAGTGGCAATACAATTAGATGAGACAAATAAAACTTTATAAGCATTTAAACTAGTTAATGTTTTAGGAAAATGAATCCTTGTGTTTAAGTTCTATCCAAGAGAACATTTTGTTAAATTGTCTTCGTGAAGAGTGAATGATATAATTCACTAAAACAAGGTGAATTTATAAATATATTTATTTTATGAGTTCTATAAAATTTTAAGTTTATAAAACAACAACTTAGCTAATTTGATTATCATTATCAACATTACAATATCATTATCATCATCATCATCAATATTCAATATGACAATATCATTATCATGATCAATTTTGTTCCTTTATTCTTAAACATTCATACCAAAACCAATAGATTGGGCAGGCATTCCTTTTCTATAAAAAAAAAAAGCCTTTTTTTCGTTTTAAATTTTTTAAAAAAATTGTTTTATTTAGTTTTCTTTTTTGAATGGCCAGCGGATAGAAGTCTGGCTACCCGGGACAACTTAATGACAAAAGACGACCTCATATGCAGATATCACTGAGTAACGTAAACCTACCGCCCGAAGACCCATTACAACGAAACATGATTAGGATCAAATTCGAACTTAAGACCTGTTTACAACCCAAATTTTCACTTCCTTCCTGAATTTCCCCTCTAACAAGTTTAACTAATGGGTTGTTATGAGTAAGTGTTGAACCGACACGAGGTTTGAACCTTTAAATGCTGAACCAGTAAGAAGTTTAAACCATTAAGAATCAGTATAATGCTTAACCATTCAGAGGTAAAATGTCTGATAAATTCAAATTAGAGATCATAACCATTCAGATTTAGTATAATTCTTAATCATTCAGAGATAAATGTCTGAACCACTAAGACATATGCTCGCGAAACAGATAGTTTAAACCATTAAGTGTTGAACTATTAAAAATCTATTAAGATCCGAATTAAACAACACCTAAAGCTTTTTTTTGAACGGCCAACGATTCCTGAAAATAGGGTACTGACGAATTCATCATATTGAGGTACACTCGCCTTTGGAACCTGGGAAAACCCTCACCTAGGACCGAAGTCCGTGAACACTGGCCCGAAGGCATGACAGTGTAGTAAGGTAAAACCCGCAGTTCCAGGATCAAACTAGCGATGCCGCCTACTTTCCTAGTCTCTTATCATCACCAGAAGCCGCAAAAACTAAATGATAGAACAAAAATTTAATCTAAATCACTTAAAACACCAGATCTCTTATTTATCACTCCACGTACCACCTAAAGCTCATTGACATTATTTAATTTAAATTAAGAAATTATGAGAATTCTCATATCGTTCATATTTTCTCAAATCTCATCTCAACTCAACTCATTAGTTGTTGGAAGTCCGAGTTGACTCAGCAATGGGGTCTTTCACGCAACAACTACTCATTACTCTAATCTCACTCTTCGTCACCGTCACCGCCGGCGTCGCCACCACCACCACCACCGTTACCACTGCCACCACCTCCGACATCCACGACATCCTCTCAAACTACGGCCTCCCAATCGGAATCCTACCTGATGCCGTCGAATCCTACACGCTCTCACCAACCGGTGCCTTCACCGTCACACTATCCCGCCCGTGCTACGTGAAATTCGACGATCAAACCGTGTACTACGACAACTTCATAACCGGCACGTTGACTTACGGATCCGTATCCGGTGTGTCCGGTATTCAGGCCAAGCAGCTGTTCCTGTGGCTCAGTGTTACCGGTATGGATCTGGATACTAGCTCAAATATGATTGAGTTTCATGTTGGAGTTTTGTCCAAGATGTTGCCGGTGGATATGTTCCTGGAGGTTCCGGAGTGTAAGAGCAAAGCTAGTGGATGCGGAGGTTCCGTTCAGGCGATATGATTCGGAATAAGAAGGTGATTATGTTTGTTTTGTTGTGATTTTGATATATATATATATATATATATATATATATATATATATATATATATATATATATATATATATATATATATATATATATATATATATCTGAATTTAGGGATTGAGATCGGTATTGATACTGCACTGAACCAGTACGGTAATGAAAAGTAATGAAACTGAATATTGTAATAATTTTGCTGGTACCGTACTGGAAATGCAAAAATACTAAAAATGAGGGGTGTGTATGGATTGGTTTGGTTCGGTTTTTACTATTAACAATTACCATAACCAAACTTCGGTTACATTTAATTGATTATGAAGTCAGTTATGGTTCGGATTTGGTTAATTTCGGTTAATTAACCAAGCAAGGTTTGAAATAAATTGAGTTTTGCACGATTTAAACTTAGCTTGAGCCTTTCTTATAAGATAACCAGACTACATTTTTTGGTTAAATTACCGATTTTGGATTCTTTTTAATAAGGTACTTTTCAACAAAAAATAATTATGATTGTAGCACCTTAATTCTTCATCAAAATAAAGGGCGTCTATGTCAAGATCATTTTGCCATTAACATACTTTTACTAAAGTAAAAAACCTCTGTATGGTTATGTAAAACATAAATCCATTATATGAACTTAACATTACAAGTTCTGTTTGGTTTCGGTTATATTGGTTAACCAAAGCTTCATAACCATGATCGATTGAGCGGTTATACAAAGTTTTATAACCATTGGTTATGTTGGTTATTGGTTATTAATGGTTCAGTTATGGCGTTTATCGGTTATGACGGTTAATTTGCGCACCCCTACTAAAAAGTACTAAAACCGGAAAAAAACAGATATTGAAATTGTTGAAAACAAATAACGATATTAGTATTGTTTGTGTTTGGTCGGTAAGGTAGTAGTATTAGGCGATAAAATCTCATCCTAAATTCTGATCCATGGATTTTGGATTTGATATGCTAATGTGAGCTTAGGGATGAGATTGGTATTGATATTGTACTAAACCGGTACGGTACTGAAAAGTAATGAGACTGAAAGCAGGTAAAGTATAAACCGAATATTGTATGGATTTGCTGGTATAGGGTATAGCGTACTCGTAATGCAAAAAATGCTGAAACTGTAAAGATAGTTATTGATATCGATGAAAACAAATACTGGTTGTAACAGTACTGTGTATGTTACCGGTATGGTCGTTTGTGTTCGGTCGATATGGTACCGGTATACAGGAATAAGATTTCATTACTAATGTGATCCATGGATTTTGGTTTATGTACCTGATATATTATTGCCCTAGGTTAATTAGATGATTTGCTTCAGGTTATATTGATAGCCTAATTAGATGATTTACTTTAGGAGGATAGTTCGATTTTGTATTAGATACTCGACTTAGGGACTTAGCTTCTCATCTTATATTGATAGCCTATGTGTGTTATCGCTTGCATTTGTGTTTTGTGCGTTTGTATGCTTATTTGACGCTTATGTCTGGATATGCTTTAGGAGCTAGGGGTCTCACTGGTAGTAGCCCCTCCCAAGACCCTACCAGTAGCTTGGGTTTAGGTGGGATTATACTGGGTACCGTTGTTGTGCTTCAGGTTATGATAGATTGTATGCTTTTGAACACAATAAAAACTGATGAAACCTGAAGGGATTGCCTTAAGTTCTCTAGTTATGATATGATTAGGATGAGATCAGTGTTGTACCGAACCGAACCAGTACCGTATCGAAAAATACAGAAAGCGTACTCGTAATGCAAAAAATGCTGAAACTGTAAAGATAGTTATTGATATCGATGAAAACAAATACTGGTTGCAACAGTACTGTTTATGTTACCGGTATAGTCGTTTGTGTTCGGTCGATATGGTACCGGTATACAGGAATAAGATTTCATTACTAATGTGATCCATGGATTTTGGTTTATGTACCTGATATATTATTGCCCTAGGTTAATTAGATGATTTGCTTCAGGTTATATTGATAGCCTAATTAGATGATTTACTTTAGGAGGATAGTTCGATTTTGTATTAGATACTCGACTTAGGGACTTAGCTTCTCATCTTATATTGATAGCCTATGTGTGTTATCGCTTGCATTTGTGTTTTGTGCTTTTGTATGCTTATTTGACGCTTATGTCTGGATATGCTTTAGGAGCTAGGGGTCTCACTGGTAGTAGCCCCTCCCAAGACCCTACCAGTAGCTTGGGTTTAGGTGGGATTATACTGGGTACCGTTGTTGTGCTTCAGGTTATGATAGATTGTATGCTTTTGAGCACAATAAAAACTGATGAAACCTGAAGGGATTGCCTTAAGTTCTCTAGTTATGATATGATTAGGATGAGATCAGTGTTGTACCGACCCGAACCAGTACCGTATCGAAAAATACAGAAAGCGTACCTATTTTTCCAGTAAGATGCTGGTAATGCAAAACTTTCGGAACGAAAAGGAGGTAAAGTAAAAAATGAATAACGAGATTTTGCCGGTTCGGTACTGGTAATGCAAAAATACCGAAACTGGAAAAGATCGTTACTGAAATTGTTGGAAACAAATAGCGGTACAGTTTGTGCTTGGTCGGTAAGGTATTGGTACTCGGCAACAAAATCTCATCCCTAATCTGATCTATATGGAATTTGGTTTATGTATGCATTTTTGTTTCTGCAAATAAGATGATCTGCTTCAGTTATGGTAGATTCTATGCTTTGAGCACAATTATAACTGTTGAAACCTGAGGGATTGCCTGAAGTTTCCTAATTAGACTTTACTATTAGAAGAGGAAAAGTATTCATAGGGTATTAGGGTTCATGAATGAAATGACCAAAATTTTAATAGAAAATTTTAAAAAGAAGTAAACAGAAATAGTTGTATGGATCAAAATACTTGATCGCGAGTAATCACAGAGAGATCCGAGAAATATGCAGATGCCTGAGGATATACGCCCCGTTACATGTTAGTTATGATTGTTGGGAAATGGTCGTACTAAATGACTAAATATTACAGGTGGTAGTTTCGGCCCATTTACTTTTGTATTGGTGGATTTGGTTTGTGTTTAATGATATGAAGCGGATTAAATGGTTCAAATAAACAATGTAGCTAAAAAGGTGAACGGGTCACATATGTGAGAGGGTTGAAACTTGAAAGTCTCCAAAATCCTATTTTTAAATAATTACAACCGTCTAAATAGTTGTATTCATAGATTAAAATTAGTCTGGCTTTTGTAATAATAACTAACATCTTAATTGTTACGTAGTTCAATCCGCATCCGTTTGTGTTCGGTTTATGTACCTAAAATTTTAGCACCAGGTTAAATAGATGCATTTGTGCTTCTGGAAGTAAGATGATCTGCTTCAGTTATAAGGCTAAAGAATCAATCACATCTGCAACGTACATGCAATATGGTTCTTTCATTGATCCATCTTTGGTTCATGATCGTAATCGTGATTATGCATCTAAATCTTGATTGATCATTTAATTGTATACTTGTGTGTGTTCATTCTTTATCTCAAACAGTTAATATGCTTCAAGAACTTGTATCTTATTAATTCTATTTGGTTGTTTGCAGGCAAAACTGCTCCCACATACATTGTTTTATAATGTAAGTTGTGTATATTTTAAGTTCTTTTATAAAATGTACACTTTGGTATGTATATGATAAATACATTTTATATTAAAGCTTCTTTTTATTGGATCAAAATTTGAAACTTCATGTAAATAAAATAGACTCTTGATGTTTTGGATTCCATCTTAGTTTATTAGAAATTATAGACTTAGCCCCAACATGTACAACCTCATAACATGTTTTACTGGGGCGGTTTGAGTGTTAGTGTTTTTTATTTCCAATCAATCATATTTAGTCAACTCAACCCTGCTACCACATTTCTAATAAAGCCTACCACATTTCTAATAAAGCCTCGCAGCACCCTCTTAGAGCCTTAGTGTTTTTTATTTCCAATCAATCATATTTAGTCAACTCAACCCTACTACCACATTTCTAATAAAGCCTCGCAGCACCCTTTTACAGCCTCTTCTACCAAATTCAATTTTTATCTTAAAGCCCCTTTGGAACCGCTCTTTAAAGTGCCCGCAACACAGAGTCTAACCAACACTGATATAGTGTTAAGATTGTGATTGAAAATATCCCTGAAAGTCTAATACAATAAGATCACCAACCCTATTGCTTTTAACTATTTCAACAAAACTAAGAAGTAGTGTTAAAAATTAAGATATTATGTCTTTTTATAAATTAGAAATAACAAGTTCTACCATTAAGTCAGCTTAACAAAAATAATGATTTTGGGTCACTTTTTTGGTTTTATATTACCATGCTATGATTCCAAATAAACACCTAAAGATACTTGGGCCATACAAACTTGCAAGAATACACAAGAACTTGCGAGAAGACACAACAATTCGTGAGAAGATTACAATCACAAGAACACGATACAAATTAGAGATGGGCATAAAAACCGGTTCCGAACCCGAACCGGTAGAACCGAACTGGAACCGGGTCCAGTTCCTACCCGACATTAAGTAGAACCGGTTCCGGGTTCAAAATACCCGTTGGTTCCAACCCGGTTTCACAATTTTACCATTTGAATCGGGTCGTACCCGGTTCCTACCCGTACCCGGTTCCTACCGTACCCGGTTCCTACCAGTACCCGGAAATTCAGTTCTAGAAGGAACCGGTTATACCCATTAAAATGTTACCGTTGGAACGGTTATACCCATTATAATGTTACCGTTGGAACCCGTTATAGCCGTTAAAATGTTACCGTTCGAACCGGTTCCTGACCGTTGGAATCGATTCTATATATATTGTTTAGAAATCTATTGTTTAGCACACAATTTCTCATATCTATTCTTCTTGTTACATTTCTTTCTTGTTCTTTTTCACATTCTAATCAACAAATGGCCTCAAAGAGTTCCAAAAACGCAAATTCCCAATCCGTTAACAATGTTCCTCAAGATCAATCGGTTCCATATGTGGTTGGAACATTGTCTCATAATCGCAGTAAGGATTAATTTGTTTTTTAATTTTAACCGATTATTGTTACTATTTTTATTTATCAATGTAACTAATAATAAAAATCAAACATAACAAACACAATAGAAAGAAACATTACACAAACTTTATTAAAACACCAAACCAAACCGGTTACATCAAACATTTGAAGAATCGGTGCCGGAACATTTGCATGCCATAGGTATTTTGCAAGAACTTAGAAGTTGATTGATTTTGTAAGTTGATGATGGTGAGTGTTAAGTTTAGAAATGGTAAGTAGGAAGGGGTTTATATATAAAAAAAAACGATTTTTTAATCAGGAACCGGTTTCCAACGGTAACATTTATCAGGAACCGGTTCCAACGGTAACATTTTATCAGGAACCGGTTCTGAACAGTAAAAGGCAGGTTTTGACTGTCAGGAACCGGTTCTGAACAGTGAATGACTGTCAGGAACCGGTTCTGAACAGTAAATGGCAGGTTTGACTGTCAGGAACCGGTTCCCAACACTATCAGAAACCGGTTCCACACCATACCCGGTTCCACAATACCCGTACCCGGTTCTACACGGTTCCATATTCTTGGGTGTGAACCCGGGTAGGAACTGGACCCGGTTCCACACCATACCCGGTTCCAATGACATCCAAGCAGAACCGGGTCCGGATTGGAACCGGTTCCGAATAATAATAAAACCCGATTATGCCCATCTCTAATACAAATATGAAATAAAATAAATAAGTTACCATTAAAGGTAAACAAATCCGATTCATAAAACAAAATATTTTGTTACTTGCAAATAAACTATTATAACATAGAACGTAACTCTAAAAAAATATCGGTTCACAATAAAGAAAACCACAAATTCAAATATAAGTATCATATGAGTTTGACAACACCTTCCAAATATTAGTCTAAAAGTTCAATTTTCTGAGTTAAATGTTATTTCAGTCTCTGTGGTTTTGGGCGTTTTATCAGTTTAGTCTAAAGGTTTCATTTTTCGTCTGTGGATCAAAAAATATTTCCCTGTTGCCATTTTAGTCTACCAGGTTAACTTTATCTAGTTTTTTTTGTTAACGAGAAGGGCAATTCGGTCTTTTTATATGGCCGACTAGGCCTTTCAGTTAACAGATTACATATAGAATGACCGAATTGCCCTTCTTGTTAACAGACAAAATGGATGAAGTTAACCCAGTGGACTAAAATGGCATCGGTGAAACCTTTTTGGACCCACAGACGAAAAATGAAACATTTGGACTAAACTGACAAAATAACCCAAACCACAAGAACTAAAATGACATTTCCATTTTTTATATTCCTTTTTCTCATTTATTTTTATCAAACTTCTTCCAAATCCATAACAGAAGTTGGAACTCTCCATCTTACTCATAGTGACTGAATACGAGTTTCGTCTTCACTTTACCTTTCTTGCAGAATCAAGAGGTGACGTACAACTCGCCGAACCGAACACATTAGCCTAAGGTTCGAACCAGCATGCTCCGACCTGGAGAATCTTTATAACTGACTATGGGGCCCCTTCCCTTAACCTCCTGGTAGCGACTGGTCCGGCGATAACTAACTTTGCCACGTCAACTACCCACAAGTATAAATACCCCACTCCAAACTCCAAAAATGGTAATGTGTACTTTCTCCTCTATCTCTCTCACTAACTTTTCTCCTATATTACTCGTACTTGTTCTCACGCCCGAGCTTGGTCACATAGAGGCCCCGCTCTCTGTGACGAGGCTAGCGGTGTCTTCATTTGCTGTGATCTTTGCAAGTTATAGCTAAACTCTGAGACTCTGTTTTCCAATCAGCTCGCACTGCTGGTTTTTGAGTCTTTAGTGGCGCCATTCTCTCGAATTCACTAAACACTTTCTCTTTAGTCTTTTCGTATTCAATATGGCTTCTCCTTTCCCATCTTATGAAGATATCACATCTGGAAACGCTACCTCTGCTGTAGTCATGTCAACAGCCCTTGTGGGTGCTGTAGTCTCTCAAAGTTCGCAGGTTGCTCCATATACTGTCAGCTCAGTAGTCTCCGCCACAGTCACTGCTCCCATCTCCTCAGCCATGTCTGAGTTTGATGATGCTTTTTTACAAAGTACTGTGGAGCTCTTGCGACAGCTTAAGTAGCAGCAGCAACAAGACGAAATGTTGCAGAATTTACGAGCTAATTTTCGGAAGCTCCTACCCAGGGTCCAATTCCACGACGATAGGGATTTTCTCCTCCGGACCACTGGTAAGTTCTACCACTATAACCACTTCTACGCCAATACACGAATGAAACCATTATTAACAGCCTGAATGGCTTGTTTCGCAAGGGATCCTTGGTCTAAATCCCCAATATGAAGAGTTAATTATGCCGTACCAGCCAATTTCTCTGTCTTCCCAATCTAAGTTTACCCCGCGAATCGCAAACGCCCCGCTCCCTTCAAAGTTGAAGATGCCCCTTTCGTTAAAATATTACGATGGCACGTCCGATCCGGATGACCACATCTTTTCCTTCGCGGGAGTTATAAAGGTTGAGCAATGGCCCGTGCCCCCGTGGTGCCACATGTTTGCACAAACACTTACTGGTTCGGCCAGAGTATGGTTTGATGGCCTACAAGAGGGATCGATCAGTCATTTTGAAGACTTCCAGCGCCTATTCTTACAGAATTTTTGCCAACAACAATGCTGTTCTAAAGATATCATGGAGGTGCATCACATCAAGCGACGTGATGGAGAGTCTTTTGAAGATTTCCTTGATCGCTTCAATAATGAAAGTATGCAAATCAGCGGAGCGGTTGATCAGTTACATGTATCAGGATTTTGTCATGGGGTTCGTAACAATCAGCTGGTGGAAAAACTTCATGAAAATTTGCCCAAAATCATGGAAGTCCTTATGGAACGAGCTCGAGCTTTCGTTCGGGGTAAAAGCGCTTGCGGTCAACCGAACGATCCAGCGATTAAAAATGCAAAAGCTCGAACCACTTCATGGAGACGGAACGCGTCGCTACCTAAAGATTGGAGCAACAACTGGAACCGATATCGAAGCCCATATCACAAGCCGGATCGAAGCAATCATCGAACCAGGAACGTACGCTTTAACACCTTCTCTGAGTTGTCAAAATCTCCAAGCGAGATTCTAAGCACTGAAAATACTCGATTCCCCGTTCCCTCGAAGCAGCGACCTACATCCGACAAACACTCCAAAAAGTATTGCGAATACCACCATGATAAGGGGCATACCACTGATGAATGTTGGGCACTGAAGCAAGAAATCAAAAAAGTCGTACGGTCAGGCAAACTTTCGCACCTCGTTAAGGAAGTCGAGGAATGTAAAAAGCCGGCAACAACCGTCGATAAATCAAACAATGAAGCTGGTATAAACATGATTTTGAGCAACCCAGCCTCGGGGAATCAAAAGACCAAACCATCATATGGCTGCATGGATGCTTCAGCCCACTTATTTTCTAGCAATCAACCTTGAGGATGCCCGAGACAGACCAATCATCATTACGACGGTAATCACCGGACATCTCGTCCAGCGAGTCTATGTTGATGGTGGAAGCGCTTTTGAGATCATGTACATGCAATGCTTCCAGCAACTTGCAGCACAGATAAAGCAAAAACTCATTGAAGTTGCTACCCCCTAGTAAGTTTTTAAACAGAGATAGTCCAACCAGCTGGGCAAATCACTCTCCCAGTCACATTCAAAGAAAAATAATAAACCCCAAACCGTACAGCTCACATTCGTGGTTGTGGGATTTAAATCCATTCAAAATGTCATACTCGGATGACCGGGTATTCGCGCCCTTGGAGCTATCAGTTCTACGATCCACGGAGCAATAAAGTTTCCTACAGAGTCCGGGATCGCTACATTCATTCCGAGTCAACCCAGTGCATCGTCGAGTGCGACAAGCTACGACAACAAGCTCAAAACGTCCGAACCACCCACAGAACTTTGGTCGATAAATTCAGAATTCCCGGAACAACAGATAGCAATCGGTGCCCAATTGCTCAAATGCACCAAGAAGCTCTTATGGAATTCGCTTACTAATTCTATTGATGTTTTTGCATGGCAGCACTCTGATATGCAGGGTGTCCCTAGATCGATGGCACAACATCATTTAAAGGTAAAGGAATCGATAAAACGATAACGCAACGAAAAAGGCACATGGCTCCGGATCGGGCCAAGTCAATTGCAAAGGATGTACGTAGCCTCCTGGATGCGAGAATTATACGGGAAGTCCGGTACCAAACTTGGGCATCTAATCCAGTTATGGTTCAGAAAAAAGATAACTCATGGATGATGTACATCGATTACACCGTCCTAAACAATGCCTTCCCAAAAGGATTGTTTTCCGCTACCTGAGATCGATGAAAAAATTGACTCCGTCGCTACATTTCGTCCGAAATGTTTTTTGGATGCATATAAAGGCTACCATCAAATCCAAATGGCCGTCGAAGACGAAGATAAAACAACATTCGTAACAAATGAAGGAATTTACTGTTTCACCAAAATACTCTTCGGCCTAAAAATGTCAAGGCCACTTATCAACGTCTAATGGATAAAGCTTTTAAAGACCAGATTGAGCGAAACTTGGAAGTATACATTGGGTGACATTGTAATCAAAAGTAGCATCGAGGATATCATGCTCATGGATATTCTCAAGACTTTTACTCTGCTCCGAAGCATAAACATGAAGCTGAATCCCAAGAAGTGTACGTTCGGAGTAGAGGAAGGAAAAATTTTGGGGGTCATGGTTGGATCAAATGGCTTACAAGCCAACCCAGATAAAATTGACGCAGTACTAACCATGAAACCACCAACCTCTGTCAAAGAAATTCAGTCCTTAAATGGACATCTTGCAGCGCTCCATCATTTTTTTTATCAAAAGTTGCGGACAAATCGTTACCTTTTATGGATGTTCTCCGAAAAAGTTTTAAGGCAGATTTCAAATGGTCGAATGAGGCCGCTCGGGCCTTTGAAGACCTAAAAACTTGTTTAAGTACGTTGCCAGCTCTCACAGTTCCAAAAGAAGGAGTAGTTCTAACAGTATACCTGGCCGCACGTTCTACGAAAACAGCACGTTCTACGAAAACAAGAAGTGTCCGGACAATGGCCAAATGGGCTATCAAACTCGACGCCTTCGACATTACTTTCCGAACAAAGGGTCCGTTAAAAGCCAACTGATTTCTTAGTAGAAATACCCGAAGAAGACAATGTAGTAATAGGCCATGAACCCACTCCAAAGGTACCATGGAAGCTGTATACGGATAGAGCTTCAAGTGCCGAAGGGCAGGAGTCGGTTTAATTTAACCGATCCAGAAGGATCAAATATTACTTACGCGTTACGTCTCGAGTTCAAAAGCTCGAAAAACGAAGCAGAGTATGAAGCTCTACTCGCCGGGTTCCGACTTGCCGAAAGGGTTGGAGCCAAAAATGTAATCGCACACGTTGATTCTTTGCTCGTAGCAAATCAGGTAAACGGAGAGTATGAAGCAAGAGAACCAAGCATGATCAAGTACTTATAGCAAGTCAAGCGAGCAATGGAAGCGTTCGATTCATGCAAGATCGAACATGTACCTCGAAGTAAAAATAAAAAAAGCAGATGCACTGAGCAAACTGGCTTCGGTTTCATTTAGTCACTTGAAAAGGAGGTATGGGTTGAAGTTTTGACCACGCCTTCCGTCGCCACACCAGATGTCATGCAGATCGAACCTCAGCAGTTGTCTTGGATGACCCCAATTGTGAATTATTTAGTTCACGATATATTACCCGAGGACAAATCCCAAGCCAAAAAGATACACGTCAATGCTTTACAATACCAGATGCAAGACGGAGCCTTGTATTGAAAAACCTTCCTGGGTCCTTTACTAAAGTGTCTCGACCCCGAGCAAGCCAACTATATAATAAGAGAAATACATAACGGCATACGCGGGATCCATGTCGGACTGAAGATGGTAGTAATGAAGATAAAAAATGCAGGATACTACTGGCCTGGAATGCATGAAAGCACCGTCAAAGAACTCCAACAATGCGAAGAATGCTAGTGGTACGCACCAGTAAGCCTCCGGGCCAAAAACGAAATGATCCTAGTAACAGCAGCATGGCCTTTCCAAAAATGGGGAGTTGACATCGTCAGACCTTTCCCTAGGTCAAGTGGGAGTGCCTAATATCTATTGGTAGCTGTTGATTATTTCACCAAATGGGTCGAAGCAAAGCCTAGTAAAGTAATCTCCGGGTACAACGTGACCAGGTTCTTTTGGGAGCAGATTGTGTGCCAATTCGGTTTACTGTTATACATTGTAAGTGACAACGCAAAGCAATTCATGGAAAACCCTTTCAAAAGATGGTGCAAAATTTAATATAACACAAGTTTTTTCGTCCGTCGCCCATCCCCAAGGGAATGGACAAGTTGAACAGATAAATCTCCGAATCGTTGATGGAATCAAGCGAAGGCTAGGTGCCGAAGGAAAGAGTTGGGCCGACGAATTGCCAAACGTTCTGTGGGCGTATGGAACAATGCACAAGACTAGCAACGGCGAAACCCCTTTCAGCTTAACGTATGGCACCGAAGCAGTTATACCTGTCGAAATCGGATTACCAAATCAACGAATCTAGAACAACGACGAGAATGAACACGAGCTTCGCTCTAACATTGACTTGCTGGAAGAACGCAGACACGTTGCGGAAATCAAGGAAGCCCGATATAAGGAAAATCTAGAAAATTTCTATAACGCTCGAGCTAAGGTGTAAAAATTCCAAATTGGGGACTACATGCTCCGAAACAACGAAGTTAGCCGAACGGAGCCGCCTGGAAAATTAGCACCGAATTGGGAGGGTCCGTATCGTATCAAAGAAGCCAGTGACAAGGGCTCGTACGTCTTGGAAACAATAACCGGAACCCCGATTCCTCGTACCTGGAACGGCGTGCACCTAAAACGATGTTTTATGTGATTCGCCATATCATCACCGTACTAAAATTACTTTTTCTTATTTGCATTGTATGCTGAGATGGTCTGCCTCGGAAATTTCTAGAATAAGTTTTTCTTTATGTACTCCGAGAGGGTATACCTCGGGGATTAAAAGATTGTATTTATCTTTTATATGATTTAATAAAGTGATCGAACGATCAGGCGGTGACATAACAGTTATTATCTCTTACTGTTTTTATCATTTCAATTTATTCACAAATAAATAAATAAACAAAGTGAACTACGGGCTACAACCTATGCCTCGCGCCGATTGAGAAGATTCATTAGTTTTTTAAAACTATAAAATAACATGGCTCGAATAAAAGTCACACTTGACTAATCCTACGGTGTCTGATCAAACATCTTAAAGAAATAGCCGGTTCGAATCCTATTCCGAAGCCATAGGATTTGAGGTATTCAAACCCTTGAACTATTTTTCCAAAAACGAAAGAGGTTTCAAGCTAAGCACGGACGCACGCAAAGCTCGAACTAATGCTAAAAAATTACCAAACATCATCAAATATACAAGGAAAATTTGCAGGAAAAGTAACAATGTCATTCACAAAATGAAGTTTCAACAAAGTTATATAAACATCACATAAGTACGAGCATATACAAACAAAAGTATAAATTAAAAACACGAAATCTACAACTCTCCACCCACAATCGTCTGCTGGCTCAACTCTTGAATCTTTGATAAGGGTTCATTCACCAGGGCAGCCAACTTTGGGAGGCATGAGATGTTTAGCTTATCAAAAGCTTCGATAGCAGAATCTAAAGTAGTTTTGGAATCCTTATCATAGCCCAACACCTCAGTGACTGGCACGTTCGAAGTTTTTGCCGCTCAATACCCTTGGTTTATACTCTCATTCAAGCCACAAGCATTCACCGCATTGGTAAGATCAGCAACTACCTTATCCAGCTCTGGACTCTTATGGACCAACTGAACCATCCATTGAGCTCCCTCGGTAAGAAACCACTGCTTGGTTAGGAGAAGCTCCGAGACGAGCTGATATATCGGATGTTTCGTGATCGTATTGGTTGATACCCTCCGTAGTATGAGCAAGCACGTCTTGGTGAATTTTCAGAATCTTATCCCTCGATCTTGTCACTTCATCTTTTTCTACAAAAAGAAGCCAAAAGTTAAAACAATAATATTAAATAATACTAAGTTAAGGACATTCGAAAATAGAAGAAATAAGGAAATTACCATTCTCAAGCTTCACATGGTCGGCCAACAGCTCGTCATAAGCCTTCTGCATCTTACTCTGCTCGGCTTTCCACTTCTCTTCAATCTCATTAAGCTTTGATTCGGTCTCACCAATTTTCATGTTCGCCACTTCCAGGTCTGGTACGGCTTTATCCCTTGCCTTGTATGTAGCAAGAGCCTAATCCTGAGAGGCTGCTAAACTCTTTGGTCTCCATAACCTGGCTCTACAATCGATCAACACTAGCATTTAACGAAGCAATTTTCTGCTTCACCTAGCACTCATGCCCTCCTGTTTCTTCAAGATCACCACTTCCTTCTCAAGCCTACGACAGTTCGACTCAGCCGATACGCATCTCCTATACGTCTCGATCACCAAAAATTTTGATTGAGCTTGATTGATCATCAAGGCATTCCTAAGCTCGGGGCCATTCATCTTTTTATATGATGTTCGGCAGGAGTAGCAATGTGAAATAGTGACATCTTCGCAGAAAGTGCATCAACCACTCTGTCTTTATTTGCCATAGACCAATCTGGAACATAGTTCTCCAAAGCCTCGTTGGAATCTACGTCCATCGCCATGTCCGAGCTACCTGGCTCACGAGACATCAGTTTAGACTCAACATCACACCATATCGGGGAAGACGAAACACTTTCCCCTCCGTCCATCAGCTGGGGATTGGGTCGAGATGCATTTGATGAGTCAACCCCAGTGACAACCTTACCAGATAAAACTGGACCACTTCTCTTCGGAGACGCAGGATGGGTCGTGTCAACGTCTCCACTAGCTACTAGTTTGGTATCAGTATGTCCGAACGTAAAAGGGTTCGAGACGTACGGTTGCTCCCGGGGAAATTTCCCCTCGGTTAAATGAGCACTCAGATTTTCCAACAGATCTCAGGATGCCGAAAAAGCAGGATGTTGATCAGCATCATCCTCTAAAATTACCTCTTGACGAGACACCGATCCAGACTTCGACTTCTTAGCCCCTTTCGGGTTCGAATCATCTTTCGATGAAGGCTTACAGCAACGTTTAAGAGACTCTTTCGGATGAAACGTCGTCTCAACCCCTTCATCCAGAGGATCTTCATCTTCAACAGACAAGTGCTTATTCCCATACAAAATAACCTTCCAAGCCGAGCCACTCTCCTCTCGTGACCCCTGGGCACCACCAATTTCAGCATCTTTTACCGTTGTCACATGCAGCAACCGCAACATTTGAAATCGGATACACATCAATTACGTTCTCCGATTGAGCCGAACTCGAGCCGCCTTGACCAATGACAGGAGCAGGTTCCCTAATCGGATATGATTTTCGTTTTCCGAATCAAGGTATGGTGGGCCCTCTTTCGTCCTCGTTGCTCGAATCTCGAACTCTGGAACGTCAAAAGACTTTAGTCTCAAAGCGTCTTTCAAACCCATAACTGTATAAAAAAGCAATATATTTTATTGAAGAAACAAGCGATGCACATAAAGTAAGAAGGTACATTCTACTCCGAGCTATACTAACCGGCTTCATTCCAACGAATCGTTAGATAGTACTCCGGTTCGGGCCACATCGTACTTATCTTTCCCAAGACCAGGATGTGTTCCGAAAGTTTTTGGATACGACCGGCTTCTTTAATTAAGGAAGCATATAAAGCTTTGTCACAAGAAAAATCTTTCGAAAGAGATCCAGGAAGCGTCGATATTTTAAACTTCCAGGGCATTTCTGCAGTAATGCATCGGTCGTCAACAAAAAAGAAACGGTCTTTCCAATCCTTCATACTCTTCGTAATCCAAGAAAAACTTGTAGCAGTTTTATTCCGAACTTCAAAGTTATACCAATTACCGCTTTGATTAAGCTTGTAGAAAGCTCGAAACACATCCAGGTTAGGGTCCGAACCGAGGGCACGACACGACAACTCCAAATGATTCACCTTGGCTACACAAAAGGGGTTCATCTTAGATATGTGAACTTGATTAAACATGAGCACATCTATTAAAAATCTGGTAAACGGGATCCTATAATTAAAATATTCAAAAAACTTCGTGTTTAATGAAATTTTTCCTGCAACAAAGGGGTATGCCAGAGTATCTTTCTCTGGAAGGATAGGATTGAGAGCCAAATGGATTTGGTACTTCTCTACAATCCAATCCAGTCTTGATTGAGTTAAAACATTGAAACTAAAGCTCAAGTTATCTTTTTTCGCCATTCGTAAAATGAAATCACAAACCTTGATGATCGGAGCAGCACGGAGGAAATAGCAATGAAGAAGAAAGGGTTAAAACGATAAAGATAAATCCTTTTTACCATCTTTTATCCAACCAGTCAACGGGCAACACGTCATTAAAAGCACGTGTTTGAAACGTCTCCAAACGTCACAAACAAGGGAAAAATTAAAATTATGGAGTTGTTATATAAATTAGGTGACTAACAAAAGCGTATTTTAAAATTCAAAAACAAGGCACCCCGCCCAACAAGTAACGAACAGAACCTCAGACTTAGCCCATAGCGTTGCAAACAACGACATGGACTAGGGGGACTTGAAGAGGTGACGTACAACTCGCTGAACTGAACACATTAGCGCAAGGTCCGAACCAGCATGCTCCGACCCCCTCCCTGTGACGAGGCTAACAGTATCTTCATTTGCTATGATCTTTGCAGGTTATAACTAAACTCTGAGACTCTGTTTTCCAATCTGCTCGTACTGCTGGTTTTTGAGTTTTCACATAAATACGTATATATCTTTTAAATTTGTTTAAGGTTTTTCTTTGTGTACCTTCATTGCACAGAAGATTTGTTGTCAAATCAAATTTTAAATGATTTACTCTGTCCGATTTAAACAAAGAAACCACGACTGAAAACCAGATCCTTTGGAAAAAAAAACAGATGCATTTAATCCAAATCCAAAATCAATAGATCCAAATCGATCAACATTAATCAGCGAATGAGCGATTCAAACCATTTGATTTGCAGAATACGAATCAAAACTTAAGAAAATTGGGAGGAAAAAAAAACAAAAAAAGAACCTTGAATTAGATAATCGCACCCAAAGTATTCTGAATATACTTCTACATGACGATTCAGAACAACTACTTTATATAAGTGATGAAGCATTTAGGGATCTAGAAAAAGTATGCTCACAGGACCACACATATAGTTGGCAATTACTAATTAAGCTGGGTGGTGTGGGATAAAGCCCATGAGGACTTTATCACGCCACATCAATATCACATATACGCTACATAAACGAGTGACTTTATCGTTAACTTGCACGGTGTGTGATGACGCTTCATTTTATACAATATAAAAAAAGAAAATCATAAGAGGAATGATTCAGATTGGTGGGAATTAATAGACGCCACATGTTGTCTCCTTTAGCGCTCGTTAAAGGGTTGTATAATCCCCCCATAGGGCCCACGGGTTGGTGTTTGGAGCGCCATAAAGGGATGTGGGATGGGGCGCTAGCCCACACCGGGTAGTCTTAGGAGGGAAGGGTCACCCATCAAATCATTCCACCTATATTTTATCAACTAACTAATCACAAGCTGTCACCTCATCTATCTGCAGCACTTGAACTCACAAGTGATCAAATTTGTTGCGCCCGCTTCCCAAGAAATTCCCTACATTGTTCTCCACTTTTCCTCCATCACTAATGTGACCACCATCATGAAATTGTATCATCACACCGTGATGTGTATCACGGCCATCACTATCACCATGGGCTCCATCACGGGATGCCCCTCCCCCACTTATCACATGAAAGTGATTCATAAAAATTTAAAATTAATAAGATTTGCCTTATACTTTTATTTTTTAAAATGATGATTCTATCCTAATCCTACTTCTAAATTCACCCCAAATATCTACACTTGCTCCGAATAGAACATGGAATCTTGATATAAATAGTGTTTCTTAAAGGGCTTGGCCTGAGAAAATTACACCTTTAAGAAAATATAAAGAAATAAAAAGATTACACCTTTAAGAAGGCATGCCTTCAAAATACACCATGACATTTCCCACAACCTGCAATGGGAAAACCAAAAATGAGAAACAAGGCAACAAATATGGAGTGGGGACCAAAAAATATTTCTGGGGTATGGATGAGAGGTTTAACCATATTTTCAAGAGGTGCAATTCGATTTTTTGCCTAAAAAATACATTAACTTTTTTCAAAGGGTGCATCCACTCACCCACCCACCCACCCATACACATAGGTCCGCCCTTGCAAATACATCACCACACCGATACCAATCACTACAATTAGACCTCACTATCCATACGCAAAATATCACACTGAAGCCGAAACCAAGTCAACACTAGTCAAGGTCCACACCTTGAACCGACTACACCAATTTGCTAGATGAAAAATTATCGAGTTGTTGACAAAGAAAACACGCTTTACCATTGTCATTAGTGTCTACATCGCGAATTTTCATTGATCCCAAAAGAAGTCCCCTTATCTACCTCTTCAATATATTTCCAACTTAGCATGTCAACCGTTGTCTTAGATCATTCTCAAGTCTTATCGGTGACTTACCATAGGTTGGGTTTCCACTTATCAAACTAATATGGGTTTTCCTATAATAATAAAAGAAAAAAGAAACTACAAACAACCACGTAGTTGATGGAACATGACCAAAACATGCTCACCTCTATTGCCACTTGTCCAAATTTGATTCGTGCACCATTTTTTCTTAACTACTACTTCCCAATCAATTTAATTACTCAAATAATTCTTTATGTTTAAACTTAAATAAAAAAAAACTAAATACATAATATTTTTTTTAAAAATTGTAAACATCTCGATATAAATTTTATTAAAAACAGATTTTGTTAAAAAAACATATTTTTTTTAATATAAAATACATATTGATCATTTGATTATATTTAAAATAAATAAACTATTTGTTTCAAAAAAATATGAATCTTAATATTTTTAATTTAACAAAAAAAATTCATAAGTTATATTTATATAATAAAAGTTGGTTTGGGTTGGGTTACTAATAGCAATGGGTGTGAAATATTGGGTTATGTTGATGAAAGAGAAATTGATTTACTATTAAAGATTGGGTTGAGATGAATATTCATATTTATTTAAAGGGCTTTGCCCTGAAAATTAAAGGGCTCTTTTCACGTTAATGTTCACGTAAAGAATACTATAAAAGATGGTAATTTTTTTTAATCCTGGTAATGTTTTTGAAAACATTTCTATTGAATTACACATATATGTAAGCAATATTAACCAAGAATTTCAACTTAAGTTGTTTCATCTAGTAAACGTCCATGCTTGCTCTCATATAAGTACCATAACATGTGCGAACAAAGAGTTAGTTAACACGGGGTGTGGACAAGTTTGGGTCAAAGCATGACAAGAACCTAACATGTAAATATAGGTTTAGGTTTAAACTAAAAGGTCTGGGTCAAGTTTGGGTCAAGTTTGTCAATCTGTTTAACATTTTCTTTTTGAGCAATGAAATTCTATATAAAAATATAGATGGACCAGCAAGAAGCTGAAGAACCTAATGAGCAATTACATGAGAATGTCTCGTAAATTAAAATTACACAATCTATCCGAATATATATCTTTGAATTTAGACCTGCACCCAATCCAAATAAACGAATACACCCAATATGTTTAACTATATGGGTCATGTTCAACCACACATATTCATGAGTGACTTCTTTACTATTATATATTTATTTTTTAATGTATGTTTTATATGATAGTTTAAACTAATCGAGTATTTTATGTGAAAATTTTAAATAATAAAAGAAAAGGGAGTATAAAATTTTATAATTTAAACACAAGTATATTATATATTGTTCATCAAAAGTTTGGTAGTATGAATATGCAAATAACGATATTTTTAAATTAAACAGGTAGTGTTCGTGTTAATACACAAAAATTATCTTTTGCCACTAATGAATTTGTGTTAAACTTGCATGTCTGTGTTAGGTTTGACTTGTAAACTCATAAACAAATCTTTCAACACGACAAAACAAAATCACATGAGTCGGACATAAAGAAAAAAAGTTATGGTTAAGACTAAACAAGCCTCACAAAACCGACTTTGTTATTGGCATCATCTTTAAGTTGATTTTTGCAGTTATCGTCTGATAAAATCATTTTTTTATTGATAGGATTGGGACAAGATACAATTAGTTTAAAATACTACATTTCACTTATATGCTTAGAGTAATATGTTTGAATTATAGGAATATAAATGATTATTATAACAAACGTCCAAATATAGTCTTAATTATAAAAATCTTTATTTTAATAACTATAAAATTTAATACAAACTCATATATATAGCAAAACCCAGTTCGATTCTAACACAGATTACCGTAACATATCAAAATATATAAAATGTTGGTAAATTGATCAAATACATTTCATACGTACAAATTACATCAAACCATCTCTTTTGTCACACCTCATCAATGGAGTTTGTTGGCTGATCGCAGCAGCAAGTAGTTGATTTATTCGTTGTCGTATCCGTTCATTCATTTGTTGTCAGTGTTGTAACCATTCATTCGCATAACGCATTTTATTTTCCGTTTCATCATATAGTAAGGAGGCATTTATTACTTACTAAAATTTCCCAAAGTCAAAATCTGTCTAAATGAAAACCTTAACAAGACCATATCTACTTTAACTAACTACTTGGTGCCGTTTACTAATGTCCAGGTATCCATGTGACACTAAAAGGCATTTAAGTGTGACCATATCTAATTTAAACAGAAAAACCACGATCGAAAAATACCAGATTCGAGAGATAAAACCGTCTCTAAGAACTCATCTAGCGGACCCATATGAAACCAACCCCAAAACCAATGAATCCAACTCCCATCAAGCGTTTGCACAATAATCAAAACCTGAATCAGATCAAAACAGTACAAGGATTGATACAAGAAAGAGAAGGAACCGAACCTTACTTAGATAGAAAGGGTTATGCATTACATGACGGCAAGGTTAACACTAACGCTGTTCCCGAGTTTAATAAAGAAAAAAAAAGAAGAGAAAAGAAAATAAGTGGAAAGAAAAGATTTAATTAAGTATCGTGTATTCGAGAGAAATGAAAAGAAAACTAAAGATTTTATGTGTTAAAAATGTTTTCCTTCCAAATCTTTCCAATTTGAAAGGATTTAAAATGAAGGAAAATTACTTAAATTTTCCTTTCATTTCTCTACATTTTCATTCTTAAAAAAACTCTGGAACACGTTAAAAGACCAAAGTGGGTGTGTTGCTGAAGGGGTGAATGGTTCGCCTATATAATAGCGGTGAACAAATTAGGTTAAGATTAATGGAAATTACTAAACTGACCTGCAGATGGAGAAAAACTATCATCTAAAATGTTATTTTGATAGTGAGCAAATAAATTGTTGTCATAATATCATATACCACAATTAAATTATTGGTTAAATATTTTTTTTGTATTTAGTCTATTTTTAACTAATGGTATGTCCCGCCAAAAATTTGATAGAACTCGGTCAAAATTGAATTGGTTCATTATGGTATTGATAGAGATACATGCTAAAAATGATATCACAATTAATATATAAATTTAATATATTTTTACCGGTTTTGTCTTAACAATCGTAAAATGTTGACATGTTAACCTACATCGTATTCAAAAGTCATGTATTATGATTTCCAACCTTCTATTTTGTTACTTTAGCTAACCCGTCAGATCAATTCATTTTTGAAATCTATGATTCAAATATTTTTATTAAATTGCATGTAACTCACAAATTTAATACAAGTTCGTTAAATATGAGTTGTACTACATATTATATATCAAGAAGTGTGCAGGGAAGAACTAAAAAAAACTTAAATTACACGGTTTGTCCTTTAACTTACTTCAACTTGCATTGTGTTTCCTTTATCTTTAGAAATTACAACGAGTGTCCTTTATTTGAAACTTTTGCACACTGAATGTCATTTATTTGAAACTTTTGCACACCACTTGTCCTTTATGATAACCTCCATCTATTTTCATTATTAAAACCAATCATGTGCCCTAATATAAGGGGCAAAACTGTCATTTTGTCATTTTATTAAATTTACGTGTATAATCCTTAAAAGCATCAAAAGTTTATATATATATATATATATATATATATAGGGTGAGGTTATTGTGAGAAAATTTAAAAGCGTAAGAAGGATAAGAAAAAAATATCAACCATTAGATTAAATATGTAATGGTTGAGATCATAGTGGCATTTTTTGTAAATAAAGTGTCCAAAAATTAAAACTGAATGGAGCATTTAGGGGTATTTTCGACCTTTTAATCAATTTCAAAACACAAACCGTATCTTCTCCCCAACAATCAAAATCAAACCATCGAGAAATTCGGAGGTTATACAGGAAAGTATTTTCAATACGAATTTTAATCGCAAATCACTCAGCACAATGAAGAAGATTAAGCAACAATATCTTGGCGACCAGAAGAAGGTAACGAAATCGGAGTCTACGCCGCCGGGAAATCCTGCAAAAACAGAGAAACCACGATCGAAAATACCGGATCCGAAGAGATAAAACCATCTCTAAGAACTCATCCACCGGACCCATATCAAACCAAACTCCAAAACCAATGGATGCAACTTCCATCAAGCGTTTGCAGAATAATCAAATCAAAACAGAAACGTAAAAAGAACCAGAACCTGAATCAGATGAAAACAGAGAAGAAAAACAGAACCTTAATTAGATCGAAAGGGTTCTGTGTTACATGACGGCTAGGGTTAATACTAAAGTGGGTGTGTTGCAGAAGGGACGAATGGTTGGTCTATATAGCCGTGGACAATTTAGGTTAAGAGGAATAGAAATTACTAAATTAACCTGAGGATCTTGAAAAAGTCTAATGACATAATATAGAATTAAAATTTTAACACTCCACAGATATGTTATAATAATATTTATATATCACAATTAAAAAAACCTTTTAATACTATTTTATTTTATATTTAATTTATTTTTAATAATATTTATCATTAATTTAAAAAAACTTTAAATGCACACTTTCGTTTATATTTTTGTTTTCAACAATCTTATATAAATCCTATTAAACGTCAAATAAACCCTTTTTATTCGAAGAGAGAATTACTGGAAAATGAAGGAGATAGAAAAAAAGATACATATCCTTGGATTTTTTATATAAAGGTGAAGGGTGGAAAATTTGTGAGGGTAAACGAGCAAAGCTATTCGTGAACTATTCAAGACTGACTTCTTAAAAACTCAAATGAAGCAAAGTTCAAACGAGCTCGAGCTTTTATTAAAACCTAATCAATAAACTAGTCCGCACCCTAACTTTGCATTTCGAGTCAAAAACAACTCTCGAGCCTAGACGATCTTTTAAGTTTTTATATGTACTTTTACTATATTATATATCTATACTATATATAATGCATAAGAGAATAATATTTTAATATATTCAAAAATTAAGAATATTTTTTTTATTAATGCATAAGTTACAGTCTAAGATGACTATAATTTAGTTTTTCAAACACTAGTTACACTTTAGTCCTATCATTTTAATTACACCTTATTTTTTTTCATTTTTAACAAAATTATAGATAATTAATTAGTAGTTACACTTTATTCGTCTATAAAAAACTAACAACCTCCATGATTTTTAAACATGCATACTTTTTCGTATATTAATATTTAAAAAAATACACCATAAAAACGAGCATATTTATACTTTTTAATTTGAGTACAATGTTGCTATAGTTTTTTAATTAAAAAATTGAAATGTTACGTGATTAACAATGTCTAGGCGAGCAATAACTGCATCGTTAATCAAAACCAAACAAAAAACAGACGAAACTAAACTTAAATCAACCAAAATCTGAATCAACTAAATATCGATTACCCGAAAACTAATAAACCAAAAAATGTTTATCTTTTTTTTGTACTCTCATTTAACCAAAACTAATCGAACCGAACCGAATCATTCATGTTTCATATATTTCTAGTTATTATACTTTCAGTTCATGTATTTCTTATTAATCGAACCGAACCATGTTATGTAATTTATCCATATATATTATTACAAAGATTTAATACTCATATATGAGGTTAACTCATATTATTTGCATTAAAGAGATATAATATTTATCCCATTTAGTTGTAATATATTTATCTAGGTTTGATTTCAATTTTTAACAAAAAGTTTGAAAAAAAATATAGTCCATGCCAAACATTTTTGTTTGACGTATTACTGAAAAAAACCGAACCAAATGACAACAATAATAAAATCGAATGGTTTTAAAATTTCGTTAACCATAATTTTGGTTTCGGTGGCGGGCACACACTAATATATAATAACTATTATTATGTATATAAAATAATAATAATAACAATAACAATTTAGTAATATACTTATATATATATAAAATTATAATAAACAAATATATATTGTAAAAAATATTTATTTTATAAATATTTTTATTACATTGTAATGTTTTTATCATCCTTGACTAGCTACTTGCTAGTCAGTGGATTTAGTTATACATTCTATTGTTAAAAATAATATATATATATATATATATATATATATATATATATATATATATATATAGTTTTTAAAAGATAAAATAAACAATTTATACACATAAACGTGTTAAGTCCGAGCTGAGCTCGAGTTTGAAAAACTTATCAGAAGCCGAGTTTGAGCTTGGGCCTCTTAATTTAAAACGTGCCAAGTTCAAGCATGAACGAGCTCAAGCTTGGCTTAGCTCGTTTACACCCGCATGGAAACCGGAAGGAAAGTGAGTGAATATATTATTAAGTTTCCTTGTAAACTTTTCCTCCAACTTTATTTTGATTATTGTCAAGAAACCTTAGCCAAACTCTTCTTTGTTACTAAAAAATCGTATACTATAGCGTGAGAAAGAGATGTGAACAAAATGCCGCACTTTGAGAATCTAGAGACTTGTAACATGAAGTAGCTTAATCTGATAATGTGAAACTATTGGATAAATTAGAAGAACAAGGCTCGCTTCGAAATCAGTCAAGATCTCCATTCGCTTGAAGAATTACTTGGATGTGGCGAAAAGAATGCAACACATTTTCTCCTTTGAAGGCGAATTAGAATACGATGACGAGGTAGACGATTGTTTGAGAAATCCAATGATCGACGATGAAGGGGCGAGTGGTGATTATTTACGCTGAGGTTCGGGTGGCGAAGAGTAAAACATTAGCTCTTGTGTTTTTTCCAAACTTTTTTGTATTTTTATAAGTTTTTAAACAATAATAAAGAAGTATTTTCAGTTGTTTGTATTTGTTTTAAATTAAACGGCTAAATAAATTAAAAAAAGAGACATAACCGACCCAAACCACTTTGGATGGGTTGGGGTTTTCAACCCTAAACTCGGTTTGTAACCTTATCCGACTTGGACCAAACCGGCTTAAGCCCATACAAAAAACAGATTTTGTACACCTCTACACCTCATTATCTTCTTTTATATTGAAGAATAGTTTAGATGTCTAAAAGATAAGGTGTTCAGAAAAAACTGTAACAAAAAAAAACTGTAAACCAAACTATAACCGCATAAACAGATCCGAATAACGAATTTGGTTTGGTTTCTAACCAAAACCGAATTGTGAATATGGTATTTGGTCCGGTTTTTGGATCCGCATTTTTTAATTTGGTTTATTTGGATAACTATATACACAATTAATTTAATTCATTATTAAATAAAAATAATTGTTTAATAAACTATAAACAATTTATTAACCCATAATACTAAGTCTAATATCTAAGTATATGTATCCTCATGGTTTAAAGATTATTTATATTTTGTGCTATTAGACTTATTGACTATTTATAGTTTATATGATCTATGTTTTGAAGTTTTACTTTGTGATTGTGTGTATGACTATTTTATGGATATGTTTGTTTTATTTTACTATGTCTTTTAGTTATATATTGTTAGGTTTAAATTCGTTGCTGATTTGATGTTCGGAAGTTAGAACACAAACATAAATATAAATTAGGAAAAAAAGTACTTAGGGTACACTTTGGTTTTTTTGGTTTCTAACCGAAACCAAACCGAATTGAATTTTGTTTGGTTTGGTTTGCATATTCCTAATTTGGTTTGGTGTATAAAATTTTGAAAACCGAATAAATCAAATAAATCATAAACCAAACCCATGAACACCCCTACTAAAAGATGCCCACCTAGCAAAAATGGTCCATCATGATCAATCAGATCCAAGCGAACATCACAATCGGTCTGCAACAACTAGTAAATCATCTCTACACATGAACATCTTTAGCAGCTGTAAAAAAACTATAGTTTCTTTTTCCTCTTCATCTATTTCCAATTATACAGTCTTTGGGGTTGTTTTAGGTTCTGATTAATTTGAAATAGGAGAGTTGTTTTAGCGTCATATGATTTTAAAAGTTCAAAGATGAAATTAAGAAATGGAAGCTGTAAAATAGGTGTGTAGTCACTTCAATCTTCATATTATAGATCCTGTTTTTGCATGTTTTAACAACCATAAGTCTTTTACCCATTAACGAAGAAGAAGGCATCTGACTCCAAATGTTTTGCTTGTGATCCAAAACAGCTTTGGAGTCTGCCTAATCCAATACATGAGTTATTGATACATATATGCATACATGTTTTGTGCTCGCACTACTAGTAGTCTAATGGCAGTTGTCTATTGCTTTGTTGAATTTATGATTTTTGAAAATAATGTTATTAAAATCCTTCTTTAATTTAATCTAGTAATGTAACTAAACTAAAAAGCAAGGTCCTTGATGTTGTTATACGACGATTTTGATAACATTAAACTAAATTAATCAAGGATTAGATCAATCTGAATAAACTAAAAGAAACACAAATACATACAAACACACATCCAATTTTGTTCATGCCAAAATACGTTATTCTCAAAATGGGTATGGATTTATCTAAAAAACATCAGATATCAACCTAACAAGTTATCCCTCCAACCATAGGATATCAACATACCCAATCCATAAGACCAATTTAGGTTATTGTTTAAACAGAGAAATCATAATTGAAAACTATAAAACTGTCATGTTAACCCAGGCTTGCATCCACCCTTTCAACAACACCTTGTGCTCCATCTTTTGTATGTCCTACAAACTCAACATCAAAAATTACATCATTATATATATAGACCCTTATATATAAAAAATATTTAAAATAACTTTTTTATGTATATAGTCATTACCAATAACACTTGAAACGGTCCATTCGACCCTGTGCAAATTTTAGTTGGTGGATCATCTCGCCCATGGCCATAAGTTTCATTAACGTTTACTTACTTGTTTGTTAGTCATTGCGTTGCCAATTATGCTAGTCTACAAGACCAATGTAGATTGTTGTTTAAACAGAGAAATCACTATCGAAAACTCTCAACGTAAAACCATTTCTATCCAACAGATTCATCCCGAATCCAAACACAAAATCAATGGATCTAACTTTGTTCAATACGAATCAGTGAACGATATGATTTGCATTATACAAATCAAAACTTAAAGAGATAAGAAAACGAGAACCCGAATTAGAAAAAGGCCTCTGCAGCTACATGACGCCGGCTATGGTGAATACGGCATCTAAATTGGTAGAATCAGAATAAAGAACCGAACGATAAAGAAAAGAGAAGCCAAATACTGCTACATGACGGCAAGGTTGGTTATAACTTTGTACAAGTGATAAACCATTAGAGATTTTGTCACACCCCGACCCGCAGCGGAATAAGAGTCGGGGCATAATTGGGTTATCACCAAAGCTCATTATGTTTACTAAAATGTTTCATATTTATTAAATTCAAATTACAACTTAAATATCCAAATCAAAATCCATACAATTACAAGGAAATGAAACTATGTAAACAATCCAACGCTTAAACTGATTTATTCTTCTAGGCCTTCCTATGTGTTTCTTGCCTCAACTGGATCACCTGTATCATGTGTAAAACGGGGGATATATTGGGTCAACAAAAGTTGGCGAGTGAACCTTGATAAAAACATTGTTATTAATTTCTTGTTTTATTTAATATTGAAAATTTGTGCAATAATCACATGTGAGCAAACATATATAAATAACAAACACAAACCACTTTGAATGAGTATATGATATGAATGATGATGAATGTGAGATCAAGGCTCAATCAAACGGAGCCGATCGTATGAGGCACCTGATGCTCAACCCGTCTCCCACGGGGAACTGATGTGCCTAATGATATGCGTGCACTGAAAATGATAAATCCAAACTACATATAATCCACACAACAATTGATACACATTTGATCACGGATATGATGGATGTACAAGTGTTTAAATATAATAAGGAATTAAATGACACATGATACACCCCAAAACATGATTAAAACGGGAATTGATAGAGATTCACTTACATTGGGTGCGTTCTTTGATGACGTTGGATGCGCACGAATTTTAGGATTTGATCGACGAGGAAAAACTAACCTAAAATAATAACGAAATGGTTCGGTAAATAAATGGATTTTATTTGAGATTAATACTTTTAATTCATAATCTTAATAGGATTTTTAGATTTATTTTTTGTGAGTTTAAGGATATTTTCGAACTTTAAAAATATTATTTTTAAGTATTTTTAAATAATTTTCTGATTAAATAAATTAAAAAAAATAAAAAAATATTGACTTTTTGACCCTGTTGACCGTTGACTGGTCGGACTGTTGTGTTTGTATGCGCTGAGGTTCGAACTCGGGACCTCTCGTATACGTGCACGCAGCTCTACCAACTGATCTACGTGTCTAACCCGAAATATTCTCTGTTTTAATTATATATATATACTAATTAACTGTTATTTTACTTAGTTTATTTAAAAAAGGATTTAATATGGCCGAACCGACTTCAGTGACCCGGAGTCGAACTCGGGACGTTCGGTTCAAGTGCGCACAGCCCAACCAGTTGGGCTGTGTGTCTAACCTTGTTTAACTACAGAATTATATTATATTTGTATACATGTTGAAGGATAATCTGAATAGGTTTTAAAAATGATTGGTTTTATTTCTGAAAATCGGTAATGTATGCGATTCGAACTCGTGACGTGCGTGTTATGTTGCACACAGTCCACCGCTGGACTGTGTGTCTAACCCGGTTAGATATTCAGTTTTAATTAAACTTATACACATGTTCAACTTCGTCTTCTTCGCTTAACATTTCTGAACAGCGAATTCCGACTGTTCTGTTTAATCGATCTTAACTTATATTTGATTGAATTTGAAAATAGAAATGAGATGACATGGTATACCAGAACGGCGAGTTCGCTTCAGGTTTTCCGGCAAAGACTCGTCGTCTCCGATCTGCGGATTCCGGCTGAGGGAAACTGTTTAACAGTTTTGATTACTGAATTGAGCAATTAGATTATAAATCAAAAGATAGCAAGGGAAATTTAGAGGATTGTATCGTCTGAAGAAAACGCGGTTTTCCGTTCAGTGATTCCGGCGAAATTGAAATTTCCGGCGACGTGCTAAAGCTTCGAGAGATTGTGCGATTTTGAACGAAAAGGTTACCAGAGGTTTGGGTGGGTATTTATAGGGAAGAACTGAGTGAATTTGGTCCGTTTTGGGTCTTGATTCGCGGTCAAGGATTTTCCGGCGGTTACGACTAAAATTGAGGGTCAGACATCGGTTATAACCGATGTCGAAGTCGGTTAACGTGTTTTGGTCAAAAGGAAATTGGCCAAAGTCGCGGATTGCCGGATTTTCCGGTGATTGCGAGTTCTGAGCGCGGTGACCTCCGGTTTTGAATTCGGGTTTTATTTTAAGTATTATTTGTTTCAGTATTTTCACAAAGGAGGCGTGTGACAGAGTGGTGTGTTGTGTGTTTGAGTTTGTGGGTGACCCGGGTTCGAAACCCGGCGTCCCCATTTTATTTTTTTCACACCATTTACTATTATTTATAAATTATAGTTTTTAAATCCTAATATATTTATTAATTATGTATCGTTAAAAATTAATTTGAGCTATAAATGCGCAACGAAAAATTATAATTGGATATTTGATAAATAAACGAAGCGGGTTTTGAAAACCCGTTTTTCGACGAATGTTACAATATCACCTAATTTTAGAAATTTCGTCCCGAAATTTAAGTAGTAGTGGTAACAGAAAAAAGATGCGGGTATTTCTCGCGCATTGAGTCTTCACGTTCCCAAGTAAACTCAGGTCCTCGTTTTGACTCCCAACGTACCCTGACAATTGGAATACGACTTCGTCTTAAACGCTTCTCTCCGAAGTCCATGATTTCTACTGGTCTTTCAATGAAGTGCATAGATTCATCGATCTGAGTGTCTTCTAGAGGAATATGGAGGTTTTCATCGGCGAGGCACTTCTTCAAGTTTGATACGTGGAATGTGGGATGAATTCAGTTGAGCTCTTCTGGTAGGTCAAGCTTGTATGCTACAGGACCTACTCTTTCGAGTATCTTGAAAGGTCCTACGTAGCGTGGTGCTAGCTTGCCCTTCTGGCCAAAACGAATCACTCCCTTCCACGGTGATACTTTTAAAAGTACTTGATCACCAATGCCAAACTCCAAGGGCTTTCGTCGTTTGTCTGCATAACACTTTTGACGACTTTGAGCCGCTAGAAGATTGTTTCGAATTTGAATGACCTTGTCGGTTGTTTTTTGAATTAGCTCTGGACCGGTGATTTGTGATTCTCCAATTTCGTGCCAACATACTGGAGATCGGCACTTACGACCATATAAAGCTTCGAAAGGAGCCATGCCGATACTTGAATGATAACTATTGTTGTACGAAAATTCAACCAATGGTAGGTGAGCGTCCCAATTTCCCTTGAAGTCTATGACACATGCTCGAAGCATGTCTTCAAGAGTTTGGATGATGCGTTCAGATTGTCCATCAGTTTGAGGATGAAAAGCGGTACTGAGGTCTAATCGTGTACCCAAGGCGGTTTGTACGGCTCGCCATGTTCGTGTCACGGTCTGAAATGATGCTTAAAGGTACACCATGACGGCTTACGATCTCGCTGATGTAGATACGAGCTAACTTCTCATTCTTGAAGTACTCGCGAATCGGTATGAAGTGAGCTGATTTTGTAAGACGATCAATGATTACCCATATGGTGCCATACCCACTGGAGGTGCGAGGTAACCCGGTAATAAAATCCATGGTTATGTTTTCCCACTTCCATACAGGTATTTCGGGTTGGACTAGAAGTCCTGAAGGTCTTTGATGTTCATGTTTTACTTTGGAACAGGTAAGGCACTTGGAAACAAAAACAGCGATGTCCTTTTTCATGCCAGGCCACCAGTAGGTGTATCGTAGGTCTTGATACATCTTGTCGGCTCCTGGGTGTACAGAGTACTGTGTTTTGTGCGCCTCATTCATAAGGAAATCACGAAGGTTATCGCGATCTGGAATCCATATGCGATTTAGATAGTATAGAATACCGTCGGATTTGGTTTCGATTTTGAGTTCAGCTCCACATGACAGCTCATCGCGTACGTCGTTTTCTGTTACAGAAACATGTTGAGCTGCTCGGATTCGATCTTTGATGTCGGTTATGATTTGCGAACACAGAAGACGAATGGAGTTCGCATAACCTCTTCGACTGAGCGCATCGGCCACTACGTTTGCCTTGCCAGGATGATACCGAATTTCACAGTCGTAGTCGTTGAGAAGTTCGACCCATCTTCGTTGCCTCATATTCAACTCCTTTTGGTTGAAGATATGTTGGAGGCTTTTGTGGTCAGTGTATATTTCACACTTGGTACCATAGAGGTAATGTCTCCATATCTTGAGAGCGAACACAACGGCTCCAAGTTCCAGGTCGTGGGTGGTGTAATTCTTTTCATGAACCTTGAGTTGTCTAGAAGCATAGGCTATCACTTTTCCTCTTTGCATCAGTACACAGCCTAGTCCTTGCCCTGACGCGTCGCAATAAACTACGAAGTCATCACAACCTTCAGAGAATGTGAGGATAGGTGCGTCACAAAGTTTTTGCTTTAGAGTTTGGAAGGCTTCTTCTTGTTTAGGTCCCCATATGAAGGGTTTTCCTTTATGAGTCAAAGCCGTGAGCGGTACAGCAATACGGGAAAAATTGGCAATGAAGCGGCGATAGTAACCAGCCAAACCAAGAAATGACCTAACTTCGGTAGGGGTACGTGGCGCTTGCCATTCCTGTACTGCCTTGATTTTTGAAGGATCGACATGTATTCCCTTGTCATTGACGACATGTCCAAGGAATTGCACTTCTCTTAACCAGAATTCGCATTTTGAGAACTTAGCGTAGATCTTTTCAGTCCTTAAAAGTGTAAGGATAAGTCGAAGATGTCGTTCATGATCGGATTTAGACTTGGAGTAGATAAGGATGTCGTCGATGAAGACTATGACAAAACGGTCAAGGTAGGGTTTGCATACCCTATTCATTAGATCCATGAAGACAACGGGGGCGTTGGTTAAACCGAATGGCATGACCATGAATTCGTAATGACCATAACGAGTCCGGAAGGCGGTCTTTGGGACGTCTTCTTCATGTACTCTGAGCTGATGATAACCAGAACGAAGGTCGATTTTTGAAAAGCAGGTGGCGCCTTGAAGTTGGTCTAGGAGGTCATCGATGCCAGGTAATGGGTAGCGATTCTTAACTGTTAACTTGTTGAGTTCTCTATAGTCGATACACATGCGAAACGTTCCATCTTTCTTCTTCACAAAAAGAACAGGTGCACCCCAAGGCGAGGAGCTAGGACGTATGAATCCTTTGTCAGTCAGTTCTTGCAGTTGACTGGCCAGCTCTTGCATTTCGGATGGGGCTAGCCTATAAGGAGATTTTGCGACTGGTGTAGCGCCAGGTACAAGATCGATGCGAAATTCGACTTCTCTCACTGGAGGGATTCCTGAAATATCATCGGGAAAGACTTGTGGGAATTCTTTCACAACTGGGATATCTTCGAGTTTCTTCTCCTTGTTTCCCTTTTTGGCGACGTAAGTTAGGAATGCGACATAGTTCTTGCGGAGATATTTTCGGGCTTGAAGGCAGGACATTAGTTTGAGTCCTTTCGAAGGGGTTTCTCCAAAAATACGTAGGGTCTGACCGTCTGCAAGAGAAATGCGAATGAACTTCCCAACTTCATAGCTGTAACATCCGTAAAAAACGGATTTACCAAACCCGCTCCGTTTATCAACCGAACAGTCAGTTAAAATTTTCGTTGCGAATTAAATGCCCTAAATAATTTTAAACGATACGTAATCAATTATTGTATTGGAATATATAAGTTGTTTTTGTAAAACTGTTAAAAATCGCAAAATAAAAATGTTTTGGTTCTGCCAGGTTTCGAACCCGGGTCTGTACCGGTTCAACAAACAACTTATCACCCAGCCGATCAACCGCTCCGCCACTTTGATTTTCTGATAATAAAAGGAATCAATTAATTCAAATAATAAAGTGCGGAAGTCAAATTCAGTCAATTTACGCCCAAATAGCAGTCGTCGGAAATCCCGACGACTTCGCCGATAATTTACGTTTCCGCTCAATTTAACCGAAGAATTAACTCCCACGACGGTTATAACCGACGTCTGAACCCGCGACATCAGTCGTAACCGCCGGAGAACGGCTGACTTCGAATTGAGACCAAATTCAGACCCCACACATCTCGATACTACCCTATAAATTCACCCACAACTCACCAGAAACCTTTCACTCTCAAATCGCACCCTTTCTCGGCGAAAACTCACTCGCCGGAAATATTATGTTCGTTGCCGGAAAACCGAGTCCTTAATCTCTGAGCTTTACTGAACCCCCTAAACTTATACCGAAGTCACCCACACCCTTTGTAAGCTTTCTGAAGATTCTCTGCTGCAAGACACTCGTCGCCGGAAGAGATTGCTGTCGCCGGAGTTCTGCCGGAAAACAGAGGAAAGCCAGTCGGTACTTTTCACGCCTATTTTCCTTTCTTTTTACTGTTATCTCATCTGTAATTAATCATAAAACGCTAAAGAAATCTGAATCAACACTTCGAACCAGTCAGTCGTCACTTCTGGTTATAACACAACGAAGAAGATGAAGTTCGGTAAAGATATAAGTATAATTAAAATCAAGTTATTTACCGGGTTAGACACACAGTCCAGCGGTGGACTGCGTGCACATTAAACGCAAAGGTCTCGAGTTCGAATATTGTTTCCACACACGCTGCCTTAATAAAAATTCCTTTTTTTGTTAACTGAACCGGATTGATTTTTGTATATGTTAAGTATATTAATAACCGGAATAATAACCAAGTTAGACACACAGTCCAGCGGTGGACTGTGTGTATGTTTAATCAAAGCACACGAGTTCGAGTCCGGTCTTCTGCATCGACCCGGACAATTATTTTACCTTTTTAAACAGAAATGAAAACAAATAGTTTGTATTTAAGTATAATAAAAATTGGATTATATAACATGTTAAACACACAGTCCAGCGGTGGACTGTGTGTTACACAACCCACAGGTCCCGGGTTCGAGACCTGTGGAGCGCACCGGTTCTCTGGATTAAAAATCGTTTTTAAAATAAAGGATTTCTGTTTAAATCTAATTAATATATATATATAATTAAAATCAGATATATGACGGGTTAGACACGTAGCTCAGTTGGTAGAGCTGCGTGCACGCGTACGGGAGGTCTCGGGTTCGAGCCTCACTCAGCGCACAACAATATGCATTCGAACCGGTCAACAGTCAGTCAAAGTCAACGGTCAATGGTCAAAAAAAGTCAATTTTTTTTTTATAATTTTTATTTATTTATTTTAATTAAAAATCAATTAAAAATACTTATAAATGACATTTTTAAGGTTAGAAAATAGCCTTAAACTCACAAAAATACACCCAACAAACCTACTAAAATAGATTAATAAAATCCGTTTACTTACCAAACCATAATGCGATTTATCTAGGTTAATCTCACTCGTGGTTAAAACCACTTCGCGTGCATTCAACATCATCAACCGAACGCACCCACTGTGAGTGAATTCTTACAAATTCCCCTTTTTATTCATGTTTTGGGGTGTATCATGTGTCGCTTAAACTAATTCTCTTATGCAAATTCGTGCTATACCATTATATGATTTAAACTAGAATGTAAATATTGTTGGTTGTGATGTAGTACATAGTGTCAAGTAAATTATTTAGGCCCATCAGTTCCTCGTGGGAGACGAGTTGAACAACGCGTGTCTCAAAACTCATTCATTAGGCTCATCAGTTCCTCGTGGGAGACGAGTTGAACAACGCGTGCCTCAAAACTCATTCATTAGGCCCATCAGTTCGTAGAACAACGCGTGCCTCAAAACTCATTCATTAGGCCCATCAGTTCCTCGTGGGAGACGAGTCGAACAACGCGTGCCTCAAAACAATCATTTGATGTATGTGTGTGTGCAATATTTAATATTATGTGTTGTGTGAATAAATTTACATCTATATTTACTCATATGTGGTTATGCACATTATTTATAATCAATTGGATAAACTTGTTCAAATGTTTTCCATAGGATTCACTCGCCAACTTTATGTTGATCCAAAAACCTTTTTACACATGATACAGGTGAACAAGATGAAGCAAGGAAAACATAGGAAATGCCTTAGAAGAAAACAAAGAAGCTTAGATTGATGTTAGGTCATGATGTAAATTTCCCATTAAATTGTATTAATGAATATGAAACGTTATAATAAATGTCATGAGCTTTGATGATAACCCAATCATGCCCCGGTCACCTTTTCCGCTGCGGGTCGGGGTGTGACAATAGGAATGAGGTCAATTGGAAAGTCGTGATCGTTTAGAGTGAGGGTACAACCGCGTATAATAGAATTTAATGAAACGGGCTTTCCGTCAGCAACTTCCACCGTTAGAGATTCCATGAGATTATCACGAGTTTGGTTGAGGATAGGTTCAAATTCTAAAGACACAAAACTCTTATCCACGCCAGTATCGAATAACATGGATGCATAACTACCATTGATGAGAAACGTACCGTTAACCACGTTGTTGTCAGCCCTAGCTTGGTTTGCATTGAAGTTGAAAGCCCTTCCTCTAGCAGGTGGAGGAGCTTGGTTAGCTTGGTTTACCGGATTTGCTTGAGCTTGGGCATGAATGATGTTCACCAAGTGTGGACATGTGTTCCTGAAGTGGTTTGGGTCTCCACAGTTGTAACAAGCTCGCATAGGTTGCATCATGGGGTAGTTGGGTTAGTAGTAAGGTTGAGCTACGTGTTGCATGGGTGGTAGAAGTAAGGGTTGTTGGGCTTGACCCACTATCTGATGGTGGGTTTGGGTTGAGGGTTGATTGCGGTTCATTCGTTGAAGTGTGCGACAAGTTTGAATGGTGTGACCCGCACGGCCACAGCTGGTGCAATGTTGGCAAGGAGTTTCGGGGAGGTGATGGTATTGACAACGGTTGCATTTTGGGTATGGGCCGGTGTATAGCTTTTTAAATGGTGCAGCTGAGGGAGCAATTTGGGTAATTGGTGCGGCAGTGATAGGAGGGTTTGTTTGTGTGACGGCAAAATTTCTGCTGTTTCGTTTCCTCTTACCAGCAAACTTCGAAGAGGAGATGGAATGGTTTGGAGTTTGGGCCTCGATGGGGGCTTTCTTTTTCTCATCCTTGAATTTGCCGTTTCGGATGCGATTCTCGGTAAGTTCGGTAGCTAGTTCCATTGCGGCTTCAAGTGTTACAGGCGAAGTGCTTAGAACCGAGTCTTGAATTTTCGAGGGAAGACCTCGAATGTAGTGTTCGACCAAGCGGTACACGGGGGTGAACAGATTAGGGATCATTTGGTTTAGTTCGAGAAATCCCTTGTTATAGGAAGTGTGATCTCCTTCCTTTTGTTTTAGCGCGTGGAATTCATCTTTCAACTTTTTGATTTTGCTTCTTGGACAGAAGCGTCTGGTCATGAGTTCCCTTCACTCTTCCCATGTTAAGGCCATGGCATCTTCAACTCCTCGTTTACCCTTTTCCGTGTTCCACCAGGTAAGGGCTACCCCAAACAGTCATCCAGTTGCATAACGTACCTTGCGATCCTCGGGACAATCGCAATTGAGGAAAGTGTTCTCCATTTCTTCAAACCAGTGAAGGAGAGCAGTAACACCTTCGGTCCCTTCATACTTTGGGGGATCGCAAGATTTGAAGTGTTTGTAGGAGCACTTTTTGGAAGGAGGGTTGGCAACGCTCTGGTCTTCTTGATTGGGAAGGTTGATGGGATTTGCAGTGAGAGCTTGTTGAACTTGAATTACGATGTCAGGAAGCACCGCGGCCATTTGTTAGCAATTTGTGTGGCCAAGCGTTCATTTGATCTTCATGACTTTCTACCTCCACATAGTTGCCTAGCCGACATCTACAGGAACATACATAGGAAGATTGTGAGTTTAAGAAGTTTCTAGGTGTCATGTGTCGTTAAAAGAATAAAAATAACATAACTAACAATAATGCAACTACATCCATAGGATGTCTTGGGTTTGCTCATGTTTGGGCCTCCAATGTCCCCCATACCATCGCCTGAGTAGTCATGTGGGCCCCCATGACTATTGGGCTTGGTAGGATTCACATTGGTGTTGGCGGATTAACACTCGCATCACCCGAATGAAAACCGTAAAATATGATTGCGAGATGTATGGTAGGAGGGTGTCCAGGTGTAGACACAATGACAACTCAAAGTGGGGTTAGCTCACACGACGTTTGGTATAACATGCTTTGGCCTAATAGGTCCTTCGTACTCTCATCGTTAGTCCCCAGGTAGGCAAACTGGTCCTTTATTTTGGATTTATACGAATGCCAAGCCTAGACAGGACGTTCCGACTACCGGTACTCGTACCCTTCCAGTTACTATTTGCCTGTCATGAGAACTCACTTTGATGTGATTTGAAAATACAAAAATCATTGCAAAAATCATGGGAATTGTGCGGTGTGTGCTCTTATGGATATGATATGTTATAGGATATGATTTATGATGAGCATTGTATAATAACATGTATTTGTGAGCATGCTTGCATAACATTGAGTGTAACAATAAACATAAAGCATATAAACATCATGAATTTTGTATGTAACGCATAAACAATTTAAAATTTTAATTAACTATAGTATAGGCTCTAAGGGTCTAATAACCTATCCTATATCCCTATAGTTATGGCTCTAATACCAATCTGTCACACCCCGACCCGCAGCGGAATAAGAGTCGGGGCATAATTGGGTTATCACCAAAGCTCATGATGTTTACTAAAATGTTTCATATTTATTAAATTCAAATTACAACTTAAATATCCAAATCAAAATCCATACAATTACAAGGAAATGAAACTATGTAAATAATCCAACGCTTAAACTGATTTATTCTTCTAGGCCTTCCTATGTGTTTCTTGCCTCAACTAGATCACCTGTATCATGTGTAAAATGGGGGATATTTTGGGTCAACAAAAGTTGGCGAGTGAACCTTGATAAAAACATTGTTATTAATTTCTTGTTTTATTTAATATTGAAAATTTGTGCAATAATCACATGTGAGCAAACATATATAAATAACAAACACAAACCACTTTGAATGAGTATATGATATGAATGATGATGAATGTGAGATCAAGGCTCAATCAAACGAAGCCGATCGTATGAGGCACCTGATGCTCAACCCGTCTCCCACGGGGAACTGATGGCCTAATGATATGCGTGCACTGAAAATGATAAATCCAAACTACATATAATCTACACAACAATTGATACACATTTGATCACGGATATGATGGATGCACAAGTGTTTAAATAATATAAGGAATTAAACGACACATGATACACCCCAAAACATGATTAAAACGGGGAATTGATAGAGATTCACTCACATTGGGTGCGTTCTTTGATGACGTTGGATGCGCACGAATTTTAGGATTTGATCGACGAGGAAAAACTAACCTAAAATAATAACGAAATGGTTCGGTAAATAAATGGATTTTATTTGAGATTAATACTTTTAATTCATAATCTTAATAGGATTTTTAGATTTATTTTTTGTGAGTTTAAGGACATTTTCTAACTTTAAAAATATTATTTTTAAGTATTTTAAAATAATTTTCTGATTAAACAAATTAAAAAAAATAAAAAAATATTGACTTTTTGACCCTGTTGACCGTTGACCGGTCGGACTGTTGTGTTTGTATGCGCTGAGGTTCGAACTCGGGACCTCTCGTATACGTGCACGCAGCTCTACCAACTGAGCTACGTGTCTAACCCGAAATATTCTCTGTTTTAATTATATATATATACTAACTAACTGTTATTTTACTTAGTTTATTTCAAAAAGGATTTAATATGGCCGAACCGACTTCAGTGACCCGGAGTCGAACTCGGGACGTTCGGTTCAAGTGCGCACAGCCCAACCAGTTGGGCTGTGTGTCTAACCTTGTTTAACTACAGAATTATATTATATTTGTATACATGTTGAAGGATGATCTGAATAGGTTTTAAAAAGGATTGGTTTTATTTCTGAAAATCGGTAACGTATGCGATTCGAACTCGTGACGTGCGTGTTATGTTGCACACAGTCCACCGCTGGACTGTGTGTGTAACCCGGTTAGATATTCAGTTTTAGTTAAACTTATACACATGTTCAACTTTGTCTTCTTCGCTTAACATTTCAGAACAGCGAATTCCGACTGTTCTGTTTAATCGATCTTAACTTATATTTGATTGAATTTGAAAATAGAAATGAGATGACATGGTATACCAGAACGGCGAGTTCGCTTCAGGTTTTCCGGCAAAGACTCGTAGTCTCCGATCTGCGGATTCCGGCTGAGGGAAACTGTTTAACAGTTTTGATTACTGAATTGAGCAATTAGATTATAAATCAAAAGATAGCAAGGGAAATTTAGAGGATTGTACCGTCTGAAGAAAAACGCGGTTTTCCGTTCAGTGATTCCGGCGAAATTGAAATTTCCGGCGACGTGCTAAAGCTTCGAGAGATTGTGCGATTTTGAGCGAAAAGGTTACCAGAGGTTTGGGTGGGTATTTATAGGGAAGAACTGAGTGAATTTGGTCCGTTTTTGGGTCTTGATTCGCGGTCAAGGATTTTCCAGCGGTTACGACTAAAATTGAGGGTCAGACATTTGAATTCGGGTTTTATTTTAAGTATTATTTGTTTCAGTATTTTCACAAAGGAGGCGTGTGGCAGAGCGGTGTGTTGTGTGTTTGAGTTTGTGGGTGACCCGGGTTCGAAACCCGGCGTCCCCATTTTATTTTTTTCACACCATTTACTATTATTTATAAATTATAGTTTTTTAAGTCCTAATATATTTATTAATTATGTATCGTTAAAAATTAATTTGAGCTATAAATGCGCAACGAAAAATTATAATTGGATATTTGATAAATAAACGAAGCGGGTTTTGAAAACCCGTTTTTCGACGAATGTTACAATATCCCCTACTTTTAGAAATTTCGTCCCGAAATTTAAGTAGTAGTGGTAACAGAAAAAAGATGCGGGTATTTCTCGCGCATTGAGTCTTCACGTTCCCAAGTAAACTCAGGTCCTCGTTTTGACTCCCAACGTACCCTGACAATTGGAATACGACTTCGTCTTAAACGCTTCTCTCCGAAGTCCATGATTTCTACTGGTCTTTCAATGAAGTGCATAGATTCATCGACCTGAGTGTCTTCTAGAGGAATATGGAGGTTTTCATCGGCGAGGCACTTCTTCAAGTTTGATACGTGGAATGTGGGATGAATTCAGTTGAGCTCTTCTGGTAGCTCAAGCATGTATGCTACAGGACCTTCTCTTTCGAGTATCTTGAAAGGTCCTACGTAGCGTGGTGCTAGCTTGCCCTTCTGGCCAAAACGAATCACTCCCTTCCACGGTGATACTTTTAAAACTACTTGATCACCAATGCCAAACTCCAAGGGCTTTCGTCGTTTGTCTGCATAACTCTTTTGACGACTTTGAGCCGCTAGAAGATTGTTTCGAATTTGAATGACCTTGTCGGTTGTTTTTTGAATTAGCTCTGGACCGGTGATTTGTGATTCTCCAATTTCGTGCCAACATACTGGAGATCGGCACTTACGACCATATAAAGCTTCGAAAGGAGCCATGCCGATACTTGAATGATAACTATTGTTATACGAAAATTCAACCAATGGTAGGTGAGCGTCCCAATTTCCCTTGAAGTCTATGACACATGCTCGAAGCATGTCTTCAAGAGTTTGGATGGTGCGTTCCGATTGCCATCAGTTTGAGGATGAAAAGCGGTACTGAGGTCTAATCGTGTACCCAAGGCGGTTTGTACGGCTCGCCATGTTCGTGTCACGGTCTGAAATGATGCTTAAAGGTACACCATGACGGCTTACGATCTCGCTGATGTAGATACGAGCTAACTTCTCATTCTTGTTGTCCTCGGGAATCGGTATGAAGTGAGCTGATTTTGTAAGACGATCAATGATTACCCATATGGTGCCATACCCACTGGAGGTGCGAGGTAACCCGGTAATAAAATCCATGGTTATGTTTTCCCACTTCCATACAGGTATTTCGGGTTGGACTAGAAGTCCTGAAGGTCTTTGATGTTCAGGTTTTACTTTGGAACAGGTAAGGCACTTGGAAACAAAAACAGCGATGTCCTTTTTCATGCCAGGCCACCAGTAGGTGTATCGTAGGTCTTGATACATCTTGTCGGCTCCTGGGTGTACAGAGTACTGTGTTTTGTGCGCCTCATTCATAAGGAAATCACGAAGGTTATCGCGACCGGGAATCCATATGCGATTTAGATAGTATAGAATACCGTCGGATTTGGTTTCGATTTTGAGTTCAGCTCCACATGACAGCTCATCTCGTACGTCGTTTTCTGTTACAGAAACATGTTGAGCTGCTTGGATTCGATCTTTGACGTCGGTTATGATTTGCGAACACAGAAGACGAATGGAGTTCGCATAACCTCTTCGACTGAGCGCATCGGCCACTACGTTTGCCTTGCCAGGATGATACCGAATTTCACAGTCGTAGTCGTTGAGAAGTTCGACCCATCTTCGTTGCCTCATATTCAACTCCTTTTGGTTGAAGATATGTTGGAGGCTTTTGTGGTCAGTGTATATTTCACTTGGTACCATAGAGGTAATGTCTCCATATCTTGAGAGCGAACACAACGGCTCCAATTTCCAGGTCGTGGGTGGTGTAATTCTTTTCATGAACCTTGAGTTGTCTAGAAGCATAGGCTATCACTTTTCCTCTTTGCATCAGTACACAGCCTAGTCCTTGCCCTGACGCGTCGCAATAAACTACGAAGTCATAACAACCTTCAGAGAGTGTGAGGATAGGTGCGTCACAAAGTTTTTGCTTTAGAGTTTGGAAGGCTTCTTCTTGTTTAGGTCCCCATATGAAGGGTTTTCCTTTATGAGTCAAAGCCGTGAGCGGTACAGCAATACGGGAAAAATTGGCAATGAAGCGGCGATAGTAACAAGCCAAACCAAGAAAATACCTAACTTCGGAAGGGGTACGTGGCACTTGCCATTCCTGTACTGCCTTGATTTTTGAAGGATCGACATGTATTCCCTTGTCATTGACGACATGTCCAAGGAATTGTACTTCTCTTAACCAGAATTCGCATTTTGAGAACTTAGCGTAGAGCTTTTCAGTCCTTAAGAGTGTAAGGATAAGTCGAAGATGTCGTTCATGATCGGATTTAGACTTGGAGTAGATAAGGATGTCGTCGATGAAGACTATGACAAAACGGTCAAGGTAGGGTTTGCATACCCTATTCATTAGATCCATGAAGACAACAGGGGCGTTGGTTAAACCGAATGGCATGGCCATGAATTCGTAATGACCATAACGAGTCCGGAAGGCGGTCTTTGGGACGTCTTCTTCATGTACTCTGAGCTGATGATAACCAGAACGAAGGTCGATTTTTGAAAAGCAGGTGGCGCCTTGAAGTTGGTCTAGGAGGTCATCGATGCCAGGTAATGGGTAGCGATTCTTAACTGTTAACTTGTTGAGTTCTCTGTAGTCGATACACATGCGAAACGTTCCATCTTTCTTCTTCACAAAAAGAACAGGTGCACCCCAAGGCGAGGAGCTTGGACGTATGAATCCTTTGTCAGTCAGTTCTTGCAGTTGACTGGCCAGCTCTTGCATTTCGGATGGGGCTAGCCTATAAGGAGATTTTGCGACTGGTGTAGCGCCAGGTACAAGATCGATGCAAAATTCGACTTCTCTCACTGAAGGGAGTCCTGAAATATCGTCGGGAAAGACTTGTGGGAATTCTTTCACAACTGGGATATCTTCGAGTTTCTTCTCCTTGTTTCCCTTTTTGACGACGTGAGTTAGGAATGCGACATAGTTCTTGTGGAGATATTTTCGGGCTTGAAGGCAGGACATTAATTTGAGTCCTTTCGAAGGGGTTTCTCCAAAAATACGTAGGGTCTGACCGTCTGCAAGAGGAATGCGAATGAACTTTTCGCGGGACACTACTTCAGCGTGATGCTGGCTGAGCCAGTCCATACCGATTATAACATCGAAACTTCCCAACTTCATAGGAATGAGGTCAACTGGAAAGTCGTGATCGTTTAGAGTGAGGGTACAACCGCGTATAATAGAATTTAATGAAACGGGCTTTCCGTCAGCAACTTCCACCGTTAGAGATTCCATGAGATTATCACGAGTTTGGTTGAGGATAGGTTCAAATTCTAAAGACACAAAACTCTTATCCGCGCCAGTATCGAATAACATGGATGCATAACTACCATTGATGAGAAACGTACCGTTAACCACGTTGTTGTCAGCCCTAGCTTGGTTGGCATTGAAGTTGAAAGCCCTTCCTCTAGCAGGTGGAGGAGCTTGGTTAGCTTGGTTTACCGGATTTGCTTGAGCTTGGGCATGAATGATGTTCACCAAGTGTGGACATGTGTTCCTGAAGTGGTTTGGGTCTCCACAGTTGTAACAAGTTCGCATAGGTTGCATCATGGGGTAGTTGGGTTGGTAGTAAGGTTGAGCTACGTGTTGCATGGGTGGTAGAAGTAAGGGTTGTTGGGCTTGACCCACTATCTGATGGTGGGTTTGGGTTGAGGGTTGATTGCGGTTCATTCGTTGAAGTGTGCGACAAGTTTGAATGGTGTGACCCGCACGGCCACAGCTGGTGCAATGTTGGCAAGGAGTTTCGGGGAGGTGATGGTATTGACAACGATTGCATTTTGGGTATGGGCCGGTGTATGGCTTTTTAAATGGTGCAGCTGAGGGAGCAATTTGGGTAATTGGTGCGGCAGTGATAGGAGGCTTTGTTTGTGTGACGGCAAAATTTCTGCTGTTTCGCTTCCTCTTACCAGCAAACTTCGAAGAGGAGATGGAATGGTTTGGAGGTTGGGCCTCGATGGGGGCTTTCTTTTTCTCATCCTTGAATTTGCCGTTTTGGATGCGATTCTCGGTAAGTTCGGTAGCTAGTTCCATTGCGGCTTCAAGTGTTGCAGGCGAAGTGCTTAGAACCGAGTCTTGAATTTTCGAGAGAAGACCTCGAATGTAGTGTTCGACCAAGCGGTACACGGGGGTGAACAGATTATGGATCATTTGGTTTAGTTCGAGAAATCTCTTGTTATAGGAAGTGTGATCTCCTTCCTTTTGTTTTAGCGCGTGGAATTCATCTTTCAACCTTTTTGATTTCGCTTCTTGGACAGAAGCGTCTGGTCATGAGTTCCCTTAACTCTTCCCATGTTAAGGCCATGGCATCTTAAACTCCTCGTTTACCCTTTTCCGTGTTCCACCAGGTAAGGGCTACCCCAAACAGTCTTCCATTTGCATAACGTACCTTGCGATCCTTGGGACAATCGCAATTGAGGAAAGTGTTCTCCATTTCTTCAAACCAGTGAAGGAGAGCAGTAACACCTTCGGTCCTTTCATACTTTGGGGGATCGCAAGATTTGAAGTGTTTGTAGGAGCACTTTTTGGAAGGAGGGTTGGCGACGCCCTGGTCTTCTTGATTGGGAAGGTTGATGGGATTTGCGGTGAGAGCTTGTTGAACTTGAATTACGATGTCAGGAAGCACCGCGGCCATTTGTTTAGCAATTTGTGTGGCCAAGCGTTCATTTGATCTTCATGACTTTCTACCTGCACGTAGTTGCCTAGCCGACATCTACAGGAACATACATAGGAAGATTGTGAGTTTAAGAAGTTTCTAGGTGTCATGTGTCGTTAAAAGAATAAAAATAACATAACTAACAATAATGCAACTACATCCATAGGATATCTTGGGTTTGCTCATGTTTGGGCCTCCAATGTCCCCCATACCATCGCCTGAGTAGTCATGTGGGCCCCCATGACTATTGGGCTTGGTAGGATTCACATTGGTGTTGGCGGATTAACACTCGCATCACCCGAATGAAAACCGTAAAATATGATTGCGAGATGTATGGTAGGTGGTTGTCCAGGTGTAGACACAATGACAACTCAAAGTGGGGTTAGCTCACACGACGTTTGGTATAGCATGCTTTGGCCTAATAGGTCCTTCGTACTCTCATCGTTAGTCCCCAGGTAGGCAAACTGGTCCTTTATTTTGGATTTATACGAATGCCAAGCCTAGACAGGACGTTCCGACTACCGGTACTCGTACCCTTCCAGTTACTATATGCCTGTCATGAGAACTCACTTTGATGTGATTTGAAAATACAAAAATCATTGCAAAAATCATGGGAATTGTGAGGTGTGTGCTCTTATGGATATGATATGTTATAAGGATATGATTTATGATGAGCATTGTATAATAACATGTATTTGTGAGCATGCTTGCATAACATTGAGTGTAACAATAAACATAAAGCATATAAACATCATGAATTTTGTATGTAACGCATAAACAATTTAAAATTTTAATTAACTATAGTATAGGCTCTAAGGGTCTAATAACCTATCCTATATCCCTATAGTCATGGCTCTGATACCAATCTGTCACACCCCGACCCGCAGCGGAATAAGAGTTGGGGCATAATTGGGTTATCACCAAAGCTCATGATGTTTACTAAAATGTTTCATATTTATTAAATTCAAATTACAACTTAAATATCCAAATCAAAATCCATACAATTACAAGGAAATGAAACTATGTAAACAATTCAACGCTTAAACTGATTTATTCTTCTAGGCCTTCCTATGTGTTTCTTGCCTCAACTGGATCACCTGTATCATGTGTAAAACGGGGGATATTTTGGGTCAACAAAAGTTGGCGAGTGAACCTTGATAAAAACATTGTTATTAATTTCTTGTTTTATTTAATATTGAAAATTTGTGCAATAATCACATGTGAGCAAACATATATAAATAACAAACACAAACCACTTTGAATGAGTATATGATATGAATGATGATGAATGTGAGATCAAGGCTCAATCAAACGAAGCCGATCGTATGAGGCACCTGATGCTCAACCCGTCTCCCACAGGAAACTGATGGGCCTAATGATATGCGTGCACTGAAAATGATAAATCCAAACTACATATAATCTACACAACAATTGATACACATTTGATCACGGATATGATGGATGCACAAGTGTTTAAATATAATAAGGAATTAAACGACACATGATACACCCCAAAACATGATTAAAACGGGGAATTGATAGAGATTCACTCACATTGGGTGCGTTCTTTGATGACGTTGGATGCGCACGAATTTTAGGATTTGATCGACGAGGAAAAACTAACCTAAAATAATAACGAAATGGTTCGGTAAATAAATGGATTTTATTTGAGATTAATACTTTTAATTCATAATCTTAATAGGATTTTTAGATTTATTTTTTGTGAGTTTAAGGACATTTTCTAACTTTAAAAATATTATTTTTAAGTATTTTAAAATAATTTTCTGATTAAATAAATTAAAAAAAATAAAAAAATATTGACTTTTTGACCCTGTTGACCGTTGACCGGTCGGACTGTTGTGTTTGTATGCGCTGAGGTTCGAACTCGGGACCTCTCGTATACGTGCACGCAGCTCTACCAACTGAGCTACGTGTCTAACCCGAAATATTCTCTGTTTTAATTATATATATATACTAACTAACTGTTATTTTACTTAGTTTATTTCAAAAAGGATTTAATATGGCCGAACCGACTTCAGTGACCCGGAGTCGAACTCGGGACGTTCGGTTCAAGTGCGCACAGCCCAACCAGTTGGGCTGTGTGTCTAACCTTGTTTAACTACAGAATTATATTATATTTGTATACATGTTGAAGGATGATCTGAATAGGTTTTAAAAAGGATTGGTTTTATTTCTGAAAATCGGTAACGTATGCGATTCGAACTCGTGACGTGCGTGTTATGTTGCACACAGTCCACCGCTGGACTGTGTGTGTAACCCGGTTAGATATTCAGTTTTAGTTAAACTTATACACATGTTCAACTTTGTCTTCTTCGCTTAACATTTCAGAACAGCGAATTCCGACTGTTCTGTTTAATCGATCTTAACTTATATTTGATTGAATTTGAAAATAGAAATGAGATGACATGGTATACCAGAACGGCGAGTTCGCTTCAGGTTTTCCGGCAAAGACTCGTCGTCTCCGATCTGCGGATTCCGGCTGAGGGAAACTGTTTAACAGTTTTGATTACTGAATTGAGCAATTAGATTATAAATCAAAAGATAGCAAGGGAAATTTAGAGGATTGTACCGTCTGAAGAAAAACGCGGTTTTCCGTTCAGTGATTCCGGCGAAATTGAAATTTCCGGCGACGTGCTAAAGCTTCGAGAGATTGTGCGATTTTGAGCGAAAAGGTTACCAGAGGTTTGGGTGGGTATTTATAGGGAAGAACTGAGTGAATTTGGTCCGTTTTTGGGTCTTGATTCGCGGTCAAGGATTTTCCAGCGGTTACGACTAAAATTGAGGGTCAGACATCGGTTATAACCGATGTCGAAGTCGGTTAACGTGTTTTGGTCAAAATGAAATTGGCCAAAGTCGTGGATTGCCGTATTTTCCGGTGATTGCGAGTTCTGAGCGCGGTGACCTCCGGTTTTGAATTCGGGTTTTATTTTAAGTATTATTTGTTTCAGTATTTTCACAAAGGAGGCGTGTGGCGGAGCGGTGTGTTGTGTGTTTGAGTTTGTGGGTGACCCGGGTTCGAAACCCGGCGTCCCCATTTTATTTTTTTCACACCATTTATTATTATTTATAAATTATAGTTTTTAAATCCTAATATATTTATTAATTATGTATCGTTAAAAATTAATTTGAGCTATAAATGCGCAACGAAAAATTATAACTGGATATTTGATAAATAAACGAAGCGGGTTTTGAAAACCCGTTTTTTGACGAATGTTACAGATTTAGGGTAAAGAGGATATGTAGAATTACACCATATTGACCATTGTGGATTTAGAAGGCAATTTATAAAAACTAGAATTGATCCCCGCGTTACGGGGTTGTTTTTTTTAACGTGACTTGAGCGTACTGAATCTTTTTGCAATCCCTTATCAATCAAAATGTAAATCAACTTGAATTTATATCGACCCGTATATAAAAATAAACACGTAAAACTCGAGTGGGTCAAAGGGACATTTTTGTAAACTTTAAAAAAAATTGAGAGGGTGTATATTTTGATGCTAAAAAGTAAAGAGTTTTCAGAGTCAAAAAATAAAAATATGGTCAAATTCAAATTCAGTGTAGGTAAGAGGTTAACCTTTTATACGTATAATAATATATTGACATTTAAAAAAGGGTATTGTCAATTGTGTTATACAAACAATTAAAACTGTCACTAATGGAATTTTTTATTATAACACCATCGCTACGTAGTTGATTCTAACGATACCGATATTAATACTATCGGAAACATACATTTAACTTTGAAGATTATGTTTGCTTCCAAAACATTGATGTCTAACAATGATGATCCAATGTTAGATATCGATCAGTGAATCATATCAAACGATAAAGATTTAATAAAGGAAATTATTTTTTATAAACAAAAAAAGATCTACAAAGTTTTACTTTATCGTTCAACAATTTTTGGGGTCTTAAAGCCTGAAGACATTAAGTTTTGTACTTTATACAAACTTTGGAAGTCAAGGTAGGGTGTTACAAGCGATATTATGTTTATCTTCACCCAAAACGTCAATGAGATATTTCTGTGCAAGTATATGAACACAGATAAAAAAAGAATTATTTCGAAAAAATCAAACAACTCCTATCACAAAATACGTTTTACAATGCATATCAATAGAAAAAACGAACGAGAGAAAAGCGTTGCACTAGGTTTTGCAACCGCTACAGCATGGGAGATTATTGGTTCCGAGTAATATATGAGACAACTTATATCATGTTACACTTTTAAAATAAGTTGGTCTAAGCTGACACAATAAACTGATAACATGTTTAAAATAAACTAATGAAACGATCTAGTAATTCTCTTACACTCATCTTTACACCACTCGTATCGTCTCTTATTGTGTTCTATTCTTCCTATTCTCTTTTTCTTCACTATTTTGGTTTACCAATGGCAATTATTAATTATACTTATACATTTAGGTTTTGCCGTTTAAAAAATTAAGAATTTTTTTTCCTTTTTTTAAAAGGACCTTGTACCTACAAACTTTATTAATAAAATGTAAAGTTATTATATAAAGCCTTCTAAAAATAAAAAACGTATAAAGACATAATAGATCACAAAATATAATACAACGCCGAAAAATTATATAGTGTCTTTGACTTTTTTTTCTTTTTTTTTTAATTTTTTCTATTTTTAGTTTTAATCACATACCTTATACTATAAATAATATCCATTTTTAACCTTATAGTTTATAACAGTTATCAACTTACGTAAACTATGACTTTTTAATAAGTTTATATTACACACCTGGTACTATAAATAATACATTTTTGGGATATTGGATTTAAATAACCCCAACTTTCATCAATTGCCCGATTAACACTCCCAACTTTCGATTTGTAAACCATGACTCCCAACTTTCAAATTATTGGCCGATAACACTCCCTAACTAATGGAACCCTAACCCAGTTAGTTTTTGCTGATGTGACCATTTTTGCTGGCGTGACGGTTGATGTGACATTTTTAATGACGTGGTTGCTGATGTAGTAACTAACATGACATTTTTAATGACGTGGCATATAACGCTCAACATTTTCTGTGCTTTCCATATTTAGAAAATTGTATTCACATTTCTATTTTTAGAAACTTGTAATCGTGTCTTATTCATGGTTCATTTCCAATCTTATAATCTGAGACTTTGATCATAATGGAAATTCATTTTATACATATACGTGCTACATTTCATATTTGTGTTATATACGCAATCAATATTTAAATATGTGTTTGTATGCAAAACCGAGAATTAAAATACAATTTGGATATCTAAAAACAAGCTAAAATACAAGAAAACGGTATAAAATAACCTAGTTACAAAGTAGAAGAACTTAAAGTGAGCAAATCCAAAAGTTTTTCCACTTTTTTCTCCTCCAATCACCTTCCATCTTTTTTTTAATTTAATCATATTTCACCCTTCTCCACCTCGTTTCTCCTCCAATCACCTTCCATTTTCATTAACTCCCAAATCCTAATCCCCACTTATAAATACAAGCCTCCACCACCTTCTAAACATTTTCTATACACCAAATCTTCTCTCAAACTCCCAAATTCTCTCAAGTCTTCCAAGCAAGGAAGAAAACTCTAAATGTTCTAAGTGAGTTTTCTCTTACTTTTCTTCATCTTTTTTCTTCATTTCTTTTTTCAAACTACTTGGGCAACCTATAGAAATGTTTCCACAAGTTTGCTATCGCAAACTAAGGTGGAACCTCACCATATTTGAGGTCCAAAGAAGCATACAATTCTGCTTTAATTTATCTTTTTGTTTCTTATATGTAACGCTTAAAACTTAGTGGAATCTTGTACCCACAATACTGCCAATTATGCTCATAGTTGTAGGTTTGTGTTATGAGTGAGTTTCACCAAGAGACAAGCTAAAACCTTCATTAAATTCTGCCCATATATGTTCTAAGTGATTGAAAATCATTCAAGTTTCAACCTTCCATGTTGAAAGGATTTGTATGAGTTATGTATGAACGATGGAAACTTTGGCTATACAAATTAGTTCCACAAAATTTCACTTGTTCACACATTTTTTGAGTAGTGACATCAATTAGCTTTCAAGTCCACTTAACTAAAATAATCTAAAAAGAGTGGGTCCTAATCAATTTCTATCTTATTTTTTCGTTTTTTTATCATTAAGGGTAAATTTGTCATTTCATGTCCACTTAACTGAGAAAACTAACGTTCATTCACATTAGAGACTATTCGAATAACAAATGAGCAAACAACTGGAAGCATACCTGTAATTTCCAAAAGTTGGGACTATAGGTGTTATTTTACCAAACCACAAGAAGTATCCGGGCATTTTACTCTTCTTGTTATAAAAGACCATGTATTCGCAACGTTACTAATAATAATGATTTCAAAATTGTAACAAGAACTAAATCAGGTAACCCCTTTTCGTTAACTAATGGTTATTAAACCCTACAATATGAATGTAGAAACATAATTACATTCAATAATAGTGGAACTTTCTAGCACTAGAACTAATTACCATATATGTCACACATTTGGTCATTAGCACACACTTTAAAGCATCCACATTTCCTCTCTAATCACCTCTCCTTCTTGTGGCACTCAACCATCCCACCCTCGAGTCTCTCGCTCCTGTATTTTTCTCACATGTGGTTGGTTAGGTCACGATAATGTTGGAATATCCCACTTACCATTCTATACACAATTATGTAATATCATATAAACCTAGGGACACATTCTAGGCATAAATTAAAGTATTCGAGGATACTATTAATGCTTGTGAAGTAAAATGCAATGTAAATAAAACATACAAGTGATTTTTATATGATATCAACTCAATAGTGAAATTAAATAAATATTCAAGTTATAATTTAAAGAAGAAAATCAAAATTCAAAATTTCATATGTGAAATTCGTTAGTGGATTTTATAAAGAAAACCTAAATACAATTAACAAATAAATTATAAAGTATACATAAGTTTTTTGTGTGAAATAAAGATTTTAGTTATAAATGCCTAAATAGGTAAATTAATAAAATAAATACATAATAGAATAGAAAAAGAGAAGAAATGAAAATGAAAGATTTTAGTTACACAACACTATGTATAAAATATTGGTACTAAACGCAGTCTTAAAATTGAATGAAATTAGCATTTTATCCGGAGAAATGCATTTTATAGTAGTACAGATGATCTCAATGCTATATTAAATTCTGTCAAAGTTTTGTTTGTTCTTCTGAAACCTCTATAGGTCTTTAGATCCTATGTTTAGATATTTTAAAATTAAATGAAGCTAATGACACACATATATGTATCTAAAAATCCTAAATAATACCAAGATTCATAAACGTTTCATTTTCCTCACTTTAACTTACAATTTTCTAACATTTATAGAAAAACTAAATATGACTGAAGTTTTGTGCTTAATGTGTAATGTAATATATTTCATGAGAGACAAATCTTACTCCTATATAACATGTGAAAAAAATGTACTATAATTATGATTTGGATATTAATTATAAATATATTTTGTATATTATAACATATATTAATCGTAATGAAAAAACGAATTGATTTAAAATTTATATCTTTTGATATATGTTATTTCTATTTACAGAAGATCGACAAAAAGATTATTTACTTTCTAATAAAATATAATCATCGACGAACATGATGGTTGGTGAAAGATCATTAATAAGAACTATTTGACTGTAATTAGCTTGTCAAAACCTTTTTGTTTTCCATTGGTCTTGAATGTCTGCCCTGCCATCGGATCGATGCGATGGCTGCAAATTTTGTGATCGTTATGAGGCCATCCTTTGAATTTTAACTTAAGTTATAAATAGTTTTCTTTTTCTTAAGTTATAAATAGTTTATTTATCCACGTTTTAGACCATGTTTAAACTGCCACAATATTTTTTATTCGAAGTTTCCATATTTGTGTTATATATTATAAAATATTGTTTTCACAAATTAACAAGAGTCCTTATCGGAGAGAAAGTAGAGTAATATGATTAATGTATTGTTATATAAGCTTTAGGTTTTCTCATTATATTCAGAATTAGAAAAGGAAAAAGATGGCACGACGAAAGCAAATTGCTTGTTACAATCAACAAAATGAACTTGAATTAACCTTGAGACAAAAATCAATAAGTTAATATTTTTTCCTATAGAAAAAACAAATAAATTTAATTATGCCGATGGGTTGAAAAATACATATTAACTCCGTAATTCTCTTAATGAATTTGCTAAAATATTAAACAAAAAAGGAATTATAACACATGATATTTGAGAAAATTTGATGGTATGTTTAAATGTTGTGTAGTGCATCATGACAGATGTCTTTACATGTATGAAGAGGAACGTCCTCAAGAATTCTTTGGGCCTAGGTCGGGTAGAAATAAACAGTCTTTATAAGGCAATTTTTAAATGGGTTTAAATTTTACTAATGGGACTTGATGATTAAAAGAGTATTGGGCTTAAATTTATATGGGGTTTAGCGTTTAATGAGCTTAAAATAAATAGAATCTAATGAGTTTAAGGTTTAACAAGGTATATAGATTTTTTTTTTTAAAAATATGTGTGTGTATATCATAAAAAAAGGTTTCAGGCCCTCAGGAGAGTAGGTCGTGGGTCGTCACTCACCCCGCCCCTCCCAGCCGGCTATGTGATGTGTGATGTTACGGGAGAATAGTGTTTACCTACCAAACATGTGAACAATATGGAATCTTATGTGCATCTCACGTGTGACAATCAAACTATGTTTTCATGTATGTAACATGTGAGGAGAGTGTGTGGGTAGCATAAACAAGAAGTAATGTAGTATATAAAGAACATGAAATGGCTAAAAGATACGTAATTTTTCTGAGAAATACTACATTGATAGGTAATCTGTTAGTGGATCAAACTCAAGAATTCAAGTAAGGGGAAAGACAAGCTGATGGGGCAATTTTCTGATGATTTTCTCATTGCAAAACAAAGATTAAATACATGAAATAATGCAGAAAATGCAGAAAACGTGGGAAGTTTACTCCTAAATACATGCATGAAAAAGGAAACATGTGATCATGAGTTTATGCATCCTAATTTAATGGAACGACTAAATGAAACAGAAAGAACTAGTCTTGCAGCTTTTTACGGAACATGATTGCCTCTTGGGCCTTGCTCTCGGTTCCTCCATTGGGCTGTCCTCTTCATGCTGTGTTGGGCTGGTTCTTGTGGGTTAGATCGTAACATCTGCCCCTCGTGAGAACCAACATTGGCCTCAATATTGAAATTTGGATACTTTTGGGTTAGCAGTTGTACTTCTTCCCAAGTTGCTTCTTCCATTGGCTGATTAACCCATTTCACCAACACTTCCTGCTGACCCAATTGGCCTATCCTTTGATCCCGAATGCGCTCTGATGTTAGCTGCTCGTCATATATCAGGCCGAAGTCTTGTATGTTTCCCACTGGTTCGTTTTTGATTCCAAAACTGGGTTTTAACAGAGAAACGTGGAATACGGGATGGACTTTTGACCCTTCTTGTAATTGCAATTTGTATGCCACCTTTCCGATGCGTTCGATGATTTTGTACGGGCCATAAAAACGGCGAGATAATTTGTGGTTCTTACGTTGTTGCACCGACGATTGCCTGTATTTTTGAAGCTTCAAATATACCATGTCGTTTACCTCGAATTCCTTTTCTACCCGGTGCCTGTTAGCATGACGAACCATCCTTTCTTTTGCTTTCTCAATTGACTTTTTCAATGCAGTAATGAGCCTTTCATGAGTTACCAATGAAGTATCAATGGAGGCATTATTCGTGGAGCCTTGTAGATAGTCATGAATAACTGATGCTTCATAACCGTATAAGGCTTTGAAGGGGCTCATCTGAATGGCTGAGTGGTAGTGAGTGTTGTACGAAAATTCAGCAAGGTAAGGTATTTGCGCCACGCTGAAGGTTCATCCATAACATAGGTACGAAGGTAAGCTTCGAGACACCCATTGACAACCTCCGTTTGCCCGTCCGTCTCTGGGCGATAAGCACTTGAGTGCACCAGCCGAGTACCCATTATTTTGAATAACTCTATCCAAAATCGGCTAATAAAAATTGGGTCACGATCCGATACAATACTCTTAGGTAAGCCATTCGTTAAGCCGAAGGGCATAACGAGAAATTCATAGTGCCCATATGTTGTTTGAAACGCCGTTTTGTGAACATCTTGTTACGCAACCCTTATTTGGTGGTAACCTACCCGCAAATCGATCTTAGAAAAGATCGTAGATCCATGCAGTTCATCGAGAAGTTCATCGATGGTTGGAATAGGAAATCTATCCCATATGGTTACTGCATTAAGGGCCCTATAATCCACGCAAGACCGCCATGATCCGTACTACTTTTTAACTAAGAGGACTGGGGATGAGAATGGGCTATGGCTAGGTTGGATAATTCCATCCTGTAACATTTCCTGAATAAGGTTTGTCATGATTTTCTTTTGAAAGTGTGGGTATCGGTACGGTTTAACGTTGACTGGGGAAGATTATGGTTGAGAGGTATATGGTGATTGTGGTTTCTGTTTGGTGGTAGGGTGTGGGTTGGTTGAAACAAGGTTTTAAATTTTGTGAGTAATGCATGGATATGTGGGTCTTGGTGAAACAGTGGGTCGGTTGTGGGTGTAAGGGTAGGGACGTGGTGCATATACATGGTGTGTAAAGAGGCCACAGAATTATGTTTCAAAAGGGTATGAAGGGAACTTAAAGTAACCTGTTGGTTCGAGGGTTCACCCATGATGGTGAAGGGTTTACCGTCTTTAATAAAAGAGATCTCTGGGATTGAGAAGTCCGCTGAAAGAAGACCCAAAGTACGGAGCCAAGAGATGCCTAAAACGACATCGGCTCCTTCAACCGGAAGGATAAAGAATGGAATCTGAAGTGGGTTCGTTTGATCCGGAAGGAACATCGGGACAATAACCGGTACATTGGATGAACTGGCCATTTCCCACCATTACAGAGAATGGAACAATGGATTGCGACTGTAGTTGTAATTGTGAAGCAACCCTTGGTTGAATAATGCTATGAGTACTTCCACTATCCACAAGGATTTGAACTGGTTTACCTTGGATGTAGCCAGTGACCCGCAGTGTCTGGTTCGAGGAGATCCCAAAAAAACTTGCGTCTGACAACGACATCATTTTTGGCTGGTGGTCGTTAGTGAAGTCTATCCGGTTGTTCGTGGATTCTAGATATGTATCTTCATTATCGAAAATAAACAGAAATTGGGGCGGCGAACATCTGTGGCCAGGAGAGTAGCGCTCAGGACACTTGAACATAACTCTTACGTCGTTGGGCAATGGCTTCTGGTGACAAACGTCTAACGGGGAGGGAGGGAGACATTTTGGAAGGATTGGGAAGTAGAGGAGGTTGTTTGTTAGGGTTGTGGGTTGTGGTGGGCGAAGAGGTAGCAGGAGAGTAGGAGGGTGGTTGCGAAGTGGTGGGTAGTTTGTTAGGGTAAAAGGGAGTTTTGGGTTTGGTATTGATGCCTAATTTATTTTCAATGAGTCGGGATAGAGAACATGCGTTGTGTAAAGTCGTAGGTTTGTGGATGGTGAGTTCGTTTTGAATATCTTGGCGGAGCCCCGAGATGTAACAATTACGAAGGGCTTCCCGGGAAAGGCCCGTAACACGGTTACTAATCTTCTCGAATTCCGTTTGATGGTTTGTAACGGTTGTGGTTTGCCGGAGTTTAAAAAAGGTTACCTGGTGATTTTCATACATAGAGGGGCCGAAGCGGAGCTCCAGTTCCCGTTTGAAATTATCTCACGAGCCTAGCAAGAAATTGTTGGCCAGACTTTGGTACCATGACAATGCATCTCCGATGAGAGGGAAAACCGTTAACTCTATGCGTTCATCGGTTGGGACTCGGTAGTAGTTGAAGAAGTTTTCCGCCTGAAATATCCAACCGAGGGGGTTGGTACCGTCAAACAGGGGGAGATTAATCTTGGGTGGTTTAGGATAGGCGAGGCGAGCGTTGGAAGCAGATGAAGACGAATCCTCCTGTGGTTTGGGGAATTCATATCGCGGTTTATCGGGTGAGAGTTGTTCGGAAAGTTTGGCAATATTTGCAGCGAGATTGTTTGTAGTTTCTACGAGGGCAGGTAGTTGTGTTGTGGTGGTGGTTCATGCGGTGTGAGTGGCGGTGATCAATTGTGACAGTTGGTTGGAGATGGTGATAGGCAATTCGTCACCAGACTGGTCGCGGTGGGGTGGCATGGTGGAGGTGGTTCGGGAGTAAAAGCACCAATGATAGGTAATCCCTTAATGGATCAAACTCAAGAATTCAAGTAAGGGGAAAGACAAGCCGATGGGGCAATTTTCTGGTGATTTTCTCATTGCAAAACAAAGATTAAATACATGAAATAATGCAGAAAATGCATGAAAACGTGGGAAGTTTACTCCTAAATGCATGCATGAAAACGTGGAAGTTTACTCCTAAATGCATGCATGAAAAGGGAAACATGTGATCATGAGTTTATGCATCCTAATTTAATGGAACGACTAAATGAAACAGAAAGAACTAGTCTTGCAGCTTTTTAGGTAACATGATTTGCCTCTTGGGCCTTGCTCTCGGTTCCTCCATTGGGTTGTCCTCTTCATGCTGTGTTGGGACGGTTCTTGTGGGTTGGATCGTAACATACATACTGCGAGTTTTATTCTAATTTGTGATAATTTGCTTAAGTGAAAACAGATATGCTTAACAATAAGTCATGTCTTGCACGAAGCAATTGTGATGAGATCCTAGAGCGCACTGAAATTGCAAAGCTAGTTGGTGATGTCGTTAAGATTTCGGAAGAAGGAACTCCTAATAAAAAGAATCATTACAGGTCCTTTGATTTCAAAGGAACTACATATGAGATCATGAATTAATGCCTAACTAGTACTGGAACTTTTTTATTCATTTGGTTTATTTGTATATACATGAAATGAAAACGACACATATGTACTTATGTTGTTTATTTGTGGAACGTGCAGGAAGAAACAATTCTTTTAACCCTAGTTCTCAAATGGTTAAGCCCTCTGTGGCTATAATCAGGGTATTTTTGTTTCCATACTGTTTTCACTCGCTTTCAGGCAAATCTATCACACATATTATCAAAAGTCATATCCATATCTACTAATGTGACAAGATATTACTATGAAGAAAAATCATGGACTCATGTTGAGTGCACAAATGTTTTTTCGGTCAGAAGGCATACAAAAATAAAAGGATGAAGATTCATTATCCCCAATTAGAGCGAGGGAACTGTTTTTTAGTTTCCACAAAACTGAAGTAGCTGCAGAAGCAGCCATGCACAAGTGTATAGTACACGTTCTTCCTGGACTGTATCCCCTCCCACCTCGAAAAATGTATCTTGGATTTATTGCTCATGAGGTGTTTGACCTTAATTCTAAGAAGCTCTTTAAGCTAGACAAAGATTTTGCACCTGATATTGTCACACCCCGGATTTCCAACTAAACCCATACATTAGTGGGCCCGGGTGGAAAGTATCGTGACGTCAGTTGATAACATCATTGCCAATTAAACACGGCACAATGGAAGTCTTGGAATAAAATTACTATTACAAACCAAATGTTCGAAATACAAAATAATATACAGGCTCGTAATAGAAGATCCACAGGCGGATCATAAAATGTACAAAGAAAGAATATAAAACAGACTTTAGGGCAGATCTAAGGATTTGCAAGATCCTCTTATTTCATTACCAAGTAGCTTCGGCCTATTTTGTATTGTACCTGCAAGCTTAGTCTTTTGAAAATACATGAGCTTTCCCTGGCAAATACACCTGACTGACTCATTTTGAAAACACTTTAGAAATTAGATTTAAGTGCACAGGACACAAATCTTTTATAACTTGGGAAAGTTACTTTGTAACCTTGTTAACAGATTCACATGTTTGTCCATACATATAGGGCCCAGTACAGAGACCGAGACATGATTAATACACACCACTTAGAACTCACGGAGGAGTTATCCCCAACGTCTTGGGTAATTTGCATTTGAGCGTCGATCAGGTGTATGCCTACACCCCACGCTAAGGTCGTGACCATTATCTAATGTAATGAGCCGAGGATATCCAGGACACAGTAGTTAACCCCCGATGTTTAAGTAATAAAACAAAACTGATTAAACGGAATATGTGGATTTACTAGCCACAATCCGACATTCGATTGATCCCATTTCCGACCAAGTGGTAATAGTTTACCGTATCCCAAGCCTGTATAGGGTAAATAAGTCAAGAGTATTTACCTGAGCTAGTCTTGATTTAAAATGAAAGATTTAATATCTCAGCCATATCCAAAATGAACTAAGTGCAAATAGCATTTACCGGAAGGCTCTAGTCTAGATTATAGCATAAGCTAACCAATTAAAAACTAACCATCTTATTTAAGTCGTAGACTTAGACCGACTAGCGTACTTGATCAAAACGTATAATGCTAGATTAAGCGATAATCGGATAGAATGTAGTTTAAACCCGACAAGTACTTTGACTTGTATTATATGGGTAAACTATAAACATTCTGGATTTTGAAACTTAAATGACAAGGTTAAACCCAATTCGGTTAATTTTCGTAAACTAGTTACATATACTTAACCGTACGCCTATTAGCGATATCGGGTAACCGGATAAGTCATGGACAAGTTTTATATGCCATTATACTTTAGTTAAGTTGTGATATCAGTAGGATATCAACTTATATGCCCGTTAAGGTTTTAAAATGAAACTATGCCTCATAAGGCATTTCGGTAATTTCATACCGTATAAAAGGAACTTGAGTATAATATATTGTTATAACTATTAGTATTCTGGAAAAATAATTTATTTATGATATAATATCAGTAGGATATTAATTATATGTGTAATTTATCTTTTATCACTAAACTATGCACCGAAGGGACATTTTGGTCATTTTACACATAGTTTATAAATAATTTGGGATTTTGAGTTTATATCATATACCTACTGTAAAAACATTTAAAATAAGTTTTAAAATCAGTAAGCACAATCTGGTTGGTAGTTATGGTTTAAAACCATACTATGCGCCGAAACGACGCTTATGTTGTAAAATGACGATTTATCCGATGTTTAACGAAAAGTGGCGTTAAGGTCAGATTAAAATGTCTTAGATATGTTATTTAATATAACATATCAGTAGGTAAAAGATTTGCCTTGAAAAGATATGATTAAAACCATTTTATAAGCCATAAGGGCTTTATCATCATTTACCGACATATTACAAGGACTTGTTTATAAACTCAGTTTATAATCTGATTTAACATCTCAAATAATCCTACTTATAATATTACATCAGTAGGAAACTTATTTTCAAGTTCATTATCTTTTAAACCTTATTTTATGCAAGAAGGGCATTTTAGTCAAAATGACATAATTACGGAACTTTGTGCATAAACTCAGATTCTGATTATGATCATGTAATATAACCTTAAAGGGTTATGCTATATTATATTATGATCATAATTCAACTTTAAACAGTAGGTAACTAATCTAAATCGGGTCAAAGTAGAAGTCAAACTTCGCGACTTTCGGTTGCGAATCGAACCTCTAACTAAAATTGACGAGCCGAACATGTTCTTACATGTTCTAATAATTATTACCAACTTGTTTAAGTGTCAAAACATGTTTCATAACATATATAAGATCAATTTATGATTTTTCCAAAAAAATGGCTGTTTGACTTTTTAATATCATAACTTTGACCCGTCAATTGGTCTAGTAAACGTGATCTTCAGGAGGTGCCCTTTATAGGGACTAACACCTACCTTATTACGATCACTTAGCCATGTTCATTACGAACAATGCCTGGACCATAATGGTCTTAACCGAAAGCCAAGGCGTTTTCCGTAAAACGCTTGACTTTTGGCTATAAAAGCCTATAAATGAAATGAAAGAGCAAGGAACACTTACAAGAGGTTCCTAGAATGCAATAAAACTTAGTTGGATGCTCCTTTCAGTTAGGAACTTCCAGAGGAGGGAGAAGAGTTATGAATAAGAAAGGTGCAAGTTCAAATGGTGAACCTTGGCACCTATTTATAGTTGGAGAGCTTGAAGGAGGTGATGCCAGGTGTTAAGGGGTGTAAGAGGGAGCTTACAAGTGTCCTAAAACGTGACATAGTAGTTTGAGAATCCATAGTTTCGAGTTAATTGGTTTTTGGCAACATGTGTGGAGGCCAAGCAAAACTTTCTGCAGATACAGGCCTCTCGCGCCCCGCCAGAGGCCAAGGCCTTGCCTCTCGCACCCCGCGAGCGTCGCATGTCAGTTTTCAAAAGTTGACACTTTTATCCCCTTAGATTATAAAACACCCTTAAAACCTTCAAAAACACCTTTTTAGCATATTTAACCCTCCATAGCCAATATTTGGTGTACCCGGGATTATGCCCGGACATTGTCGAGCTCTCAGTTCGTTAAAAGGTCACTTAGAGGTATAATTAACATGTTGACACTTATAACCCCTCCAATGTCCAACTTTTATAAAATTACGGATTTAATCCCTCTCATCCACAATTGGAACATATGAGAGTTAGGACCTTATAAAAGGTCACTCAGAGGCTCATTATAAGCATGTTGACTCCGATGTCACTCAGAGGCTGGGCATGTTGACTCAATGGTCACTCAGGGGCCAAGTTTTAGCATGTTGACACTAATGGTCACTCAGAGGCTATGTTTTACGCATGTTGACACTATTGGTCACTCAGAGGCTATGTTTTAAGCATGTTGATACTAATGGTCAATCAGAGGCTATGTTTATGCATGTTGACATCCTAAGATCACTCAGAGACTTAGTTTGAGCATGTTGACGCATTTAGTCCCTATTAGTCTTTAATAGACTAAAATAAAAATATAACACTTGTCGTTATATTATTGGACACGATTTTACAGGGTGTTACATCCTCACCCCCTTAAAAGAAACCTCGACCTTGAGGTTTTATTCAAAAAGATGGGGGTACTTTTGTCGCATAGTAGACTCAACCTCCCATGTATACTCGGGACCTCGAAGGGCATCCCATTTAACCTTTACTATAGGTATTAGTTTCCTTTGGAGCTTCTTAACCTGCCGATCCTCGATAGAAATTGGTTTCTCAATGAACCTCAGGCTTTCATTTATTTGCACATCTTTATGTGAAATTTCTAGCGATTCATCCGCTAGACATTTCTTAAGATTATTGATGTGGAACACATCATGAATTCCACTAAGCTCCTCTGGCATTCTGAGCTTATAAGCTACAGTGCCGACACATTCGACTATCTCGAATGGTCCGATATATCTTGGGCTTAGCTTGCCCTTCTTGGAACTTAAGAGGTTTACGCCTCTTGTCAGCATAGCTCTTCTGCCTATCCCTGGCAGCTTTGAGATGATCACGGATTTGTACAATCTTTTCCGTGGTCTCCAGGACAATTTCTAGTCCTGATAGTTGGGCTTCCCCAACCTCTGCCCAACACACGGGCGTTCTACATTTTCTCCCATACAAGGCCTCAAAAGGAGCAGCCTTGATGCTCGTATGATAACTATTATTATAGGAGAATTCTATTAGGGGTAAGTGGTCATCCCAACTTCCACCTATATCAATTACACATGCTCGGAGTATGTCTTCCAAAGTGTGAATAGTACGCTCATTTTGACCATTAGTCTGCGGATGGTAAGTTGTACTAAAGTTTAATCTTGTGCCTAAAGTTTGTTGGAAACTTTTCCAAAAATGAGAGGTATATCTAGTATCTCTATCAGATACAATAGATACCGGAACACCGTGTAGGGACACAATCTTGTCCACATATAACTTAGCCAATTTGTCTGAATTATACATTTCCGTAATTGGCAAGAAATGCGCTGACTTGGTCAGCCTATCTACAATGACCCAAATCGTGTCATTTCCACTTTTGGTCTTAGGTAACTTGGTAATCAAGTCCATAGTTACCATTTCCCATTTCCATGTGGGAATTTCCATTTGTTGTAGAAGTCCTGACGGCTTCTGATGTTCGGCCTTAACTTGCGAACACGCCAGACACTTAGCTACATAAGTGGCTATGGATTTCTTCAAACCTATCCACCAATAGTTCTTTTTCAAATCTTGATACATCTTGTCACCACCCGGGTGAACTGGGTATCTTGAATTATGTGTTTCGTGGAGGATTAGATCTCTAAGTCCTCCAAAAATTGGAACCCAGATTCTATTATTAAATCTAAGGATTCCATCTTTCCCAGACGTTAATGATCAACATTTCCGCCTAATCCTTCATTAGGAGCATTAGCCTCTAATAGAGCTTGTTTCTGTTCATCTAATAGCTTCTCATTTAAGCTATTTTTGAGCTCAATGCTCTTGGCGTTAATCCTTATTGTCTTAACCCGTTCCTTGCGACTTAAGGCATCAGCAACTACGTTTGCTTTGACGGGATGATAGCGAATCTCGCAATCATAGTCATTAAGTGTTTCCATCCAACGGCGCTGTCACATGTTCAATTCTTTCTGATTGAACAGATGCTGGAGACTCTTATGGTCAGTGTATATAATACACTTTGTGCCATACAAGTAATGTCTCCATAACTTAAGTGCAAATACGACGGCACCTAATTCCAAATCATGGGTGGTGTAATTCTTTTCGTGCACTTTTAACTATCGTGATGCATAAGCAATTACATTGCCTTTTTTCATTAACACACAACCCATGCCAGTGTGCGATGCATCACAGTAAACAACAAAGTCTTCAACACCCTCAAGTAGGGATAACACAGGAGCATTGCTCAACTTGTGTTTCAGAATATCAAAAGATGCTTGTTGTTTTGGACCCCAAATAAACTTAACATTTTTACGGGTCAAGGTAGTTAAAGGGGTGGCTATCCTTGAAAAGTTCTCAATGAACCTTCTATAGTAACCAGCCAGTCCTAAGAAGCTACGTATTTCTGATGGGGTTTTGGGCACTTCCCAATTCATTATGGCGTCTATTTTAGCGGGATCCACCTGGATACCACGCTCACTTACGACATGTCCAAGAAATTGGACTTCTCTAAGACAAAACTCACACTTAGAAAACTTTGCATAAAGCTTCTCTTGCCTTAGCAGTTCTAGGATGCACCGAAGATGTTTCTCGTGATTAACTTGATTACGAGAGTAAATAAGTATGTCGTCTATGAAGACAATGACAAACTTATCCAAATATGGTTTGCAGACTCTATTCATGAGATCCATGAAGATGCTGGTGCGTTTGTGAGCCCAAAAGGCATCACCAAAAATTCAAAGTGACCATAACGGGTCCTGAAGGCTGTCTTAGGAATATCCTCGCTCCTAATCTTCAGCTAATGATGATATTCAGATCTTAGATCAATCTTAGAGAAGTAATTAGCCCCTTGAAGTTAGTCGAATAAATCGTCGATCCTGGGCAGAGGATATCGATTCTTGATTGTTAATTTGTTTAGCTCACGGTAATCAATGCACATCCGCACTGAACCGTCTTTCTTTTTAACAAAAAGAATTGGAGCTCCCCAAGGCGAGGAACTAGACTGAATAAAGCCTTTCTCTAAGAGTTTATCTAATTGCGTCTTTAATTCCTTCATTTCTGTTGGAGCTAGGCGATATGGGGCCCTAGCTACGGGTGCTGATCCAGGTATGATATCGATTATAAACTCCACATACCTATCTGGAGGTAGGCCTGGTAATTCCTTGGGGAAAATATCGGAATACTCCGAAATAACTGGTAGGTCTTCAATATTTGGCTTAGGCTCATTAAAGTAACTTGTGCCATGTAATGACACAACCTTTCCTCAAACACTTGGATACCTTAAATAACGATACCTTGTCTGGCAATCCATAGTGTGAATCTCCAGTGATGGTGATCATTTCACCAGATGGGGTTTTAATTTCGATGAGTTTCTTATCGCATGCAATGCGGGCTTGGTTACGAGATAACCAATCCATTCCTAAAAATACATCGAACATCGCCAATTTCATTGGCAAAAGAGAGATAGGAATGGAATGATTCTTAATGGATATGAAACCTCCATCAAGAATGGAAGATGCTGTTTTACACTTCCATCAGCAAGTTCTATCTCATAAATTTTATCTAGAGTTATTATGGGTAAGTTTAATAGTTTACTAAACTTATGATCAACAAAAGATTTATCTGCGCCAGAATCGAAAAGAACACTAGCATAAATATCGTTAATGAGGAATGTACCTGTAATGACATTGTTGTCATTAACAGCCTCTCTTGCAATCATCTGAAAGGCACGAGCATTCCCCTTCTTGGCCTCTCCAGGCTTCGCATTATTACTCTTAAGATTCTTAACGCAGTTAGTCTTAATATGCCCTTTTTCATTCCAGACGTAGCATACAGTATCCTTAAGATTCTTTCATTCTAGGGTCTTATGCCCCTTCCTCGCATTATTACTCTTAGGATTCGTAGTGAAGCTGGGAGAGCACGAACATTCAAAAATGTAGACTCAGCTAAACGATGTGAAATAATCGAAAGAAAACAAATAAACTAGAAGATACGCACAATCTATTAAAGGCATAATCTAGTTGTGAGTACATGAGCAATCATTGATACTAAAAATACATTAAATACAATAGAGAAGCTAGTTATATTCAGATCTAACAACGCGTTTCTCCTTACTGTATCACTAAGCTAGATAAAGCCTGACGTCACTTCTTTTCCCAATCAATTTATATTCAGATCTAACAACGCGTTTCTCCTTACTGTATCACTAAGCTAGATAAAGCCTGACGTCACTTCTTTTCCCAATCAATAAGCGCTTATGACTCATTGCCAATTGAAACTCCAAGCTCTGTTAAGCTAAACAAGCCTGAGACGATATACATCACCAATCAACTAATCAAATAAAAACAATACAAAAATCACATAGAATATGTTTGATCTTCGGATTAGGTAATCAAAAGAAGTTGTTATATGGGAGGAGCAGCTGGCTGACAACAAATGCAGCTTTAATTAGGTGGGTGTTTTCCAAGTCAAAGTGCTTCTTGGTATAATCTACCCGTCGATCCCGATTTGGAGGTGTTAGAAAGATAATTATGGCATCATGTTAACTAAACCTATGTTTATGTATATAATTGTGTAGTATTATTATTGTCATTAGAATAAGTGGGTATAGGAAATAGATTGGTAGTTAGTGTCGGTTGGATTCCCACCAAAAGACGAGGTTATGATGGTTGGACTATAAACCACCAAACTCTAAGAATAAATAGCAATGTAATGAGTTATTTGTACATATCAATAAAGTAGTTTAGTGTCAATCTTCTCTCTCTCTCTCTCTCTCTCAGTTTTATTTCAATTATCTCTCAAAACCTCACCAAGTTACAATCTTATAATTGGCATCAGAGCCAAAAGATTCTAAAGACCTTTGAAAAGAAAAACCAGGAGGATATCTGTTTATGGATAGCCAAGACGGTGTTGATTATTGACCTCTTAATCCAGCGATTGGATATGGTTGGTTAAACCAAGAATCCATGTATGATCGGGTAGATCATAGAGAAGTTATGCATGATCAAAATGGCTAAAGGAGTGTGCATGATCAGTTAGATTGGGGAAGCATGTATGACCGAAACAATCAGGGAATTTCAATTAAGAGTGGAAGATTTGTGTATAAAAATGGATGAATTCAAGTTAGTTAAGACAGGAAGCCGTGGACAATCCATCATAAAAGGGAGTCTGCAAAGTAAAAGTTTTGGAAGAAAACTTCCAAAAGGTAGAACAAACGGTTACAGTTTCGAAACCACTCGTGTAACTAAGCCGTGGTGTTTGTTAGTCTAGAATCCAAAATTCCAAAACCTTAGTGAAAGATACGAATAATTTTGGTTGGGAAGTTATGTGGTTTGTAAGTCTTGATAGGAAAAGACACGTGTGGAAACAAAGATATGTTTAACTCTTTAAGAAACTCTTTGGGTATGGATATTTTTAAGGATTATTTTTGTGGAACGGGCAAGTTTTAATAACATCATACAAGTGAAGATCATGTTATTGAATATGTATACTATATTCCTACCCTAAATAAAAATATCCTAAGTATGGAACAACTATCGTGCCAAGGATTCGAAATCACATTCGAAGGTGGAATGTGTTACCTCACAAGAACATTTGGCAACAACAAACCAATTTGGAACATGGAAGTTGCTACTAAAAAGCATGAAGAATGATGGGAAGATGTGAAAGGATTGGAAGATCAGAAGGATTTGGAGTGGAAAAATAAAGGGAAGAGTCATGTCATTTTTCCTAAACTAACCTCATTTATTGATGATTCCTGAATTTAATTCAAGTTGATGTTAAGGTTGAATCCCACAAGGAGAAATTCAACAAAGAGTTTGACCTTCTGGTAGAATGTTTTTAAAGGAACTTATGAGGTTTAGAACCTCTTTCTGGATACCACCACTCTATAAAAATGGTGAAAGATTAAATTTATTAAACCTCTATTTGGTCGTTTAGATGGGTGGAGGATACAACAAGTGAAAGACAACAACCTAATGGGGTAGCATCTGCTACGTTATAAAGATGTGTAAACATCTTGAAGATCACTTACCTTCATTATATTGAAATGTTGGAGTGGTACCATGCCAAATACAAAGGCAACAAGTGAGAATAGAACCGGGAAACAAGTGGATCAAGATTCAAAAGAACATATGCAGAAAATGAAGACATGAAAAATGAGGACATGGCGTTGCCGTCAAGAAGCAAGCCACCACACGATGGTCCGGCTACAAACCAAAAGTAAAGTCGAAAGAGGTTATGATGCCACAATTAGAGGTGTGAATGTTAGAAAGATAATTAACTAAATATATGTTTAGTATGTAAGTATGTAGTAGTATTATTATTGTCATTAGAATAAGCGGGTATAGGAAATAGATTGGTAGTAGTGTCGGTTGGATTCCCGCCAAAATTGGAGGTTATGAAGATTGGACTATTAACCGCCAAATCTCTAAGTATAAATAGCATGTAATGTGTCATTTGTACATATCAATAAAAATATTTAGTGTCAATCTCTCTCTCAATTTTGTTTCTATTATATGTCAAAACCTCACCAAATTACAATCTAATAGGGGGAAATTGCAGTCATTGCGAGGTTGATCTAGAAACACTAATATGTTAAAACTTGGCCTAATCGCTTTCTAGTTTTCGAATGTACTTGTCCGTTAGCTTAGCTCTTAGCTTCTTACTTTCTTGTTGTATTTAATGCATTTAATGCTACTGTAATCTTTTCTAGAATTGGTTAATCTAATCAACTGGCTCAGGCATATATTCATTCTTTTTGGAGAATGATATTGTATTTCTATGTTTCGTGTATATGGACAAGCTTTATGTGGCTATAATAAAGGCATCTCTATTTGTATAATCACTTCCAAAGTATTAATCATGAAGCCATGTGTGGCTATCTTATTGAGTGCATTTTCACTTTTCTTTATCCCACTCAAACTTTTTCATTCTATGTTCAGATATTGTTATTGCTGAGAAGAAAAATTCGAGCATGATGTTAGTTATATAATGGCTTTAGCAGCATGAGGATGCGGTAACAATAAACATTATTCATTCAAGAGAACTTGTTCCATAGTTGCAACAAAAATGATGTTATGTTGTGATTACAACAAAATCAATTATGCACAAGTGTAGGCTACAATTCCTGACTCACAAGACCACATTTTCATACTAAATCTAAACCAAATTATTAAGGGTTAACCTTCCAGAAGAACTACATAAAAGTATTAAATTCATTGTGTGTTTGCAAGTGAGACAAGTAGAATTGTAAACAAGATGGTAGGTGTTTTTTCAGAACTTCCAAATGACATGGGACCTATATAAGATTAAATGAGATGGGACCTATATAAACTTGTTCTTGTTTCATTTGCAACTAAGGTTTGTGAGTTTGGGGAGAGACTACCACTTGGTCTCTCCCGATTTCCACGATGTATGCTCTTGATAGCTTATCATACGTGGAGGGGTATGGTCCCAAAAATCCTGCGCCTGTGCAAGGAACCATACCCTCAACAACACAACTCAAGGATAACCTTGCGCGCAATGTACAATGGTGCGCCTTCCTTGGAACTAATAGGTCACAGAAGACGCGTGGCAGGCAAGTTGCCAACAACGGTTAATATGCGCGCATGGCCGCCACTCTCTTTGCCAATCCATTAATGAATGGTAGGCAAAACGGCTGAGTACACGCAACAGCAGTCAGACGTCCTTTAGAGTTTCAAATTTCAAGATCTTGGTGACAAAGCGTTTCTTTCACGCAAACGTTTTCCTCCACCCTTATTAAATTTTTGCCACTACCATAATGGCGCATACAACAATTCTTTTAGTCCAACACTCCTCCTACTTACCAACATGCGCATTGGAGCGGCACTGGACTGGGGACTTGGAGGGGTATGGTCCTAAAAATCCTGCATCTGTGCAAAGGCAGATTTCGGACCTCTAGACCCATAATCAGAGAAAGAAGGAAAGTTTGAAAAAAATTTGAAGACAAAAACAACTCAAGGACTCAAGAAATCCCAGAGAATTTGAGGTGAGAATGTTGAAGGATGAAGAAAACCTGCATTTAATGCGGTTGGAGAACGTGACACACGTGTGCCAACAACAACCAACCAGAAAAAGACGCGTGGCAGGCAAGTTGCCAACGACGGTCAATATGCGCGCATGGCCGCCACTCTCTCTGCCAATCCATTAATGGATGGCAGGGGAAACGCCTGAATACACGCAACAGCTGTCAGACGTCCTTTCAAATCCCACTTTTTTCTCACCAACCTTCCTTTAACGTCAGATTGGCAGAGTTTCAAATTTCAAGATCTTGATGACAAAGCGTTTCCTTCACACAACGTTTTCCTCCAACCCTTATTAAATTTTTGCCACTACAATAACGGCGCATCCAACAATAGTACAACACCTCCTCCTACTTACCAACATGCGCATAGGAGCAACATTGGACTGGGGGGCTTGGAGGGGTATGGTCCCAAAAATGTTGTGTCTTTGCAAGGAACCATACCCTCAATAACACAACACAAGGATAACCTTGCGTGCAATGTGCAATGGTGCGCCTTCCTTCGAACCAATAGGCCACACAATGAATCTTGCGCACTCAGCGCAACGGTAAATTAGACCAACACCAATAGTTCACACAATGAACCTTGCGCACTCAGCGCAATGGTAAATTAGACCAACACCAATAAGTCACACAACGAGCCTTGTGTACTTGGCGCAACAGTAAGTTAGACTTACACGCGCAGGCTACTAGACCCTGTGCGGAGCATACAACCCTCTAGTCATAAATCCTAAAACCTTGCAAGGACAAGACAAACATGAGAGCACCTCATAGTCTTGTAGACAAAAGGATTTATCCCTGCTACTCTGCGCTGGCAGGAAAATACTGACAGCCTCGCAGAAGGGGTAAGCACTAAGAGGTGTTTACCATACTTAAGGGTATAGAGTGGCAGAAATGTGACGAATGGTTGCTCAGTAGGTTGCGTCTGACAGTGTCAAATGAACAGTAACGCAGACACCAGACTGTACACCAAACATATCTACGCTAGTGACTGTTCCACCTTCTCCACTTTCGGCTGGTAGTAGGTCTGACGCCAGAGATGTCCGTCCTTACTGTCTTTACACGTGGCACCATTCAACGCCCGAAAGACCACACCTCCTAAAGAAGACATTAATTCCCCTGCATGGGACATTTAATGTCTAACATAGAGAGGCAAAAGGGATGTCTCTGGTCGCTTGGGCCAGGCCCAAGGCCCGTCAACCCATCTCTTGAGCCCACTTACTTTCGGTTATAAAATAAGTACCAGACCACAAGGTAAAGGATCATCTACAATCAACTGCAATCACATCTACAAGCATTTGCACTTGTTACTTGCAATTACCCAATACTTATTCTCACGCCGGAGTGTGGTCATGGAGAAAACCACCCTTTTTCCCTTGACGAGACTAACGGCGCTATTAGTTTTGCGGATCAGCCTGAGTGAGATCATCCTGAGAAACAAGCGAAGAGGCAACCCTTTATGCAGAAATACCTTGGTTGTAACTCATATATCCCCGGATATCCCTAGGTTCAACCAGTGCTTCTTCATTGGCGGCATCTGCTATTTCCTCTCTTTCTCATCAGCTCTTTTGTTTTCGTTTTTTCATAAACCTCACGTCCAAATGGTTTATTTCCCATCCAACACTCCATGAGATCCTCGAGCCGAAGGAAAGAACCCAGTTCATGTCTCTCGAATCGACGGACTAGTGGAAGAAGATTATTCTTAGAATGTCGAAACTCGCCACGAGTCCAGCTGAGTAAACGTTCCGATTACTCCCGGAGCTCAACTAGAGACTCCTTTTGTACTGATCACATCGGTCTTACCCCTGGGTGAGACCTCGATGTCTTGGTACATTAAGTCTCAGACGGCCCTAAAGGCCGTCTACGCGTAGCTCTGCGCACAAACAAACACTCATGCTGCCCCGGTGTAGCCCGCTGCGCAGGTACATGTTTCAGCTGCACCAAGAATACTGAGCTACGACTCGCCAGTTGCGGCGAGCGTACCATCTGAGCTCCGTACCCAAAAGACGGAGTACACTCAACTGCCACCTAGAACTGAGTCTCACTCTCTAGGAGGAGATTGTTAGGTCCTAGAAGTGTGAGACTGAAGCATCAAATATATGAAATAGTCTATGGTAGTTAACTGGGCTTAACTGGGTTAGTTTGTGTCAGGTTTGATCCTTTATAGGTCATTTGGGCATGCCATAGGCCATGTGGGCCAGGCAAGCCCATAGGCAAGACCGTTAGGGTTATGCCTTACCCTAGGCATATAAGCTTAGCTTATTCATTTCTAGGGTTAAGCTTTTGGGATTTCTCTAGAGAGAGCCTCCATCTTGTACCAGACGGTTTTGCTTGTTCAAGTAATAGAATCGTGTGCAAGGTGTTAAAGTGAATTCGTGTTGTTCTTCATCATTTCAGTTTTTCTTGAAGATCACCAAGTTTGGATTCCATCCATCCTTGGTGATTGTGTGATATCAGTGTTAGATCCGGTTTATCGGGACTTACAAGTGGTATCAGAGCCTATTTGAACCTGTTTTCCAAGCTCAGATCTGATTTATAAAATTTTGTTCGGTTTTCTGCTGAAGAACACGAAGAAGATTCAAGCATTTCGGATCAACATTCAAGGATTTTAGATTTTCTGGGTGCATTTCGGATTAATCTGCTGCATTTCGGATAGATTTCGGATAAATCTTCAAGGATTTCGGATAATCTTCAAAGATTCCGGATTCGTAACTGTTCTGAATTCGGATAGACTTTCATTCCGGATTACTGTTTCGGATTCTCACTATCGCTGTGTAGCTGATAGCATTCTGGATTACTGTTCCGGATTGTCACTGTTGCTATGTGTCAGATAACATTCCGGATTACTGTTCCGGGGATTTCATTCCGGACTGAAACAATGCATCTCGGATTCCATCTCGGATACTGTTCCGAATCACCATCTCAGATTAGTATCTCAGATCACTGACTTCGGATTCAATCTCGGATTGTTAATCCGAGTTACTGTTCCGAAATTGGTACTGTTCCGAGTTGCACACAAAAAGGTGGAAACTTAACCAGCTGACGTAACCGGAGTTAAACATTTTCGGACCTAGAATTTGATCCATAAACATTCTTGACAAACCGGTTGGACATCTAGACTCGTGTGATTTTTAGGGCAAAAAAAAGAAGGCACGAAAATTCCAAAATCACCATCGAACATTATATGTCATCGGAATCGTATCGTCGAGACGAGTCTAATGTACATTTTGGTAAAAACAGTTTTCGGACACTATTATCGTATTTACCGGTCCGGTTTCGATTATCCAAAGATGTTTGCAGCCCAAACTCAGCATTCGACCTTGCGGGATGAAGTGAAGGCAAAGCTGAATGAGCTTATTGGAGATTACAATGTTGATCCGGTTGCTGACTATGTGATGCGTTTGCTTGACCGTGGAAGGCAAAAAGATAATGTAAGGAATGATTTGAATAGCTTTTTGGTGATGGCAAAGACTCTTTTGTATCTTGGTTATGGGATCGGTTACAATCAAACCAAGATCTCCAAGATCGATATGAAAAATCAACTGAGTCTAATCCTGAAGAAGTGTCTGAGCAGAAACCTCAACCACAGCAAGCAAGCATCAGTAGTCCAGCACCCCAAACTCGACCTCATGCCCAAACTAATGCTGACAAATCTAGCTCGTCCATTGACACAGTCAACTATCTCTTGTGCACTGAACCTTGCAGGAATAGGGTTGCTCAACTTCGGCTCTTAATTCCACATAACCGATGAATACAATAATGCAATGGCTCAGTGCATCAGCCTTCGAGAAAGCAACAAGTTACTCAAAGAAAAGGTTGAAGCACAAAAGAAAGATATAGCTCAGCTCCGCCTGGACGTAAATCAATAGAAATGTTGGGTCCATGATTAAAAAACCAGATTAGAATAAAAAAACCATGGAATGCGACTTGGTAAGAGTTGAGCTGGGACTTCTTATTAGAAAATATCAACAAAATGAAGTTAATATAAAGAAGTTTGATACATCCAGCAAGCTTGTTCAAGACGTGTGCAATGTGCAGCTGGCATATAAAGGGAACAAAGGGAAGGGTTTGGGATTCAATCAGGTTGCCCCGCCGTATAATCACAACTACACAACAATGCCTGAAACCGACGAAGATATTGAAAAAGCACAACGTATGGTGTTCGGCAAACCAAGTGATTATACTCCAGACGCATGGGAACCATCTGGTGCTGTTGACTCTTCCAATGATTCTGTTGATGAAGACAGAACTGAAGTGAACAAGGCTGCATGTGCGCAAACTGAACAATCTGAACCTTCTACTTCAGATGAAAAGGTTCAGAGCAAGCTAAAAGAGGAGAAAAGAGCAAATCAGAGACGAAGAAAGCTGAAGTCCAACCGTCAAGGACAATCTCGCTCTCCTAAATCATCAGTGGCCAGCAATAGCCCTCAAAAGGCTAATGTTGTGAAAATGCTTTTGTTAAGCCGGTCATTAATGGAAAATGTGAAAAATATGCTTTTGACCGTACGAGCAAAGCTTTTGGAAAGGTTGGGGAAATTTCTGAAAAGGATTTGCAGTCTAAACAAAATAAGAAAAATCAAAAGAATCTTCAAAATAGAAGAATGCCCTTGCAAACGACAAGTACAGACATCCAAATTCATCTTCCTCTGCAAGAAATGCAAGGATATCGAGCACAGAAGGGATCAGTTCATCCTTTAAGGCTTGTACGAGCAAATCAAGCTGATCAGAATGCTTTACATGTGAAAAGACAAACGTGCTTCAATTGCGGCATTCCTGGTCACATCGCTCGAAACTGTACACGTGGTCCCCGTGTTCCGTGTCATGCTAAAACTCAGAAGGTTACACCAAAGAATATCAATCATTTCAAGCCGATGAAGGTATCATCACCTAGGGCAATGAAGAATGTGAATTCCAAGGTTAAACCATCTGATGGGGATTGGAATGTTGCCAAAAACAATCATAAGGCTATTCAGAAACAAAAATCTTTTTCTAAAATGACTAAACCTAAAACAGCCAAAGTTGCTCAATCAAAGGCAACAACCGTGTTTGTTAAAATGAAACAGATTTGGAAACCCAAACCCAAACCCAAATCTAAATCAACAGCAACATCACCAATCCTCAAAACAAAAGGGGACTTATGTCTTAAAGAAGGGTCTTATTTTGATGCTTCAGGGAAACCCAGGACCACGATGGCCTAGGTCCCACTGTCTTACTAATCGCTTTATTTTCTCAGGAACAGCCAATGAGGAGCTGTTGACAATCTCTGGAGTCTTGTTAGGGTTGTTCCAGGGACATGAAGGATAACATCTCACTGTTGCAAAAAGGTTCAAATTTTTACGATTATGATGTTTCCTTTGGAGGAGATGAGGTTAGAAAAGATCGGCAAAAAGGTACAAATTTGAATTTCGTGCTTTAATTTTGAAATTCATTAGTTTTTAATCTAATGACGGAATGGTTAAGCAAAAACAACAAAAATATTTTCCTTTTCCTTTTTGTTTAAAACTTTGTGCATATGTTTTCTTTACTAGGTAAATTTGTGAATAAAGTATGATGCATAAATTTAGGGGGAAGAGGCGATATATGTATATATGTATTGTTTGAGGGGGAGAAAATTAGAAAAATACAAAAACATTATTTAAAAAAAAGTCATGGGAAATGAAATGAATATTCGTGTGATAAAGGGTGTGACTGACACATGTAAGGTGTCGTAGCTGAAAAGACTAGGATCTAATGTGATATGTTGGTAGGCTTACGCTCAAAGTGGTTAAAAGATACTAAGTGATATAAACATAACGAACTATGTATCTTGTGGGTAACATACCATCGGCGTATGATTTCATGGTCTTAAATCTTGCGTTGATAGATAGCCAACATTTGAGGTTTCGGGTCTTTATGCTGTTGAGTTATCAGGGTATATCTTGGTTGCCCTACTGTTGCATCCAAGATTATATGCAGACCTAGGCACAGTCAGGATATCTTTATAAAAGAGCCAAAATGGAAAGGCCAAAAACCTAAAAGAACAAAAGTTTCTTTCTAAGTTCTTACGTTCCTCATAAGGTATTTGCCTAACCTCGTCAGTCACTATTGGTCACTCTGTTGTACGAAAGTACTGACCTGTTCACCAATAGTCTGACATTGTAAAGATAAAGGATGATCCCAGTATATTCACCTGCTACGATGAATCGTTGTGCTTACCTTGATCGCGGGGGTATGTCATGGTATGGTACACATGGGTATTATAGTATAATACTACCTTAAGCATATCACGAAGTTGAAAAATGACAGTTGAGCGTTAAAGTTTAAGAGGACAAATATATTGGCAATCACTTAGACCAGTCTGAATAAGTTCGCACTAAAAAGTGTTCCTTGGTCCGCCTGAAAACGATTTTGATCCCATTGCAATTGTACAGTTGTAACTATTGAATTAGTTTCTTTGTTTATTTGTGTTTTCTGTTTATATATCATCAGAATCGTATCGTCGAGACGAGTCTAACTGTACATTTTGGTAAAAACAGTTTTCGGACACTTTTATCGTGTTTACCGGTCCGGTTTCGATTATCCAAAGATGTTTGCAGCCCAAACTCAGCATTCGACCTTGCGGGATGAAGTGAAGGCAAAGCTGAATGAGCTTATGGAGATTACAATGTTGATCCGGTTGCTGACTATGTGATGCGTTTGCTTGACCGTGGAAGGCAAAAAGATAATGTAAGGAATGATTTGAATAGATTTTTTTGTGATGGCAAAGACTCTTTTGTATCTTGGTTATGGGATCGTTACAATCAAACCAAGATCTCCAAGATCGATATGAAAAATCAACTGAGTCTAATCCTGAAGAAGTGTCTGAGTAGAAACCTCAACCACAGCAAGCAAGCATCAGTAGTCCAGCACCCCAAACTCGACCTTATGCCCAAACTAATGCTGACAAATCTAGCTCGTCCATTGACACAGTCAACTATCTCTTGTGCACTGAACCTTGCAGGAATAGGGTTGCTCAACTTCGGGCTCTTAATTCCAACATAACCGATGAATACAATAATGCAATGGCTCAGTGCATCAGCCTTCGAGAAAGCAACAAGTTACTCAAAGAAAAGGTTGAAGCACAAAAGAAAGATATAGCTCAGCTCCGCCTGGACGTAAATCAATAGAAATGTTGGGTCCATGATTAAAAAACCAGATTAGAATCAAAAACCATGGAATGCGACTTGGTAAGAGTTGAGCTGGGACTTCTTACTAGAAAATATCAACAAAATGAAGTTAATATAAAGAAGTTTGATACATCCAGCAAGCTTGTTCAAGACGTGTGCAATGTGCAGCTGGCATATAAAGGGAACAAAGGGAAGGTTTGGGATTCAATCAGGTTTGCCCCGCCGTATAATCACAACTACACAACAATGCCTGAAACCGACGAAGATATTGAAAAAGCACAACTATGGTGTTCGGCAAACCAAGTGATTATACTCCAGACACATGGGAACCATCTGGTGCTGTTGACTCTTCCAATGATTCTGTTGATGAAGACAGAACTGAAGTGAACAAGGCTGCATGTGCGCAAACTGAACAATCTGAACCTTCTACTTCAGATGAAAAGGTTCAGAGCAAGCTAAAAGAGGAGAAAAGAGCAAATCAGAGACGAAGAAAGCTGAAGTCCAACCGTCAAGGACAATCTCGCTCTCCTAAATCATCAGTGGCCAGCAATAGCCCTCAAAAGGCTAATGTTGTGAAAAATGCTTTTGTTAAGCCGGTCATTAATGGAAAATGTGAAAAATATGCTTTTGACCGTACGAGCAAAGCTTTTGGAAAGGTTGGGGAAATTTCTGAAAAGGATTTGCAGTCTAAACAAAATAAGAAAAATCAAAAGAAATCTTCAAAATAGAAGAATGCCCTTGCAAACGACAAGTACAGACATCCAAATTCATCTTCCTCTGCAAGAAATGCGCAAGGATATCGAGCACAGAAGGATCAGTTCATCCTTTAAGGCCTGTACGAGCAAATCAAGCTGATCAGAATGCTTTACATGTGAAAAGACAAACGTGCTTCAATTGGCTCCTGGCACATCGCTCGAAACTGTACACGTGGTCCCCATGTTCCGTGTCATGCTAAAACTCAGAAGGTTACACCAAAGAATAACAATCATTCCAATCCGATGAAGGTATCATCACCTAGGGCAATGAAGAATGTGAATTCCAAGGTTAAACCATCTGATGGGGATTGGAATGTTGCCAAAAACAAACGTAAGGCTATTCAGAAACAAAAATCTTTTTCTAAAATGACTAAACCTAAAACAGCCAAAGTTGCTCAATCAAAGGCAACAACCGTGTTTGTTAAAATGAAACAGATTTGGAACCAAACCCAAACCCAAATGTAAATCAGCAGCAACATCACCAATCCTCGAAACAAAAGGGGACTTGTGTCTTAAAGAAGGGTCTTATTTTGATGCTTCAGGGAAACCCAGGACCACGATGGCCTAGGTCCACTGTCTTACTAATCGCTTTATTTTCTCAGGAACAGCCAAGGAGGAGCTGTTGACAATCTCTGGAGTGTTGATAGCGGTTGTTCCAGTGACATGAAGGATAACATCTCACTGTTGCAAAAAGGTTCAAATTTTTACGATTATGATGTTTCCTTTGGAGGAGATGAGGTAAGAAAAGATCGGCAAAAAGGTACAAATTTGAATTTCGTGCTTTAATTTTGAAATTGATTAGTTTTTAATCTAATGACGGAACGGTTAAGCAAAAACAACAAAAAATTTTCCTTTCCTTTTTGTTTAAAACTTTGTGCATATGTTTTCTTTACTAGGTAAATTTGTGTATAAAGTATGATGCATAAATTTAGGGGGGAAGAGGGCAATATATGTATATATGTATTGTTTGAGGGGGAGAAAATTAGAAAAATACAAAACATTATTTAAACAAAAAGTCATGGGAAATGAAATGAATATTCGTGATAAAGGGTGTGACTGACACATGTAAGGTGTCGTAGCTGAAAAGACTAGGATCTAATGTGATATGTCGGTAGGCTTACGCTCAAAGTGGTTAAAAGATACTAAGTGATATAAACATAACGAACTATGTATCTTGTGGGTAACATACCATCGGCGTATGATTTCATGGTCTTAAATCTTGCGTTGATAGATAGCCAACATTTGAGGTTTCGGGTCTTTAAGCTGTTGAGTTATCAGGGGATATCTTGGTTGCCCTACTGTTGCATCCAAATTATATGCAGACCTAGGCACAGTCAGGATATCTTTATAAAAGAGCCAAAATGGAAAGGCCAAAAACCTAAAAGAACAAAATTTTCTTTCTAAGTTCTTACGTTCCTCATAAGGTATTTGCCTAACCCTCGTCAGTCACTATTGGTCACTCTGTTGTACGAAAGTACTGACCTGTTCACCAATAGTCTGACGTTGTAAAAGATAAAGGATGATCTCAGTATATTCACCTGCTACGATGAATCGTTGTGCTTACCTTGATCGGGGGGGTATGTCATGGTATGGTACACATGGGTATTATAGTATAATACTACCTTAAGCATATCACAAAGTTGAAAAATGACAGTTGAGCGTTAAAGTTTAAGAGGACAAATATATTGGCAATCACTTAGACCAGTCTGAATAAGTTCGCACTGAAAAGTGTTCCTTGGTCCGCCTGAAAACGATTTTGATCCCATTGCAATTGTATAGTTGTAACTATTGAATTAGTTTCTTTGTTTATTTGTGTTTCTGTTTATATATCATCGGAATCGTATCGTCGAGACGAGTCTAAAGGTACATTTTGGTAAAAACAGTTTTCGGACACTTTTATCGTGTTTACCGGTCCAGTTTCGATTATCCAAAGATGTTTGCAGCCCAAACTCAGCATTCGAGCTTGCGGGATGAAGTGAAGGAAAAGCTTAATGAGCCTATCGGAGATTACAATGTTGATCCGGTTGCTGACTATGTGATGTGTTTGCTTGACCGTGGAAGGCAAAAAAAAAATGTAAGGAATGATTTGAATAGCTTTTTTGGTGATGGCAAAGACTCTTTTGTATCTTGGTTATGGGATCGGTTACAATCAAACCAAGATCTCCAAGATCGATATGCAAAATCAACTGAGTCTAATCCTGAAGAAGTGTCTGAGAAGAAACCTCAACCACAGCAAGCAAGCATCAGTAGTCCAGCACCCCAAACTCGACCTCATGCCCAAACTAATGCTGACAAATCTAGCTCGTCCATTGACACAGTCAACTATCTCTTGTGCACTGAACCTTGCAAGAATAGGGTTGCTCAACTTCAGGCTCTTAATTCCAACATAACCGATGAATACAACAATGCAATGGCTCAGTGCATCAGCCTTCGAGAAAGCCACAAGTTACTCAAAGAAAAGGTTGAAGCACAAAAGAAAGATATAGCTCAGCTCCACCTGAACGTAAATCAATAGAAATGTTGGGTCCATGATTACAAAACCAGATTAGAATAAAAAACCATGGAATGCGACTTGGTAAGAATTGAGCTGGGACTTCTTATTGGAAAATATCAACAAAATGAAGTTAAAATAAAGAAGTTTGATACATCCAGCAAGCTTGTTCAAGACGTGTGCAATGTGCAGCTGGCATATAAAGGGAACAAAGGGAAGGGTTTGGGATTCAATCAGGTTGCCCCGCCGTATAATCACAACTACACAACAATGCCTGAAACCGACGAAGATATTGAAAAAGCACAACGTATGGTGTACGGCAAACCAAGTGATTATATTCCAGACGCACGGGAACCATCTGGTGCTGCTGACTCTTCCAATGATTATGCTGATGAAGACAGAGCTGAAGTGAACACGGCTCCATGTGCGCAAACTGAACAATCTGAACCTTCTGCTTCTGATGAATTGGTTCAGAGCAAGCTAAAAGAGCAGAAAAGAGCAAATCGGAGATGAAGAAAGCAGAAGTCCAACCGTCAAGAACAATCTCGCTCTCCTAAATCATCAGTGGCCAGTAATAGCCCTCAAAAGGCTAATGGTGTGTAAAATGCTTTTGTTAAGCCGGTCATTAATGGCAAATGTGAAAAATATGCTTTTGACCGTACTAGCAAAGCTTTTGGAAAGGTTGGGGAAATTTCTGAAAAGGATTTGCAGTCTGAACAAAATAAGAAAAATCAAAAGAAATCTTCACAATAGAAGAATGCCCTTGCAAACGACAAGTACAGACATCCAAATTCATCTTCCTCTGCAAGAAATGCGCAAGGATATCGAGCACAGAAGGGATCAGTTCATCCTTTAAGGCCTGTACGAGCAAATCAAGCTGATCAGAATGCTTTACATGTGAAAAGACAAACGTGCTTCAATTGTGGCATTCCTGGTCACATCGCTCGAAACTGTACACGTGGTCCCCATGTTCCGTGTCATGCTAAAACTCAGAAGGTTACACCAAAGAATAATAATCATTCCGAGCCGATGAAGGTATCATCACCTAGGGCAATGAAGAATGTGAATTCCAAGGTTAAACCATCTAATGGGGATTGGAATGTTGCCAAAAACAAATGTAAGGCTATTCAGAAACAAAAATCTTTTTCTAAAATGACTAAACCTGAAACAGCCAAAGTTGCTCAATCAAAGGCAACAACCGTGTTCGTTAAAATGAAACAGATTTGGAAACCCAAACCCAAACCCAAATCTAAATCAGCAGCAACATCACCAATCCTTGAAACAAAAGGGGACTTGTGTCTTAAAGAAGGGTCTTATTTTGATGCTTCAAGGAAACCCAGGACCACGATGGCTAGGTCCCACTGTCTTACTAATCGCTTTATTTTCTCAGGAACAGCCAAGGAGGAGCTGTTGACAATCTCTGGAGTGTTGATAGCGGTTGTTCCAGGGACATGAAGGATAACATCTCACTGTTGCAAAAAGGTTCAAATTTTTACGATTATGATGTTTCCTTTGGAGGATATGAGGTAAGAAAAGATCGGCAAAAAGGTACAAATTTGAATTTCGTGCTTTAATTTTGAAATTGATTAGTTTCTAATCTAATGACGGAACGGTTAAGCAAAAACAACAAAAATATTTTCCTTTTCCTTTTTGTTTAAAACTTTGTGCATATGTTTTCTTTACTAGGTAAATTTGTGCATAAAGTATGATGCACAAATTTAGCGGGGAAGAGTGCGATATATGTATATATGTATTGTTTGAGGGGGAGAAAATTAGAAAAATACAAAAACATTATTTAAAAAAAGTCATGGGAAATGAAATGAATATTCGTGATAAAGGGTGTGACTGACACATGTAAGGTGTCATAGCTGAAAAGACTAGGATCTAATGTGATATGTCGGTAGGCTTACGCTCAAAGTGGTTAAAAGATACTAAGTGATATAAACATAACGAACTATGTATCTTGTGGGTAACATACCATCGGCGTATGATTTCATGGTCTTAAATCTTGCGTTGATAGATAGCCAACATTTGAGGTTTCGGGTCTTTAAGCTGTTGAGTTATCAGGGGATATCTTAGTTGCCCTACTGTTGCATCCAAATTATATGCAGACCTAGGCACAGTCAGGATATCTTTATAAAAGAGCCAAAATGGAAATGCCAAAAACCTAAAAGAACAAAAGTTTCTTTCTAAGTTCTTACGTTCCTCATAAGGTATTTGTCTAACCTTCGTCAGTCACTATTGGTCACTCTGTTGTACGAAAGTACTGACCTGTTCCCCAATAGTCTGGCGTTGTAAAGATAAAAGATGATCCCAGTATATTCACCTGCTACGATGAATCGTTGTGCTTACCTTGATCGCGGGGGTATGTCATGGTATGGTACACATGGGTATTATAGTATAATACTACCTTAAGCATATCACGAAGTTGAAAAATGACAGTTGAGCGTTAAAGTTTAAGAGGACAAATATATTGGCAATCACTTAGACCAATCTGAATAAGTTCGCACTGAAAAGTGTTCCTTGGTCCGCCTGGAAAACGATTTTGATCCCATTGCAATTGTATAGTTGTAACTATTGAATTAGTTTCTTTGTTTATTTGTGTTTCTGTTTATATTCTTATATTTAAAAATTAAAATTAAAAATATAAAAATAAAAAAATAGAAAATTCAAAAATCCAAAAATAAAGTGCTTTATTTGTTTTATAAAAAAAATTATTAACCGTTCTTGAAGATTTGGCCAATCATCAAAGGATGAAAGAAATTTGAATTTCGATCCGAGTACAAGTACTTGGATAAGTGTTTATGCGGTACTCTCCCTGTTGCATAAGAATGTTTGCTTATAAATTTCTGAGAATTGTGCAGATCTTGATTTAGATCAAGAAACAGGGATTGCTGAAATTGAGATGTTGTTAATTGCCGACAAAGCATGAAGTGTCACAACAACAAAGTGTACCTGAGTCAGAAGACCCAGATTCCAGTCATCGTCTGACAGTGATAGCACATTTGAAGAACTACCTGAGAACCTGCTTGCTTGAAAGAGAAAGATTGAGGAAGAAAAGAGTTGCTGAGGTTCCTCCTCTCGCATTCTTTTTGACAAAGATGTTTCAAGCAAAGCTGATCGAGATCCTGATATGAGGCTAACCCCAAGAGCCGAAGAAAGAGACCAAGTGCTGAGAGTTCGTTGAAGTATGAGGTCAAAGAAGTATGAGACTTACTTCCACAACATTTACAGCATAGCGACTGTCACACCCGACCCGCAGCGGAATAAGAGTCGGGGCATAATTGGGTTATCACCAAAGCTCATGATATTACTATTATGTTTCATATTTATTTAAATCAAAATTACATTCTCAATAATCCAAACATGTCCATACAAATACAAAGAAAAATAACCAACTAAACAATTCCAAGCTCTAAACCATTTTATTCTTCTAGGCCAATCCTATGTGTTTCTTGCTGCAGCTGGTTCACCTGTATCATGTGTAAAAATGGGGGTTTTTGGGTCAACATAAGTTGGCGAGTGAACCTTGTTAGATAAACATTTATAATTGATTTTCTTGTTATTTTATCAAGGAAAAATTGTGCATAATCATAAGTGAGCAAATGTAAATAATCAATCAGTAATAATGTTAACCACAAACTATAACATACAATAACATACCAACAGCATACCATAACATATCAACTTGCATAAATATATAACATGAATGAAACTGTGCGATCCAGGCTCAATCAAACGGAGCCGATCGTATTGCATGTACTGAAAATGATAAATGTCTGTGCGATCAAGGCTCAATCAAACGGAGCCGATCGTATGTTGGCACGCCAGGTTCACGCTCATAATGTAATGGGGAACATGCTCAACGCTCATAATGTAATGGGGAGCGGCGGCCTATGAAATTGCATGTACTGAAAATAATGAATTAAATCTAACAATAACCACACAAACAATTGAATCAAACTGAATACACATTTGTTCATGATATGATGTATGCACAATGATTTAAGTATAATAAGTGGCAAGACACATGATACACCCCAAAAACGTGATTAAAACGGGGAATTTGTAAAGATTCACTCACATTGGGTGCGTTTGATTGGAGATGGTGAGATGCGCACTAGTTGGAAGAGTTGAACAACGAGAATTACTAACCTAAATAAATAACGGAAAATATAGTAATGAGTGGATTTTATTAAGGATTTTAATGGAATTTTTAGATATATTTTTGTGGGTTTAAGGCTATTTCCTATCTTTAAAAACATTATTTTTAAGTATTTTTAATTGATTTTTAAATTAACTTAAATAATTAAAAATATAAAAATATGTTGACTTTTTTCATTGACCGTTGACCGTTTGACTTGTTGACCGGTTTTATTGTGTAATTGTATGCGCTGGGTGAGGCTCGAACCCGAGACCTCCCGTACGCGTGCACGCAGCTCTACCAACTGAGCTACGTGTCTAACCCGAAATAATTATGTTTTTAATAATACTTATATATTAACTCAGCTTATTCAAAATTCTTTTATTTTCAAAAACATTTTAAATCATCGAACCGGTGCCATGTACAGGTCTCGAACCCGGGACCTGTGCTTTAACGCTACACACAGTCCACCGCTGGACTGTGTGTCTAACTTGGTTAATATACAGATTTTTATTATATTTAACAACTAACGTAAGTTAACCTGGTTTAGTTAGAAAAATAAAATGTTTTTTATTACGGAAAGGGTGCGTGTATCAGGGATCGAACTCGCGGCGTGTGCGTATTATTTGCACACAGTCCACCGCTGGACTGTGTGTCTAACCCGAGATAATATCCAGATTTTATTAAACTTATAATCAAACTATCATCGTGTTCTTCATTTCAAAATTACAGACTGCGATTACACCATTATATCTTGTTTAATTCGATTGATAAACATTGTACAAACTAATATGAAATGGCAGAGACGATATTTAGAAGTAAACATACCGGTGAACGATTTATTTCGGAATTCCAGCAAGGCGTCGGCTCTGTTTTTATGAACTTCAACTGAGCAAGCAAATTAACCGTTTTGATTAGCTAATCGTGGAATTGAAGTGCTAAACAAACGTTAACAGAGTGTTTGAATGTCCTTACCGTTTCACAGATGAAAATAAGGATTTCCAGAAGTTTTCTGGCGAACTGGAATTATCCGATAACAGCATCTGAATTTGATTTCAATTGAAAGGTCTGAGTTAAAAATAGCTTAACAATTGTTAGACCACGAAGGTATTGAAAGACTTACCGTTTTGATGGAGAATACGGTTTTCCGGCGACTTGCAGAAACTTTCCGGCGAGTTCAAATAGCTTCTCCGGTGGACTGAAAATTGTGCGGAAATGTAATTGGAGGTTTGTAGAGTGTGTTTGAGTCGCAAGAGGGGACAAAGATTAAAGTATTCCTGGAATTGAAAGTTTTCGGTTATAAAAACCGATCCTTTCTCGAATTTAAGTTTATTCAAGGCAAACTTGATTGAAAGCGTTGGTGCATCGGTTAAACTCAGTAAACCGAGATCAATCAAACGTCTTTGGACGTTTGGTGACCGATTTCGGTTACAGTTGGCGTAACCGGTTGATTTATGGTTGTCTATAAGATTTATTTGTTTCCCATAGATGACAGAAAACAACAAGTGGCGGAGTGGTTATGCGTGTGTGTGTTAAGTCTTTGGAGTTCACAACTCGGCTGACCCGGGTTCGAGTCCCGGCAGCCTCATTTTATTTTTATTTATTTTATTTTTACTTTTTATCAATTATAATTTTTATAGTTTAGTTTGTTTGTTAATTATGTATCATTAAAAATCAAAATAGCCATAAATACGCAACGTGACATTTATAACTTGATATTCGATTACAAAACGGAGCGGGTTTGGAAACCCGTTTTTGACAAATGTTACAGTATCCCCTACTTTTAGGAATTTCGTCTCGAAATTTAAGTAGTAGTAGTAGGAAAAAGGTGCGGGTATTTTTCGCGCATCGAGTCTTCACGTTCCCAAGTAAACTCAGGTCCCCGTTTCGACTCCCAGCGTACCCTAACAATTGGAATGCGACTTCGTCGAAGACGTTTTTCTCCGAAATCCATGATCTCTATAGGTCTTTCAATAAAATGCATAGATTCATCAATCTGAATATCTTCCAGAGGAATGTGGAGATTTTCATCAGCGAGGCACTTCTTCAAGTTTGATACATGGAATGTGGGATGAATCCTGTTGAGTTCTTCTGGTAGATCAAGCTTGTATGCTACAGGTCCTACTCTTTCGAGTATCTTGAAAGGTCCTACGTAGCGTGGTGCTAGCTTGCCTTTTTGACCAAAACGAACTACTCCCTTCCACTGTGATACTTTCAAAAGTACATGATCCCCAATGTTAAACTCCAAAGGCTTCCGTCGTTTATCTACATAACTCTTTTGACGACTTTGAGCCGCAAGAAGATTGTTTCGATTTGACGGATCTTGTCTGTGGTTTCTTGAATCAATTCTGGACCAGTGATTTGAGCTTCCCCAATTTCGTGCCAACATACTGGAGATCGGCACTTACGACCATATAAGGCTTCAAAAGGTGCCATGCCGATACTTGAATGATAATTGTTGTTGTACGAAAATTCAACTAATGGTAGATGAGCGTCCCAATTTCACTTGAAGTCTATAACACATGCTCGAAGCATATCTTCAAGAGTTTGAATGGTGCGTTCAGATTGTCCATCAGTTTGAGGATGATAAGCGGTACTGAGATCTAATGCGTACCCAAAGCGGCTTGTACTGCTTGCCATGTTCGTGAAGTGAAACGACCATCACGATCTGAAATAATGCTTAACGGTACACCATGTCGGCTTACGATTTCGCTGATATAAATACGAGCTAGTTTTTCGTTCTTGAAATCTTCACGGATAGGAATAAAGTGTGCTGATTTTGTAAGTCGGTCAATGATTACCCATATAGTGTCATACCCACCAGAAGTGCGAGGTAACCCGGTAATGAAGTCCATGGTTATGTTTTCCAACTTCCATAGAGGTATTTCGGGCTGGACCAGAAGTCCTGAGGGTCTTTGGTGTTCAGCTTTCACCTTGGAACATGTAAGGCACTTAGAAACAAAAACAGCAATATCCTTTTTCATTCCAGGCCACCAATAGGTGTATCGAAGGTCTTGATACATCTTATCGGTTCCTGGGTGTATAGAGTATCGTGTTTTGTGAGCCGCATTCATAAGAATTTCACGAAGATTGTTGTGGTCAGGAATCCATATACGATCTAGATAGTACAGAATACCGTCAGATTTAGTTTCAATTTTAAGTTTAGCTCCACAGGACAGCTCCTTTCGTACATCATCTTCCGTTACTGAAACATGTTGGGCTTCTCGAATTTGATCCTTAATGTCAATTATGATTTGCGAACATTGAAGACGAATGGAGTTCGCATAACACTTTCGACTAAGTGCATCAGCCACCACATTTGCTTTGCCAGGGTGGTACCGAATTTCACAGTCATAATCATTTAGAAGTTCGACCCATCTTCGTTGCCTCATGTTTAACTTCTTTTGTTTGAAGATATGTTGAAGACTCTTGTGGTCAGTGTATATTTCACACTTAGTACCATAGAGATAATGTCTCCATATCTTAAGAGCGAACACAACGGCTCCACGTTCTAGGTCATGGGTGGTGTAATTCTTCTCATGAGTCTTGAGTTGTCTCGAAGCATAAGCTATAACCTTTCCTCTTTGCATTAGAACACAGCCTAGCCCTTGCCCTGACGCGTCGCAATAAACCACGAAGTCATCACAACCTTCAGGCAGAGTAAGGATTGGTGCATCACAGAGTTTTTGTTTAAGGGTTTGGAAGGCTTCTTCTTGTTTGGGTCCCCATATGAAAGGTTTTCCCTTATGAGTTAAAGCCGTGAGTGGTACAGCAATGCGTGAGAAGTTTGAAATGAAATGACGATAATAACCAGCCAAACCAAGAAAAGATCTTACTTCAGTTGGTGTACATGGCGCTTGCCATTCTTGTACCGCTTTGATCTTTGAGGGGTCGACATGTATTCCCTTGTCATTGACTACATGTCCGAGGAATTGCACCTCTTTTAACCAGAATTCACATTTGGAGAATTTGGCATAAAGCTTTTCTTTCTCTAGAAGTGTAAGGATGAGTCGAAGATGACGCTCATGATCAGACTTAGACTTTGAATAAATAAGGATGTCGTCGATGAAGACTATAACAAAACGATCGAGATAAGGTTTGCAGACTTTGTTCATTAGATCCATGAAGACAGCTGGAGCGTTGGTTAAACCAAATGGCATGACCATGAATTCATAATGACCATAACGAGTTCAAAAAGCGGTCTTTGGGACGTCTTCTTCATGCACTCTAAGTTGATGATAACCAGATTGAAGGTCAATTTTTGAAAAACAGCTGGCTCCTTGAAGTTGGTCAAGAAGGTCATCAATGCGAGGTAATGGATAGCGATTCTTGATTGTTAACTTGTTGAGTTCTCTGTAGTCGATGCACATGCGAAACGATCCATCTTTCTTCTTTACAAAAAGGACAGGTGCACCCCAAGGCGAGGAGCTAGGACGTATGAATCCCTTGTCAGTCAACTCTTGCAATTGACTGGCTAGTTCTTGCATTTCAGAGGGGGCTAACCTATAAGGAGACTTTGCAACTGGTGTAGCACCAGGTACGAGATCGATTCGAAATTCAACTTCTCTTACTGGAGGAAGTCCTGAAATGTCGTCAGGAAAAACTTGCGGGAAATCTTTTACTACTGGGATATCTTCAAGTTTCTTCTCCATGGTTCCCTTTTTGACGACATGAGCTAAAAACGCGACATAATTCTTACGAAGATATTTTTGAGTTTGAAGACAGGACATTAATCTGAGCCCTTTCAACGAGGTTTCTCCAAAGATTCGCAGAGTCTGACCGTTTGGAAGAGGAATGCGTATAAACTTTTCGCGACATACAACTTCTGCCTGATGTTGACTAAGCCAGTCCATACCAATTATGATATCAAAACTTCCCAACCTCATAGGAATAAGGTCAACTGGAAAGTCGTGGTCGTTTAAGGTGAGTGTACAGTTGCGTATAATAGAGTTTAAAGAGACTGGTTTCCCGTCAGCAACTTCTACTGTTATGGATTCCATGAGCTTATCACGATTTTGGTTTAGGATAGGTTCAAACTCTAAGGACACAAAACTTTTATCCGCGCCAGTATCAAACAACATGGATGCATATCTACCATTGATAAGGAACGTACCGTTAACCACATTGCCGTCAGCTCTAGCCTGATTAGCGTTAATGTTGAAAGCTCTTCCTCTTGCAGGTGGAGGAGCTTGGTTCACTTGATTCACCGGATTGGCTTGGGCCTGAGCATGAATAATGTTCACCAACCTTGGACAAGTATTTCTAAAATGGCTTGGGTCTCCACAATTGTAGCAAGCCCGCATAGGTTGTACCATAGGATAGTTGGGTTGGTAGTATGTTTGGGCTAAATGTTGGGTAGGTGGTAATAGTAGGGGTTGTTGGGCTTGACCCGTTATTTGTTGGTGGGTTTGGGTTGAAGGCTGGTGGCGGTTAGTTCGCTGAGGCATGCGGCAGGTTTGAACAGTATGACCTGCGCGACCACAGCCGGTGCAATGCTGGCAGGGATGTTCAGGAAAATGGTGGTATTGGCAACGGTTGCATTTTGGTAGTGGGCCAGAGTATGGTCTTTTGTATGGTGCAGGTGAAGGGGCGACTTGGGTAATGGGTGCAGCAGGAATAGGGAAATTGGTTTGTGTAACTGCAAAGTTTCTGGTGTTACGCTTCCTCTTGTTAGCAAATTTAGAGGATGAGGTGGAATGGTTTGAGGTTTGGCCCTCAACGGGGGCTTTCTTCTTCTCTTCTTTAAACTTACCGTTGCGAATTCGATTCTCGGTCAGTTCAGTTGCTAGTTCCATAGCAGCTTCAAGTGTTGCTGGTGAAGTGCTGAGAACTGAATCTTGAATTTTCGAGGGAAGTCCTCAAATATAATGCTCGATTAACCGATAAGTTGGGGTCAACAGGTTAGGGACCATTTGGTTCAACTCTAAGAACCTCTTGTTGTAGGAAATATGATCTCCCTCCTTTTGCTTCAAAGAATGAAATTCGTCCTCCAACTTTTTTATCTCACTCCTAGGACAGAACCGCCTAGTCATGATTTCCCTTAACTCCTCCCACGTTAAGGCCATTGCATCATCAATTCTCCTCTTCCCCTTTTCAGTATTCCACCAGGTGAGAGCTACCCCAAATAGTCTCCCGGTCGCGTATCGAACCTTGCGATCATCGGGACAATCGCAATTGAGGAAGGTGTTTTCCATTTCCTCAAACCAGTGGAGGAGAGCAGTGACACCTTCAGTCCCTTCAAATTTAGGAGGATCACAAGACTTGAAATGTTTATATGAGCACTTGCTGGTAGGAGGGTTGCCGATGTTCTGGTCGTCTTGCTGGGGAGGGTTAGTGGGATTTGTGGCGAGAGCTTGTTGTACTTGAACCACAATGTCAGGAAGCACCGCGGCCATTTGTTTTGCGATCTGAGTGGCCAAGCGTTCGTGAGACCTTCCTGATCTTTTACCCCCTCGTTGTTGTCTAGCCGACATCTACAGGAACATACATGCGAAGATTGTGAGTTTATGGAGTCTTTTTAGGTGTCATGTGTCTTTAAGAAAATGAAAATAACATAAATATCAATAATGCAACTACATCCATAGGATGTTTTGGGTTTGCTCATGTTGGGCCTCAAATGTCCCCCATACCTTCACCTGTATAGTCATGTGGGCCCCATGACTATTGGCTTGGTAGGATTCACATTAGTATTGGCGATTTAACACTCGCATCACCCGAATGCAAACCACAAAATATGTTTACGAGATGTATGGTCGGAATGTGTCCAGGTGTAGACACAATGACAACTCAAAGTGGGGTTAGCTCACACGACGTTTGGTATAGCATGCTTTGGCCTAATAGGTACTTCGTACTCTCATCGTTAGTCCCCAGGTAGGCAAACTGGTCCTTTATTTTGGATTTATATGAATGCCAGCCTAGACAGGACGTTCTGACTGCCGGTACTGGTACCCTTCCAGTTACTACATGCCCGTCATGAGAACTCACTTTGATGAGATTTGAAAATACAAAAATCGTTGTAAAAGCAATCATGAAAATGATGTGGTGTGTGCTTTCATGGATATAATATGTTATGAGAATATGATTCATGATAGGCATTATATGATAATATATACTTATGAACATGCTTGCATAACATTGAATGTAACATTTAACATAAAACATATAAGCATCATGAAATTTGGCATGTAACACACAAAAATCTTAAAAATTTCTAAACAACTATAGTATAGGCTCTAAGGGTCTAATAACCTATCCTATATCCCTATAGTCATGGCTCTGATACCAATCTGTCACACCCCGACCCGCAGCGGAATAAGAGTCGGGGCATAATTGGGTTATCACCAAAGCTCATGATATTACTATTATGTTTCATATTTATTTAAATCAAAATTACATTCTCAATAATCCAAACATGTCCATACAAATACAAAGAAAAATAACCAACTAAACAATTCCAAGCTCTAAACCATTTTATTCTTCTAGGCCAATCCTATGTGTTTCTGGCTGCAGCTGGTTCACCTGTATCATGTGTAAAAATGGGGGTTTTTGGGTCAACATAAGTTGGCGAGTGAACCTTGTTAGATAAACATTTATAATTGATTTTCTTGTTATTTTATCAAGGAAAAATTATGCATAATCATAAGTGAGCAAATGTAAATAATCAATCAGTAATAATGTTAACCACAAACTATAACATACAATAACATACCAACAGCATACCATAACATATCAACTTGCATAAATATATAACATGAATGAAACTGTGCGATCAAGGCTCAATCAAACGGAGCCGATCGTATTGCGTGTACTGAAAATGATAAATGTCTGTGCGATCAAGGCTCAATCAAACGGAGCCGATCGTATGTTGGCACGCCAGGTTCACGCTCATAATGTAATGGGGAACATGCTCAACGCTCATAATGTAATGGGGAGCGGCGGCCTATGAAATTGCATGTACTGAAAATAATGAATTAAATCTAACAATAACCACACAAACAATTGAATCAAACTGAATACACATTTGTTCATGATATGATGTATGCACAATGATTTAAGTATAATAAGTGGCAAGACACATGATACACCCCAAAAACGTGACTAAAACGGGGAATTTGTAAAGGTTCACTCACATTGGGTGCGTTTGATTGGAGATGGTGAGATGCGCACGAGTTGGAAGAGTTGAACAACGAGAATTACTAAACTAAATAAATAACGGAAAATATAGTAAATGAGTGGATTTTATTAAGGATTTTAATGGAATTTTTAGATATATTTTTGTGGGTTTAAGGCTATTTCCTATCTTTAAAAACATTATTTTTAAGTATTTTTAATTGATTTTTAAATTAACTTAAATAATTAAAAATATAAAAATATGTTGACTTTTTTCATTGACCGTTGACCGTTTGACTTGTTGACCGGTTTTATTGTGTAATTGTATGCGCCGGATGAGGCTCGAACCCGAGACTTCCCGTACGCGTGCACGCAGCTCTACCAACTGAGCTACGTGTCTAACCCGAAATAATTCTGTTTTTAATTATACTTATATATTAACTCAGCTTATTCAAAATTCTTTTATTTTCAAAAACATTTTAAATCATCGAACCGGTGCCATGTACAGGTCTCGAACTCGGGACCTATGCTTTAACGCTACACACAGTCCACCGCTGGACTGTGTGTCTAACTTGGTTAATATACAGATTTTTATTATATTTAACAACTAACGTAAATAAATGGGTTAATTGTTATGATTTGATGTCTATGGTGTATATGGCTTCGCAGGTACCAAAGAGCATAAACACGGGAGTTTAAACGTGATTTGGCGGGTGCTTGTAATTGGCTTATTGAAGACGAAGACTCAAGAGATTGATTGAAGGGGAAAACTGGAAATTCTGTTGACCGCCGTAAGCTACGGTGGGCACCGTAGCTTATGGTGGAGTCCACCTTCAAAAGCACCGTAAGACAGATCCTCATTGCCGTAAGGAGATTTCTGCCTACCGTAAGCTACGGTGGGCACCATAGCTTACGGTGGTAACTGCGGGATTTATACTCGGTTTTGAAGAGCCTTTTCAAATCCCAATCATTGGGGAACGTTTTGCAGAGCTTAGGGACGATTTTTTAGTGTTCTTGTGGGTTATAAACAATTTCTAAACATTACTTTGGTGTTTTTGATTCCTATGAACAAAACTATTGAAGGTATGATGAAATGCAAGACCACGAGTGGCTAGAACTCTTTGTGATCATCTTGAGTGGAAGGTTTGTTTGAACAATTGTGTTTCGAATTCTCATTTCTAGAATAATCACTTGCTATATTTGTAGTTGTTATGGTGTTTGGATTCTTGTTAGTAAATTGTTGATTGATGTTTTAACCATTGCCTTAATCGTACGTTCTTGGTGTCATTGACAATCGAGATATCACGGGGAGGTTTAAGGGTCGGATATTAGTCAATTGGTTATCAGGTAACAACCTCACATTGTAGTAATCCGAGTACTTAGTTCCCTTTTATCACAATCAATTAATCAAACACGAGTCATGTCTATGTGACTCTTTCTAGTTGAATTTGCGTTAATTGAAACCAGAAACTTGAGATGGTCACTCGCTTTTAATCTGTTAAACAACCAACTTTGATTTTCTATTAGTTTAATTCTAAAATCACAATACCACAAGTTCTGATTTTAATTCCTTGCAATTTAGGTAAATTAGTTGAAGTACTACAAGTCTTAGATAGCACTATTTCCACAACTCCCTGTCTTCGGTACCAACTTACCGCTAGCTACTAGCAGTATTTGGATTAAATTTACGTGAGACTACGACAATCACGTCAAATTTTGGCGCCGTTGCCGGGGAGCGGTTGGGCTGGCGTCCCCTCGGGGAGCGGTACTCCCAGCGTGAGGAGGACAAAACCTATGGCGAGGGTGATAGCGCCAGCGTGTTTCACCGGCTGCCAAAGAGTCATGCTGCATACAGATCCGCTCCACTGGGTGGCTACAACCCGGAAGCAGAACATAATTATAACTTGATCTACCGGCCGGCTGAAGCGTCCGAACACTCCAAATTTATCAAGGAGATAGCGCTCGCACCATTGGAGCACGCAAAACTTCCCTCCAACATTGGGAAGTACAAAGGGTTGACAGACCTGGATGACCACCTGCGTCTCTTTACAAGCGCAGGACTAATTGGAGGCTGGACGCTGCTTATGTGGTGTCATCTGTTTGTCCAAACCCTCACAGGCGTTGGGCGCCTATGGTTCGAAAACTTGCCCACAAGCAAGCTCGCGTCTTGGAACGATTTAAAAGACAAGTTCCTGACGCACTTCAGCCAATAGCCGTGTTACGTCAGAGACTCCTCTGACGTAATGAACATCTGGCGGCGTGATGACGAAAGTCTGGAGGACTTCATCACCCGCTATAATAAAGAGGTGCTTGAGATAAGGGACGTGCATGAAGACCTGATTCGTGTACAGTTCAAATACGTTGTACGCTGTGACAAGATGATCAAGGTTTGTTAGGAACTACAGGTCTCCCTAAAAGCTGGGAGAAACTTATGGCAGCGGCAAAGGTCTACGCGCAGACAGAGCGCAACCTCAATAATAGTAGACCTCCCCTACCTCAGCACCGCCCCCAAGACATGAGCAGAAGTTTTGGGAAGAAGAATAAAGGGTGGAGAGACCACAACCAGAACTCTCCCCATTCACCGGTTGACGCACGAGCGACCATCAATAAACTCGCTACCCAGCGAGCAATAACACAAGATAATCGCGATTGCCAGTGGACCCCACTGACGAAGACGCCGGCAGAGGTCCTCAACACGAAGACCATCAGTTCAAAAAGCCGACACCGATGCGCAATAAGAAAGGTCAAGACCCCAACCTTTTCTGCGATTATCACAAGGAAATAGGACACACAACTGATAACTGCATCTCCTTGCGCATGGAGATCGAAAAAGCGCTCAAGAGTGGGAAGCTCACCCATTTACTTCAAAATGTGCGCAAGGAGGTGCGCCAAATCACTCGAGGCGGCGAGGGTCTGAGTAATAAAAAAATGAAGTTTGTTCATATGATCCAGGGGGCCCCATCGCGCAAGCGCGGCCACCAGAAGAGCTGCACGCCTCACTGGCGTGAACAGCAGGTCATCTTCCCAGTAGTTCCTTGGAGCTCTATTGACTTTATCTATGAACAGTGCTCCCAACAGCTAGACCCAGAGGACAAGGCGCGCCTAGAGCCGGTGGATTTCCCACTCACTGGTTTCTACAACGAGGCCGTTTTTCCTCTGGGCCAAATTTCCTCCGGTGACTCTTTCCGACAGGAGGCACTCCCACACGGTCTCGGTAAATTTCATGGTCATGCACGCAACCTCGCGCCATGACGTACGGCGCGCTCAACAGGAGTTCAGCATGATCACTTTCACTCCCCACGCCGCCTACGATTTCCCCACAGAAACCGGGGTGGCCATTAGACGTGTCCAAATCGGTTATTTTCTAAAACCGGTTATGGTTAAAAACCGGTTTCGGTGTTTTTGGTGTAAAAAAAATCGGTTATTTGTTTTTGGTGTAAAAAATAACCGATTTTTTTTTGAAAAAAATTACTAACCGGTTATTAAAAAACCGGTTTTAATTAAAACCAAATGATTTGAAAAAAACCAGTTTAAAAGCCGGTAAAAATCCGGAAAAAAAAAACCGGTTGAAAAACCGGTTTCGGGGCTGAACAATTTTTTTTCTTGGTTTATTTTTTTAGTGGCCGAAAATGAAGTATTGTAATATAAAAGTTAACTACGAAAATCTAAAAATTTAAATTATAATATGATTAATCTTTGAAACAAACGATTGTTACATAACGTTGAACCGTGGAAGTACGAACGATAAACGAAAAAAATGAAGGGCGTAAAATATTAATCCGCAAGAATGTCCACACTTATATATATATTTTTTTACTGGGACTACAATAGAAATAATATATCTTGAGCTTCGTTTATTCTTCTTCGCTTGAACCCGAAGTTGAACTATTGCGAATAAGGCTGTAAACGAACCGAACGAACACGAACAAGGCCTTGTTCGTGTTCGTTCGTTAAGGAAATAAATGTGTTCATGAACGGTTCATGAACGCTTACCGAACGAGATTTTATGTTCGTGTTCGTTCATTAAGGAAATGAGTGTGTTCGCGAATGGTTCACGAACACAAATAAATTTGGTGAACATGATGAAGGAAAAAGGCAATGGATCCCATATTGTGGAACGAAGGTCGATCGTATTCGTCGATGTAAATAATGAGAAATAAAAGGGGGGATCGGTGCATAAACAAGTGAAATAGGGTTTCCTAGTTTTATTGTTAGGGTAATGATATAAATAAAAGTTTAATGGTAATAAAAAAAATAAAAGTTTAATAACATAAAAAGTATAGATAAAATATATGAAAGTACACAAATCTTTAATTAAAACACAAACATATGAACATAAACGAATGCAAATGAATGAATGTTCATGAACACGTTCACGAACACCTTACCGAACGTTCACGAACACAATTGAACGAACGAGACCTTAGTTCATGTTCGTTCATTTAACTAATCGAACGAAATTTCTTGTTCATGTTTGTGCATTTACTAAACGAACGAACATAAACGAACTTCCCGCCGAACGGTTCACGAACTGTTGCTGAACGTTCGGTTCGTTTACAGCCCTAATTGCGAAGGAATTCATCCAATGCGGCTTCTTCGTCACTCATTGGGGTTGTCAATTCGGCTTGGACCTCGTCCTCGTACACTTCGCCTTCGTATTCCAATTCATCCTCGAGTGTGCGTATGTGTTTACATCTCTCCGCCGCATCCAAGTAATCTTTCAAGCAAATCGACATCTCAACCGCCTTTTTTGTTAGTCGAGTCCTCCTTATCGAGATCACCCTGCCACTAATAGAAAAAGCACTTTTCGAAGCTACCGTGGAAGCTTGGACCGTTAGTAAATCTCGGGCCATTGTGGCTAAGATCGGAAATTGATCTTCCTTACTTTTCCACCAAGCCAACAAATCAAAATTTTTAAACTCGTGTGAAGTCATTGTTTGTAGAAAGTTCGACCCACCATACCGACCAAGTTCGCTACTAGTGGCGTTACCACGGTACATTTGACTCGACTCATCAAACAATTGGTTATAAACATACAAATCTTGGTCTTCCATACTAGAAGAACCTTATCCGAAAGCGGCACTTCTCATCGACTCGTGAATGTGTGACGTGGTTGCACCATATTTTGTTACATAAACGTCATACATTCTTGAAAGTTGATCGTTGAAACGAACTTTTGCAGCTTCACCAAAGTTAGGGTCTCGATCGGTGTTTAAATTCAACTCGTTTGCAATTTTTTCAATCAAAGACCCGGTACCAAAAACGTTAAAGCAAGGGTTTAAAGCGGCGGCACAAGTGAAAACCGCCGGTAGTTCGCTAAAATATTTTCTTAGTTTTTCCTTCATTGTTTCCGCCATATCACAATATAGCCTACCTCTAACCGACATCTCGTTTAATTTTAAGCACATTTTAAACAAATTGTGAAGCACCAAAGAACTTGTAGGATAATAGACACCGGATAAAGTTTTTGTTGATGTTTTGAAAACTTGAAGCAATTGTGTAACCGTTTCAATAGTAGCCCAACCCGATGGGTGGTAAGGAGAAACCTTCATACGACTAGACAAAGAGTTATGAAATTCTATTAAACTTTCTTTTTGCAAAATAGCCTTTTCAAACATGGTGCAAGTCGAGTTCCATCTATGAGCAACGTCCCAATTGGGTCCTAAGCATATTCGACCCGCTTCCTTACACATTTTTTTTATATTTTGAATGTCTATGTGTGTTACTATATATATGACGTAACATTTCTTTGAAAGCTTCCTTTTGTGGTTCAATAACCTTGAAACCGTCTTGAACGGCCAAATTAATGATGTGTGCAATACATCGACTATGTAAAAAAATACCTTCACAAATCGGTTTGTATTTTAATTTTAAATGCATTACCAAAACCGTATTGTTTGAGGCGTTGTCAAAAGATATTGAAAAAATCTTGTTTTCCAATTTGTATGTTGCAATACATTTGTCGATTGCTTTATAAATTGCTTCACCGGTGTGAGGGTAATCAAATAATTTAAAAAAAATTGTGCGGGTGAACCAATGGGCGTCGACGGTTCAATCCAATGGGCGCTGACACAAATATATGAGTCGGGTGAACCGTGCGGTAAGGACCAAACATCGGTAGTCAAGGTAACACCGGTTTCTAATTTTTCAAAATAAGAAATTAATTCTTGTTTAGCATTTTTCCACAATTTCAAACAATCTCTCCTAAGAGTAGCACGACTTACATGGGTGTATCGTGGTTGGAGAGTTCTTTGAACCATCTTTGTATAGCGTTGTTTGTCGAAAGTGTTGAACGGCAAACTTTCTTGTATTATAAACTTCGCCATTTCCTCCCTAGCCATTTCGTAATTGTAGGCAAACAAAGAAGCTCCTTCACTTGCCATGGAGGTTTGACCACTAGCGGGTTGTTGTTTCAACGCCTTGCAAAACGGTTTTCGATGTGTCGTCTCAACGTGGTGTTTGCGGTTTCGACGTAGAAACCATTACAATGGTGACAACGCGCTTTTTTTCTGTCGTTAGCCATCTCGCACAAATCGAAATGCGCCCAAACTTCGAGGTTGCGCCTCGTTGGAATAACACGAACCACCGTGTCCGTTGTAGACTCGCCAATGTTGACCGAATCATGAGCACTAGAGCTTGCCATGCTTTTTCAAGAAATATCGTACAAGATTTTGAGCATTTTTAAGAGTTTTTGGAGGTTTAGAGAGTGGTGTGCTTGAACCTAAACACCCACAACCCTTATATACTAGTTGGGGAAGAATTTTAGGCCAAAATCAGTCCAAAAAACGGCTAGGAGCCTCCCAAACGGTCATATGACCGTTACTTGCATGTTACCGTTATTAACCGGTTAAACCAGTTTTTTCTGCCCGTTACGGGTTAACCGGTTTTCAAACTGGTTGTTTGACATAACCAGTTTTTAACCGGTTTACAAATTAACCAGTTTTCAAATTAACCGGTTTTGGTTTTAAATATCATAACCGGTTCCTACCCGAACCGGTTTCAAAAAAAACGGTTAAAAAAACTGGTTTCGGTTTTTTTTTCCGGTTTCGGTTGCATAACCGGTTTTTTGAACACGTCTAGTGGCCATCATGTACGCCAGGAAGGAAATCATGTTCGTTGAAGAGGAACCACCGATGAAGCAACCAAAGCCATCATCCAACGGTGAAACAGAAAAGTGGGTACTGAACAACAAGTACCCGGAGCAAACAGTCCTATTAGGACTCGCCATGACTCCCGAAATCAAGGCGCGGTTAAAACAACTGTTGTGCCGCAACGTAGACATTTTTGCATGGTCACCGGTGGATATGACTGGAGTGTCAAGGGAAATCACTGAGCATGCATTGCACACATTCCCTTCAGTTCAGCCCATAGTTTAGAAAAAGTGCAGCTTCGGTCCTGAAAAGACCCGCGCCTTGAACGAGCAAGTGTTAGAGCTCCTCCAAGCAGGAATCATCCGAGAGGAACACTATCAAACATGGGTAGCCAACCCGGTCATGGTCCAAAAGTCCAACGGCAGTTGGCGCATGTGCGTCGATTTCAAGGATCTCAACAAGGCATGTCCTAAGGATTGCTACGCCTTACCGGAAATTGACAAAAATGTGGACTCACTCGCTTCATTTACGTGGAAATGCTTCCTTGATTGCTACAACGGTTACCACCAAATCCAAATGAAGAAAGAGGATGAAGACAAGACCGCTTTCCGAACCGACAAAGTGATTTTTTGTTACACAAAAATGCCTTTCGGATGCGCAACGGCGGAGCCACCTACCAGCATTTATTGGACCATGTCTTCGGGGACGATATTGGCGAAACCGTGGAGGGTTAGATCGATGACCTCGTCATCATGAGCTCGGATGAGGAGAAGATGCTTGCAAACATCCAAAAGACGTTTACATCCTTGCGCAAGGCAAACTTGAAGCTGAACCCCAACAAGTGTTCTTTTGGAATGGAAGAAGGAAAATTCCTGGGATTCATTGTCATGCGCGGTGGCTTCAAAGTGAATCCCGATAAAGTGGAAGTAATTCAGTGTATGCCATCACCCGTAACTATCAAAGAAATGCAACAGTTGGCGGGGCGGCTGACTGCGCTGAATATGTTCCTAGCCAACCACGCGATGAAATCCTTCCCATTCATCAACACCTTGCGGAACTGTCTGAAGCATAACAAGTTTCAGTGGACTCCAGATGCGGAGAAAGCCTTCACCCAAAGGAAGGAGTGCTTAATCCAGCTACCAACGCTCACAGCACTGCAGAAGAACGAGCCACTGATACTTTACCTTTCTGCATCAGATATCGCTCTGGGAGTTGTCCTGTTAGTAGAGCGTGCTAGAGTTCAAACTCCGATCTACTATGTCAGCAAGATGCTGACTGACCCAGAGACACGATATCCCATTATGGAAAAGCTTGCTCTAGCTTTGGTCCATGCCTCCTGATGGTTGCATCGGTATTTTTCTGGCCATGTGATAACAGTTCTCTCAAACTATCAATTGGGTCAAATTTTGTCGAAACCGGACATCTCTGGCCGTCTAGCAAAATGGGCGATTGAGCTTGGTGGACACAACATTGTGTATAAACCACGCCCAGCAATAAAATGCCAGATCTTAGCTGTTTTCATCGCGGAAGACCACAGAATAAGGCGCAAGAGTGTGAAGTTGTACAGAACCCAATGCTGGTTACAGATAACCAAGCATGGATACTTCACACAAATGGCGCATCAAACGATGATGGCGCAGGGGAAGGCCTTCGTCTAATAAGCCCTGATAATCAAGAGTTCACTTACGCCATTAGATTGGATTTTAAAAGTACCAATAATGAAGTTGAGTACGAGGCGTTCCTTGCAGGCCTTTGGTTAGCAATCAAAATGGGCGCACAGAATTTGGAAGCAAACATCGACTCCTTTTAGTCGCAGGTCAGGTCAGCGGCCTATACGAAGCAAAGGGCGAGACGATGGCATTGTATCTAGAGCGCAAGCCTTAATAACCAAATTCCAACATTTCAAGATAGCTCATGTCAACTGAAGTGAGAATAAACACGCCGACGCACTCAACAAATTAGCTGCTACAAGCTTCAAGCACCTCGTGCGTGAAGTACGCATTGAGGTACTCAAAAACCCTTCTGTTCCTTTGCGCCAAGTCAACATCATTGAAGTGGGGAATCCATCCTGGATGTCCCCCATAGTCATGTTCTTGCAACACGGGATCCTCGCCGAAAACAAAGCGGAAGCAAGGAAGGTCCAGAACAGAGCATTAAATTATGAGATGGCAAACGGTATCCTATACCGGAAATCATATCTGGGACTGCTCCTCCACTGCGTTGATCCATAAGATGCGCAGTACTTGATCCGTGAAATGCATGAAGGGTTGTGCGGAATTCATGCCGGTTCGCGCATGTTCGTAGCAAAGATCATGAACGCCGGTTACTATTGGCCTGTCATGCACCTAGATGCAGTCGAAACATTGCGAAAGTGCGCATCATGCCAGCGCCATGCTCCGAAGACATTGCGCCGCAAGAATCCTTTGGTCCCTGTCACAACACCTTGGCCTTTCCAGCAATGTGCAATCGATATGGTGGGACTCTTCCTAGATGCCCCAGGCACGGTAAAGTTTATAATCATCACAGTCGATTACTTTACCAAATGGGTCAAAGCCAAACCCCTTGCGTCCACCACAACAACTATAGTTCGAAAATTAATTTGGGAGCACATCATATGTCGTTTCAGGTTACCCCTGCGCATAGTCACTGACAATGGCCCCAACTTCGCAGCTGAAGAGCTACAACAATGGATGAAGGAAATGCATATCGAGCACACTTTCACTTCGGTCGCGCATCCCCAAGGGAATGTCCAAGTGGAAAGCACTAACAAAAGTATCGTCAAAGGGATCAAGACGAGATTGGGTACGATGCGAAGAGGCTGGGTAGATGAGTTGCCAAGCATTCTTTGGGCTCATCGAACTATGCCAAAAACCAGCACGGGCAAAACCCGTTTCAGCCATATGTATGGAACGGAGGCAGTAATTCCTGCAGAGATAGGCCTCCCATCACCACGCATGCTAGCTATGCAAAACCAAAATAATGAAGACGAGCGCAGACTTGACTTGGACTTACTAGAAGAAAGGCGCGAAAATGCTACAATCAATGAAGCAAAATATAAGTCAAAGCTCGAAACGTACTACAACGCGCGAGTCCACATATGTACCTTCCTACCTGTTGACTTTGTTCTACAAAACAACAAAGCGTCTAACACTGAACATCCTGGGAAACTCGCACCCAAATGGAAGGTCCTTACATTATCCATGAAGTCCTAGGTAAAGGCGCGTATACCCTTAAGCGCCTAGATGGTACAAACATCCCTAGGACATAGAATGCGAGCAGCTAAGACGGTGCTACATGTAAATTAGCAAGTTCATTATCTTTTGTCTACTCTGTATACGGCTCTTACGCCTCATTGTGTGATAAAGATAAGTGTCACATAATTTATTTAATCTTAATGTTTCGTTACAAATGCGTGAAACCACTTTGGGTCGACAGGAAAACACCTTGGTATACAATGACTCTTGAACCTTAAGTCACTACCTATAGCACGCGCATGGGGGCTGATGTTCATACACGAGTTCATTACCAGTTTCATTCGCTATACCTACGTAAAGTTGGCCTTTTTTCACGCAAATATTGTAACAAGAAAGAAACATTTCATAAAAGATAAATTATTTACAAAGTTGCGCAGAGCGCAATACAGTCAAAGATCACACAAAGATATTATATTAAGGATCCTACTCTACTCTTCATCCGCAGTGGCCTCGGCTTCTTCCGGGAATATGTCCCTTAGACGATCAATGAAGTTGTCGTGGGTGAGCGCCTCACTCACCAATTCCAAAGCTGGGATGTGAAGATGGTCATACCTTGTTGTGCCTGATCGAAAGCAGCTCCGGTATCGACCCCATAAGTGGTAGCGCGGCTGGAATCCATGGAGCGTCCATTGCATGAGTGATATGCTGAGCACACTCAGCATAGTCTTGCGTGTCACACCCCGACCTGCAGCGGAATAAGAGTCGGGGCATAATTGGGTTATCACCAAAGCTCATGACATTTACTATTATGTTTCATATTTAATAAAGTCAAAGTTACATTTTCAAATATCCAAACATGTTCATTCAATACAATGGAAATAAACCAAACATAACAATCCCAACTCTAAAATGTTTTATTCTTCTAGTCCAAGTCCTATGTGTTCCTAGCTGCTGCTGGTTCACTTGTATCATGTGTAAAATGGGAGTTTTTGGGTCAACATAAGTTGGAGAGTGAACCTTATTAGATAAACATTTATTAATAAATTAATTGTTAGTTTATCAATGAAAATTTGTGCATAATCATAGATGAGCAAGTGTAAATAATCAAGCAATGTCAAATAGCAGTCACAACTATAACATACAATAACACATGACAGCATACATGAACATACCAACATCATACTGTAAATAACATAAATGAAACTGTGCGATCAAGGCTCAATCAAACGGAGCCGATCGTATTGCATGTACTGAAAATGAAAATGTCTGTGCGATCAAGGCTCAATCAAACGGAGCCGATCGTATTGCATGTACCGAAAATGAAAATGTCTGTGCGATCAAGGCTCAATCAAACGGAGCCGATCGTATGTGGGCACGCCAGGTTCAACCGCATAATAAAATGGGGAACATGCTCAACGCTCATAATGTAATGGGGAGCGGCGGCCTATGAAATTGCATGTACTGAATAATAAATTGCATCCAATAATAACTACTTAACAGCAACAAACTGAATACACAAATTCATGATATGATGTATGCACAATAGTTTAGTAATAATATATATATACAAAGACACATGATACACCCCAAAACGTGATTAAAACGGGGAATTTGTAAGATTCACTCACATTGGGTGCGTTGGATTGGAGATGGTGAGATGCGCACGAATTAGATGAGCGGATCAACGAGGAATACTAACCTAAATAATAATGGAAAAATATATTAAATGGATGGATTTTATTAAGGATTTTAATGAAATTTTTAGATATATTTTTGTGAGTTTATGGCTATTTTCTATCTTTAAAAATGTTATTTTTAAGTATTTTTAATTGATTTTTAAATTAAACTAAATAAATAAAAATATAAAAAAATTATTTATTTAGCGTTGACCGTTGACCGTTAACCGGTTCGGTCAGCGAATTAATCTGCGCCGGGTGAGGCTCAAACCCGAGACCTCCCGTTCGCGTGCACGCAGCTCTACCAACTGAGCTACATGTCTAACCCGAAATAATCTTGTTTTTACTTATATTTATACACTTATTCAATTTAACCGAATTTCCTTTATTTGCAAAAACATTTTAATTCAATCGGACCGGTGCTCGTGACGGGTTTCGAACGCGCGACGTTTGGTTCATGTTGCACACAGTCCACCGCTGGACTGTGTGTCTAACCTGGTTATTATCTCGGTTTTTATTATACTTAACAACTAACTGGGTTATCCCGGTTTAGTTTTTAAACAAAAAGGCGCGTTATTATATAAGGTGTGCGTGTAGCAGGGATCGAACTCGGGACGTGCGTGTGTATTTTGCACACAGTCCACCGCTGGACTGTGTGTCTAACCCGTTTAAGATACCGATTTTAATTAATCTTATGTTATGTTGCGTCTTCATCTTCTTCGTTGATTTTACACAGACAAGCTTATTCCGACTGTTATGACTGATTCATGACATATACGCTTTTAAGACATTATCAGTAATTTAAAAGTAGAGAATGGAGAGAGTTTAAGGAAAAAGATATACCGATTGATGTTGTTCACAGAATTCCGGCGGAGGTGCGTCGGTACTGAAAGTGAACTCCGGCTGTTGAAACCAATTAACAGCTTTGTTCGATTATTTAAGAAGTTGAGTCACTTAAACAAGGTTTAACAGAAGTTTGGGAGATCATACCCGTTCACAGTGTGATTCCGGCAGTTTCAGGAGTTTTCCGGCGAAGGTAAGATTTTCGATAATCGTTGACTAGGATCGATTCTGATGGTGGAGTTGTGTTAGTGACTGATTAATCACATGATTGAAACAGAAAGAGTCGGAGAAAATACCGTGTGGATGTGAGTCCCGGTTTTCCGGCGACTTGCAGAATTTTTCCGGCGATTAGATTTGAGCTTCTCCGGTGGACTGTAAGGTTGCGGAAATGCAATTGGAAGCTTTGCGGAGTGTTTTGAGTTGCAGGAAGAGTCTATGATTGAAGTAGTTCGAGAATTGACAACTTTCGGTTATTAAACCGATCTACTTCCGAATTCAAGTTCCATTCATGGCAGCATTGATTGAAATCGTCCGTTTATCGGTTATACTCGCTGAATCGAAGTATCCAAATCGATTTGGGTGATTGATAACCGGTTTCAGTTACAATGTGTAAAATCGATTGATTTACCTCAGTTGATAAAAACTATTTGTTTCCTAAACATGCCAGAAAACAAACAAGTGGCGGAGTGGTCTTGTGAGTGTGCGTTAAGGCTTGATGTGTAACCGGCTGACCCGGGTTCGAGTCCCGGCAGCTTCATAATTTTTTTATTTATTTTGTTTTAACTTTTTATCAAATATAATTTTTATAGTTTAGTTTATTTATTAATTATGTATCGTTTTAACTCAAAATAATCATAAATATTTAATGTAACTTTTATAACTTGGTACTTGATTACAAAACGGAGCGGGTTTTGAAGACCCGATTTTTACAAATGTTACATTGCGCATACCTATCATGGCGCGCAGTGAATACCAACTTAGCCACTGCGAGATCCAACTCCACAGAATTCAGAATGGAGTTTGCAACCTGCAACACAAAAAGCAGGGTTAGCATCAACACAAAGTAAACAAAAAGAAAATGGAGTACTTACACTTGTAACTCCATGCTGTTGCATCCACAGCATGTTGTTGCTTAGAGACTCCACCAATGACTCGAAGATGGCGCGGGCATCTCAGAATCCTCCAATTTTTTCTCGCCCGCCTCCACCTTGGCTTCCGCTAATCGCCGCCTGCGCTGAAGCTCAGCCTTTTCCACCAAAGCTGCTTGAAGGTTTTTCTTGGCGCTCTCCAGAGCAGCACAAGCTTCAACATGTTTGTTCAAAACAAGGTTAGCATCATAATTTATTGATATCGAAAATTAGATGAGTACAAAAGCAAGTGGTTTCCTTCTTCTGCTCACTGTGTGCACGTTGCACACCAGCCTCTGCAGCTGCCGCCTCCTTCTCTTGCGCCACCTCAGCGCGAATCCGGGCCAGTTCATCCCTCAAGGATTTTTCTCCTTATTATCCCTTTCACAAGCCTCTTTCCACAACCTGCGCTCCTCCGCAAGTTTGGGATCAGAGGCTTCGGCCGGTCTCTTCCACCCCAGCGCGGCCCATTCTTCACCCAGCTGGCGGTCGACGTAGGCAGTCTCCTTTGCCTGCACCGCAGCTTCACGCACAGCCATTTGGGCTCGCTCCTAACCTAGGACCACTTGGGTAGCCTCAAGATCTTTCTTTTGTTTCAGCAAGCCCCGCCATTCACGAACAATCTTATAACAGAGGCGGACCTTGTAGCTGGCTGGAGGTACGTGTGGTACGTGGTTTCTTGTTCTTGTTCAGCAAGAACACGCACCTCCTCTAGAGGGAAGGCTCCTTTGAAAAACTCACGGCACGCTGGCTAGTGAGAGAAGTCTTCTCCTTTCTCTAACTTCCACACAGGGGTGTGGATCTCCGCTTGAGCCGCGGAGTATGACCTGTAACAGTAATCACCCGGGTTTCGTCCGGGCGGATTGGAGGCTCTTCGAAGGAAGGACTCCTACCTGATTCCTCCGTTTCACCCATGGGTGCTGGCTCATCCACATGTACCCCCTACGGGGTCTCAGCCTGTGCACCATCAGCGAAAGCCGTTTCCACCGGCTCCGCCTCTTCCACTAAAACCGCGCCACCAGTCAGCGCGCGTTCTTCCACCACCACCACCGCAGGTTCTTCCAACACCACCCGCGGTTCCTCCACAACCACAGCAGGTTCTTCAACCTCCACCCTCGGTTCCCCCTCCACCTGCACGAGTTCTTCCACCACCACGGAACCCGCGTTAGTACCTTTACCAGAACCTTCCACCACCACGTGAGGCAGCTCCCTCACCACTTCAGGTTCTACTGCCCCAGCAGCAGATTCCTCGCCTTGACCAATAGGCGGGGGCATTGGAGTATCCGTGGGCCCGGCGCATGTGCTGGATTCCACAAAAACCGGCTCATCGCCCGCTGCGCGATAACAAAGGGTCAGTTATACATAGAATGAAAAATGGAAGAATAACATCGGTTACAAAGTTACCTAGGGAGATCTTGGCGGTAACCGCTCCCAGACTCCTCTTCTTCCCAAATATTCTCCGCGCAACCTTCTTAGGGGGTTGCGCGGAGAGGTCCCCCTTTGGACGCCTCTTCCGCCTAAGGGGCACCTCCGGACTAGACTCAACGTCCACTAGACTAGCAGGTTTGGCAGTCGGGACATCCCCCACCGAGCTAGCAGGTTTGGTGGTTGGAATAACCACCGGCCGTCGCGCGGGCTTCTTCACACCTACAGGTTCAAGACCCTCCCATAAGTCAGAAACTACTACATAGGCGTTCCAACTGTCAGAGACAACGCGCATACCTTTGGGAGGACCTGCCCTAGGTTGAGTCACCTCTTTCTCAACTGCTGCGCTCGACCCCGCACGTCGCCTTTTCTTATGCTCTGGGCCAGTACCCAAGTCTTTCAATGCGCCTGCAACATGGCGCAACAACAGGAACTTACCAGTGGGAGGCTCGGGGGGCATCCAAATCCACAGCCCTGGGAAGTGCAAAATTGCCCAACACCTGAGTATACCAGGTGGGCTCATCCGGGCCCGGGGCGAGCCTCTCAACCCGCCCTTCCTTCCTCTGGAAGGCAGCCAAACACAACGGAGCCCCTGCAAAAAAGAAATGCATGTTATCCTACAAACAAAGCAAAATCAAGAAACACCAACAAAGTAAGAGCACTTACTCTGATCCCCCTCCATGTACACCGGTCGATGTCGGCTGGCTGGTTTCCAAACCAAACTCATACCGGCCGCCACAAGTATCCTCTACTACAACTGGATCGTCGGAATCTCCTTCAAATCCCTATACCAGATGTCCAACACTGGTATAGGGAGGGTTTCCGCCGTAATCTCATCCGGCCCCGGATTTGCATCGACAAGGGGACGACGCCAAACTTCACAAAAGAAAATTTTTCCTTCCAATCATGGAAGGACTTGGGGGAGAGAGCAAAATTTTATGTGCTTGTGCACCGTGCTGAAAAGAATAAAACCTCATCGAACATTAGAGTTGGTAAAAAATACGGAAGCGGTCGACGGTTGGAACAGACCCCGTTGACCGGCACATAAACTCAAAATGCTTAATCTTCACCATTCCCATCGGACGCAACTAGGATAGGTGGAAGCCGTAAACTGCAAAATTTCAAGAAAAAATTTTGTAACGGGCAACCGGAAGTTGCCCTCACCAAAAAACTCTTGGAAAACGGTGATGCAGCCGGCCAGCGCATCGGCGGCTATCTCACCTTCCTCCGGAAATCGGGCACCCCAGCTTGGAGGAAACTTGACCAGGCGGTCAAAAGTAAGCCGGCTCATCTTGCATGCCGGCAGAGAGGTTGAAGCCTCAGCGACAAAGGCAGATTCCGGACCTCTAGACGCCATAATCAGATAAAGAAGGAAAGTTTGAAAAAAATTTGAAGACAAAAACAACTCAAGGACTCAAGAAATCCTAGAGAATTTGAAGTGAGAATGTTGAAGGATGAAGAAAACCTGCATTTAATGCGGTTGGAGAACGTGACACACGCGTGCCAACAACAACCAACCATAAAAAGATGCGTGGCAGGCAAGTTGCCAACGACGGTTAATATGCGCGCATGGCCGCCACTCTCTCTGCCAATCCATTAATGAATGGCAGGGGAAACGGCTGAGTACACGCAATAACTGTCAGACGTCCTTTCAAATCCCATTTTTTTCTCACCAACCTTCCTTTAACGTCAGATTGGCAAGGTTTCAAATTTTAAGATCTTGATGACAAAGCGTTTCGTTCGCACAATGTTTTCCTCCAACCCTTATTAAATTTTTGCCACTACAATAACGGCACATGCAACAATTCTTTTAGTACAACAGTCCTCCTACTTACCAACATGCGCATAGGAGCAACACTGGACTAGGGGACTTGGAGGGGTATGGTCCCAAAAATCCTGTGTCTGTGCAAGGAACCATACCCTCAACAACAACACAAGGATAACCTTGCACGCAATTTGCAATGGTGCGCCTTCCTTGGAACCAATAGGTCACACAATGAACCTTGCGCACTCAGCGCAACGGTAAATTAGACCAACACCAATAGTTCACACAATGAACCTTGTGCAGTCAGCGCAACAGTAAATTAGACCAACACCAATAAGTCACACAACGAGCCTTGTGTACTTGGCTCAATGGCAAGTTAGACTTACAACCCTGCGCTGAGCATACAACCCTCTAGTCATAAATCCTTAAACCGTGCAATGACAAGACATACATGACAGCACCTCATAGTCTTGTAGGCAAAAGGATTTATCCCTGCTACTCTGCGCTGGCGGGAAAATACTGACAGCCTTGCCGAAGGGGTAAGCACTAAGAGGTGTTAACCATACTCAAGGATACAGAGTGGCAGAATTGTGACGAATGGTTGCTCAGCAGGTTGCGTTTGACAGTGTCAAATGAACAGTAACTTAGACACCAGACTGTACACCAACCATATCTACGCCAGTGACTGTTCCACCTTCTCCACTCTCGGCTGGTAGCAGGTCTGACGCCAGATATGTCCGTCCTTGTTGTCTTTACACGTGGCACCATTCAGCGCCCGGCAGACCTCTGACAGAAGACACTAATTCCCCTACAGAGGACATTTAATATCTGACGCAGAGGGACAAAAGGGATGTCTTTGGCCACTTGGGCCGAGCCAACGCCCATCAGCCCATCTCCTGAGCCCACTTACTTTCGGCTATAAAATAAGTACTAGACCACAAGGTAAAGGATCATCTACAATCACTTGCAATCGCATCTACAAGCATTTGCGCTTGTTACTTGCAATTACCGAATACTTATTCTCACGTTGGAGTGTGGTCATGGAGAAAACCACCATTTTTCTCGTGACGAGACTAACGACGTTGTTAGTTTTGCAGATCAGCCTGAGTGAGATCATCCTGAGAAACGAGCGAAGAGAAAACCCTTTTATGCAGAAATACCTTGGTTGTAACTCATATATCCCCGGATATCCCTTGGTTCAACCGGTGCTTCTTCATTGGCACCATCCGCCATTTCCTCTCTCTTTCTCATCAGCTCTTTTGTTTTCATTTTTTCATAAACCTCACGTCCAAATGGTAATTGCATAACTAAATGCTAAACACCAAAACTAAATGCTAAACACCAATACTAAATGCTAAAATGTATTTTTTTTGCTGCTAAATCATGACTTTTTATAAAAAAAATATGTATATATATATTAACAAAAAACATATTAACAGGAAGTTCTAAGTTTAGTGGAAAAAATAAAAAACACAATACGCGTGTTTTAAACTTTTTAAGTAGCTTTGATTGTGTTTACACCGGTTATCGCAACAAATGGTGGTTTCTAAATAATCTCCACCATATATATATATATATATATATATATATATATATATATATATATATATATATATATAATAGGGTAGGGTTATTGTAAACATAGGGTTTTGTGTGAGAAGTGTAAGAAGGGAAATGGTGATGACATGTGTCACTAATTAAAATTAATACTTGAGGGTATAATTGTAATTGCATAAACTATTCAAATATGGTAATAAATATTTGGAGAGAGAAAATATCAAAGCATGTTAATAACATGGTGTTTTAAATAAATTCATAGCTCAATTCATGGTGTTTTTAGAACATGCGTTCAAGAAGCTGCTCTTGGTATGGTGTTTTCCATCATTTACGTGGTGTTTTAAATGAATTCATAGTTCAACTCATGGTGTTTTTAGAATAACATGGTGTTTTAAATAAATTCATAGTTAGTGTTTTTAGAACATGTGTTCCAGAAGTTGCACCTGGTCTGGTGTTTTCCATCATTTACAAACATTAAAACACATTCATAACATGGTGTTTTAAATTAATTCGTAGTTCAATCCATTGTGTTTTTACAACATGCGTTCCAGATGTTAGAACACCATGTCTTGAATCACAAATACAATGTTCCTGGCGTTTAAAACATCACGGTTGAATCTTATTACAGTTCTTTCAGATGTTAAGACATCATAAGTCGAATAGCAATACAATTAAACACCATGTCTTGAATCACCATACAATGTTTCCAGATATTAACACCATGCCCTGAATCACCATACAATGTTTCCAGATATTAAACACCATGCCTTGAATCTTAAAATTTTTCTTACATATTTCAAATAAGGAACACTTGCGTGAACACATGGTGTTTTGTACCTAAGCACAATCAAGCAAGAAATAAGTAGGTCATGGTTAGAAAGAAATCGTGGATGTTCATAGAAGGAGGTTTAGGTTTTTTTCTGGTGGTTGTAGATAATGATGATTAATGGCAGATTAGGGTGAAGCGAGAGATAAACTCTGGTTTGTGTGGAGGAGAGAGAGAAAATCGTGATTTTAGGGAGGGAAGTTATATACTTTCTTAATATAATTGATATTTATTGACACAGATACCCCTATCAAGACAAATCAGTTATTAAAAATTCAAACAACATTTACATTTTTGCCATTATGATCTCCACCATTAAAAATTAGATCTAAGGGTGTAAAACCCTTCTTACACTTCTCACATAAAGGGTTTTTTTTTACAGGATCCTTATATATATTATTTCCCCAACAAATTCATGAGAGTGGTTCTAGACCCGCATCTTTTGGATTTTTTTAACAACTAACTCCCCCCCCCCCCCCAATACTTGCACCTACAAGGATGAAACTTTAGTCTTCCTGCAAGAGATAATTTATCTTGACAAGTAGGCCAAAGCCTAAGTGCATCTTTTGGTATATAAGCTAAAAAAATATTTTTGTTTGTTCAATTTCTAGGTAATTTTATTAAAAATTCCCAATATACACAAATATAAAATAAAAAAATAAAATAAAACCAATATCAAATAACCCATGAATATAAAATTGGGGGAAGTGAATATGGTGTTTTTAGATATATAACCTTACACGCGAATCCCCTCAAAATTACGCAAATCCTCAACTTCACAATTTTGCCAATAACACTCCCAACTTGCTAATTGTACCACGTCACTCACAACTTTCAACTAATTTTCCTCTGGAACTTACAAACTAACTGAACCCTAACCTTGTTAGTTGTTTGCAGACGTGGCATATAACATGGCATTTTTGCTGATGTAGCATCTGACATGGCATTTTTTGCTGACATGGCATTTTTTGCTGACATGGCTCTTTTTATGACTTGGATTTTTTGATGATGTGATATCTGATGTGGCACTTGTTTAGTGATGTGGAATTTGACGTTAGCTAATTGTGTTAATTTTCAGTTAGTTTGGGAGTCAAAGAGAAAAATAAGTTGAAAGTTGATAGTGGCATGACATAATTCGTAAGTTAGGAGTGTTATCGGCCAAATTGTGAAAGTTGATGTTATTTGAATCGGACATCCCTATCCGTATATAAAATATAAAATGCTCTGTCTCATTCCCTTAAACTCCTCCCTACAAAAAAACATACAAATTCTTCCATCTGCTCTATCCCTCGTTTTTTAGCAATACTCACTACCTCTTTACTAAAGGTATCGTCACAATGCAGTGAGTACACCAAATCGATCTCCCTTCAAAGGTTTACATTGTCACTTCTGTTATATGGACACGTGAAGAATTACTTACAAAGCCTAAGGTTTGTTGTATTCTCACAGCTTGTTTGAGTAGCAAGATCGTAATTACTCATATACCTTTAGGTTTGCTTTATTCAGGAGTTGCATTACAAGTGTCTGATAAAATGTCTAAGGGGGAACGAATCACAATTAACTTGGCGAGTTATGTTGTTTGGGTCTTTGTTTTCATGTGTAAAATCACATAAACACTTATACATGCTTCTGATGCAAATCCTGTGTGAAAGATGTTTACAGTTGATGATAATTAGTGGTGGCAAAGTGGGCAAGTTGGATGAGTTTGGGTAATGGGTCAAGATGGGTTGGGTTATGACTGGTATTAGTCAGAATGTGTATTTAAAAAAAAGGTTTGATTGGGTAATGAGTCAATATGGGTTTGGGTTAGGATGGGTTTAGGTTAAATATAAGTTTGGGTAAAGATGAGATGAAAAATTAATTAAAAAACTAAAAAAAACCAAAAATAAAAAATATAAAAAAGTAAATAAAATATAAAATTCTAAAAAATCAAAAAATGGTAACTCAATGATATCCTCACCCATGGATTTCCACTCAGGAACAATCTCCTGAGTAGTCAAATAGTAATTTACGCCAGCATAAATATGGACATCTAATAGGAGGAACTGTTCCTGGTTCTTCTGGAATAGGCGTGTAATGCCTCACTTTTCGCAGCTTTCCTTATTTAGGAAGCGTGTCTTGTATTTCTATTTTTGGGAATTTGTTGCCCTTAGAATCGTCTTTCGTTGTACCATTGTAAAAATCCGAGACTTTGATTGTAATAAAATTCATACTTAATATATACTTGTCTTACATGCATTCAATCGTTTTATACATGTTTACATGCAAATCGATACTTGTTATACGTGAAAATACTCATACATACATACATACTCGATGCTCAAAATATACTTACATATATGTTATACACTTAAAAACATGCTAAAATATCAAGTGTTAGCTTGAAATGAAGGAAAAACCAAAGTTCAGGGACTAAAAATGACAAAAATCAAACAAGTTTCTGACCCGGATCCTCTCGTGCCCGCAACCGTCTCATCTTCTATCTCTCGCAGCCCGCCGGAGGGCTCAATTCACAGAAAGTTGTAATCAGCTCATGGATTGGGCAAAAGTGTGTTTGTTGGTTGTGTTTCTTGCATTAAATTCCCACCTAACTCGCCCCCAAACCTCAACTATAAAACCCACCTCATTCTCCACTCACTTTGCACCTCACAAACACTAATCTCTCTCTCAAAATCTCTCTAAACTCAGCTTCAATCTAGAAAGTTCAAGACCTTTCAAATGAGTTCTAGCTCACCTCTACTTCACTTTTTCCACTCTTTCTTTCTTCTTAACACTTGGAACACCTCTAGGAGTGTTTTCATAGGTTTTCCATGGAAAACTAATATGGAACATCACCATATTTGAGGTCAAAAGTGTAAAAAACTTTCTCTTTTGATAGGGTTTTTAACCCACAAGTGTTGTATCCTTCCAAGCTTGTTCTTGTAAAGACTTGAGTTGGTTGGGTGTGATTACTTGGAAGCCTTGGCTATCCTACCTTCAATCTACCACCTCACTTGATGATTATTCCCTTGAATATCTTTCATTTTTATTTTTAACTAACTCATGACCATCCTTGTTGTCCTTGTGACAACTAGTGCATTGGTGAACAATACGAAAGAGGTTAAAGGAAGGTTATCCTCCTACCTCCATGCATGACTTCTTACTATATAATAACCGAACCCTTGATGATAATCAAATGGTTTTCCGTCATAGTACTACGTTACATCACCTAAGTACTTAACTTCTCGTTACGATTCTAATGGGTATCTTAACCTATGAAAACACATCGACCCAAGTGGGAATTATAGTATCAAAAATGAGTATTAAGTCTAGATGATTATTTTCTCGTATACATACTTTGGTATATTTAAATTCTTAATCCTTCGTTATCAACTGAATGCCTACATACCTACGTTTTCCTCATATAGGATAACTCGGTGTTCCATCCTTCAAACTCTCCAAACCCTTCACGGAATCACCAAGTGGAAGCTTGCAAAACTGTGAGTACACTTGACCCATTTTCCTTTTACACAATTTTGGTTGTAACATGTTAACTTACAAAATACACAAATACACACAACATACTTTATACACTCGATCCGTTATACATGCTTATTGTTATGCTTAGGTTCATGCTAGATACATACATGCTTCTTGTCATTAAATTAGCTAGCACGAACTTAACATATATAGCGCTATAGGAGTAGCACGCCACCCGTCGGGGTATTGTTAAGCTTATTCTTATTCTTAAATAGTCTCGTTACTTTTGTGGTGAGGGACACTTAATTCTTGTGGACACTTGAGTTTGACATTTAGTATTGCATGCTAGCTTACCTTGTATATAACTGCCATGTGGGATTTGAGCAAACTCTTTTATAAGTATGCTATGTAATTTAAAACTCATGTACTCGCCAATGCTTTTGCGTTGAACCATATTTTAACATGTTACAGGTTAATGATGATACTTAAGACGAATCTATTAGGGACGACACAGAAACGCACAAGAAATACTAGATTTGGATATTTTGATATATTAAACTCATAGTACTTGACTATTAATTGTTGTAAATTTGAATTTCCTTGTAATGTGTTGACAATTTATGATATGCAATGGAACCGATTTTGAGTTAATTATTGTCGCAAATAGTGTTATGTGTTATGAGCAATCTATTTCGTCCCATTCCGATGATTCCGCCATCAGTTGGGGTGTGACAAGGCGTTCAACAGGAGGCAAGGCTAGGGAATAGAACTCATGATAGTTACCCAAGTCATCCATGCAAGACCCCTTGGTAAGAGTCCAGCGTGGAACGTGTCGTAAATCGTCGCAAGCAGGGTTGTGGTCTATCCAAGAGCCACCAGGAGCAACCTTAACCGACCCAGAGCCACCTTGTCCCCCAGAGTGGACGTGCCCTTCACCACCAGAAGGCACACGTCAGGTGTACTTAGTCGCAGGGGGAGTGTCTTCACTGGATCCAACATCGGTATCCAAACCGGCCAACCCTTCACGAATATTCCCTTCCAAGCGACCACTAGGGGGAACTTCTTTAGCAGCGTCGACCTTGGAGATGACATCCATACCCTTCCCCTTGATATCCTTGAGAGAGACAGGGTCACGTGCAGGTGACTCCGTGAACGCGGCAGCAGGTGGGGATTATGGCCCAAGAATGGTATAAATATCTATAGCAATTCGCTTCGAGGGACGAGAGGCAGCACGTCTAGATGAAACACCAGTCGTCGTCCCGGAAGCTGAAAACACTATACTAAGTTATATTTGATACGATGCAAACATACAATGAAGCTATGAATAATCTAAAGGGTAGACGTACCCTTTCGACCAGAAGTCCCCTCATAGAGTTCCTCCAAAATGTTTGACTTTTTCTCAAAAATCATGAGGTCTACTTCACTCTTAGAGGGCGCAACAGGTTGACCCATCACCTTCATCTTTCTCTCAGAAACACTCAAAGCAGCCTCAGCATCTAACTTCTGCTTCACATCAGATATCAGTTTTCACCTTTTCTCCATCATTTGAGTCAGGGTAGCTTGATCTTCCTCAACATCAGCAACATCGCGTTTAGTCCCTACATCCAACCCAGACAGTGTGTCAGAAACCATAACGTAATCCAAATATCGTAGACGACAGGAAGGCTTACCCGTCTAAACCTTCAACGTTGCCTAGACCTCAGTAGTCCCCTGCGCCAATTCAGAAGCACTGATTTTTTCACCACCTTGAGGAGGCTGCGCATGAAGACCTACACGCGTTGAGCGCGACCGGCGAATTAGGCCACCAGATGAGGCAGTAGACTCTTCACCTGAAAGGAGGATGGTCCCCTCTCGAGTAGAATGTTTCGAAACAACAGGCTTGACCGATGAAAAAGGGCGCGCACGTGTAGGAGTAGCAACATGAATGCTTAAACTCTCATTGGTAGGGTGGTGGAAGTTGTCGTAAATCTGCTTCAACCAAGGTAGTTTCCCTCAGGGAGTAACCTAGAGGTCATCTTTCCAGCACTCTTTGGATCAAAGATATTCATCAAACTATACGCTGCACAAAACAAACAAACATAGCGAACCTAATTCACAAAAAGGAACGTAAACGAGTACATACATATATAGGTGATGACCAGGACTAAAAAGAGAAAGTAACCCTTGTTCTTGTGCCCATTTACCGGGGCTACCCTTGGATTGGTAGTAGCCCAGAGCATGCTCATACCATCAGCCACCAAAGCCTACTCCTCCAACTGTATCATCGCAATGGGGTTCTGGATGAGAGTTTTATACCACTATTCGTCAGCGTATTTACACACTGGTAGCTTAGGGATGCCCTCATCAACAGATCAATAATGCATATCAATCGGTATTACACCACGATGGATAAAAAGAACTTATGCTTCTAGTCATACAAGCTCTTGGGCGGGTCTCTGCTGCAAGGCAAGGCGTTCGCTGTACGGTAATTGAAATAATATTAACCCCTAGTACAGGAAACTTAATAGAAAACATTGAACATATCCACAGAAGGAATCAAATGCTAAGCACGACAGATAAACTCAAAGTGTGTGATACGAGGCAAACCTATAGCATTGATTTGAGAGATATGTAACCCGTATCGAGTAAGAACTTGGCCAAGGAATTTGGTAATCGGGAGACGGAAGCTGCCCTCCTGGAATAAACCGGCATATAACGTCATATAACCCGGTGGAGCGTCCAAAGTAGTACTACCGGCGACCGGAAATTGGACCTCAGTTCGCCGAAAATTAAAAGACCCGACATAGATGGTTAAATTCATCCTCCCTCCAGTTAATGATAGCCTGATCAGGCCTCAGAGGATCCTTGAGTTTCGATTTCCTTCCCTTGGTAGAACCACTTGGTTTGCCAAAAGTAGACATTTTATAAGAAAGATAGAAGATCGAAGAAAAGGAAGAGAGTAGAAATCGCCAAGGGAAGGGGATGGAAAGATAGAAGGAGGATGAGTAAATCTCTGGATATTTATACCCATCGCATTTAATGCGATGGGAAAGTGAACCGGCAAGTGGGGAACCTCACCCAATAGGGAGATGATACGTTAGGCGGCAAAAACTGAAACGCCGTCCATAAAGGGCGCGTGGCCGCCAAGCGCCTGACACCGCCGAAAGACAACTGCCAGTCTAACGACTCCCTTGAAAAGGCAACTGCTCCACCACTATGATGGGACAACCACCTCGACATGCTGAACTATAGAGACCGGTTTTAGACGTCAATCACACCAACCACACAACCTACCAACAGGAACTTCCTCTCGAATAAACCTTATCTGAACTAGTGCGCTCCTGGGCCCACTTCTGTGCGCCCAACGCCCATGCGCCTTTTTGACTCACTTCTATGCGCAAAATATCCATGCGCCCCTGGGCCCACTTCTGTGCGCCCAAAGCCCATGCGCTCTTTTGGCTCACTTCTGTACACAAAAAAATCCATGCGCTCCTGGGCCCACTTCGGTGCACTCAAAGCCATGCGCTTTTTTTGGCTCACTTCTGTGTCCAAAAAAATCCATGTGTCCCTGGGCCCACTTCTATGCGCTCAAAGTCCATGCACTTTTTTGGCTCAATTCTCTGCGCAAAAAACCCATACACTCCTGGGCCCATTTTGTGCGCCCAGATCCCATGCGCTCTTTTGGCTCACTGTCGTGCGCCCAAAGCCCATGCACTTTTTTGGCTCACTACCACACACCATAATATAAGCCTTTTTTTATTGAGCCCTATATGACGAAAATCATTTACAACAATATGAGTCCAAAATCCCTCCCGACTGATAAACTCACTTAGAAGCCACACTAGACTAGGGGACTTGATGAGGTATGATCCTGAATCGCATGTAGACACATGGCATAGGGACCACAACACTCCAAGCTGGCGTCTCCATCACACAATAATATCCAAAAGCTTCTGGAAAGGGACACCTGGCGAAAGGAATATCATCCCAGCAGACAAGAAGGGAAATACTGGGCATCAATAACGAGACGCGAGCAAACAGTTACAGAATCCTGAGAGGACAAGGCGACAACCAGTATAATAGCAAGCTGACCTGGAGTGTTAACCATGCGCCACGTCACCTCAGGGCCTGACATCGTCCGAGGAGGCAGGACGGATATACTTTCTGGTCAGACAGCTGGCAAACATTGGCTAGCTGGCAAGTCGCCCTCTCTCCCATTCTCCGACTATAAATAGAAGGCTCAATCCACTGGTTTAAGGGTTGGATTCCTTACTTTCTCACTATATACACACACTTATCCTCAAAACAATTACTTATTCTACACCGGAGGGTGGTTACAAGGAGAACTCTTATCCTCTCCTCCTTGTAGCGAGTCACCGGTGTTGTTCGTTTTGCAGGACGATCGGAAGAGTTAGTCACCTGTCAAGTGAGGAACAAAGGTTGAACCCCCATCATGAGACGACCCAGCTTTATAGCCTTGGTGCTATTTAGTGTTTCTTTAGTTTGCTAGGCATCTGACCACTTATAAAACTACAATTTACGAGTATCTATTTTAGGGTAAGGGGTACGGGGGCATGGGATTGGTCATGGATTGCCATGTGCTACACCATTCCCTTTAGGAAACCACCATGGTTCGTATAGATTAAACCATGGCAACATGCACTTTTCTTTATTTAATTAGTTAAATATATTTTATACAAAATAAATTTAAAAGAATGGGGATGGTAGTTTGGATCATGACCACACTATATAGGATGATGGATTTGGATGACGATGAGAGTGGTGTGACATGGCCCTGATATGGAAGGTAATGGTAGTCTTGAGGGTCATGACCACCCCCTATAGCCTTTCCACGGGTCAAATATAATGAACTCTTTTTGTTATTATCGTGAAGAAACATGTCGTAACCGTGCCAACAATTCCGTATTATTTATCGTGAAGAAACATAACGAAACTGTGCCAACAACTTCCGTAATGATATAAAGTATTTTTTTATATCATAAACTATAGCAAGTGTCAGTATGATACCGGTATCGTACGAACCATACTGATACCGCCCAAACAATATTGGTAATACGTCGATTCCAACTGAACAAGATATTTACTTTTATGGTTATCCATCGATTTAAAACACCTATCGGTATTTTCTTATACATATCATATGTTTTTGGATTTTATCTATAACAAATGTCGATACTGTACCAATACCATAATAAACTAAACCGATACCAACCGAATTCCCGCGCAACGCGTAGAGGAATTTTCACTAGTTATAAATAGTTTAAATAAAAGAAAAGGTATGTGATGAGGAGAAGGTTTGGAGTGGTTGAGTGTTGTGAGAAAAAGTGTGGTTTGAAATAGTGGTGGTTTAAAATGATATTACATATTGACTAGGATAATTTGGATTTTGGACCAACACTAGCATTGTAGATGCTCTTAGTATTGGAACAAGGCATGTGCTTCGATTTGTTCTCACTCAAAACAGCTATAGAACCTCCCTAAACTAGTATATTATACTTTATATTAATTCTAAAGTATTGGAACAAGGCATGTGACTCGATTTTTCTCACTCAAAACAACTTTAAAACCTCTCTAAACTAGTATATCATGCTATATATTAATTCTAAGTGTCGGTGACCATCACATCAACCACTCTTTAATGTCAACTAAATCTTTCACTAGCTTAAGTAGTGGCGAATCTATGATTTATTTTCTAAAGGGACAATCAGGATGATTAACCGAACTTTTAAAGGGAGCAACTGAGTTTTTTTTTTCTAAAATTTACAATAATTTTTTTAAGGGCAGCACTCCCAATCACCAAGTGTATGTCTGCCAGGTTTCCTTTGCCTGATTCAAGGTTTTTGCCACCAATTTTAAGCTTTTCCAGTGTTTTCTTTACTATACCTTTTGCTTCTTCTACATTACCCTTTCGTTTGTCGCTATGTGTCTCATCTCCGTGGTTAGTATACTTTTTTATTTGTTATTATAACAGCATCGTACAATACCTTAGATGTGTTGGATATTTCTTCTGTGTTCCAGGTTCACAAATTAAAGTGTTTTTTTTTTTATCTTGGTGGTAACCTGAGATGAATTTTGATTACAGGTACCACAACCAACTTGAAATTCTTCAGCCACTTCGGGCCAATTTGTAATTATTAAAAAAGAAAAGCTCTACAAACTATAAGACTCGACTGTAATTATTAAAAGAAAGCACTACAAACAATAAAACTTTAGACAGCGAACAATGCATTTTAACTAAGATAAAATAATCATTACAATCAATAAGAGAAATATAAATACAAAACACAATACAAATATCAAATATGATTTTGACAATAATAAAGCACAATACAAATACCATTTTGATAACACTGCAAAGATTAAATACACATATTCACAATATTAAAAATAAAGCAAATAGAACGTGATGCCACACACTACTAGTGATCAACTTTCCCGAAGTAAAACATGTGTTCTAAAATTGTCAGCTAAACACATAATTATGTGTAATATGGAGAAGACAAGAGAGTGAAGGACAATAATTCTTCATACAAGATTAGTATTAATTATACATCATAGACTCAATGGATGTTTATCCACCCTACCTTCCTTGCAAACAAACGTATAAATCATTCAAACTTGATTTTTACGACGACAATGCTTCTTCTACTTTACTTTCGTTTCTCACTTCACTGTCTAATCAAATTATAAACAATTTATACCATTCAATTTAAACAGAGAAATCACGATCGAAAACGATCAGCTCTGAAGAGATAAAATCATCTCCAAGGTCCCCTCCACCAGATCCATTTCGAATCCAAACCCAAAATCAAACAAAATAATTTGCAGAATATGAATCAAAAGTTGAAAAATTGTGAGAGAACAAGAATAAAAAACACCCGAATGTAAGATGAGGCGCAAGGGTTGTTTATATAAGTAGATAAGAGGAAATTACGATATTGACCTAAAAGGATCTAGAACTCTCATGCCGTGACACTTTTTTTCAAGGCCATGCCGTGACACTTGACATCGCTATATCAACATTTTTATAAAATATTAAAAGATTTTTTTATGAAATATTACAAATTATTTCAAAAATAGTCTTGTTTGATACTTTGGCAAATATCATCGTTTTCCGATAATAGAGCACAATGTGAGTTATCATATTACTATATTACCATTACCATAGTATATCATTTTATCTATCTAGTTTTTATTGGATTGAAATTATTTCAATTTCAATGATGTTTTCCGTTAAACTAAAAATAAATATAGGAACTAGGTTCACTTTTTTGTAAAAATATAATTACAAAATATATAATAACGAGACTCTCGTTATTCATAGGAAATATCATAGTACAATAGTGGTTGCAATAACTAAATTAAAAGAATATAAAATATAATTATATATACCAATCTTGATTCAAGTCGCATCTTTAATGGGTCCTTCACCCGCACTTGATAGCATCCTGGACTGCAACAAAGAGCACACTAAAACGTTGATGATTTTGGTTGAGGCGCGTGTTCAACACGCTTCCCTTAAAACAGATTTCGCGCATCTACTAAAGACGACGCGACTGTTTCACAAGGTACAACAGCCGAAGCAGTATGTACTGCCGAAGATGGCTCACGCGCCCGAGGTTACACCAGGTAATTGTAGTGTTTGAACTTATGGGACAAATAAGGATGTGATGGTGGTGGAAAACAAGTAGAGAGTACTCCTCTCTCTAGTTAGTCTTCAGGTGTTCATCCTCCTTCTAGTATTCTTCATGTATCAAGCAATACCATATTCTTATAGTCACAAAAAGAAGCATATAGCCTACTAATTATACAAGAGTTATCGGCGAGTGAAAGGTTTCACTTAATTAGTCACTTAATTAGAGACTTAAAAACTCAAATAAAACGAATTAAATGTCATAAGAAGCTCTACTCAAGAGTTTCTCTTTTATTCACCACATGAAAATTAATATTTATAATTTCATTAAATTATAAATATATTATATATCCATTCACCAAATTTTCAACAATCCCCCGCATGAATGGAGATCATTCAAAACACATAAAATTCCAGTGGAACCTCGACAATTGAGTTTTGCATACGATCGGTAGGTGTTACCCTTTGAACCTTCGCTCATGAAATGCACTTAGCCCACTAGCTCTGAGTAGACATCGGAGTCTTTGAACTCGTCTGCCGTTTGTGTAGACGACAATACACTTCACACAAGACTCTCCTTAGCTGGGTCATCTCCTCATAGTCGTGTCCAATAATGGTCGTGAAACAATTTCCTGGTTCTGCGAGAGCTCTAGGAATTGTGCCTTCAATTCCATTCGAGGCGACCCCACTTCTCTCTAACATAGGTTATTCTCCTTAGATCATTAAAAGCTTTGTGGTTATCGTGATTTATCCAAATCATTTACCACATGTTACGCTTAGTCTCACTCTTTGTCACTGAATATCATAGGAATAGACTAGGACGTATTTAAACACTCTTTTATACTTTGGGGGTATGTATAACCATATATACTAGCTTATGCATATCATTTATGTCCCCATAGTGACCACCCTTAGGCATATGAGTTAGTTGTCCTAATGAACTTAGATCTTGGGATCTCCAGTCAACTAAGTTAGGTTTCCTTCACATACCCTTTTTAATAGGCTTTGGTCTTATTCTACAACTTGATCTCTAATAAACCCTCAGGTTGTTGGATCCATAACATTATCTTTGACTTTGTCTAGTCACTACAAATAACTTTACTTATTGAGATCAGTTGTCATGATGTGTTCTTAACTCGCAAGTTAATTTGCCTATTGTCAACTTCTAATACCATAACCTCAGTGGCCATCTGAATCTGGTTATAATATATTTCTTAATAAGATAAACGTATCATTTAAGGCAAACACATCTCCTTTATGCACTACGACCTTTGTGTCCTCCACTTAGTCGTCTATTTGCAATGTTAGATTGGATTACAAAATCCTTATTGCCAAACTTTTATGATACAAATGCAAAACACCCCCACAGTTAAGTGTTATAGGATGTCATCCAGATGAGGTAATGAAAACCATTTCTACATACCCTTATAGGGTTGTTTCTAGATGGATCATCCCCACATTTCTTGCCATTTGATCAACATTTCTATAACTTCACTTATGATGACATTTATACACATATGATTGAACAAGATCAACCTCATTGTATTAGTGAATTCAACTCATATTGCATTAGCTTACATAAGCTTTCGAGCTGACCAAAGCAACACATGTCATTGTCATAAGTTTGTCACCAACTTAGAATAATTCTAATTTAACATCTAGATTAAGCCTAGACAATGAGTTCTCGTCATTAGCTTTTCAAACAAACTCTTCCAAAGTTACATGTCTTTTCCTTAAAATGAATTAAAATTCTCCCTCAATTTTTTCTATACACAAGTTCTTTTTGTGTTCATAAACGCTTGAATGTTTAGAGTTAATTAGTCTCCGTCAAGACCCATAATTAACCAAGTACTAGTCTAGCATGCTTTAAACTACAGTACTTTAGCATGTGAACAGAAGATACATCATTCTGATTCTTCACAGCCCTAAGGATATCATAATATCACTTTGTAACATTCATCCCTTGTTAAGAGAAAATAACGAGACTTATTCATAATCCTAAAACATCAATATTTAGGAAGGTCTCACGCATTATTGTATATAGCACGTAGCTAACTTTTATTATTCAATTAAGGAACATAACTTGTTTACCTTTGATCTCCGACACTTTATCATTGACTCATAAGGACTTAAACATAAATCTTAATCCAAGTCACTTGGTGAGACATTCATCACCGATAAGATGAATGTTCTTCGTCTACAATCACTATTATGTGTCAGATAGAGTCAACTAGATCGACACTCAACAACATGGCATTCATAATTTTTCCATAAGTGATTTGTACACATCTATTGTTATTCATTAGGAGATATATATATTTAGGATGCTCTCCCAAACGAATATAAAATCTCCATATAGTTCTAACAATAACCAATTGGTAGACGTATCTACGTATAGATCACTCGAAACAAATCTAGCAAGATTTATCAAAGGTATACAATAACATATAGTACCTTTTCTTTCATATGTTAGAATTCACACTTGTGAATTTTCCAATCACTTCTAACGAAGTATGTTGACATGGAACTCATTTGTGTATTTCATCTCAATACACTCACTAATCACTCGTGATGTGGTTACACATTTGATGTCTCGTCTTTGACTTTTAGTCAATGCAACAACTCTTAAGTTGTTTATGTCCAGGTATTTTCATGTACTATCCATTTAAAACCATATTATTTTAAATAATGTAAAATTGACGTTATAATTATTTTCAAAAAATATAATTTATACGTCACAAACATTAGTGATTTATTTCTTTATAAAAATTCCATGTGTTATCCGAAGATATCGAACACAAAACAATAAATTACATCAAATTTAAATCATAAGTGCAAACACTTTTGAAATTTAAATGAAAGCATAGACGATATGTAGACATCAAATATCAAAGTGCTTATATCTTCAACACTTTATAATCTGACCAAAATCTTCTCAAAGATATTGTCCCATGGTATGTCTTGAGGTACTCCCTCAATAAGACTCTATGCACTTGTAAGTACAAGTTCCAAATTTCATCATGAAACTTTAAACTTGGACAGTTTTGCTCAAAACAACACCAAGTTGTTATAAAGGCTACATTTAAGTAGTGAACTTGAACAATTAAATTTGTTCACACAACACCAAGTTGTTTTCCATCAAATAATATTCACGAGATTATTACTTTGTTCAACATATGCTACTTCTAGCAAGAGTAGCAAACCCTTTGAATTCTCAAAACTGTGCCAAACTTTGTTTTAAAAATTATTTCAAAATATTTCCTTTGTTTTGCAATGTACAATATTCATAATATCAATTAGAGTTTATGATAACATAAATCAAAACCCAAAATATCAAACTTTTTATATTGTTTAGTCTTACTACGAATGTACTAAATGTTTTCTAACACGCATGTTAGAAAAAAAATGTTATAACGGGCACATTGAAGAATCTAATGTTTACATAAAACGTTTTCCAAGGATCAAGTTTATAAAATAAAAATTTCTCATCATTTTTAATGCTCACATAGGCAACTAAATGTTTACATAAAAATTTCCGTTAAGTATGGCTTATACAATGACAATCTCTAACATTGTATTTGTGATACACATTTTCTAACACACGTGCTGGAAAATTGAAGTCATTTTTTTATATAAAACATGACCATTTGGATTTAGAAATCACATATTAAAGTTAGTGAAAAATCCCACACAACTACACCATCACTATATGGTGATTTAATTATGTATTCTTACTCTTGTAGTTTTCCAATCTCATCAAGTTATGCATATAGCCTACTTTTAATACAAGAGACATGGGGTGAAAAGAGTCTCACTTAATTATAAATTTTATTAGATATATAAACTCTAATAAAAACTAATAAATTGACATAAAACTCTACTTAAGAGTTTTTGTTTCATATGAAGAGTCTAGAAATAATTATAATTTCATTAAATTTATATGAATAACAACACCATCACTTTATGGTGATTTAATTCTTGAAGTCAATCAAACATCAACTTTAATGTATGAACTTTTATTTTTAAACCATACAAAGCATAATATAAGTGTTTATATTCATTAAAATCAATGTTATAGCAAATTACTTATATAAATGTTTACATAAATCATTTCAAAGCATTTGTATTTTAACCAATTTTAACAATCATGTTAAAATGAAAAAAAAAATTCTAACGCTCACGTTAGAAATATTAACGTCTCCACAAAATGTTAATTCGACTTGCTATAAACACATATATGGTTCAAATAAATAAGTCATTTCCAATACACACGTTAGAAAATGAACAATTAAGAAAAAATTGCTTCCAAACTAGCACTTTTCATAAATGTTTCTAACACACATGTTAGAAATAAATGATTACAAAAACCATTATGAGGCTTACTAGTTTATATAAAATAGACTTAATATTAACACTCATTTTTTAACCATATTATATAAATAATATGATCATTTCTAACAAGCATGTTAGAACATGAAACGTTTACAAAAAAAACATAATGTTTATAAAAATAAAGCCGGTCTAACGCACATGTTAGAAAATTTAACGTGTACAAAATGTATGGTTTACACTAATAAACCCGATCTAACACAAAAGTTAGAAAAGATTAACGATTCAAAAATCGTTTCAAAAAAACCAAACGGTTGAACCAAAACTATTGTTTTGTACCACGGTATAGGATTTAAGATTGTATCTTAATTTCAAAAAATCCAAACACAACAAGTTGTACTACGTACATATTTCCCAAAAAAATTATTTATAAGATCATAAAAGAATTATGTTCTTTTTATTTATTTATTTATTTATTATAATCTTTTCTGAACCAAAATCCATATAAATAAGGTTTTAAGATTGTAACAATAATCTCTCGAAATCTGTTTTAAGTTTGTAGGAACTAAGTTCACTTTTTGTAAAAATATAATTACAAAATATATAATAAGGAGACTCTCGTTATTCATATGAAATATCATAGTACAATATTGGTTGCAATAACTAAATAAAAAGAATATAAAATATAATTATATATATCAATCTTGATTCAAGCCGCATCTCTAATGGGTCCTTCACCCGCAGTTGATAGCATCCTGGACTACAACAAAGAGCACACTAAAACGTTGATGATTTTGGTTGAGGCACGTGTTCAACACGCTTCCCTTAAAACAGATTTCGCGCCTCTACTAAAGACGACGCAATGTTTCCTACGGTACAACAGCCGAAGCAGTATGTACTGCCGAAGATGAAACAAATAAAGATGTGATGGTGGTGGAACAAATAAAGATGTGATGGTGGTGGAAAACAAGTAGAGAGTACTCCGCTCTCTAGTTAGTCTTCAAGTGTTCATCCTCCTTCTAGTATTCTCCATGTATCAAGCAATACCATATTCTTATAGTCACAAAAAGAAGCATATAGCCTACTAATTGTACAAGAGTTATGGACTAGTGAAAGGTTTCTCTTAATTAGTCGCTTAATTAGAGACTTAAAAACTTAAATAAAACTAATTAAATGTCATAAGAAGCTCTACTCAAGAGTTTCTCTTTTATTCACCAAATGAAGATTAATATTTATAATTTCATTAAATTATAAATATATTATATATCCATTCACCAAATTTCCAACAATAAAAGCCCTAATTACCCTTTACAATGTGTTAGTGGTAGAAAGGGTTGAACCACAAAGAGTTTGTGGTTTGCGTGCGGACAAGATTGATTTTATTGAGTGTTGTCACTTTATGAAGCTTGCTAAAATTTTTGTTTAGTTTGATTGATTGAAAAAGGATGTCGGATTAAACCGACAAGTTTGTGTTTGATTAGTTTACTATGAATACTTGAAAGATTGTACGAAAACTTAATTGGTGATTATAGCAATATTGGAGAACAAGGTTCACACCCGGTTTGGTAATCAAAATCCTAGGGTTCCTACATGTTTTAGATTCAATTCAATTGCATAAATGATCAATGAATTTAGTGTTGCGAGGCTTAGGTGCCAAAAGCTATCGACGTCGTAAACAACAGACTACAATGCACTTCATTTTCCAAGAACATGTAAACTCTAACCTAGACAAGGCATAATTGCACATAAACATTTCGCAAAGTCAAATTTAATCTTCACTCAACAATTCACGAATACGATATAAGTGCAAGACAATTATCTTAGGTTTCAAAAGCAAATTACAACTTGTCACAAATCGAAACTCAAAACAAAGTCAAACCCTAGAAACTTACAAAAACCTACACCGGGGTGAAACCCTTGAGAATTAGTCGCTCATGATGAATGGAACACGAATGCCGGAAATGAAACCTTGAACTTGAACATTTGAAGCTTTGATGATGGTGATGATGATGATTAGGGTTTAGGGTGGATGATGATGGTGAATGGATTGAAGGATTGATGATGATGATGGATTAGGGTTTAGAATGATGGATGATCAATTCGGATGATGATGGATGAATTGGATGGATTGTGGATGATTGTGGAAATGTTCTTGGCTCCAAGATGAAGTTTTAAACTCCAATTTTTCATAACTCCTCGAAAATGGTCAAAACAATTGATATAACCGTCCATGTAAGAAACAAGAAAATTTCACGTTTGCATCAGGAGAGGTGTCGGCGATGGCCTATAGGGCGTCGCCGGCGATGGCCCTATAGGGCGTCGCCGGCGGCCCGTGAATGTTTGGGTTTTCCTCCGACGCTCTAATCCACTACCTATACGATAATTTTTTGCCGACGAACATATCTAGAGGGCGTCGCCGATGGCCTCTCCAATTCTTATTTTCTGTTTTTCCATTTCGCAATCCTGGTTGACCCGTTTTCTGCTCGATGCTCCAGAAATCTCCCGGATAGCTCCTTAAACTCCGTAATACCTGTAAAACACAAATCTAATCAAAATTAGGCTATTCGAAACTAAAATTATGTAAAACATAAGCTTAAATATATAAGAACACAAGTGTTCAACCATGCATCACATCCCCACACCTGTCTTTTGCTTGCCCTCAAGCAAATCTGTTTTTCACTTTCACGTGGGTCGAACGAGAAACACACTTCTCATTCTTGAGACGTAATCTAAGGTCTAATGTCATTCCCGGTTCTAATCTTTACAATTTTCCAAACATTTAGCGGCAAAGTGATTAATCACATAAAGATAGTTATCCAAGATCAACCCGCCCTTGAAACTCACAAATCATGCACACCCCTCACAATGTTCTCTCCACTAGGTTTAAAGATTGGCTAATAGATGATGTATTAGCATCTTTGAAGTAAACACTCAAACCGATTAGAACACGTACCCGCATAAGCTTGCAACTTAATCATTCTCCACCACCGAACACAAATACTAAGCACAAGTCAAAAGGTCTTTCCGGGTTGTAACGGGGCTAGGCTAAGGGCATGGAATAGGGTATTTTAAAAGTGGCTAAAGTGATGAAACTCGATTTTTTTTACATACACAACTACTCTAAAAATAACTACTACAAATAAACAAACTAAGAGGCAAAGAATTTCACATTTTATTCTCTTAATTTGTTTGTAGTAGTTGTTGTTTAGAGTAGTTGTATATGTAAAAAAATCGAGTTTTCATCACTTTACCACTTTCAAAATACCCTATTCCATGCCCTTAGCCTAGCCCCGTTACAACCCGGAAAGACCTTTTGACTTGTGCTTAGTATTTGTGTTCAGTGGTGGAGAATGATTAAGTTCCAAGCTTATGCGGGTACATGTTCTAATCGGTTTGAGTGTTTACTTCAAAGATGCTAATACATCATCTATTAGCCAATCTTTAAACCTAGTGGAGAGAACATTGTGAGGGGTGTGTATGATTTGTGTGTTTCAAGGGCGGGTTGATCTTGGATAACTAACTTCTTTATGTGATTAATCACTTTACCGCTAAATATTTGGAAAATTGTAAAGATTATGAACCGGGTATGACATTAAACCTTAGCTTACATCTCAAGAATGGGAAGTGTGTTTCTCGTTCGACCCACGTGAAAGTGAAAAAACAGATTTGCTTGAGGGTAAGCAAAAGACAAGTGTGGGGATGTGATGCATGGTCGAAAACCGGTTTTCTTATATGTTTAAGCTTATGTTTTACATAACTTTTAGTTTCGAATAGCCTACTTTTGATTGGACTTGTGGTTTACAAGTCTTACGGAGTTTAAGGAGCTATTCGGAGCTTTCCGGAGCATCCTGGCGGAAAACGGGTCAACCGGGATTGCGAAATGGAAAAACAGAAAATAAGAATTGGAGGAGGCCATTGGCGATGCCCTCCAGATATGTCCGTCAGGAAAAAATTTATCTTGGTAGTGGATTAGAGCATCGGAGGAAAACCCAAACATCCACGGGCCGTCGCCGACGCCCTCTCTTGATGCCAGGCGCAAAATTTTCTTGTTTGTTATTTGGGGACCGGTTATATCAATTGTTTTGACCATTTTCAGGGAGTTACGCATAATTGGAGTTTGACACTTCATCTTGGAGCCAAGAACACTTCCACAATCATCCACAATCCATCCAATTCATCCATCATCATCCGAGTTGATCATCCATCATTCTAAACCCTAATACATCATCATCATCAATCCTTCAATCCATTCACCATCATCATCACCCTAAACCATAATCATCATCATCACCATCATCAAAGCTTCAAGATGTTGAAGTTCAAGGTTTCAATTTCCCAAGCATTAGTGTTTCGTTCACCATGAGCGGCTAATTCTCGAGGGTTTCACCCCGGGGTAGGTTTTTGTAAGTTTCTATGGTTAAACATAATTTGAGTTTTGTTTGTGACAAGTTGTAATTTGATGTTGAAACCTATGATATTGTCTATCATTTGTATTGAAATCGTGAATTGTCGAGTGAAGATTAAATTTGACTTTGCGAAATGTTTATGTGCAATTATGCTTTGTCTAGGTTATAGTTTACATGTTCTTGGTAATGAAGTGCATCGTAGTCCGTTCTTTACGACATCGATAGCTTTTGGTACCTAAGCCTCGCAACATTAAATTCGCTGTCATTTATGCAATTGAATTGAATCTAAAACGTGTAGAAACCCTAGGACTTCGATTACCGAACCGGGTGTGAACCTTGTTCTTCAATATTGTTTTTAATCATTTAATCAAGGTTTCGTGCATCGATTCAAGTTCTTCATAGTTTAGTAATTAAAAATAGAAAATCACAGTACATTCGACATTCTTTCAAACAAACAAACATTCAAATTAACAACATAGCAAGCTTCATAAAAGTGACACTCTTTAAAATCAATCACGTCCATGCGCAAACCACAAACTCTTCGTAGTTTGACCCCTTACTACCACTAACACATTGTAAAGGGTTATTTGGGACTATAAATATTATCTTTGCTCGGGGTGGACACTCCGATCAAAACCCGGATGGCTTTTGGTATTCAATCTTGACCCTAGCACACGTCAAGCACTTGCTCACGTAGGTGGTTATGTTAGCTTTCATATTTGGCCACAAATATAGGCTCTTTAGGTCGTGATACATCTTATCAGAGCCAGGATGTATCGAGTATCGAGACTTGTGTGCTTTGTCCATCACAAGATCTCGTAAGTTTCCGTAGAATGGAACCCATATTCACTCCATGAAATAGAGAATACCATCCTATTTGGTTTCAAGTTGCGTTTCCATGCTCAGCATGGACTCAGTTTGAAGGTTTTCCTCATTTAATGCTTCGGGTTGTGTAGCACAAATCTGACCAGGAAGGTTAGAATGAATGGTGAGTTGCAAGGCTTGAACTCGCTTTGGTCGGTGTAACACCTGTAAAATCGTGTCCAATAGTATAGTGACACGTGTTATATTTTTATTTTTATCCTATTAAAGACTAACAGGGACTAAAAGTGTCAACATGCACAAACTAAGTCTCTGAGTGATTTCTGATGTCAACATGCATAAGTCGAGCCTCTGCGACCATTAGTGTCAACATCCTTAAAATATAGCCTTTGAGTGGCCATTAGTGTCAACATGCTAAAACTTGGTTTCTGAGTGACCATTGTGTCAACATGCCCAGCCTCTGAGTGACATCGGAGTCAACATACTTATAACGAGCCTCTGAGTGATCCTTTACGAAGTCCTAACTCTCGTATGTTCCATTTGTTGGATGAGAGGGATTAATTCCGTGATTATATAAAATTGGACGTTGGAGGGGTTAAAAGTGTCAACATGTTAATTTATACCTCTGAGTGACCTTTTAACGAACCGAGAGCTCGACAATGTCCGGGTATGCCAAGTATTGGCTACGGAGGGCTAAAAGTGCTAAAAAGGTGTTTTAGGAGGTTTAAGGGTGTTTAATAAGTTGAGGGGTTAAAAGTGACAAACTTCAATTTTGCCTATGGGCGCTCGCGGCGCGAGAGGCCTGTGTCTGCAGAAAGTTTGCTTGGCCTCCACACATATTGCCAAAAACCATTTTTTCGAAACTATGGACTTTCAATCAGCTATGCCACAATTTAGGACACTTGTAAGCTCCCTCTTACACCCCTAAACACCTGGCATCACCTCCTTCTCCAACTATAAATAGGTGTCCAGTCCACCATTTGAACTTGTACTTTCTATTCATAACTCTTCTCCCTCCTCTGGAAGTTCCTAACTGAAAGGAGCATCCAACTTAGTTCTCTTGCATTTGGAAACCTCTTGTAAGTGTTCCTTGCACTTACATTTTCGTTTATAGGCTTTTATAGACAAAAGTCAAGCGTTTTACGGAAAACGCTTTGACTTTCGGTTAAGACCATTATGGTCCAGCCATTGTTCGTAACGAACATGGCTAAGTGATCGTAATAAGGTAGGTGTTAGTCCCTATAAAGGGCATCTCCTGAAGATCACGATTGCTAGACCAATTGACGGGTCAAAGTTATGATATTAAAAAGTCAAACTGGCCATTTTTCGAAAAAATCCATAAATTGATCTTATATATGTTATAAAAACATATTTTGACACTTAAACAAGTTGGTAATAATTATTAGAACATGTGAGAACATGTGTTCTAAGGTCGGTTCGCAACCGAAAGTCGCGAAGTTTGACTTCTGCTTTGACTTTCGATTCTGACCCGATTTAGATTAGTTAGCTAGTAATCTAAAGTTGCATTATGATCGTAATATAATGTAGCATAACCCTCTGAGGTTATATTACATGATCATAATCAGAATCTGAGTTTATGCGCAAGTTCCGTACTTATGCCATTTTTTACTAAAATGTCGTTTTTGCATAAATCAAGGTTTTAATGATGATGAACTTGAAAACAAGTTTCCTACTGATATGATATTATAAGTAGGATTATTTGGGATGTCAAACCAGATTATAAACTGAGTTTACAAGCAGGTCCTTGAATTATGTCGATAAATGACGATTAGCCCTTGTGGCTCATAAAACGGTTTTAATCAAATCTTTCAAGGTAAATCTTGTACCTACTGATATAGTTATATTAAATAACATATCTAAGACATTTTAATCTGACCTTAACATCAGTTTTCATTAAACTTCGCATAAGACGTCATTATACGACATAAGCGCCGTTTCGGCGCATAGTATAGTTTAAAACCATATTATTTGACCAAGACTTGTTACCTACTGATTTTAAAACTTATTTAAATATTTTTTCAATAGGTACATATTACAAACTCAAAATCCCAAATAATTTATAAACTATGTGTAAAATGACCAAAATGCCCCTTCGGTGCATAGTTTGGTCATAGAAATATAAATTACACATATAACTGATATCCTACTGATATTATTCATAAATAAATCATTTTCCAAATACTTATGGTTATAACATTAAAATTATAATCAAGTTCCTTTTATACAATATGAAATTACCAAAATACCCTTATGAGGCATAATTTCATTTTAAAACCTTAACTGGCATATGAGTTGATATCCTACTGATATTACAACTCATTTAAAGTACAATGGCATATAGAACTTGTCCATGACTTATCCGGTTACCCTAAATCGCTAATATGTGTACGGTTAAGTATATGTTACTATTTTACGAAAATTAACCAAAACGGTTTAACCTTGTCATTTAAGTTTCAAAATCCAGAATGTTTATAGTTTACCCATAATGTACAAGTTAAAGTACTTGTCGGTTTTAAACTACATTCTATCCGGTCATCGTTTAATCAAGCGCTATACATCTTGATCTGTACACTGCTCGGTCTAAGTCTATGACTTAATAAGACCGTTAGTATTTAATTAGTTAGCTTATGCCATAATCCAGACTAGAGCCTTCTGGTAAATGCTATCTGCACTTAGCTCATTTTGAATACGGCTGAGATATAATCTTGCATTTAAACAAGGCTAACTCAGGTAAATACTCTTGACTTATTTACCCTATACGGGCTTGGGATATGGTAAACTATTACCACTTGGTCGAAAATGGGATCAATCAATGCCGATTAGTGGCTAGTAAATCTGCATATTCTGTTTTAATCAGTTTTGTTTGTTAACTTAAACATCGGGGTTAACTACCATGTCCTGGATATCCTCGGCTCATTACATTAGATAATGGCCACAACCTTAGCGCGGGGTGTAGGCATACACCTGACAGACGCTCAAATGCAACTACCCACACTTGTTAGGGATAACTCCTTCATGAGTTTATAAGTGGTGTGTTCGTTAATCATGTCTCGGTTTTTGTACTGGCCCTGTATGCATGGACAAACATGTGAATCTATTAACAAGGTTGCAAGGTCAACTTTCCCATGTTATAAAAGCTTTTGTGCCTTGAGCACTTAAAATCATTTTCAAATGTTTTCAAAATGAGTCAGTCGGGTGTATTTACAGCGAAAGCTGTCGTATTTTCAAAAGACTAAGTTGCAGGTACAATACGAAATAGGCTAGAAGCTGCTCGGTAGAGATATAAGAGGATCTTGCAAATCCTTAGATCTGCCCAAAGTCTGTTATACATTTTTTTACATTTTACGATCCGCCTATGGATCTTTCGTTACAAGCCGTCTGTATATTATTATTTAGGACTTTGAACATTTCGGTTTGTAATAGTGATTTTACTCCAAGACTTTCGTTTGTGCCGTGTTTAATTGACAATAATGTTATCAACTGACGTCACGATACTCCCCACCCAGGCCCACCGGTGTATGGATTTGGGTTGAAAATCCGAGGTGTGATAGGTTGGTAGCAGAGCCAACGTTTGAGAGAACTAAACACTACCCTAATAGTGTTTAATCTCAAACTACATGTGCACACTCCTTAGACTTCCGAGTCTAGGCATTTACCTAGGATTACTCATTTCATTATTAAGTTATTAGTATTGTTTTTGAATTGATTTTGACAGGAAAATGTTGCCAAGAGTGAGAGGACGAGGAAAAGGACCCATGAGGGGGGACCATCAGGACACATCCTCCACATCCCCATTACCCGAACCCCTATGAGGACTCGGGAGATTCATGGCCATTTGCCCAACATTCGCCAACCCATACTCAAAGTTCTTACCATTCGCACCACTCTCATCACTCTCATCATTCTTACCATGATGAGTTTAATACTAACCAATATTTAAACACATCTCCAGCCGATCAAAATCAGTTGGATCAACTAAACCCCATGGACGAGGACTCCGACCCGGAGATGCCACCGTCGGAATCGCATAAGCATCCCATAGAAATCTCAAGTGATTCGAACTCTTACGCGAATCACCATACCAAGGTCCTAACGAATGGGACCAATATTGGAGTCAATTTACCTTCGCCAACACTCCTTCCCATCACTCCCAAACACCTCCTATACAAGAAGACGTCCACATGGAACCGGTGGACCAACCTCAACCACCACCCGAACCACCAAGGAGGAAGCGTGGAGCACGTATGCCGGTACGTGCAGGTCAAAGGGCGGGATCGCTGCCACCTTTACCCAACTCCTACCCCACAATTCAAGAGGACCCACAAATGGGTGGACCCTCTAACACCTCACCTATGGTAGAGCCAACACCAACAACTACGGTTCAACACCACCATCGGGTTATAATAACCCAATTCCAACATATCCAGATAATACTGGATATGATCCTTTTAACCCATCTACACCAATTAATTACCAAGCATGGTCGCATGACCATACATGCAAGCGGTCATGCATAACGCACTTTACCTGTCTCCTTTCCCACCTGCTTATCCACCTACTGGATATCCAAGTTATGGATATCAATACCCTAGTGTACCACAACCACAACCTCAACCTCCGCCGCCACTCGAGGCCATTAATGAGGCCTTGGAACGGATGAAAGATATGCAGCAGCAAGCGGAGAAAACAGAGAAGAAGACAAACAAGTTCTTTAAGAAACTCTCCAAGTTGGTCAAGGGAAAGAAGGACGAATGAAGTCTCTTCTAATTACATGTAGTCCCTGCTAGGACATTGTTATTTCTTTAGTCCCTGCGTGGGCATTCTTATTTCTTTAAAGTTTTGCATGGACAGTTCGTTTCATTTTTTCTAGTATTGTAATTTCTATTTGAAATTTAATGAAGTATTTTTGGAATTATATATATGTATTCATCCTCTTCAAACGAGCGTCTCGATTTTACTCGAAAGTTATGCTCTGCGTAAAATTCGAAAAAGATCTTAATGGTTTTGATTAGCCAAGTGGCACAGACCACATATTTGGCCAACTTATAAATGATAGTTAAGGATGAAGCGGTCTTCTATCATGATAGTTAAGGGAAGTTATCCTTCTATCCAGAGGTGGTGGACTAAGTTCAAGCCTCCAAGTCGTTAAGGTCAATGCGACCAGGACTATTAATCAACCATTAAGGTACTCTTATATTAACATTCAGGAATGTTCATACTCCTGATAGTGTGACTTGAGGAAGCACACTAACCATCTAGGTAAATGGACTATGTCCTAAAAACCTAATAATAGTCTTTGTGATCAATGTGATCCCGACTGGTATCATCAATGTGATGATAATAATTAAACATCCATTAGTGATGTAATGCCTTCGGGCCATAAAAGGCAACCATTAGTGATGCATCCATTAGTGAAAGGCCTATGTGTCATAATCGTATGTCTTCGTGACTAACCTATGTGCTATTTATAATTGTCCAAGTGACAATGACAGTTGTAACATTACGATCCACTGTCCAATAATATATGGACTATGTCCAGATTGTAATTTGCCTTTGATGGTCCTATTAAGACCTAGGCCAAATATAGATATGATAAAGCCTAAGAGTTGTAATGTTATTCACACTAGTTTAGGCAATGGATTGTTATATCCAATGTTAAAAGCCAATATGGTTAACTAATACTGTAAACCCCAACCGATGGCGGAAACATCGGGATGAGACGAAAACAAGATTGCTCATTGCTCACAACATTATTAAGTGACAATAATTAGTTAAACCATATTTCATTTCATAAGAATTGTCAAATACATCAATGTAACAAAACAAAGAACAATCTAACATTTGCAAAGTTATAACAAAATTGATATGTCGATATTAAAACCTAACGTCTAATTTGTGTGTATCTAGTCCTTGCTACATTGTTTTCATAGCGTCATCTCCTTCAACCTGTAACATGTTTTAAAATAAAGTCAATGCAAAAGCAAAGGCGAGTACACAAGTTTAAGCTTAGCATACGTATACGAATAAAGTTTTAACAATCCTCATGGCAACCAAATCTATACAAGAGCAAATCAAGGCATGCAATGCTAATAATCAAACCCGTAACGCAATCACGATGTTTTAACATGACCTCACGTGTAAATCGATGGAGGTGGATGCGTGAATTCCTATAGCGCTAAGCATGTCAAACAAGTCTAAAAATAGTTAATGACTAAAGCACACCCACAACATTTATCCCCAGACAAGCAACAAGTATACGATTCAAGTAGTCATGTGTATAGGATTGTTTGTGCGTTTCATAAAGTTTAAGTGTTTGTGATTTTTGTATATGGAAACATGTTACACCCAAAAAGTGATATAAAACAAATGTGGGTCGAGTGTACTCACAAAATTGCTAAGTCTTCTTTGGAAATTCCACGACGAGTTGATGAGTGGGAGAAAGGGGACATCGAGGTCACCTTAAACATGGCAAACGAATGTACATGAATAATAGAAGTTACGACGAAGGATTCGAATTGGAGTTGAAAGTACGTATATAGTTAACATCGTTTAAGAAAGGAATTTCTAAATTAAATTAATCAAAAGGGTTGTAGGAGTGTTGTCAAATAATTAATATATATATTTGACGAAAAGCATATTGGGTATATATATATTTATATTCCAACGAATTGTATGAGATATATATGTATATTGTCGAATGGTGTACAAATATATTTGTCGAAAGTAAAATAAATATGTTTTGTCTAAAGTAAAATAAATAAGTATATTTGTCGAGAGATATGATAAATATATCTATATTTTGTCGATGAATATAATAAGTAAACATGTTTTGTCAAAAGTTTAGTAAATAAGTATGTTTGTCGAGAATTGTAATAAATAAATTTATATTTTGTCGATGAATATAATAAGTAAATATGCTTTGTCAAAAGTATAGTAAATAAGTATATTAGTCGAGAATTGTAATAAATAAATTTATATTTTGTCGATGAATATAATAAGTAAATATGCTTTGTCAAAAGTGTAGTAAATAAGTATATTAGTCGAGAATTGTAATAAATAAATTTATATTTTGTCGATGAATATAATAAGTAAATATGCTTTGTCAAAAGTGTAGTAAATAAGTATATTAGTCGAGAATTGTAATAAATAAATTTATATTTTGTCGATGAATATAATAAGTAAATATGCTTTGTCAAAAGTATAGTAAATAAGTATATTAGTCGAGAATTGTAATAAATAGATTTATGCTCTGGTCGAAAAGCATAATAAAGAAAGTAAATATATTTTTGTCGACAAAAAAACTAATATCGATAAATATATTCCGTCGAATAGTTCAAATAATAAATATATTTTATCGAATAGTTTAATAAATATATCTTGTCGAATAGTTTAATAAATATATTACTTGTAGAAAATCGGGCAGAGTTTCCTCTTGTTTTTGGACGATCCCGACACACAAGTGTCGATATTATTTGTCAAAACGCAATAATTACGAAACAATATATATTTATGTCTACAAATTTTATAAGGTTCGGTTACGTGATTATAACACTAATTAAATACAAAACAATATAAATAATAACATAAAAATTTGCGGCGTTAAAAGTATACCGTGACGTGTTTTGATTGGGTTGACTAAAGCATTGACTGAACTTGGCCCCGAATACCGAACCGAACATCGAATCTGACTGGTTTGACTGGCGTTGACTGTTTGACCAGGTTTGACTTTCGTTGACCAAGTTTGACCAGGTTTGACCGAACACCAAACGAGACACGAAACGAACATGGTCTGAACCGAAACCCGAACAGGAACTGTCGTTTACTGATGTTGTCTCGAACCCGCGACTGTTTGACCACAGTTGACCAGGTTTGACCGAACGCCAAACTGAAACGAGACCCGAATCGATTGAACCAAATCTGTCTGTTGACTGATGTTGACCAGCTTGACCGGGTTTGACCCGGTGTTACCGAGTAAACTCGGACAACTGAGTCGTACCGAGCCGAGTCGCCAAACTTGGCTAAACCCGAAACGCTTGAGCTCAAACCCGAACCCTAATCAAGCCTGAACCGAGTTGACACTGAAACTGAAACTGAAACAGAATTACATACTCGAACCGAATACTGAACGAGAAATCGAAACCTGAACTGAGACTAACCTTTACCGAACCGAGATTGGAATTGTTGAACATGAAATCTGACCCGAACAGGAACTTGAACCGAAGCGTTGAAGCTCGTCGGAAGGAGATTCGGACTGCCGCCGCTTACGAGGGCGCTGTCGTCGACCCGCCGTCGCTCCCTTGTCGCTGCGGCTTGCTGCTGCTTCGCTGGCTGCCGTTTGTCGCGCCGCTGGAGGTGACGGCTGCTGCCGCCCTTTGATCGAAATCCCTCGGAGCTGTCATAGCCGCGCCACCACCACCACCTACCTTCTCTCTATCTCGCCTCTCTCTCCTCACAGCTCTCTCTCTCTCTCTCTGTCTGTAAGTATAAAAGCGGGTGTGTGTGTGTCGGGTTTAAGAGGTCGCAGGGAGGTATGAGTGTGAGAGGTGTTACCGGAGAAGAAGGGGCCGCCAGAGACGGCGCCGGTCGCCGAAAAACGCCGAGAAAGGGGGGGTGGCGGCTGGTGTTGATGGGGTTGAAGGAAACTTGCGGCTGAAGAGGTGAAGGGGTTTTATTTATTTGAAATTAGGTTTAGGGTTTAGTTAGGTTTAGGTGGTGTGTTGGGCCAAGGCCTGTTAACCTGATCTAACGTTTTTGAGTGGCCCGAACGTACCGACGAGATCCGATTTCAAGTACAAGTTTTATAAAACGTCGAATTTATTTTGTTTATTATTATTATTATCTAGAAAATAATAAAAATACGAGGCGTTACAGTCTCCCCTCCTTTAGGAAATTTCGTCCCGAAATTTATTCAAGAGGAAGACTTGAAAGGAATTGGTTAAGGAATTGAGGGTTAACGGTCAAGACTTGAAGTTCTGGATACGTGAGGGTAAGCATGGAGTTTAGAGCAACGAAGAGTTAGGTTTGCAACAAGAAGTTGTTTGACTAGGATGATTTGAGGCATCAAGCTTAAGTAAAACATATATGTATGCGTATAGGAGAGTGGTTTAAACGAGCTTGAATAACTCAAATGATATGCCATCTAAGCAGAAAAGCTCTCGCGAGAAGTGGTATGCAGTTTAATGGTGAGTGTGGTCGAACGTAGGTTGCTGAAAAGTTCACTCGACTTTGAAGAGCATTAATAAATCTCGATTTTGTAGAGAGTTGCTTAATGATGGAAAACGAGAAGGTTAGGTATTTTAAAATAAGCTAGTTATCGAGGGTAGCGGCCAATCAAGCGTGTCGCTATCTACGAGAACGGGAGATAACTTTAAAGTAAGAAGGCATTTAGGGTTTGAATGCTTACACGATTGATTGTAAACGAGGTTGCATAAAAAGACAAGGTTAACGGGAGTAACGGAGGCATAAGAGCGGACGATTGATTCGATAAACGATTACTCGTGTAAGGATGGCATATGTATACGAACAAACAAAAATGTTACGTTAGGGATTAAGACTCGTTGTGGATAATCGGGTAGCGCGCACTTAGCAATGCAGTTGTGAGTTGTTTAAAGCTGGCGTGTTAGGTCATATTATGGTCTGTAAATCACCGAATTTCTCATGGCACGTATTAAGAAAGTTTGGCAGCATGGTGAAAACACTTATGTATAGGAAGCACCAGCGGCGTATCCACCATGTTTTGACCACGTTGCGACCGTTTCGTTACTCGATGCAATGTTACGTTCCGTGTGTTACCATACGCGGTAGTACACTCTATGGTTCTCATGCGCTTATCGCTATAATCCCGTGTGCACCCGCGATTATACCGATCATCACATGATCCGCATAGCTTGTACTGGCAGCGCATGAATAAAGGTGTATATAAATTCTGAAAATAAGTTTGCGTGCGTGTAAGAATGTAGTGCGTAGGCATGTTTGCGTGCAAATAGCTTGTGGCCCACGTAAGCGAATCCCTCGGGTTTCGCTCGCGCATAGGCACGAATATGAATACGAGTACAAGTATAGGTATGTGTATGAGTATAAGCATAAGTATGGAAATAAGTATAAGCATGGATATAAGACGTATATGCATGAATGTGATGATAAGTATAAGTGTAATACCCCTGTAACACCCCTGCCCCTCGTTATCACCAATATTGTCCGCTTTGCCCTTGATGGGTGGCCCATCCAGGAACTCACGACTTTGTTTTTGGTTGCCCTGGTGGAGACTTCCCAGGAGGTCACCCATCCTAGTACTACTCCCACTTGAGCACGCTTAACTGTGGAGTTCTCCTCTCATCCACTAGCATTAAGCCCAAAACGCGTTGGTGATTTAGAGGTAGGGCATTACTTACGAGCCAGGAATCTCTCCTGTCCACGGGCGATGTTGGGAGGTATGCCATTAGGTGTTATAATAAGCATGAAAAATGACACGTTATTTTCATGAACATGAATATGTGTATAATTATGAACGTCAACAAGTGTAACAGACGATAATGGTGCGTATGATATGAATTAAATGCCACGAATTTATTTACGTAAAATAGTCGAGAAATCAGGGTATGTAAAACGAATGATACGTTTAAAATGTTATGCAACAGTTGACTAAACCATGTACGAGGATACGCATGTATTGTTGTTTGAGCAAAACTTTGAGGTTATCGCTTCTAAAATGGGCTTAGGTTTAACTTAGAATATAGGATCTAGTGTGTGAATATAAAGGAATATAAGGTACTTATTGATTATGCGTTACGTATTTTGTAAAGGACGGGAGTGCTACCATTTGTTTTAAAAGAATTTAAGTAGGTCGAAAATGGTTGGTCTTCATAAAGTTTTCTTGCCCACGTGTTTTGAAACTCATGTGACATTTCGGGAGGTGTATGATAAGGTATTAAAATAGTAAGTTCGCATTGTTTTCAAAGGATATAAGAGATTTGAAATTTTAGTGGTGCTTGTGAAACGTTGACCCTTGAGAGGAAATCTGGGGTAATGGATTTAATTATCGTTGAAAAGTATTTAGCAAAACGTTCTCTTAATCGTGATAAGAGGTTTAGAGGGTGTTTGGGGTTGAGTTTTGAAAATAGATTATGCGTTCTGAATAATCAAAATCAGATAATTAGTTGTAACAAAACATACTGTAGGAAGATAGTGTTTGGATTTAATTATGTTATTTGATATCACAATAATCAGGTAATTAACTATTTGAGTGTTTGAAAAATATATATACATGTACATATAAAGTTATAAATAGACGAGCTTTGATCTCTAAAATACGTAAAACAAATCAGTTTTTTTTTTTTTTTTTAATATTATATATATATATTAATTTTTTTTTCAAACACTAAAAAAAATAGATTTTTATTTATTTATTTATTTAATATTTGTGCCTCCAAACACAAACAAAATATTAGGTTGCAAAACAATCCCAAACACACCTTTAGTACAACGATCCCATAATGCCTATAAGATATATTTTTTTTTTTTACAACGAAAATTTGTAACATAAAGTTATTGCGTGAGCGTGTTTTAGTGATTAAGTTAAACATAAGGCTTGTGGGCAAGGTATTCGTTAGGCCGATTAAGTTGGTAGGTAGCATTCTGTCGAGTTTTGAAAATCGTAAAACAAAACGTTTCATGTGGTGACCAAGTATATGCGTGTGGGATTTATATGAAATAGATTACCGGATGGGAAATACGTTTGATAAAATAGTACGTTTTGAAATTCGTGTAAGTAAGAATTTTGACAACATGGTAAAAGGTTTAGGTATACAATTTAAACATGTGGTTTGTGTAATAAAGTCTCCAAGAAGGAGGGTTGGTAACGATCACCGAGGTATGGGAATCACCCCTAATCCGTTGGTGAGGTCGTTTTAAGGAAGGAAGGAAACGAAGTTTGATCGTCTAGGTAAGGAATTCACTCCTATCTCGACGACGGTCTCCATTTCGGACTTCTCAAGAAATACAAGTCTAGTTGATGACGTTTTGAAATCATGTATGCAAATAATGTATAATTGGATGGAAAGGTTTAATATGAATTGCGTAAAAACCTTAAAATAAATTAGAAACTTGAAAGAAAGGGTAACAAGTATATAAAAAAGTCATGTATAAATTGAAATGGTATAAAAGTGAGTCTCAGAAAACATTAGACTGTTTCGGGTAGAGAAACGCCGACTATTCCAAAGTGAATCGAAGATCCTTTCGAATTAGAGAAACGTGCTTTGGCCTATAGGTAAAACGCTCTCGTCGAGAAGCGATTAACGGCGTTTTACCCTTCCAGTTATTACACGTCTCTAATCGATTGGAAAATCGAAACTTTGGCGAGATTGAAAATCGAGGAATGGGACTTAATCGACAAGGTGCGGGTTTCACCCCTAACTTGACGATTTCGTACCCTAAGTGTGGTTGGCACTCTTCGGGTCAAAATTAATTTCGACACTTTGACGAGAGTCCACTAAGTTTGAATGGGAAGTTTTCCATCAAGGTGTGGATGTCACTCCTAACTTGATGGTGTAACCTCGTAAAAATATAAAGAATAAGCGTAATGAGAATCGTTCACCAAATTGTGGATATCACGCCTATTTCGGTGAAGTCGTCTCACTTGTGTAATACGAGTGTTTTCGAGTTTAGTATAATCGAGTAAAATGCATTAGGGAAGGCGTATGATTGAAATAATGTAACGAGTATGAACACGTAAAGCATTTCATAAATTTAACATATAAGAGATGTTTTAAGAAATTAGCATGTGAATCACGTATGGTCAAGTATGGTACTTAACTATAGACTAGGTCAAAAGCGTAGCAATCTACCTAATTCCCTATAGTTATGGCTCTGATACCAATCTGTAACACCCCAACCGATGGTGGAAACATCGGGATGAGACGAAAACGAGATTGCTCATTGCTCACAACATTATTAAGTGACAATAATTAGTTAAACCATATTTCATTTCATAAGAATTGTCAAATACATCAATGTAACAAAACAAAGAACAATCTAACATTTGCAAAGTTATAACAAAATTGATATGTCGATATTAAACCTAACGTCTAATTTGTGTGTATCTAGTCCTTGCTATATTGTTTTCATAGCGTCATCTCCTTCAACCTGTAACATGTTTTAAAATAAAGTCAATGCAAAAGCAAAGGCGAGTACACAAGTTTAAGCTTAGCATACGTATACGAATAAAGTTTTAACAATCCTCATGGCAACCAAATCTATACAAGAGCAAATCAAGGCATGCAATGCTAATAATCAAACCCGTAACGCAATCACGATGTTTTAACATGACCTCACGTGTAAATCGATGGAGGTGGATGCGTGAATTCCTATAGCGCTAATCATGTCAAACAAGGCTAAAAATAGTTAATGACTAAAGCACAGCACAACATTTATCCCCAGACAAGCAACAAGTATACGATTCAAGTAGTCATGTGTATAGGATTGTTTGTGCGTTTCATAAGTTTAAGTGTTTGTGATTTTTGTATATGGAAACATGTTACACCCAAAAAGTGATATAAAACAAATGTGGGTCGAGTGTACTCACAAAATTGCTAAGTCTTCTTTGGAAATTCCACGACGAGTTGATGAGTGGGAGAAAGGGGACATCGAGGTCACCTTAAACATGGCAAACGAATGTACATGAATAATAGAAGTTACGACGAAGGATTCGAATTGGAGTTGAAAGTACGTATATAGTTAACATCGTTTAAGAAAGGAATTTCTAAATTAAATTAATCAAAAGGGTTGTAGGAGTGTTGTCAAATAATTAATATATATATTTGATGAAAAGCATATTGGGTATATATATATTTATATTCCAACGAATTGTATGAGATATATATGTATATTGTCGAATGGTGTACAAATATATTTGTCGAAAGTAAAATAAATATGTTTTGTCGAAAGTAAAATAAATAAGTATATTTGTCGAGAGATATGATAATATATCTATATTTTGTCGATGAATATAATAAGTAAACATGTTTTGTCAAAAGTTTAGTAAATAAGTATGTTTGTCGAGAATTGTAATAAATAAATTTATATTTTGTCGATGAATATAATAAGTAAATATGCTTTGTCAAAAGTATAGTAAATAAGTATATTAGTCGAGAATTGTAATAAATAAATTTATATTTTGTCGATGAATATAATAAGTAAATATGCTTTGTCAAAAGTGTAGTAAATAAGTATATTAGTCGAGAATTGTAATAAATAAATTTATATTTTGTCGATGAATATAATAAGTAAATATGCTTTGTCAAAAGTGTAGTAAATAAGTATATTAGTCGAGAATTGTAATAAATAAATTTATATTTTGTCGATGAATATAATAAGTAAATATGCTTTGTCAAAAGTATAGTAAATAAGTATATTAGTCGAGAATTGTAATAAATAGATTTATGCTCTGGTCGAAAAGCATAATAAAGAAAGTAAATATATTTTTGTCGACAAAAAAACTAATATCGATAAATATATTTCCGTCGAATAGTTCAAATAATAAATATATTTTATCGAATAGTTTAATAAATATATCTTGTCGAATAGTTTAATAAATATATTACTTGTAGAAAATCGGGCAGAGTTTCCTCTTGTTTTTGGACGATCCCGACACACAAGTGTCGATATTATTTGTCAAAACGCAATAATTACGAAACAATATATATTTATGTCTACAAATTTTATAAGGTTCGGTTACGTGATTATAACACTAATTAAATACAAAACAAATAAATAATAACATAAAAATTTGCGGCGTTAAAAGTATACCGTGACGTGTTTTGATTGGGTTGACTAAAGCATTGACTGAACTTGGCCCCGAATACCGAACCGAACATCGAATCTGACTGGTTTGACTGGCGTTGACTGTTTGACCAGGTTTGACTTTCGTTGACCAAGTTTGACCAGGTTTGACCGAACACCAAACGAGACACGAAACGAACATGGTCTGAACCGAAACCCGAACAGGAACTGTCGTTTACTGATGTTGTCTCGAACCCGCGACTGTTTGACCACAGTTGACCAGGTTTGACCGAACGCCAAACTGAAACGAGACCCGAATCGATTGAACCAAATCTGTCTGTTGACTGATGTTGACCAGCTTGACCGGGTTTGACCCGGTGTTACCGAGTAAACTCGGACAACTGAGTCGTACCGAGCCGAGTCGCCAAACTTGGCTAAACCCGAAACGCTTGAGCTCAAACCCGAACCCTAATCAAGCCTGAACCGAGTTGACACTGAAACTGAAACTGAAACAGAATTACATACTCGAACCGAATACTGAACGAGAAATCGAAACCTGAACTGAGACTAACCTTTACCGAACCGAGATTGGAATTGTTGAACATGAAATCTGACCCGAACAGGAACTTAAACCCGAAGCGTTGAAGCTCGTCGGAAGGAGATTCGGACTGCCGCCGCTTACGAGGGCGCTGTCGTCGACCCGCCGTCGCTCCCTTGTCGCTGCGGCTTGCTGCTGCTTCGCTGGCTGCCGATTGTCGCGCCGCTGGAGGTGACGGCTGCTGCCGCCTTTGATCGAAATCCCTCGGAGCTGTCATAGCCGCGCCACCACCACCACCTACCTTCTCTCTATCTCGCCTCTCTCTCCTCACAGCTCTCTCTCTCTCTCTCTGTCTGTAAGTATAAAAGCGGGTGTGTGTGTGTCGGGTTTAAGAGGTCGCAGGGAGGTATGAGTGTGAGAGGTGTTACCGGAGAAGAAGGGCCGCCAGAGACGGCGCCGGTCGCCGAAAAACGCCGAGAAAGGGGGGGTGGCGGCTGGTGTTGATGGGGTTGAAGGAAACTTGCGGCTGAAGAGGTGAAGGGGTTTTATTTATTTGAAATTAGGTTTAGGGTTTAGTTAGGTTTAGGTGGTGTGTTGGGCCAAGGCCTGTTAACCTGATCTAACGTTTTTGAGTGGCCCGAATGTACCGACGAGATCCGATTTCAAGTACAAGTTTTATAAAACGTCGAATTTATTTTGTTTATTATTATTATTATCTAGAAAATAATAAAAATACGAGGCGTTACAGTCTCCCCTCCTTTAGGAAATTTCGTCCCGAAATTTATTCAAGAGGAAGACTTGAAAGGAATTGGTTAAGGAATTGAGGGTTAACGGTCAAGACTTGAAGTTCTGGATACGTGAGGGTAAGCATGGAGTTTAGAGCAACGAAGAGTTAGGTTTGCAACAAGAAGTTGTTTGACTAGGATGATTTGAGGCATCAAGCTTAAGTAAAACAATATATGTATGCGTATAGGAGAGTGGTTTAAACGAGCTTGAATAACTCAAATGATATGCCATCTAAGCAGAAAAGCTCTCGCGAGAAGTGGTATGCAGTTTAATGGTGAGTGTGGTCGAACGTAGGTTGCTGAAAAGTTCACTCGACTTTGAAGAGCATTAATAAATCTCGATTTTGTAGAGAGTTGCTTAATGATGGAAAACGAGAAGGTTAGGTATTTTAAAATAAGCTAGTTATCGAGGTGGTAGCGGCCAATCAAGCGTGTCGCTATCTACGAGAACGGGAGATAACTTTAAAGTAAGAAGGCATTTAGGGTTTGAATGCTTACACGATTGATTGTAAACGAGGTTGCATAAAAAGACAAGGTTAACGGGAGTAACGGAGGCATAAGAGCGGACGATTGATTCGATAAACGATTACTCGTGTAAGGATGGCATATGTATACGAACAAACAAAAATGTTACGTTAGGGATTAAGACTCGTTGTGGATAATCGGGTAGCGCGCACTTAGCAATGCAGTTGTGAGTTGTTTAAAGCTGGCGTGTTAGGTCATATTATGGTCTGTAAATCACCGAATTTCTCATGGCACGTATTAAGAAAGTTTGGCAGCATGGTGAAAACACTTATGTATAGGAAGCACCAGCGGCGTATCCACCATGTTTTGACCACGTTGCGACCGTTTCGTTACTCGATGCAATGTTTACGTTCCGTGTGTTACCATACGCGGTAGTACACTCTATGGTTCTCATGCGCTTATCGCTATAATCCGTGTGCACCCGCGATTATACCGATCATCACATGATCCGCATAGCTTGTACTGGCAGCGCATGAATAAAGGTGTATATAAAATTCTGAAAATAAGTTTGCGTGCGTGTAAGAATGTAGTGCGTAGGCATGTTTGCGTGCAAATAGCTTGTGGCCCACGTAAGCGAATCCCTCGGGTTTCGCTCGCGCATAGGCACGAATATGAATACGAGTACAAGTATAGGTATGTGTATGAGTATAAGCATAAGTATGGAAATAAGTATAAGCATGGATATAAGACGTATATGCATGAATGTGATGATAAGTATAAGTGTAATACCCTGTAACACCCCTGCCCCTCGTTATCACCAATATTGTCCGCTTTGCCCTTGATGGGTGGCCCATCCAGGAACTCACGACTTTGTTTTTGGTTGCCCTGGTGGAGACTTCCCAGGAGGTCACCCATCCTAGTACTACTCCCACTTGAGCACGCTTAACTGTGGAGTTCTCCTCTCATCCACTAGCATTAAGCCCAAAACGCGTTGGTGATTTTAGAGGTAGGGCATTACTTACGAGCCAGGAATCTCTCCTGTCCACGGGCGATGTTGGGAGGTATGCCATTAGGTGTTATAATAAGCATGAAAAATGACACGTTATTTTCATGAACATGAATATGTGTATAATTATGAACGTCAACAAGTGTAACAGACGATAATGGTGCGTATGATATGAATTAAATGCCACGAATTTATTTACGTAAAATAGTCGAGAAATCAGGGTATGTAAAACGAATGATACGTTTAAAATGTTATGCAACAGTTGACTAAACCATGTACGAGGATACGCATGTATTGTTGTTTGAGCAAAACTTTGAGGTTATCGCTTCTAAAATGGGCTTAGGTTTAACTTAGAATTATAGGATCTAGTGTGTGAATATAAAGGAATATAAGGTACTTATTGATTATGCGTTACGTATTTTGTAAAGGACGGGAGTGCTACCATTTGTTTTAAAAGAATTTAAGTAGGTCGAAAATGGTTGGTCTTCATAAAGTTTTCTTGCCCACGTGTTTTGAAACTCATGTGACATTTCGGGAGGTGTATGATAAGGTATTAAAATAGTAAGTTCGCATTGTTTTCAAAGGATATAAGAGATTTGAAATTTTAGTGGTGCTTGTGAAACGTTGACCCTTGAGAGGAAATCTGGGGTAATGGATTTAATTATCGTTGAAAAGTATTTAGCAAAACGTTCTCTTAATCGTGATAAGAGGTTTAGAGGGTGTTTGGGGTTGAGTTTTGAAAATAGATTATGCGTTCTGAATAATCAAAATCAGATAATTAGTTGTAACAAAACATACTGTAGGAAGATAGTGTTTGGATTTAATTATGTTATTTGATTATCACAATAATCAGGTAATTAACTATTTGAGTGTTTGAAAAATATATATACATGTACATATAAAGTTATAAATAGACGAGCTTTGATCTCTAAAATACGTAAAACAAATCAGTTTTTTTTTTTTTTTTTAATATTATATATATATATTAATTTTTTTTTCAAACACTAAAAAAAATAGATTTTTATTTATTTATTTATTTAATATTTGTGCCTCCAAACACAAACAAAATATTAGGTTGCAAAACAATCCCAAACACACCTTTAGTACAACGATCCCATAATGCCTATAAGATATATTTTTTTTTTTACAACGAAAATTTGTAACATAAAGTTATTGCGTGAGCGTGTTTTAGTGATTAAGTTAAACATAAGGCTTGTGGGCAAGGTATTCGTTAGGCCGATTAAGTTGGTAGGTAGCATTCTGTCGAGTTTTGAAAATCGTAAAACAAAACGTTTCATGTGGTGACCAAGTATATGCGTGTGGGATTTATATGAAATAGATTACCGGATGGGAAATACGTTTGATAAAATAGTACGTTTTGAAATTCGTGTAAGTAAGAATTTTGACAACATGGTAAAAGGTTTAGGTATACAATTTAAACATGTGGTTTGTGTAATAAAGTCTCCAAGAAGGAGGGTTGGTAACGATCACCGAGGTATGGGAATCACCCCTAATCCGTTGGTGAGGTCGTTTTAAGGAAGGAAGGAAACGAAGTTTGATCGTCTAGGTAAGGAATTCACTCCTATCTCGACGACGGTCTCCATTTCGGACTTCTCAAGAAATACAAGTCTAGTTGATGACGTTTTGAAATCATGTATGCAAATAATGTATAATTGGATGGAAAGGTTTAATATGAATTGCGTAAAAAACCTTAAAATAAATTAGAAACTTGAAAGAAAGGGTAACAAGTATATAAAAAAGTCATGTATAAATTGAAATGGTATAAAAGTGAGTCTCAGAAAACATTAGACTGTTTCGGGTAGAGAAACGCCGACTATTCCAAAGTGAATCGAAGATCCTTTCGAATTAGAGAAACGTGCTTTGGCCTATAGGTAAAACGCTCTCGTCGAGAAGCGATTAACGGCGTTTTACCCTTCCAGTTATTACACGTCTCTAATCGATTGGAAAATCGAAACTTTGGCGAGATTGAAAATCGAGGAATGGGACTTAATCGACAAGGTGCGGGTTTCACCCCTAACTTGACGATTTCGTACCCTAAGTGTGGTTGGCACTCTTCGGGTCAAAATTAATTTCGACACTTTGACGAGAGTCCACTAGAGTTTGAATGGGAAGTTTTCCATCAAGGTGTGGATGTCACTCCTAACTTGATGGTGTAACCTCGTAAAAATATAAAGAATAAGCGTAATGAGAATCGTTCACCAAATTGTGGATATCACGCCTATTTCGGTGAAGTCGTCTCACTTGTGTAATACGAGTGTTTTCGAGTTTAGTAATATCGAGTAAAATGCATTAGGGAAGGCGTATGATTGAAATAATGTAACGAGTATGAACACGTAAAGCATTTCATAAATTTAACATATAAGAGATGTTTTAAGAAATTAGCATGTGAATCACGTATGGTCAAGTATGGTACTTAACTATAGACTAGGTCAAAAGCGTAGCAATCTACCTAATTCCCTATAGTTATGGCTCTGATACCAATCTGTAACACCCCAACCGATGGTGGAAACATCGGGATGAGACGAAAACGAGATTGCTCATTGCTCACAACATTATTAAGTGACAATAATTAGTTAAACCATATTTCATTTCATAAGAATTGTCAAATACATCAATGTAACAAAACAAAGAACAATCTAACATTTGCAAAGTTATAACAAAATTGATATGTCGATATTAAACCTAACGTCTAATTTGTGTGTATCTAGTCCTTGCTATATTGTTTTCATAGCGTCATCTCCTTCAACCTGTAACATGTTTTAAAATAAAGTCAATGCAAAAGCAAAGGCGAGTACACAAGTTTAAGCTTAGCATACGTATACGAATAAAGTTTTAACAATCCTCATGGCAACCAAATCTATACAAGAGCAAATCAAGGCATGCAATGCTAATAATCAAACCCGTAACGCAATCACGATGTTTTAACATGACCTCACGTGTAAATCGATGGAGGTGGATGCGTGAATTCCTATAGCGCTAATCATGTCAAACAAGGCTAAAAATAGTTAATGACTAAAGCACAGCACAACATTTATCCCCAGACAAGCAACAAGTATACGATTCAAGTAGTCATGTGTATAGGATTGTTTGTGCGTTTCATAAAGTTTAAGTGTTTGTGATTTTTGTATATGGAAACATGTTACACCCAAAAAGTGATATAAAACAAATGTGGGTCGAGTGTACTCACAAAATTGCTAAGTCTTCTTTGGAAATTCCACGACGAGTTGATGAGTGGGAGAAAGGGGACATCGAGGTCACCTTAAACATGGCAAACGAATGTACATGAATAATAGAAGTTACGACGAAGGATTCGAATTGGAGTTGAAAGTACGTATATAGTTAACATCGTTTAAGAAAGGAATTTCTAAATTAAATTAATCAAAAGGGTTGTAGGAGTGTTGTCAAATAATTAATATATATATTTGATGAAAAGCATATTGGGTATATATATATTTATATTCCAACGAATTGTATGAGATATATATGTATATTGTCGAATGGTGTACAAATATATTTGTCGAAAGTAAAATAAATATGTTTTGTCGAAAGTAAAATAAATAAGTATATTTGTCGAGAGATATGATAAATATATCTATATTTTGTCGATGAATATAATAAGTAAACATGTTTTGTCAAAAGTTTAGTAAATAAGTATGTTTGTCGAGAATTGTAATAAATAAATTTATATTTTGTCGATGAATATAATAAGTAAATATGCTTTGTCAAAAGTATAGTAAATAAGTATATTAGTCGAGAATTGTAATAAATAAATTTATATTTTGTCGATGAATATAATAAGTAAATATGCTTTGTCAAAAGTGTAGTAAATAAGTATATTAGTCGAGAATTGTAATAAATAAATTTATATTTTGTCGATGAATATAATAAGTAAATATGCTTTGTCAAAAGTGTAGTAAATAAGTATATTAGTCGAGAATTGTAATAAATAAATTTATATTTTGTCGATGAATATAATAAGTAAATATGCTTTGTCAAAAGTATAGTAAATAAGTATATTAGTCGAGAATTGTAATAAATAGATTTATGCTCTTGTCGAAAAGCATAATAAAGAAAGTAAGTATATTTTTGTCGACAAAAAAACTAATATCGATAAATATATTCCGTCGAATAGTTCAAATAATAAATATATTTTATCGAATAGTTTAATAAATATATCTTGTCGAATAGTTTAATAAATATATTACTTGTAGAAAATCGGGCAGAGTTTCCTCTTGTTTTTGGACGATCCCGACACACAAGTGTCGATATTATTTGTCAAAACGCAATAATTACGAAACAATATATATATTTATGTCTACAAATTTTATAAGGTTCGGTTACGTGATTATAACACTAATTAAATACAAAACAATATAAATAATAACATAAAAATTTGCGGCGTTAAAAGTATACCGTGACGTGTTTTGATTGGGTTGACTAAAGCATTGACTGAACTTGGCCCCGAATACCGAACCGAACATCGAATCTGACTGGTTTGACTGGCGTTGACTGTTTGACCAGGTTTGACTTTCGTTGACCAAGTTTGACCAGGTTGACCGAACACCAAACGAGACACGAAACGAACATGGTCTGAACCGAAACCTGAACAGGAACTGTCGTTTACTGATGTTGTCTCGAACCCGCGACTGTTTGACCACAGTTGACCAGGTTTGACCTGGTTTGACCGAACGCCAAACTGAAACGAGACCCGAATCGATTGAACCAAATCTGTCTGTTGACTGATGTTGACCAGCTTGACCGGGTTTGACCCGGTGTTACCGAGTAAACTCGGACAACTGAGTCGTACCGAGCCGAGTCGCCAAACTTGGCTAAACCCGAAACGCTTGAGCTCGAACCCGAACCCTAATCAAGCCTGAACCGAGTTGACACTGAAACTGAAACTGAAACAGAATTACATACTCGAACCGAATACTGAACCGAGAAATCGAAACCTGAACTGAGACTAACCTTTACCGAACCGAGATTGGAATTGTTGAACATGAAATCTGACCCGAACAGGAACTTGAACCGAAGCGTTGAAGCTCGTCGGAAGGAGATTCGGACTGCCGCCGCTTACGAGGGCGCTGTCGTCGACCCGCCGTCGCTCCCTTGTCGCTTGCGGCTTGCTGCTGCTTCGCTGGCTGCCGATGTCGCGCCGCTGGAGGTGACGGCTGCTGCCGCCTTTGATCGAAATCCCTCGGAGCCGTCATAGCCGCGCCACCACCACCACCTACCTTCTCTCTATCTCGCCTCTCTCTCCTCACAGCTCTCTTCTCTCTCTCTGTCTGTAAGTATAAAAGCGGGTGTGTGTGTGTCGGGTTTAAGAGGTCGCAGGGAGGTATGAGTGTGAGAGGTGTTACCGGAGAAGAAGGGCGCCGCCAGAGACGGCGCCGGTCGCCGAAAAACGCCGAGAAAGGGGGGTGGCGGCTGGTGTTGATAGGGTTGAAGGAAACTTGCGGCTGAAGAGGTGAAGGGGTTTTATTTATTTGAAATTAGGTTTAGGGTTTAGTTAGGTTTAGGTGGTGTGTTGGGCCAAGGCTTGTACATCGATCTAACGTTTTATGGCTCCGAATTAACCGAGGTCCTATTCAAGTACAAGTTTTATAAAAGAGTTGAATTTATTCATGTTTAATATTTTTTTATCTAGAAATATAAAACAATACTGAGGTTAACAAATACCAAGGCTAAGAGAAGTTTTATTGGTATATAGAACCAAATCTCAAGAAATGGCTAACTCGGATGAGGCACAAAGTAGCCACCGGGATGTTGATTCTAACAAGGCCGAAAACAAAGATATTGATAATGATAATTTTCAAGCTCGCATTAATACGGCTGTCGAGAAGGCCATGGGGAAAGCCATAGAGAAGCTTAAAGAGTCGAGTGCTACTCGCTCTAGACCGTTATCGATTACCCCATCCTCAGCTCATAAGGAGAGCTCAGTTCACTCTTCGAATGCGAAGAGTGAACCAAAGAAAATAGATTTTGCTGATAGGTCCCGTTCTTTTAAAGATGGATGTACCTATAAGTATTTCGTCTCCTGCAAGCCCCGAGACTTCAATGGGGAGAAAGGAGCTGTGGAAGCCTTAAAGTGGCTGGATGAGATGGAGACAATCGTAGATATCAGGGCTGTGCTGATAAGGATGTGGTCAAGTATGTATCAAATCCTTCAAGGGCGAGCCCTAATATGGTGGAAAGCCATGATCCAATCTACAGGTAAGGTACACGGTATAATCTGGGATGATCCAAGTTTATGGACCTTGTTAAGGAGACTTATTGCCTACCTCACGAGGTGGAGAAAATAGAGTCAGATTTCCTGACCTCACTATGAAGAACCTAGACTGTCGGAAGTATGTTTCCGATTTCAATTCCTGTTAGGTCCTAGAAGTGTGAGACTGAAGCATCAAATATAACGCAACAGTCTATGGTAGTTAACTCAGGTTAACTGGGTTAGTTTGTATTAGGTTTGGACCTTTATAGGTCACTTGTGCATGCCATAGGCCATGTGGGCAGGCAAGCCCAAGAGAAGCCCATGAGTGGCATGGGCAAACCCTAGGTATAAATAGAATATTATGTCATTACTAGGGTTGGAACTTAGAAAGACTTTTGGGATTTCTCTAGAGAGAGCCTCCATCTTGTACAGACGGTTTTGCTTGTTCAAGTAATAGAATCGTGTGTAAGGTGTTAAAGTTGATTTGTGTTGTTCTTCGTTATTTCGGTTTTCTTGAAGATCACCAAGTTTAGATTCCGCCCCATCCTTGGTGATTGTGTGATATCAGTGTTAGATCCGGATTTTCGGGACTTACAAGTGGTATCAGAGCCTGTTGAACCTGTTTTCCAGGCTCAATCTGATATTACACGATTCTGTTCGGTTTCTGCTAAAAAACACGAAGAGAGATTCAAGCATTTGGGATCAACATTCAAGGATTTCAAATTTTCTGGTTACATTTCGGACAGATTTCGGATCATTCTGCTGCATTTCGGATTGATTTCGGATTAATCTTCTGTATTTCGGATTAAAATCTTGAATTTCGGATTGATTTTGGATTAATTGTTGAATTTCGGATCCGATATTGAGTAGAAGAACACGAAGAAGATCATCCATCTCGGATTACGTTCCGGATTACTGTTCTGGATTCTCACTGTTGCTGTTTATCTGATAGCATTCGGATTACTGTTCCGGATTACTATTCCGGATTCTCACTGTTGCTATGTAACTGATAGAATTCGGATTACTTTCCGGATTCTCATTCTGGACTAAAACAGTGCATCTCGGATACCATCTCGGACACTATTCCGAATCACCATCTCGGATTAGCATCTCGGATCACTGTTTAAGATTCCATCTCGGATTGTTAATCCGAGTTACTGTTCCGAATTTGGCACTGTTCCGAGTTACACATACAAAGGTGGAAGTTAACCAGCTGACGTAACTGGCGTTGAACGTTTTCGCACACAAATTTGATCCACATACAATCTTAACAAACTGGTTTCACGGTTAGACTCGTGTGATTTTTAGGGCAAAAAAGGCAGAAAATTCCTAAAATCACTATCGGACATTATATATCATTGGAATCGTATCGTCGAGACGAGTCTAACGGTACATTTTGGTAAAAACAGGTTTCGGACAGTTTTTATCGTGTTTACCGGTACAATTTCGATTATCCGAAGATGTTTTCATCCCAAGCTCAGAACTCAAACATAGTCTTCAGCCCAGTCTGCAATTCCAAACCGAATGCAAATCCAAACATTGTCTTTAGCCCATTAATCAAAGCATCCATTAACAGCACCTCACCCTAGACACAAAATCAAAACCTGAACTTGCGGGATCAGTAAAGGAAAAGCTGAATGAGTTTATTGGAAACTATAATGTTGATCTGGTTGGTGGACTATGTGATGCGTTTGCTTGACCGTGGAAGGCAAAAAGAGGATGTAAGGAATGATATGAATAGCTTTTTGGGTGATGACAAAGACTCCTTTGTTTCTTGGTTGTGGGATCATTTACACTCAAACCAAGATCTCCAAGATCTATATGCAAAATCAACTGAGTCAGATCCTGAAGAAGTGTCTGAGCAGAAACTCAAGCCCAGCAAGCAGCAATCAGCAGCCCACCACCCCAAACTTTACCTCAAGCCCAAACTCACGCTGATAAATCAAGCTCACCCATTGACACCATCAACTATCTTTTGTGCACTGAACCTTGCAGGAATAGGGTTGCTTAACTCAGGGCTCTTAATTCCAAAATGACAGATGAATACAACAATGCAATGGCTCAGTGCATCAACCTTCGAGAAAGTAACAAGTTACTCAAAGAAAAGGTTGAAGCTCAAAAGAAAGACATAGCTCAGCTCCACCTAGACGTAAATAAATAGAAATGTTGGGTCCATGATTACAAAACTAAATTAGATTCAAAAACCATGGAATGCAACTTGGTAAGAGTTGAGCTAGTGGACTTCTTACTGGAAAATATCAACAAAACAAGGTTAATATAAAGAAGTTTGATACATCAGCAAGCTTGTTCAAGACGTGTGCAATGTGCAGCTGGCATATAAGGGGAACAAAGGGAAGGGTTTGGGATTCAAGCAGGTTGCCCCACCGTATAATTACAACTACACAACAATGCCTGAAACCGACGAAGATATTGAGAAAGCACAGCATATGGTGTACGGCGAACCCAGTGATTATACGCCAGACGCACGGGAACCATCTGTTGCTGTTAATTCTTCAAATGAGTCAGTTGATGAAAAGACAGCTGATGTGAACAAGGCTCCAAGTGCGCAAACTGAACAATCTAACCTTATGCTTCTGATGAAAAGGTTCAGAGCAAGCTAAAAGAGCAGAAACGAGCAAATCGGAGACGAAGGAAGCAGAAGGGTCCAAACGTCAAGGACAATCAAGCTCTCCAAAATCACCAGTGGGCAGCAATAGCCCTCAAAAGGCTGGTGTTGTGAAAAATGCTTTTGTTAAGCCGGCCTTTAATGGCAAATATGAAAAATATGTTTTTGACCGTGCTAGCAAAGACTTTTGGAAAGGTTGGGGAGATTTCTGAACAAGACTAGCAGTCTAAACAAAAGAAGAAGAATCCAAAGAAATCTCCACAACAAAAGAAGGCACTTGCAAACGACAAGTACAGACATCCAACTTCATCCTCGTCTGCAGAAATATGCAAGGATATCAAGCACAGAAGGGATCAGTTCATCCTTCAAGGCATGTACGAGCAAATCAAGCTGATCAGAATGCTTTACATGTGAAGAGACAAACGTTTTCAATTGCGGCATTCCTGGTCGCATCGCTCGAAACTGCACACATAGTCTCCATGTTTGTATCATGTTCAAAATCATAAGGTTACACCTAAGGATAAAAATCATTCAAAGCCGATGAATGTATCATCACTAAGGCAATGAAGAATGTAAATCCCAAGGTTAAACCATCTGACGGGGATTGGAATGTTGCCAAAAACAAACGCAAGGTTGTTCAAAACAAAAACCTTTTTCTAAAATGACTAAACCTGAAACAGCCAAAGTGCCTCAATCAAAGGCAACAACCGCGTTTGTTAAACCGAAACAGATTTGGAAACCCAAATCCAAAGCGGCAACAACATCACCAATCCTTGAAAAAAAGGAAATTTGTGTCTGAAAGAAGTGTCTTATTTTGATGCTTCAGGGAAACCCAGGACCAGATGGCCTAGGTCCATTGTCTTACTAATCTCCTTATTTTTCAGGAACAACTTAGGAGGAGCTGTTGACAATCTCTGAATGTTGATAGCGATTGTTCTAGGGACATATCGGAAAACATCTCACTGTTGCAAAAGGTTAAAACTTTTTACGAGTGCAATGTTTCCTTTGGAGGAGATGAGGTAAGAAAAGATCAACAAAAAGGTACAATTTAAATTTCGTGCTTTAATTTTGAGATTGATTAGTTTTAATCTAATGATGGAACGGTTAAGCAAAAACAACAAAAATATTTTCCTTTTCTTTCGTTTAAAACTTTGTGCATATGCTTTCTTTATTAGGTAAATTTGTGCATAAAGTATGATGCCCAAATTTAGGGGGAAGAGGGTGATATATGTATATATGTATTGTTTGAGGGGAGAAATCAGAAAATACGAAAAATTTGAAAAAAAGATCTACAAAAGATATTTTGCATCAAATGGTTAAAACTAGGACTAATGTGATGTGTTGGTAGGCTTAACACCCAAAGTGATTATAAGATGCTAAGTGATATAAACATAACGAACTATGTATCTTGTGGGTAACATACCATTGGCGTATGATTTTATGGTCTTAAATCCAGCGTTGATAGATAGCCAACATATGAAGTTTCGGTCTTTATGCTGTTGAGTCATCCGGGGATATCTTGGCTGCCCTTCTGTTGCATCCAGATTATATGCAGACCTAGGCACAGTCAGGATATCTTTCTAAAAGAGCCAAAATAGAAAGCCCAAAACCTAAGAGAACTGAAGTTTCTTCATGAGAATATTCCATAAGTTCTTACGTACCACATAAGGTATTTGCCTAACCCTCGTCAGTTACTATTGGTCTCTCTGGTATACGGAAGTACTGACCTATTCACCAATAGCCTGACGTTGTAAAATATAAAGGATGACCACATTATACTCAACTGATACGATGGATTGTTGTTCTTACCTTGATTGTGGGGGTATGTCATGGTATGGGACACACGGGTATCATAGTATATACTACCTTAAGCATATCACGAGGTTGAAAAATGAAAGTTAGCGTTAAAGTTTAAGTGGATCAACATATTGGCAATCACTTAGACAAGTCTAAACAAGTTCGCACTGAAAAGTGTTCCTTGGTTCGCCTGAAAACGATTTTGATCCGATTGTAATTGTATAGTTTTAACTATTGAGTTAGTTTCTTTGTTTATTTGTGTTTCTTATATTCTTATATTTTAAAAAATTAATTAAAAAATAGAAAATCAAAAATAGAGTGTTTTATTTGTTTTATTAAAATTTTTAACCGTTGTTGAAGATTTGACTAATTGTCAAAGGATGAAAGAAATTTGAATTTCAATCTAAGTACAAGTACTTGATGTACCAAGTGTTCATGCGGTATCTCCCTGTTGCATAAGAATGTTTGCTAATAAACTTCTGAGAATTGTGCAGGTCTTGATTTAGTTCAAGAAACAGGGGTTGCTAAAAATTGAGATGCTGCTAGTTGCCTACAAAGCATGAAGCATCCCAACAGCAAAGTGTACCTGAGTCAAAAGAACCAGATGCCAGTCATCGTCTGACAGTGATAGTACATTTGAAGAAGTACCTGAGAACCTGCTTGCTTGAAAGAGAACGATTGAAGAAGAAAAGAGCTGCTGAGGTTCCTCCTCTCACATTCTTTTTGACAAAGATGTTTCAAGCAAAGCTGATCAAAATCCTGATATGAAGCTAACCGCAAGAGCTAAAGGAAGAGTCCCAGTGCTGAGAGTTCGTTGAAGTGTGAGGTCCAATAAGTATGAGACTGACTTCCACAACACTTACAGCATAGCGACAACCATAGTCTCTGTTGAAGACGTTGCTGAATTTATGCTATCAAGACAATTTGATGCATCAATCTAGGGGGAGATTGTTAGGTCCTAGAAGTGTGAGACTGAAGCATCAAATATAGCAACAGTCTATGGTAGTTAACTCAGGTTAACTGGGTTAGTTTGTATTAGGTTTGGACCTTTATAGGTCACTTGGGCATGCCATAGGCCATGTGGGCCAGGGAAGCCCATGAGTGGCATGGGCAAACCCTAGGTATAAATAGAATATTATGTCATTCCTAGGTTGGAACTTAGAAAGACTTTTGGGATTTCTCTAGAGAGAGAGCCTCCATCTTGTACTAGACGGTTTTGCTTGTTCAAGTAATAGAATCGTGTGCAAGGTGTTAAAGTTGATTCGTGTTGTTCTTCGTTATTTCGGTTTTCTTGAAGATCACCAAGTTTGGATTCCGCCCATCCTTGGTGATTGTGTGATCTCAGTGTTAGATCCGGATTTTAGGGACTTACAATTCCCTATCTAGGTTAGTTTCCTATCTGATCACCCCTGAAACCAAATGCATTGCGTGTTTTATTAATGGGTTAGCTCCCGAGATAAAAGGAATGGTAAAGGCTCCTCATCCTAGTACCTATAGGTCTGTTGTTGACCTATCTCTCTCCCTCACATTAGATTTGGTGAGGCAGAAGTCAGTCAAATCTGAGACTGACGGGAAAAGAAAACGGGAGGATGATAACTCCCAAAGGTTTAAAAAGAAAGGAAATTTTGGGCTCAAGAAGAACCAGCACAGGTATGATGAAAGACCTTTGTGCAAAACCTGTAACCGCAGGCATTGGGAGCAATGCAATACCGATCCCCAGATTAAACCCTGTGGTATTTGCAAGAGGAAAGGGCATAAGACCCACGAGTGCAAAAATCTTAAGGATGCCGTCTGTTTTGGCTGTAATGAGATAGGGCATATCAAGCCTAATTGCCCAAAGAATCCTAGAAGCAACGAGGCAAAGCCTGGAGAAGCCAAGAAAGGAAATGCCCGTGCCTTCCAGATGAATGCTAAGGAGGCCGTTAATGACAATAATGTCATAACAGGTACTTCCTCATTAACGATATATTTGCTAGAGTTCTTTTTGATTCGGGTGAGGATAAGTCATTTGTGGACTTTAAGTTTACCAAACTATAAATTTACCCATAAGAACTCTAGACAAAACCTATGAGATAGAACTTGCTGACGGAACATTAGAAACAGCATCTTCCATTCTTGATGGATGTTCTATATTCATTAAGAATCTTCTATACTTATCTCTCTTCTGTCAATGAAATTGGCGGGGTTCGATGTAGTCTTAGGCATGGATTGGTTATCCTAACCAAGCCCACATCGCTTGTGATAAGAAACTCATCGAAATCAGAACCCCATCTGGTGAAATGATCACCATCCTTGGAGATTCACACTATGGATTGCTAGACAAGTTATCGCTATTTAAAGCATCCAAGTGTCTAGAAAATGGTTGTATCATTTATATGGCACAAGTCACTATCAACGTGCCTAAACCAAGCATCGAAGACCTCCCAGTCATTTCAGAGTATCCCGATGTATTCCCTGAAGAATTACCACGTTTACCTCCAGACAGGCCAAGTGGAGTTTAGGATTGATATAATACCAGGGTCAGCACCCATAGCTAGAGCTCCATATAGACTAGCACCAACGAAAATGAAGGAGTTAATAGTTCAATTGGATGAACTCTTAGAGAAAGGCTTCATTTAGCCGAGTTCCTCACCTTGGGGAGCTCCTATCCTCTTCGTTGAAAAGAAAGGCGGTTCAATGCGAATGTGCATTGATTACCGTGAGCTGAACAAGATAACAATCAAGAACCGATATCCATTGCCCAGGATCGACGATTTATTCGACCAACTTCAAGGGGCAAGTTATTTCTCCAAAATTGACTTAAGATCGGGTTATCATCAGCTGAAGGTTAGAAGTGAAGATGTTCCTAAAACTGCCTTTAGGACCCGATATGGTCATTTTGAATTCTTGGTGATGCCTTTTGGGCTCACAAATGCACCTGCAGCATTCATGGATCTCATGAATAGAGTCTACAAACCATATTCGGATAAGTTCGTCATTGTCTTCATAGATGACATACTTATCTATTCTCGTAATCAAGCTGATCACGAGAAACACCTTTGGTACATTCTTGAACTGCTAAGACAAGAGAAGCTTTATGCTAAATTCTCTAAGTGTGAGTTTTGGCTTAGAGAAGTCTAATTTCTTGGACATATGGTAAACGAGTGTGGTATCCAAGTGGATCCCGCCAAAATTAAGGCCATAATGAATTGGGAAGTGCCCAAAACCCTATCGGAGATTTGTAGTTTTCTAGGATTGGCCGGTTATTATAGGAGGTTCATTGAGAACTTTTCAAAGATAGCCACTCCTTTGACTACCCTGACCCGCAAGAATGTTAAGTTTGTTTGGGGTCCGAAACAACAAGAATCCTTTGAGATTCTGAAACACAAGTTGAGCAATGCTCCTGTGTTATCTCTACCTGAGGGTATTGAAGATTTTGTAGTCTATTGTGATGCTTCGCACACTGGCATGGGTTGTGTGCTAATGTAAAAGGGCAAAGTGATTGCCTATGCGTCACGACAATTAAAGGTACATGAAAGGAATTACACCACCCATGATTTGGAATTGGGTGCTGTTGTATTTGCACTAAAACTGTGAAGACATTACTTATATGGCACAAGGTGTATTATATACACAGACCATAAAAGTCTCCAACATATGTTCAATCAGAAGGAATTAAACATGCGACAACACCGATGGATGGAAACGCTTAATGATTATGATTGCGAGATTCGCTACCACCCAGGCAAGGCAAATGTAGTTGCTGATGCTTAAGTCGCAAAGAACGGGTTAAACCTATAAGGATTAACGCCAAGAGCTTTGAGCTCAGAAATAGCTTGAATGAGAAGCTATTAGATGCGCAAAAGCAAGCCCTATTAGAAGCTAATGCTCCTAATGAAGGATTGGGCGGAACTGTCGATCAGTTAACGCTGGAAAGGATGGAATCCTTAGATTTAATGATAGAATTAGGGTTCCAATCTTTGGAGGACTTAGAGATCTAATCCTCCAAGAAGCACATAACACTCAGTTCACCCAGGTGGTGACACGATGTATCAAGATCTGAAGAAGAATTATTGGTGGATGGGTTTGAATAAATCCATAGCCACTTATGTATCTAAGTGTCTGATGCGTACGTAAGTTAAGGCCGTACATCAGAAGCCGTCAGGACTTCTACAGCAATTGGAAATTCCCACATGGAAATGGGAAATGGTAACTATGGACTTGATTACCAAGTTACCTGAGACCAAAAGCGGAAATGACACTATTTGGGTCATTGTGGATAGGCTGACTAGTCAACACATTTCTTGCCAATAAAAGAAATGTATAATTCAGACAAATTGGCTAAGTTGTATGTGGACAAGATTGTGTCCCTACAGGTGTGCTGGTATCTATTATATCTAACAGAGATACTAGATATACATCTCACTTTTGGAAAAGTTTCCACAATCTTTAGGCACAAGATAAACTTTAGTACGGGTACCATCCGCAGACTAATGGTAAAAGTGAGCGTACTATCCAGACATTGGAAGACATGCTTAGGGCATGTGTGATTGATTTAGGTGGAAGTTGGGATGACCACTTACCCCTAATAGAATTCTCCTACAATAACAGTTATCATACGAGCATCAAGGCTGCTCATTTTGAGGCCTTGCATGGGAGAAAGTGTCGAACGCCCGTGTGCTGGGCAGAAGTTGGGGAAGCCCAACTATCAGGACCAGAGATTGTCCTGGAGACCACGGAAAAGATTGTGCAAATCCGTGATCGTCTCAAAGCTGCCAGGGACAGGCAGAAGAGCTACGCTGACGAGAGGCATAAACCTCTTAAGTTCCAAGTAGGGGACAAAGTCATGTTAAAAGTGTCACCCTGGAAAGGTGTGATGCGCTTTGGGAAGAAGGGTAAGTTAAGCCCAAGATATATAGGACCATTCGAAATAGTCAAATGTGTCGGCGCTGTAGCTTATAAGCTCAGATTGCCAGAGGAGCTTAGTGGAATTCATGATGTGTTCCACATGAGTAACCTTAAGAAATGTCTAGCCGATGAGTCACTAGCAATGTCGCACAAGGATGTGCAAATTGATGAAAACCTGAGGTTCGTTGAGAAACCGATTTCGATCGAGGATCGACAGGTTAAGAAGCTCCGACTGAAATTGATACCTATAGTAAAGGTTAAATGGGACGCCATTAGAGGTCCCGAGTATACATGGGGGTTGAGTCCACTATATGACAAAAGTACCCACATCTTTTTGAATAAAATCTCGAGGTCGAGATTTCTTTTAAGGGGGTGAGGATGTAACACTTGTAAAATCTTGTCCAATAGTATACTGACACGTGTTACATTTTTATTTTTAGCCTATTAAAGACTAACAGGGACTAAAAGTGTCAACATGCACAAACTAAGTCTCTGAGTGATTTCTGATGTCAACATGCATAAGTCGAGCCTCTGAGTGACCATTAGTGTCAACATGCTTAAAATATAGCCTCTGAGTGGCCATTAGTGTCAACATGCTAAAACTTGGCCTCTGAGTGACCATTGTGTCAACATGCCAAGCCTCTAAGTGACATCGGAGTAAACATGCTTATAACGAGCCTCTGAGTGATCCTTTACGAAGTCCTAACTCTCGTATGTTCCATTTGTTGGACGAGAGGGATTAATTCCGTGATTATATAAAAGTTGGACGTTGGAGGGGTTAAAAGTGTCAACATATTAATTTATACCTCTGAGTGACCTTTTAACGAACCGAGAGCTCGACAATGTTCGGGCATAATCCCGGGTATGCCAAGTATTGGCTACGAAGGGCTAAAAGTGCTAAAAAGGTGTTTTAGGAGGTTTTAAGGGTGTTTAATAAGTTGAGGTATTAAAAGTGACAAACTTCAATTTTCCCTAGGGCGCGAGAGGCAAGCCTTGTGCCTCTCGCGAGGCGTGAGAGGCCTGTGTCTGCAGAAAGTTTGCTTGGCCTCCACACATATTGCCAAAAACCATTTTTTCGAAACTATGGACTTTCAATCAGCTATGCCCTGTTTTAGGACACTTGTAAGCTCCTCTTACACCCCTAAACACCTAGCATCACCTCCTTTGAGTTCTCCAACTATAAATAAGTGTCCAAGTCCACCATTTGAACTTGCACCTTTCTTATTCATAACTCTTCTCCCTCCTCTGGAAGTTCCTAACTGAAAGGAGCATCCAACTTAGTTCTCTTGCATTCTGGGAACCTCTTGTAAGTTTCCTTGCACTTGCATTTTCATTTATAGGCTTTTATAGCCAAAAGTCAAGCGTTTTACGGAAAAAGCTTTGACTTTCGGTTAAGACCATAATGGTCCAGCCATTGTTCGTAACGAACATGGCTAAGTGATCGTAATAAGGTAGGTGTTAGTCCCTATAAAGGGCACCTCCTGAAGATCACGATTGCTAGACCAATTGACAGGTCAAAGTTATGATATTAAAAAGTCAAATAGGCCATTTTTCGAAAAAATCATACATTGATCTTATATATGTTATGAAACCTGTTTTGACACTTAAACAAGTTGGTATAATATTAGAACATGTGAGAAAATGTGTTCTAAGGTCGGTTCGCAACCGAAAGTCGTGAAGTTCTGACTTATGCTTTGACTTTTGATTCTGAACCGATTTAGATTAGTTAGCTACTAATCTAAAGTTGCATTATGATCATAATATAATGTAGCATAACACTCTGAGGTTATATTACATGATCATAATCAGAATCTGAGTTTATGCGCAAGTTCCGTAATTATGCCATTTTTACTAAAATGTCGTTTTTGCATAAATCAAGGTTTTAATTATGATGAACTTGAAAACAAGTTTCCTACTGATATGATATTATAAGTAGGATTATTTGGATGTCAAACCAACTGAGTTTACAAGCAGGTCCTTGAATTATGTCGATAAATGACGATTAGCCCTTGTGGCTTATAAAACGGTTTTAATCAAATATTTTCAAGGTAAATCTTTTACCTACTGATATGTTATATTAAATAACATATCTAAGACATTTTAATCTGACCTTAACATCAGTTTTCATTAAACTTCCATAAGGCGTCATTATACGACATAAGCGCCGTTTCGGCGCATAGTATAGTAAAACCATATTATTTGACCAAGACTTGTTATCTATGATTTTAAAACTAATTTTAAAACTATTTTAAATATTTTTACAGTAGGTACATATTACAAACTCAAAATCCCAAATAATTTATAAACTATGTGTAAAATGACCAAAATGCCCCTTCGGTGCATAGTTTGGTCATAGAAATATATAATTACACATATAACTGATATCCTACTGATATATATCATAAATAAATCATTTTTCCAAAATACTTATGGTTATAACATTAAATTATAATCAAGTTCCTTTTATACGATATGAAATTACCAAAATACCCTTATGAGGCATAATTCATTTTAAAACCTAAATCGGGCATATAATTTGATATCCTACTGATATTACAACTCATTTAAAGTATAATGGCATATAGAACTTGTCCATGAATTATCCGGTTACCGAAATCGCTAATATGCGTACGGTTAAGTATATGTAACTATTTTATGAAAATTAACCAAAACGGGTTTAACCTTGTTATTTAAGTTTCAAAATCCAGAATGTTTATAGTTTACCCATAATGTACAAGTCAAAGTACTTGTCGGGTTTAAACTACATTCTATCCAGTCATCGTTTAATCAAGCGCTATACGTCTTGATCCTGTACACTGCTCGGTCTAAGTCTATGATTTAAATAAGACCGTTAGTATTTAATTGGTTAGCTTATGCCATAATCCAGACTAGAGCCTTCCGGTAGCTTATTTTGAATACGGCTGGGATAGTCTTGCATTTTAAACAAGGCTAACTTAGGTAAATACTCTTGACTTATTTACCCTATAAGGGCTTGGGATACTGTAAATTATTACCGCTTGGTCAAAAATATGATCAATCAATGCGATTAGTGGCTAGTAAATCTGCGTATTCTGTTTTAATCAGTTTTGTTTGATAACTTAAACATCAGGGGTTAACTACCATGTCCTGGATATCCTCGGCTCTTTACATTAGATAATGGCCACGACCTTAGCGCGGGGTGTAGGCATACACCTGACATACGCTCAAATGCAACTACCCACACTTGTTGGGGATAACTCCTTCGTGAGTTCATAAGTGGTGTGTACGTTAATCATGTCTCGGTTTTTGTACCGGGCCCTGTATGTATGGATAAACATGTGAATCTGTTAACAAGGTTGCAAGGTCAACTTTCCCATGTTATAAAAGATTTTGTGCCTTGAGCACTTAAAATCGTTTTCAAATGTTTTCAAAATGAGTCAGTCGGAGTATTTACCAACGAAAGCTGACGTATTTTCAAAAGACTAAGTTGCAGGTACAATACGAAATAGGCTGGAAGCTGCTCGGTAGAGATATAAGAGGATCTTGCAAATCCTTAGATCTGCCCAAAGTCTGTTATACATTTTTGTACATTTTACGATCCGCCTGTGGTCTTTCGTTACAAGCCATCTGATATTATTATGTTAGTACTTTGAACATTTTGGTTTGTAATAGTAATTTTACTCCAAGACTTCTGCTGTGCCGTGTTTAATTGACAATGATGTTATCAACTGACGTCACGATACTCCCCACCCGGGCCCACCGGTGTATGGATTTGGGTTGAAAATCCGGGGTGTGACTAGTCGGGTTTCTTTTCGACTGAGGGCATCGGCTACCACACTAGCCTTACTTGGATGGTACTTGATCGCACAGTCTAGTTATTTAGGAGTTCAACCCAACGACGTTGCCGCATGTTGAGCTCCTTTTGGTTGAGAATATGCTAAAGACTCTTGTGGTAGGTGTAGATCGTACACTTAGTACCATACAAGTATGTCTCCACATTTTGAGCGCAAAAACTACAACTCCCAATTCCAAGTCGTGGGTAGTGTAGTTCTTTTCGTGAACCTTGAGATGACGAGATGTGTAGGTGATTACTTTCTCGCGTTACAATTTGAACGCAATCGAGACCTTGGATATATGCGTCACAATACACAACAAAATCGTCGGTACCTTCTAGTAAGGATAAGATAGGTGCACCGCAGTGTTTTTGTTTTAACAACTGGAAAGCAGACTCATAGGTATCACCCCATTTGTAAATGTACCTTTCTGTCTTAGAGTAGTGAGAGGTTGGGCAATCTTGGAGAATCTCTCAATGAATCTATGGTAATAACCTGCTAGACCAAAGAATTAGCGTATTTCGGTCGGAGTTTTAGGCGCATGCCAATTTTAGATGGATTCGATTTTGGCTGGGTCGACATGTATTACAGCTTTGTTGACTACATGTCCAAGGAAATGCACTTCCCGAATCCATAAGTCACATTTTGATAGTTTTGCATAAAGCTGATCGTTCCTCAGAAGTTCCAAGATAAGGCGTAAATGCTCTATGTGCTCCTCCTGGTTCTTAGAGTGGACCAGGATATCGTCTATGAAGACGAGGACAAACTTGTTGAGGTAAGGTTTGCACACACGGTTCATAAGGTCCATGAAAACCGCAGGTGCGTTGGTTAGCTCGAACGATATGACAAGGAACTCGTAATGGTCGTACTGAGTTCTAAAGGCAGTCTTTGAAATATCTTCATCTCGGATTCTCAACTGATGATAGCCCGATCTCGGATCGATTTTGGAGTAGTAACTGGACCCTTGTAGCTGGTCAAACAAGTCATCGATAGGCGGAACTGGATAACGTTTCTAACGGTCACTTTGTTTAGCTCCAGTCAGGCATTATACCCTTTTATCTCGAAACGGTAGCGTCTTGACGCATTCATGCAGAGGAAAGGGGGATTTTGGTAGGTATCAGCCATGGTATTTTGGTTGTAGTTGGTTATAGTAAATAACCATCTTTTGGTCAACGAGGTAGTAAACACAAAACGAAGAGAATGATAAAGTATACATAAGTATGTTGCTTTCACACGGAAAGGGTGTTGACCTCGGCATATCTCATGGAGGTAGAAAATTTACTTTTGCCACTGCACTTGATGAACATAAGTATGGCTCGTTGCTCCTCTAGTAACATTCGTAGAGAGTGATTTAGTAAAGTGAGGATTCGCGCACAACAGTGTTAGACAAGAACTATGGTATTCATTATAGTGCAACAGGATAAGACATGAAAACACACCAAAGTGTAGCCGCAATCAATGTGTTCACCTTGGTGCAATACATAAATGTTTTAGAATCATTAGTAAAGATTTATCCGATGTTGAGGATGTAGTTGGCCATACGCTAGTGATATAAAATAGATATAAAGAATGTTATTCGTCGATAAGAGTGTTATGTCGATGGTGTTGGCATAACAAGAATTAACAAGAGAAGAATGGTTGTCACACGAGTTTGTAGAGTCGAAGTTCACTGAAACGTCTGTCAAAGTTTTCGAGCTCGCCCGTGTGCGAAGGAGGAATAATTCACCTTGATCCATGAACTTAAATGAGTTTGCGTTTTGTCAAGCCGGTAAGCAACCAAATTCGAAAGGGTTGAACTAAGTTGTGCGGATTAATTAGAAATAGCACATATGTCATCAAGAGGTTTCAATGCGAGGACGCGAAAACATGTTCAAAATGGTATGGTGGTATTACAACACATTACCATCTTCAGGGTTCAAGAAGTGATCACCAAGGATCGAAAATCGAATTTAACAAATTCTCTAAGCTAGAGCGCAATCTAGTTGGAGTTTCTTCATTGAGAAGCAAAGATGTAGTGTCACCGTGATAATGTAACTATAGATTTGTCTGTCACACCCCGACCCGCAGCGGATAAGGTGATCGGGGCATGATTGGGTTATCATCAAAGCTCATGACATTTATTAAACGTTTCATATTCATTAATACAATTTAAATGGAAATTTACAATGATTGCTACAACATGATCTAACTACAATCTAAACTTCTTTGTTCTCTTCTAAGGCATATCCTATGTTTTCCTTGCTTCAACCTGTTCACCTGTATCATGTGTAAAAAGGTTTTTGGATCAACATAATGTTGGCGAGTGAATCATATGGAAAACATTTGAACAATTTATTTAAATTGATTATGAAATATGTGCATAACCAAACATGAGTAAAATTAGATGTAACTTGATCAACAATCATAATATGTTAAATGAAAACACACATGAACAATAATGGAACAATTAAAGGCACGCGATGCTCAACTCGTCTCTCACGAGGAACTGAGGGGCCTGATGAATGAATTGCATAAACATGATGATATGAATAACACACTACAAACAATATAAACTCAATGATACACACATTAATAATAATGAATTTGATGTGAAGCACGCGATGTTCTACTCGTCTCCCACGAGGAACTGATGGGCTTAATGTATGAGTTTCATATGACTTGACAAATGGCAATAAGTAAATCACAACAATAAAAACAATCTAAGTTTAAGTCATGATGTGGTATGGCACAAGTTTAAATAAATAAATTAATTAATTTCATAACACATGACACACCCCAAAACGTGTAATTTAAAAGGGGGAATTGTAAGATTCACTCACAGTGGGTGCGTTCGGTTGATGACGTTGAATGCACGCGAAGTGGTTTTAACCACGAGTGAGATTTAACCTAGATAAATCGCATTATGGTTTGGTAAGTAAACGGATTTTATTAAACTATTTTAGTAGGATTGTTGGGTGTATTTTTGTGAGTTTGAGGCTATTTTCTAATCTTAAAAATGTTATTTTTAAGTATTTATAATTGATTTTTAATAATTAAATAAAAATAATAAAAATATTTTATTTTTTTTCTGCTACAGTTGACTTTGACCAGTTGACTTTGACCGGCGTTGACCGGTTCGAGGCGTATTGTTGTGCGCTGGGTGAGGCTCGAACCCGAGACCTCCCGTACGCGTGCACGCAGCTCTACCAACTGAGCTACGTGTCTAACCCGTTATATATCCGATTTTAATTATATATATACATTAATTAGAATTAACAGAAAATCATTTTTATTTTAAAAACAGTTTAAGCGGTTCGGCGGTGCGCTCCACAGGTCTCGAACCCGGGACCTGTGGGTTAATCTAACACACAGTCCACCGCTGGACTGTGTGTTTAACATGTTATATACTTTGATTTTTATTATACTTAAATACAATTTAGTTATTTCATTTTTCTGCCTTATTTAAAAAGAATAGATAATCGTCCGAGTCGGTGCTGAAGACCGGACTCGAACTCGTGACCAGCGATATAAACAAACACACAGTCCACCGCTGGACTGTGTGTCTAACTTGGTTATTATTCCGGTTATTAATATACTTAACATATATCTAAGGCGATCCGGTTCAGTTAAACAAAACTTGATTTTTTTTTATTAAGGCAGCGTGTGTGAACCGGGATTCGAACTTGCGACGTTAGCGTTTTATGTGCACACAGTCCACCGCTGGACTGTGTGTCTAACCCGATTAATATCCTGATTTTAATTAAACTTATAAGATACGGAAGTGCGTCGTCTTCTTCGTCAATGTTGAACCAGAAATCGGGTCTGACTGGTTCGAGTTTTTATTCAAATTTCATTAGTGTTTTAGGTTAATTACTGGTAAGATAGAAGTAAAAAGAAAGGAAAATAAGCGTGAGGTATACCGACTCGCTTTCCTCTGTTTTCCGGCAGAACTCCGGCGACAGAAAACAACTCCGGCGTCTGGTACCTTGCAGCAGCAAGTCTCCGGAAAGCTTGGAAAGAGTAAGGGTAACTTCGGTAAAGGTTTAGGGGATTCAGTGAAGCTCAGGGATTAAAACTCGGTTTTCCGGCGAAAAATAGGAAAGTTCCGGCGAGTGGAATTATGCCGAGAAAAGGTGTGATTTTTGAGCGAAAGTGTTTGTCGTGGGTTGAGGGTGAATTTATAGGGAATAATCGAAATGTATTTGATCTGATTTACGACTGGGTTCATCAGTTTAAGTTTTCCGGCGGTTATCATTTTTGGTCGCGGACTTCAAACATCGGTTATAACCGATATGTGATTAAAGGTTTACGTTATAACGTAAATTGGTGTTAAAACTCGCGAGTTTACCGGAATTCCGACGACTGAATCGTTTGGGCGCCGGTTTTGAATTTGTAACGACACTTTATCAATTAAATGATTTTATTATACAACAAACAAAGCAGTTGGCGCAGTGGTTTGTGTGTGAGTTGATAAATCGTTGACTGACTCGGTACAGACCCGGGTTCGAAACCCGGCAGATGTATTTCATTTTTATTTTGCGATTTTTGACAGTTTTTCAAAAACTAAATATATATTCGCGTATAATAATTGATTACGGATCGTTTAAAAATGTTTTGGACATTTAATTCGCAACGAAAATTTTGACTGACTGTTCGGTTGCTAAACGGAGCGGGTTTGGTAAATCCGTTTTTGACGGATGTTACATTGTCCAAGTTGATAATAGTAACTAGATATCTCATTAAACGGTAAGCATCGGCCAGCGCAAAGTCTAGTAAAAAGATTCGTATAAAAAGAGAAACTCTCATAGAATAATGACTATTGCAATATAAGGGGGGTAAGGTAAATGTTTAAATAAACGCATTCATTTGTGGGTTGACTAATCCGTACCTCTGTTTTCCAATGCCCCTAAGACCATCGAATCATTAAGAGACATCTATTTGCTGAGATGGGTATGCTAATGTACAGTTCAAGTTAGGCTAAGAACTAATCACATAATAGGGAAAAGGAGGTAGCCTTGTAATTATGGAGTTTGTCATATGGTTGTTAGCGTTTAGCTATTTTGGTTGTGGATCGAAAGAACGGAAGGTTGGTTATGCTCAGGCGAGGAATTAAGCAAAAAACAAAGAATCTGACATATAACCGAAGAATTCTGACAACTATTCCGGTCACTGGCGGCAGCCCCAACAACGGCTAGCAACAGAAATAGCACGGGATGAAAGTTCGTTACGTCACGGTCACTTGGATATATCGTTTGTCCAAAATGGAGTTCGGATGATAGGGTTTCAAGCTGCGTGATGACAAATGCGCAAAACTTGTGACTTCCAGCCACTATTTCGTTTTCCGGCGACTGTAGTGGTGGTTTCCAGTGACGGCGACAAGTGGAGATGATGGGGTTCGTCGACACGAAAGAGTGGACATATTATTCTCCTAAATCCGAGTTCGTTTGGGTTGGTTCTGGTCTACTCGAATATTGACGCGCAAAACTGAAAGAACGGAGAGTCAAATCTATGTTCTGGCAGTAGCGGTGGCGTCGGCAGATGATGCCAATAACTTTTAGATGTTGGGCATGTCGAGCCGATCGCGTGGATAGGTAGAACACATGAGACAAATTTCTCATGGTCAAGTTATGGGTGAAACAAGATTCTACTCGCATTTTGTGTCAGGAGTTCAGAGTAAAGTAGACGTGCCAAGAACGACACTTACGCAAAGGTATGACTCCATAGAAACTTATATTCTTTGTTAGGGGTTATTATGGGATGCGAGAAAAACGTCGAGGACGACTTTTGGGAATGTTTTTCATTAACATTTTTCGGTAACGTTAAGTCATGGGTATTGTACGCGAATGGATGCGTTGATTGTATATTTTGGGACGATTTTAAGCGGAGCTTATAACCTTATGATTTGGAGTAAATGGGTTGGGTATTGTGATTGAGTCTGTGGTTTAGGAACAACCGGTTCCTTGCAACTAGCATGTTGTGGTTTCGAATTAGAGTTAGGGGAATTCATTCTCACCTAAGGTATATCCTGATTACGTATTTTAGTTCACACATAGCCACAGTGTTGTAAAACAATGCACGAGTAAATGCCAAATAATACAATTACCATGTATGCATCTAAGTATGACGAACCTTGCAATCTGGAGTGCGGTTTCGTTGTGGTTTCTAATGAAGAACGGTATAGTCTAGTTTTGTAAAAAAAAATTTACATTTTAAACCTAGTTCACTATAACCAATGGCTCTGATACCAATCTGTCACACCCACAAAATCCACATGCGGAGTTTTACCCGAGGGGTGCGACTGACCAGGATCCAGCCACTAATCATGTTGAACCAATTATTAAAGTTGTAAAATCATCACAATCAACACGATTAGTGATCAATGTTTAAAAGTCCAAAACACAATTTATCTTGCAGGGGAAAATAAAGTAAAACTCATCAAACCTCAAAAACCACAAGTTTAATAAATATGCGAAACATAAGGCTTTACGAACCAAACACTCCAGCCGATTGCACCGGTCGTCCAAAGTTGTATCTACTGACCTGGAAAGCATGCAATAATATGTCTACATAAAGTTGGTGAGTTCACGGTTTTTCAATATTGTTTTTTTTAAACTTAGGTTTTTAAATTACTTAATTTATAAAACATGTCATGGGGAGTTACCCGATCTTTAAGCTACTAAAATGTGTGGTACCGAAACTTTGATTGTTTAAGTTGTTTATGCCCCAGGTCAATGTCTATCATCATTGACCAATTGCCAAGGCATAAAAGTTCACGCCCGTCCTCCCGGGTACGATGTGAGGTTTGTCAAACCTAATAGCGCTATCAACTAATATCCCGTTCGCCAGGCCCGACGATCAATCGGTTTAATGTATGGGGACTTTCAGATAGAGTTCGTTTAGTCCGCTAAAGACATGAAATATAAATAACATTTAACAGTATTCCATCCCCAAGAATACTAGGCAATCCCCTAACCAGAGAAAGTGAAGTTAACAGCATTCCATACTAGGAATACTAAGGCAATCCCATACCAGGGAAAGTGTGGTTCTCAACTGTCACACCCTCAATTTCCACTTGCGGAGTTTTACCGCGAGGCGTGTGAACAAACCAGAATCTGAAACACTAGTACGTCGAACGACTCTACATGATTTGATTATACGTTTTGCAAAATCGTTCATTGTAGATTTTATATCAATTACCAATATTTAGCAGAGCATTATTTTTAAAGTTTGAGCGGAAGCATAAATATGTAGTGATGCGGGCGCCAACACAAACGCCAAAACAAATGAAAAATCCCAAAACAATATTAATAAATGAGACTCGATAAAGATGTCTTGCTCAATGCATGTGCGTGCACCTAGAGCTCCTAGCGTCCTGAGAAACATGTAAAGAAACAAGTGTCAACATTAAAGATGAGTGAGTTCACAGGTTTTCATAAATTCGTTTGTTCGGTTATAGTTTGTTACTCCGTTATCCCCAACCTGGGATAACATATCAGTTCCATTATTCCAATCCCGGAATAATAAGTTGTTGCTTCCAATATTCCCATCCCGGAATATTAAGTTGTTATTTCCATTATCCCCAACCCGGGATAATAAGTTGATGTTTCCAATATTCCAAACCCGGAATATTAAGTTGTTCCGTAATTAAGTTCAATATTAATGTATATAGGTAGCTAGCCTAAAGTCATGTCACTAAGTGTTCGCGATCGAAGCTGACAGTTGTGCCTCCGTTTTGCCAGGCCTATCACATGACCATGGCGATGTTAGGCCAATCATACACCCGTTGACCATACCCGGTCGGCTAGCGCGACTAGCTCGGATGGGGCTCGTCAGACCCAGTAGTACTACTTATAATTCCCCCGCTATTTAACCCAAATACTAACGATCCGAGGAGATTGTCGAGGACTTAAGTGATAAAGCTGCTTAGTGCCCATAACATTACATTAACATTAACTTAGTTACCGTATAGTTGTGTGACGTTAAATTCGTATAACGTAAAGAGTTTGAGTTTGAGAGTGTATACATGTTTCTCCCCCTGTTGTTTAAAAACCGGATAAAGTTAGGGGCCGTGAACTCACCTTTATTTTCTCGGTTAGTGTAGCAAAGATGTTATAAGAGATGGGATCGCTAGTTGCGTCCTAACAAACCAATTAATTCCACGTCAGTGTGTAATCACACCAATACAAATTCCACACGCAATTTACTCACAAGGTGATACACACAAACAACATATTTAACACTCAAATATGCACGCAAGTATTCTCATGTGATCATAGTAAACAATCAACTTATCATGAACATATTCCAAATCCATGCAACACTTTAATGCATAAAATCACAAGTTATCAACTTTCTGCTTAACACTCAATTATTCAGCTGTTTTCTAGGATTTTTATAAAATAGTTCTAACATTCCAAAAATTCCCATATTTTTACAGTAGGTGACATTCATACCATAGAAATTTATATAATTTTTCCAAGTCCTAAATCTTTACCAATTAGCCATAAATATTAATTCATTAAGCTGCAGTCAGATTTACCGCTTTCTGACTGCAGTCCACGGAAGAATTTATTTAAAAATCACTGATCGTCCGATTAACAAAATTCCAGTTGGAGTTGCCCGGAAATTTCTATACCTAGTTGCTGTACAAAAATCATGACTCAACTCTCTACTGATTTTAAAATCTAGCTTGATAAACAACTGGCAAAATTTCAGGATTTTCACAGTTTTAGTTACTGAACTTATTTAGCCGTTTAAAAATATCAAACGACTTCAGAAAATTATGAATCGAGCGCCATTAGATTCCTTATTCAAATCTCTACGTTCTAGACATCAGAAAATCCGTTTTTCGACAACTAACGACCAAGTTACAGCCAAATGAAATCGGCTGTAACTATGACTCAGCATCCTGTTTCAGCATACCTTTATCATAAACTTGTGTAATCCCGTTCATGCGATTAATCTAGGCGATCTAAAACCGATTTCTAATCCTAGATTAATACTAATATTTCATCCATGCAAACCCTAGTTCTTACTTCTAGTTATTATAACCAAAACACACTTGTAACTTGTGATTTCCGACAACAATTCTGCATACGAACAAGCACCAAAACAGCCGATTATTTACAGCACTTATGATCCGAAACTATACCATCATGAAATCTGAGAACAGCAACCATCAACACACATATATCCGGAACAACTAATCATTCAAGCATATGTCCGAGACAACAAATCATTCAAGCATGCATATATATCCGAAACAACTAGACATTCAAGCATGCATATTTATCGGAGACAATACAATCATACGATCCGAACACAACAAAGTCACACACATGTATCCGAATATGGTTTTGTATCATATGATAAGGTAAACGAACCGTGATTAAGCTAAGGAATCCGGTGATCAAAGATTGCTTGCAACCGAGAGATCCGTGACCGAGAAAAGGATGTTGTTCGCGACTGGAAAGAATAGTGGGCTGTTTGTGATCGAGGAAGTGAGCAAGGGCTGAACTGGCGATCCAAGGAACAAGTAAAAGGGCTGCTTTGCGACTGAGTTGATAAAGGCTCCGGCTGCTGCTTGCTGCGACCGAGAAAAGAAGCAACTTCCTGCGATCGCAAGTCTGCCGACGGCAATGGAACTCTAGGGTTTTGTGTTGTTGTCAATGACTCATGCATGATTTGTATTTATAGGCGCACATGATAAGGTTTACGGTTTGGGATAAGTATAGTGGCCGAGGGACTTGGGTTGGTTTGGTTTGGGTTTGGGCTTGATCTCGCGGCCAAAGGTTAGGGTGAGTTGGTTTGGTTTGGGTCTTGATCATGTGGCCGAGGACTAAAGTTGCATGCTATGGGTTTCGGTTTGGTTTTTGATCTTATGGCCGAGACATGTTTTGGTTTAGGGTTTAGGTTTTGATGTGTGTTGGATTTGATCTTGGCCGAGGACTTGAGTTAAGGTTTAAAACTTGTTAACTCCTAGAGTCACAAAGAATCACTTTGGTTCGTGTCGCGGTTCGGTTCAGTTCGTGTACGTATCTATTCTAATGATTCAATTACTCAAACAATCACACAACACACAACACGTATTCATTTAATTCGTACACGTTCGTACACATAGCACGTAATTAGATTGACAAGTATTACGTTCAAGTTATCCGAAAAACCCGGGATATCACATCAACCACCGGGAGTACATGCTTTTAATAAAGATGTGAACTCACATTTCTTTTCCTCGGTAAGAAATAAAGTGCAAATAGTAGCAAAGATGATCAACCGCATCCTAAAATGGTTATCATGTAGTTCATTAGTGTGAGTTCATGCAATACGTATGTTCCTACACGCAATCGAATGTTTTGCACGTAACACGTTTATACATGGACAATTTAGTCAAATGTAAACATACATAACACCGTAGCATAACCTATACTTAGTATCAATCATATATTCATCAAACACATTAGAACATTTTATGATATCACAAGTAAGAAACAAGCACGTTAAATTAATTTGCCAAAATTCATCATTTACACTTGACTCTATGTAGTTTTCGGGAATTTTTCTAATATAGTTTCGGAACTCAAAAATTCCCAAAAAATTATGGAACGTGCCAAACGGTCCATTTCATTTTGTGTAAAATATTCAGAACCTAGTTCCTTATAGATTCTCCGTGAAAAAATCAAACACTGAACACTGATTAGATTCGTCGTAATCTGACCCCTGCCCACTAAATATTTTCTTAAAAATTCCTCGGTACGTAATTCCAGTTGGAGATTTTCATGATCTCCTGGATGTACCTACAGTAAGAATTTGAAAGATCATAACTCAATTCCTAAATTGAGTTATGACATTCGTAATGGGCTGGAAATTCTGCCAGAAAATGTAGCCTGAACTTTCGATACGGAAAAATTCATAAAACATTCAGTTTTCATAGAAAAAACGCAATTCCAGTGGGGTTTGAAAGGTTTTTCCTGGAAGTTCATCTTAGACTCAAGAAACATCGGTTTTTGACAAAATTTGACCCGGTTACAGCCGCTTAAATTCGGCTTTAACTGTTGGACAGCTTACTGTTTTCGTTACCAATCCCGCAAACGATTATCTAGCGAACCCAGGACACATAAACATTAATCACAACAGGTTATTAGTCATTTTATATCATATTTAACATTAAAAGTTCATCAAAAACATATTATAACATCAAACCCTAATGTACATACATGTATACCAAACCCTAGACTTCATGTAACTTCTTAACTAGTTATCATAATCTCAAGAATACATGTTTCCTCATCAAGAATTGTAGTAATCATCAAGAACTCGTGTAAAACAAAGAAACGCATCCAACATGCAAATAGAACTATAATTAAAACCTTAAATGGATTACCTAGAGATGGAGATGAAGATCAAGCAAGAAGGATTAGGGTTTCTTGACCTCTTGAAAACGCCTAGAGGGGGGGGAGATGAGAGAGAGCCGTATGATCGTATGGAGAGTGGAGGGGCGACCTAGGGTTTTTGTTACTGAAACATGTTTTATTTTTCTCAGTTAATTAAGCATGAAATAAGCCAATGAGGTAGTGGTTGGAGAAAGACTTAGTGTTCCTTGTGACCTAGGTTCGACTCCCACTTTCCCCATTATTTTGGGCGGCATCCAGGTGAAGGGCGAATACGGGTGACACCGATTCGTCTTGGATGGGAGGCGAGGTTTTACCGATTATTCCACTGTCGTGCCTTCGGGCGGATGGAGGTCGGGTTTCCACGCATCTGGGAGAGCCAAGGGGTTGGTGGCGGTTGAGTAGTCGACATTGGCCACAGCGCCCGGTGTCACGGTGGTTTACATGTCGTTCATTGCCGTTCAAAAAAAGAGTAAGTATAAAATGACAAAATTACCCTTACCATTAAAAAACAATACATTAAACATTAAAATAAATATAACTAAAGTTAAACAATTTTAGTGGAGCCCACTGTTTTAAAACATTAACCACCCCACCTCCACCCTCTCCCCTTCTCCACTCACATCCGACATCACCGTCAGGTCAAGGCTCCCAAGGCTTTAAACGCAAACCAGAACCATTAAATATTTAAAACCCATTTCCACTCGATTTCGGTAGCTTAACCACGAACTTCGGCGACATTAATCAGATTCCGGCGAACCTGCAACTTCCGGCGATACACCACCACCGCCGCCACACTCATTTTCCGGAAAATTGAAAACAAGACTTGATTTTGATATATAGAGATGTGTGAATCAGTACATTTTCATGATCTGTTCCTATTATTTTTTTAATTAGAAACCATCACATAAAAAATTGCAAAAAATTACCGAACTAATCTTTTGTTTTATCATAAACCATTACACCAAAGATGGTGGGTAAACCTGCTTTGCCCCAACCCATTTTAACAAGAACTCAATTTGATCCATTACACGACCCAGTATGGTTTCAACTCGTACCCTGTTTTGACCCAACCCGTTTTAACCTGAACCCACCGTCACCATGTTTTTTCGACGAGCCTCTTCACCACCATAACACGATTCCGACCATAAGTAACCCCCTAACCTTATATACAAGTCTCATATTTGTGTTTTGAACGTTAAAATCCGAAACAAATGTTGATATCATATTGGGTTATGAAAACTAGAGTCTGTATAAAGAAGATGTTGAAGGTGACGGATGCAGAGAAGAAGGTAGGGTGTTTAATGTATAAAAAAAGTGGGTCCCATTCAAATTGTTAAACTTTAACTATATTATATTTTAATGTTTAATATATTGCTTTTAATGGTAATGGTAATTATGTCATTTTATTTTCATTTAACTGGGAAATCTAACGTTTATCGAGTTCAGGGATTATCTGAGTAACAACCGAGCAAATCACAGTGAGCATACATGTAATTTTGAAAAGATAGAGACTAAAGGTGAAATTTTACCAAAACACAGGGACTATCCGTGCATTTTACTCTAAAAACTTTCTATAACTGTTTTTTAATTATCGTATGATAGTTTATACAAATAACTTGAATCTATCACAAAACCAGCTTATGTTAATTACTAACACTGGAATACCATAATAGCACGTGCATTACACGGGTTAAATGTTGAAACATATGTAATGCATGAATATATATTTTTTCATATGACTGAAATTACGTATTACATTACATATAATATCGTATATACATAACATGATTTCTATTATTGTGTATCTTTTAAATATAATTTAAAATATTTTTTAAGTCGGGTTGAGGTGTTACAATTATGGTATTAGAGCTTAGGCTCTTTACTATTGATTTTTTTTTAAAAACAAAACATGTAAGATATGGACTGTGGAAAGTAGACAAAAAATACAATCGATTACAACAAATAAAACATAATATGGACAACACAATGAACATAACATAAAACACAATAAGTACCAAACTAAAAACACAATAGAAAGTAATTAAAAAACACAATTGATGACAACATATAAAAGACATAATGGACAACAACCAAAATACACAATAAATAACATACTAAAATATTTATGAAACTTCATAACAAAATACATAAAAAAAGTACACGTTTTCTTAGTTTTTTAACTTTAAAAATCTAATTTCATACCTATTAAAACTTAATTGATATGATACTCTATAAACTTCATTTTGTGTAAAAATACTAAGAACTATTTATAACATGTCACGTGTTATACCTCTAATTCATGTATAAAGAGTATTTTTGTATTTTATTTTAAAGTTGGTTTCCAAAAATTGATAAAATTATGGAAACAATTTCAAATTCATGTTGATTATACAAATTCATGTGTTGCTTATATATATGTTGGTTATGATTATATACGTATGTGTTTGTTACAAAATTTATGTGTTGGTTATAATCATGTACGTATGGCTAGTTATATTTATATAGGTATGTGTTGATAATAAAAATTCACGTGTTACTTATATGTGCTGGTTATACTTATTAGCACAATTATAAAACACTATTTTGCAACTTTTAAAAAAAGTAATTTAAAAAATATATAGCAATATTAAACTCATATTAAAAATAAAATAATGTTTGATTTTATGGTATTTTTTTTAATAAAATACTAACATATATAAAAGTTATTTTTGTTTTCATAACAGGGTGGAATTAATAGTTAATGGAAAATGAGAAAATAAGTAAAACACCCATCAATCTCATTAAATAGTATAATTATTGTTAGTAATGATGTGTAATCAATCTTAGACGTTAATTCAATTAATCAACGTTCAAGATCTGTTCTTAGTGTTTTTAAATAAGACAAAGTTTGTATGGTATCTTTTAACTCTAAAACTTAAAACGCCACTAGCATTTCAATAACAAAAATTTTAACCTACAAACTCGAAAAAAAAGTACACATTTTCTTATTGTAACTTTAATACCTAAAATGTAGTAATAATCTTATAATTAGTTTATAAACATCAGTGTTGTCTATGCATTAATATTTTATATTTTCAACAACAAAAACACATATATTAGCATGCATATTCAAATAAATATAGTAATAAATGTCATCATATTCTTTTTTTTAATGTGTAATTAGCTACAAACGTACTTAATGTGTAATTAGCTACAAACGTACTTTTTCCATTAATTAACAACACTAGTTATGTTTTTACTTTTCCATTAATAAAGAAACAAGGCATGTCACTTTAAGTTCAAACTCTTTCCGTTAATTCTTTTGAAGACAAATTTAGATCACTCACGAACCGCTGGAGTATCATTATGCTACTATCGAAATCACTTGATTATATCCATCTTCATTAGGCAATAATGTCTACACACAAATTCAGAAGAAAACCGAATAAATCTGGAAAAAAACCATTTGTGAGAATCGAACCCAAGACCTAATGGTCCCTAAGACCATACGGTGTAGAAGGGCCTAAAGCTTAGGTGTTATGCGACATGTGGACGACACGTCAGCACGCATCAGAAAAGTGGCGTGGTGCAAAAAAGGAATGTGTTAGAAAGGGTGTGGAAGAGTGGCGTTATTTGACACGTGACACGTATTTAATAATATTATTTCTATTTAAAAATTATATAAATCAATTAAATTTAACTTAAAAACATCAATATTAATTGAATAAAAAACAAAAATTTAGAAAATTATATTAACTGATTTTTTTACATAAACTTATAAAAAAATTAGAAGTGCCGGTCCCTCATCATCTAACGAGAATACAATAAACTTCTTAAACTCAGATGACGACGAAGAAGAACATGAAGAATTTGAGTCTTCTATTCGTAAAAGTTGGACCTGAACCGATTAGAAAACCAATTTAACTGGTTCAACCCAGCAAAACCGATTTGCATAGTGTTCGTTCAAATAACCATGAATTAAACACCACAACAATCATATCAGTTCACGATTAAAACCATTAGCAGTCAAATATCAAAAGTTGCTCAAAACTATAAAGCTCCAACACCATGAAAACGTCCACAACCAACACCTGAACAAGGTCAAATCATGTCGAAATTCTAAAAACACAACAGCGGTTTCTGCACCTATATCACTCTGGGTGCCGACTACTCAAGGGCTAAGTGAAGCCTCTCGCTTTGGTTTGGCTCTCGCGTACTCACGGGGATCAGGGCTTCTGCTCCTGCTTCGACTTGGACTTCGAATTGGGCTTCGGCCTGTTGGTGACCGTTCCTCTCTTTCAGGGCTTCGGCTTGGGCTCCTTGACCCATTATAGGGTGGAGGAGACCTGTCTCTGACGGGACTTCGACTAGGACTCCTAGACCCACATTGTAAGGTGGAGAACGCGCTCTCACTGCTGAGCGTGAATACGACCTTTCTCTATCATACCTTTTTCCTCGAGGCGAAACCGGCCTAAACAATTCAAAAGTATATATAAAAAAATAATTCAACATGGTTTTTCACAACCACAAAAAGGGCAGACATGAGAATTAAAATATTAAATACATACCTAGATTGATGCCTTCTCTTGGGAGGAGGTGAGTACTCACGGCTACGGGACCGCGATCTGGCGTAGCGAGGCGGTGGAGAGTGGCGACGTGGTGGCGATCGTCTGCGGTCACTATATCTGCTTCCGCCTCTGCAATAACATTAATCATATAAAAAAACATCAACTAGCATATAAAAATTAGGGGTGAGCGCTGTGAGCATGGTGCGGTGCGGTTCGGTTATTGCCTAAAACCGAAACCATAACCACACACTTCGGTTATCAAAAAATCATTACTGTTCGGCTCGGTTAATGCGGTTTCGGTTAAATCAGTTATTTGCGGTTAATGCGGTTTCAATTCGGTTATAGGTCGGTTTTTTATCGTTCTAAAGTTAGGCTTTAAATGTGTGGGTTATACAAAATTCATGCGCAAAAACTAAATATACACACTTAAAGCTTGTATAATTATCAATTATATTTCACTAACACATGCATACTGAATTGCAAAAACAAAAGTAACACATGTGTTATGTGGAAGCATACATCGAACACAAAGTGGCTAGAGTTTTAAATTTAATGAGATTGGGTCATGGTTAAAAGACTTAAACACTTCACCAAAAAAAACATAGGGATTGGGTCAAGATTAATACTTAAACACTAACTTAAAAACTTTTGGTCCTATAGGTTCGACCATGTTTAAAACATTCGGTTCGGTTATAAAATTAAAAATAACCATAACCGAACCTTATAGTTCAGTTATGAAAATAAAAATAACCGAACCGCAACATGCGGTTATCAAAAATACAAATAACCGACCCTTTGGTTACGGTTCGGTTAATTTAGTTTTATGCTCACCTCTAATAAAAATTAGAGTAAAATACAATTTTCATCTCTAAGATTTGGCAACTTTTGCAACTATCGTCTAAATGTTTGTTTTTCCGCATCTTTTAGGTTTGAAATCTTGTCATTTTCACCCGGCTCGTTAAACTCCATCAATTTTTCTCCGTTAAGTCAGAGGTATTTTCGTCTTTTTTGTTAACTTAAAGGGCAATTCGGAGATACCCCTGACTTAACGGAGAATAATGGATGGAGTTTAACGAGCTGGATGAAATGGCAAGATTTCAAACCGTCCAGATGCAGAAAAACAAACCTTTGGACAAAAGTCGCAAAACTGGCAAAACCTAAGGGACGAAATGGCATTATACTCTACAAATTAATATAGATACTTCAAGCTATAAAGGAGTCAATAAACTAGCCTGCGCTCTCTTGATCTCATATCAGCTGGTTTCTTCCGATTCTCCTCAGCAAAAACGACAGTCAGCTCTCTCCCTTGAAAAACCTGACCATCCATCTGGTATTTTGCTTCTGCTGCATCGGCCGGATCAACAAACTGAACGAATCCAAACCCCCGTGGCTCTCTGCATACACAATTAAACAAAAAAACGAAACTCAATTACCAGTAAAATCCGAAACAAGTGACCTTATTTAACCTGTTTTTAACTGATAATTTCATGATTAGTTTTCACTGTTATGGTAGGTCATGGTCATAAGCAGAACTGCTGACCTTGTAAGTGACAGTGTATAAATATGAGTTGAAATTCTTCAAGACTTGGAATCTTGAAATCTTCCAAATGTAACCCGACTCAATTTTCTTCACATCTTCACTACCAAACAAAACCACCTTGACAGAACTCTTTACTGCTTGATTCATTGGTACTTAGTTCTTAATATCAAGAGAAACCTTAATACTTGATTCATGCCTTCAAAACTTTTACTTCACTTCACTGTTAAATGGCAACAATCTTAATGTAGAACCCAATTTAAGATGTAAGATTAATAAATGGTAAAACATCTAAGAAACTAAGAAAACACAATTAAAATAAAAAAAAACGTCTGGCACTCAACTGGATTAAAAGAAACTAATATTTAGAAGAAGTGAAAAATATCTGAAAAAGCATGGCACCAATCGCATACGCATGCTCGAGATTTTATAAAAAAAAGGTGAAAAGGAAAACGAATATAGTGTAAATGCATCTAATTATATCATTAAAGACAGGACTTTTCATTCCAAAGTTATGACTTTACTAGTACGAAAATAAACACTAAACTGTCAATTAAATAAATATAATAAACATAAAGGCTACACTAGCTCACCCGCTATAATAATCCCTCGGCAAGTAGATGTCCTTTAAAGGACTGAATTCTCCAAATGGCCTTCGAAGGTCCTCTGGCCTGAAAAAATTGGAAATGTTATCAATTATAAAATCACTTACAGATATTCTTTAAGGGTAACCCAAATTCAGAGTGATAAGTGTTATAAGCACATGTAACATGTTAACAAAAAAGGTATAATGCCAAAATCCAATTCCTGTATCGATAAAATGCATAGAAGAAAATTAAAGTTATCATGAACATACCGGCAATCAAGACGAAGATTACGAACCAAGAGACTTGTAGGGAGATCCCTTCCACGGCTACTACCACCACCATACCGACCCCTGGGACTAGGGCTCCTTCCCCTTCGCGCATAACGACCACCCCTAGGCGGTGATGGAGAGTAGCTTCTTCCACCCATGTTTTAGCTCTGTTCAATTAGTTTAGCAAAACAATTAATAACTCGTATCAAAAAAAAGATTCCACTAGCAATACTAAAATACGTAACACATTAGAAACGACTGCAAGTACAACTATAAACTACCAATGAAACCTATGACCCGTTAAAATGAAATTTTTAACATTCAATCTCAACTCATCCATCACTCATTCTTATCTTACAGAATCCCAATGAGTAGAAGGTTGAAACAATTAAACCATGTGCAGATAGAGTCACAGACACAATATGTGCAAACCTTTCTTTATGATTAAACGTGTACAACTATGAACCTATGTTGTCAAAAGCGCCCTAGGCATTGAAGCGCAGCCCGGCACAGATTTAGCGTTCACCATGAAAGGTGAGGTTTCAGACAACCAGGAGCCAGCTCGGGCCAATTTCTGGCTAAACTCAGGCCAGAAATGATTAAAAAAAACCCTTAATTAAGGCTGGAATCAACCTTAAACGGCTCAGAGTGGCCCTAAACAGGCCTAAAATATGTCTAAAATCCTTAAAAAATATACTTTATACTATACACCTAGCTTAAAAAAGCCCTCACTTCTTTAGCGCCTAAGCTCCGGGCTCGGCCTATACGCCTTGAGTGCACTTAGGTGCTTTGACAGCATAGCTATGAACTACCAATGAAACCTATGACACCCAAAAATGAAAGTCTTAACACTCAATCTCAACTCATCACTCACCAAACCAGCAGTATTTAACCCATCAATGAGTAGAAGGTTCAAACAATGAAATCATTTCTTTAAAATGGCATATATCAAAACTCTGCAAAACATCCAATCATAGTTGTCAAAAGTATAGGTCATTATATGTCGCTATATAGTATATAGCAATATATAGCGACATTTTTATTTTTGTTAATTTTTTTTTCATTTGTTTTTTCTCATCTCCACTGCTCGGTGCCTCAGGTTTGGTCTTATACTCTTATAGCATGTATGTTTGTTGGTCTTTCTGTATTTTCCTCATCTCCACTACTCAATAACATGTATTTTTCTGTTTCTCTACTTTATCGCTAAACATGAAATACCGGGCACTAGTTCATCGCTATCACAAGTAGCATGTAGGCAGCCTGTCACTATTTACGGCTACTCGCAGTTGACAACCATGCATCCAATACATATCCAAGAAAACACAAACTAATCCGCAGAAGCAAATTAACTAAACATAAACCCTAACTTCACTCGTTCTTACACAATACGTATCATAAATATAATAGTAAACTGTCATTTTGGTCCCTTAGGTTTGGCCAGTTTTGCCACTTTAGTCCAAATTTCAAACCTTTTGCCATTTTGGTCCCTGTGGTTTCTTTTTTTGCCATTTTGGTTCAAATTTCAAATTCAACTTAAATTTTCAAAAAAAAACCTGGTTTTTGTCCTTTTCTTCATGGGCATTTTGATCATTTTATGCTTTATTTAACTGATTATTAATTATTAATTAAAAATAATATATATAACTAATCAAATTATATATATAACTAATCAAATCTAAGATCTGTCTCTCTCTCTCTCTTCTCTCTTTATCACACACACACTGTGGATGCTGAGATTTCCCCTTTATCATCAGTCATTGAAGCAAGAACCTGATGAGAATTAACAGCACAAATTTAGCATTTATCGGGTCAAAAGATGGAAATTGAGAAGGGAAACTTGAATGCGTACTTCAAAAGGAAGTCCTTGAGAGTCCTTAGAGGGACTCATAACGACAGGCAGGACAGCTGAAAGTAAAGAAATAGAACCCGGTTGAATACGGGTGGAGCTAAATATTCTATTTTGGAGGCGAAAATGATCTTCGACAAGCATTAACATAACAATTGCATTATCTACCAAAGCCTCTGACAGCTGGGCAGCATTTTCTACTTCTGCAATAGAAACCTCAGCCGGTAATCCATATGATCCCACACCAGCCGATGCTGCAGCAATAACTTGAATCTGTACCCAAAAAAAAGTATTTCAAAAACAAAATCAAGGGGAAAATGTCAACCAAAAAACTATGTACTTTGGCTGAATTTACGCATTCGTCCCTGTACTATATTTCTGCATGGTTAAATCCCTTCAAATTTGAAACTTAATGATAAAGTCCATAGAACTTGTTTTTTCTAAAGGTCATTTTTGCACTATAGAATTCTTTTACTTCTAAAATTTAACAAAAAGGTCATTCTTTTTTGCATGATTAAGTCCCAAAACTTGAGTAAATGGCCTTTTTTGTTAAGTTTCAGATTCCAGGAATTTAATCCTGCAAAAAAAGTTGATGGATTTAGTCACAAATATCTATATGGGTTTTCAACAATTGCCCAAATAATAAGGAAAGCAAACACAAAAAAAGTAATCACCTGAACCCGCAGCTCTTTGGCGTGAAATCCAGCAACTCACCCAGAAGCCTTCTCTTAAAGATGGACAGTAATTTCTCATGTCTACCAAATAAAAAATTCGCTTGTACCGGAATCACCCACCACCACCGTCTCCCCTCCACCACGGTACACCCACCACCGTACACCTCTTTCCACTTCCCACTTTTCCCACCATGGATTCCGGCAACTTCACCTCTGGTAAAAGCATAAAACCACAACCGCCGGCGATGTACAATTCAACCACATCCCGATTCTCCAACCGCCGCCGTCAGAGCATCGTTGTCATCATCGGAGTACTAAAATTCAAACACCTCCCCGACCAAATCGACGTTTGATGGAAGGATTGGAGTTTGGCGATCAGATCTAAGGTGGTGGTATAGTGGTGGTGCGGTGGTGTTAATTGAGGTGGTAGGTGATTCCATAGAGAGAGAGATTGCAGGTGTGTGTGATAAAGAGAGAAGAGAGAGATCTTAGATTTGATTACTTATATATATAGTTTGATTAGTTATATATATTATTTTTAATTAATAATTAATAATAATAAGTTAGAATAAAAGTATAATAATCAAAATGTCCCTAAAGAGAATGACAAAAACAATGCTTTTTTTTTTAAATCTGAGCTGACTTTGAAATTTGGACCAAAATGGCAAAAAAAAATTAAACCACAGGGACCAAAATGGCAAAAGGTTTGAAATTTGGACTAAAGTGGCAAAACTGACTAAACCTCGGGACCAAAATGACAGTTTACTCTAAATATAAATATACAACAACTGATTATCCGATTTGCATTAATCACAAAACCCTAAAAAACAAATCAAGAAGATGTAGCTACAAACACACAAAAGTATAGGCATATATCCACCAAAACTGCAATTACATGTAATTAAAAGCTAATTTGTCCATATTAAAGTGAAATCAACAAGAAATCAAACAACGAAAGACAAAGTTAACACCTATAAAAGAAAATCGAGATTAATTACAGTGTATAATGTTTCGAAAACCGTTATTAAACCGGATCTATTTAGAAAATCAAAGTGTACCTGAGTGTTTTCACAGGAGAGACCAAAGAAGGATAGATTAGGGCTAAAAAGCGACTGAGCGATGATGATATGTTGGGTTTGGGGCAAGGCCTCTTTATGTCAGTGGTCACGTGAGATGCGTGCTCTCCGAATTTAATTTTAAAATTTAACATTTTGAAACCCAGACTCAGGTATAGTCTTCAAATGGAATAAATGGGTCCTGATAAAAATTAATTTCTTCGTATGGAGGGAGGATTTATTGGATAGGATAACAACATTTTAGGCTTTAGATAGACGATATGTACACTAGGATTCATTAACGTGCAGGCTTTATAATTGGCATGACGAAACGTGTGATTATGTGCGAAGGATTTAGGAGTTTGTGGCCCAGATGCCTGAGATTTTTTATTTTCAGTACAAATGATTTGTTGAAGATTCATTTACAGACAAGGGGTTCTAAGGTATGGAGGAATGTTGTGTATTTTGTTGTTCAAATTTCAAAGTTGTACATATGGAATAGTAGAAATGAGAAAGTATTAGAATCAGAAGGAGGAGAGCTTGGTCGGGACAAAGGAAGTGATAAAGTGCATGAGTTTTTTATGGATAAGAAGTCGAGCAAAGGCACGAGCGGTTACATGGGAACAATGGTGCAATATCGATTTAGATTGTTTTAGCATTTAAAGTTTTCTAGGGTATGATGTATTGGTGTGGGCTAACAGTCGTTAGTACCTTGATTAATGATATTGTTTGCTGGCCTTTCAAAAAAACATTTTGATCATTATTAATTTTTTTTGAACATAAAGAGATTGTGAAACTAGAAGCATAGAATAGCTGAGATCCAATATAAGTATGAATAGAGTGTAACCTGTCGGAACTCTTTCAAAAGCTATATCTCATATCTCCTATTTAAACATGTCGGAACTCGCAAGGACCAGCGTCGTTGTCCCCGAGCAACCCGTCCCCTGTGCCTACTCAACAGTCATAAAAACGCTTCTTTCTTCGGCGAGTGCTACTAAGAAACATTACCCACCTGACCAACTTGAGAGGGTGGTAGCAGTGTACCTGAGAGTGCCTCGTCCACTTTAAGAAAAAGTTAAATTCATATTCAGGGCTAACCATTGTTGGTTAATTAGTGCGGTTTTGAGGTCTTTAGAGATGTTGCAAGTGTCTATTAAACTAAGCAGTCAACTAATAGTGGGATTTGAACCCGTTCGCACACTTTATTCCATATATCTTTTTGCAAACAAACTTGTAACTAGTAGATGAGCGAATTGCATCACCACCCATCACACTTAGTGTTGCATTCATCAGTACCCCACGTTTCAGCGGGTCTTTTCTTGTGGCAATTATGTGAACGTCGACCTCCACATGAAACGGTTGACTTTGACTGTAACCCCATTGACCCTATCATGTATATAGCCCATGTGATTCGTTGAACTTTTTTCTTTCATCAGCCGTATAAATTAGAGAAAAACCTTACATGAGATGTCTTTCAGTCGCATCATTTCCTTCTCTTATCTCCATGTTATTAAGAAGACCAACCATTCACTTGTCGAATTCACACCTCTTTTCCGGTTTCAATTGGTATCTCCATGTTATTACTTTTAATTTATCGTAAAGTGTGGAATGGTTTGGAATTTGAAAACTTCTGATTACTATTGGAATAATTGTTTGTATATTATTGAAAACTAAGTAACTATATTAAAAGATAATTTAATTTAATTATTATGTTGAGTAACACTAGATAATTAAAGGATCGTGTAGTCACATAGACTCAAGTAGACTTATTGGTGAGGTTGTGAGGTGCAACGCCTAGATAAAGTTACATATACATATACTCTCAGAGATTATCAAATAGAAAGTTTAGTTTAGATACAAAGTGTAGAAAACAACAATAGAAGGACATGTGACAATAACAAAAAAACATAAAGAGTAACATTCTAGTCAATCCCATTTCTTTAGCACCCATTATCTTCAACCTTTCCTTCACTTTCTCTCTCTAAAATTACTAAATCATAGTGAGATTTTCTTCATTGATAAATTGCTTAAACACTCAATCAATATGTTTTTTCAATTTCTTTGAAGAACGAGTTTATTTGTATACAATTTCTCATTTTTTTTAATTTAACATAATATGATGGAACATGAGAAATCGGTTGAAACAGATACTTCTCCTCTCAAATTTCTCAAACATTTTCTACTCAAAGTGAAGATATCTATGATTCTATCATTCTCTTGATATATTCATGTGTTTGGGCAACATTATTGGTTCCAATTTCATTGAGAATCAGTGGTAAAAAGTTGCACATCAGGTGTTTGACAAAATGTCTCAAAGAAAATTCCAAAACAATTTTTAATTTAAATATTCATTCATAATTGTGTTTTACAAAATAATGAAAAAAATATATTTTTTTGTGTTTTGTGTCCAGCGCGTTTTACAAAAATGAAAAACCACCGTTTTTTTCTATTACGTTTTTCAAAATAATGAAAAAACACTTTATAGTGTTTTTGTCCATTGCGTTTTACAAAATAATGAAAAAACCGTCATTTTTTGTCTATTGTGTTTTACAAAAGAATGAAAAACACATTTCTGTGTGTTTTTTATCCATTGCGTTTTAGAAAAAAAATTTGTGTTTTCAGTCGTTTTAAAATAAACATTTCCTTTTGTGTTTTTATCCATTGCGTTTTAGAAAAAAAAAATTTGTGTTTTCAGTCGTTTTAAAATAAATATTTCCTTTTGTGTTTTTAGTCAATTGTGTTTTAAAATAAACACTTTTCTTGTGTTTTTAGTTCATTATGTTTGGAATAAACACTTTTTTTTTATGTTTTTAGTCCATTGCGTTTTAGAAAAAAAAAACACTTTATTTTGTGTTTTTTGTCCATTACAATTTAGAATAAATACGTTCTTTGTGTTTTTAACCAATTGCGTTTTAAAATAAATACCTTCTTATGTTTTTAGTCAATTGCGTTTTAGAATAAACACATTCTTTTGTGTTTTAGTCAATTACGTTTTAGAATAAACACCTCCTTTTTGTGCTTTTAGTCCATTGCGTTTTAGAAGAAAATCATTTTTTTATGTTTTTTGTCTATTGTGTTTTACGCATCTGGGTTATCAAAAACTTTTTTTTTCAAAAGCAATACTTGGTACCTCCATTCCTAGGATTCAAGATTTTGGTTAACATAGGTTTGTAATTCTGATAATCGGGTTAGTAAAGCCCGACAAATGGGGTGTAACCAAGGCCAGCTTAAACGAGCTCAAACCCGACCTCAGGCTTTTATTGAGGCTCATTAATAAACGAGCTCGAGCTACGCTGAAGCCTCAAATATTAAGCTAAAGCCGGCTTGCGAGCCTAAATAAGCTTTTAATATCAAGCTACTCTTTAGTAATGTGTGTCCTACTAAAATCATTAATGCCCCTATTATAAACAAAATGAAAATGAAGACAATCCCGATTAACCCGGGGAATATGCCATATTCGTCCTTGATCGTTGAGGAATTCTTCCACACGTGTTTAATAATCACATTTGCGAGTCTTCAGCAAGAACTAAGTCTTAATGTATCTCCAGCGAAAATAAGTCAAGAACAAAACAAGAAATATTAATTAGTATCGCAAGTAAATTCCTAAACCAACCCGGGATTCCGGGAATTTGGACCACAAAATTAGCCCATAACAGGTGTCCTAGAAATAGGACAGTAAGAGCCGTTGTAGTTGTTCTATTTTTCAAAATTTCGGTCTTTAGGAGTGGATGGATTAAAACGATGTTATTTAGGGGTTATTAATCATGATTCCTTATATTTACTCCTTTTAGTTATTTTTATTTAACACTTCATATTCATTTCTTCTCTAGAGTTTCACGGTAATTTGCTCTTTTTCTCTTGAATCTCTGTTTTCTTTTTACATTTTTCACTTGTTCAAAGTATGTGGAAGAAGATGATAAGATCAGCCTCCTACATTGCTAAGGATTCCGAAGGTATTTCATTCCTCAAAACTTGTTGGATCATCCCGAGCAAGAGATATACACTTTTTCTGATCACGAACTTGTGCTGTTAAAATCCAGGAAGTCTTTTCCAAACTAAGTTGTTTTTAGACCTTTTGATTCTGAAACCTGCTCTGATTTTGCCTCAAAGATCAGGGTTTGCTTTCTTGCCTACCCATTCACCATTGGTTTAACTTACCCTTTCCCCCTCACTAATCACTGAGTTCTTCAAAATCACTAGTCTGAGTTATGCTAATATGGAGGGTTTTGTTTGTTCTGAAAAAATTAATCAGTTCCCATAGTTTTGACATCGGTGTATCCAAGCTTGCCTGTGCCTACAACCTAAGAACCCATGGCTCTTCTCACTTCGTCTTCCAAGTCCATCCTGGCCAATCCCACCTAATTCTGAAGGGCACCTAGAATGATAATGACTGGAAGTGAAAATCACCAATCTAAGTATTGTGCTCCTGTTAATCCTGATTCATGGCACAATATTATCTAATACGCCTAAGATAGAATATTTTTATAGCTAACTAGCTTAGAATCCTATGTTTAACTAACTTGGTTTTCATTATGATTGTGACTCCAAACCGAACTCAATTGCCATGTGCAACCACTAATCGCCAATCTAAGTGTTGTGTTCCCACCACAATGCATAGGCTCCTAGTAGTACCTTAAGTTTATGAGATGAGAACCGTAGTTATAAACTCCATTACCTTTGTTTTAAATGTAACTCTTTTCTATATTAGAATTAAAAGGTGACGACGAGGGTGAGTCAATTGGCCCATCGTCTGGGCTATTTTCTCTTACTATCACCGAGCCCGTTACGATCGGATAAAATATTAGGCCCAAAACAAGGAATGGACCTTATATACAAGAAGGTCAAACTTGGTCATAAAGTGAACACATCAAATCCTTACCCTGCATATCTAACCACTATTCCAGCAAGGATATGCAAGATATGACCATTTATCAACATTTAATGGTTGAGTCTTTAAGAAACAAAGGTAGCGAGTTTACTTGAAAGAAGGAATCAACACTAATTGAAAAGTAAGATATGATCCTACAAAAAGGATAAGAGTCACTTTAGATCCATACATTCCTTTGCATGGTAAAGAGTCCAACGGTCCACGGCAGGAAAGGGACCCACCTCGATAAGTGGCTTTCCTTATTATAAGTTGAAGGAACGATCACAGATAAGGTAGGTACATAAAAACCTATCACAAAAGAATCATTCTCACTACCTCATTGAATGCATTCAACACAAGATCCACACCAGTAATTTTGACCAATTTATTGTGTCGAAATATAATTTATTGTCCCGGCACATTCTTGTTCTCACACCGGAGCTTGGTCATGGATCTCCCTCCCCCTAGGGTTCTCTGTGGCGAGGCTAACGGTGTCTTGTTTTGCATCTTTATTGCGGTGACTAAGGGCACTCCGACGGACCTCCTAGATCAGACTCGACGCTGGATTTTTAGGGATTCGACATTGTCGCCATCCGTGGGATATTCTCTACTAGAATCTCCCACATTTTTGGAAAGATTCGGTGCTCGAAAACCACGCCGGAAAATTTCGCAACATGGCAGCACCGCCCCCACGACCTTTCTCAAACATAGAAGGTACTCCCATCGAGAAGAATAAAACCACGGAGACGGGAACACTCCTCATAGATGATATTACGGATGAGCTTGAGAACACTGCTGAGTCTGAACTTTTTCGTACAAAGGGAGCTGATATAACACCAGAATTTGTGCTGGCTTACAGATAAGAGTTACAAAGAAAGCTCAAAAGGTGGGACAAGCTGGAAGGCCTTAGATCGTTTGAAACATCGCAAAAGGGGGGGGGGGTTCTTCCTCTCATGGTGAGGAAGGGAACAAAAAGGAAGACCTATTGGATCCTATGATGATGTTCATGCCAGTCCTGGGGAATTAAGGCAAGACGAGAAGATGGCCATGTTAGGGATAACGAAAGATAATTAGGTTCATAAGGTAGAGCAAAAGAGCGAAAACCAAAGCGGTGATGCTATGAGTAAGCCATACCTACCTAAAGATCTGGCTGAGATCTCGAAATTTACCAAGCAGATAGCTGAAGCTCAACTTTGCCAAAAACTCAAGTTGCCAGCCAACGTGGGAAAGTACGACGGAACGAAGGATCCAGAGGATCAGTTGCATGCTTTCGGAGGTGCGGGTCAGGTAGGACGATGGCCCATGGTGCCATATGTTTGTACAGACCCAGACAGAGGGAGCCCGTCTGTGGTTCGATAGCTTACCAGCCGGTAGCATCAACAGTTACGAAGACCTATGTGAAGTTCCTCAAGAACTTTAACTAGCAGAAAAAAGTGATAAAATACACGAATGAGATCATGCACATCAGGCAGAGAGACAACAAAAGAGACCAATACATGGAGAGGTTCATAAAAGAAAGCATGAAGATAAAAGGCGTTCATGAGGTGATAAAAATCAGCAGTTTTATCAATTGCTTAAAGCATAGACAGTTATGTGAAAAGCTGGGAGAGGAATTTTCTGAAACTTTCGATGGTTTGATGGATAAGGTCCGGGCTTTGGTCATGTGTAAAGACACAAGCAGCAAGGCGAAAGAGTTTAATAACAGCTCTAGGAGACTGAGCACCACATCTAGACCCCAAGAAAAAGGTACCACTTACTCTAAAGCAAGGCTACACTACGATAAGATCTAATATGACAGGCCCCGACCTAGTTTCTCCCCCCTACAGACTTAAGGGGAGAAAGCTAGCACCTTACTATGACACTTTCACTCCCCTTACCAAGACACCTAGCGAAACACTTGCAACAGAAAGTGTTGAGAACTCCTTCCCCAGAACCCCCCATAAAGCGGGGACTCAAGGCGCATCCCAATGAGTATTGTGAATTCCATAAGGGGTGTGGTCATAACACTAATAACTACATGTATTTAGAAAGAGAAATCGTTTTGGTGATAAGAACAGGAAAGCTGTCCCATTTGATAAGGGAGATCAAGGAGGGCCGGGACAGAAGGGGAAGGGAAGTAAAACAAGAAGAGCAAGAAAGAGCCGCCGTGGACATGTTCCAACGAAGAGAGGACTACATCCAACCCCGGACGGTCAAGGCTAGGTTACAGGGAATCACAGATTGCATGAGGGTTCCCATCCTCATGCCTTACCTGCCAGACCAAGAAACACAAAACTCCCCTTGAACATCTCCGCTAAAATAGCAAGTCACAAGGTAGCTGATGTGCGTGAATTGAATATATTTTTATAGTTATAATTTTCTTTCACACAAATTGGGTTTTAAAAATGGTTTTCACGTAAAAACTAACTACACACACAAAAGGGCAAGTGTACCCGTTAGGTGGTAGTATAGTCAACCGGTAAGAACTGGATATCAATCCGTGGACGCGGTGTCTTAATACTAAACCCTTGCTACTTTTAAGCCTTTTCAATAAACGAGTTGATTTCTTTGATTTTAAACTATCTTGAACAATTAATAATTAACTAACTAAATTAAGGAAGAAAGATAAATAAAAGAGGTTGCTTAAACTAAGTATCCATTAATAAACATATGGCAACAATTAAGGAAGACTAATGGTGATTCAAGTTCTAAATTCAACTAAGTTCCCAATCAAGGTTTCCTAGTTTTAAAAATCTTGGGAAAATTATAGTGAGACAACATTCTAATCACCTAAGATTCATTCTTTTAAGTTTACTTGCTAAGTTGGTGTTAATCTTTAATAATGAGTTAATTGTTTGTCAAAACTCCTAACTCTACAAGTCAAGGAAAACTAATATGAACAACACACTAATCACCCTAACTTGGTTTCAAGTAAGTGACATTTTCATCATGTTCTTGATATGAATCACAAACATGGTCATGCTAGACAACAATCTTGGCCTAAATCATCAAACCAACATAAGCACAAACTATAGAATTCATATAAACATTCATATGATCTTTCCAAATCTAAATGCAAGAATTCATACACATGTTCAAGTCACCATTCTAATCATGTTAGCAGTTACCATTTCTAGTTTCATGCTATGAATCATATCAACAAGTTAACAAGATTCAACAATCATAATCTCTACATGGGCTTTCCAACACAACATGTAAATACTTATGACCAAACATTCAACAACAAGGACTTTAAACATGAGCATGAACTCCAAGAACAAGATTAAATATCACCATGAAGATTAACAAACAACAATCACCACATCTATCACCATGTTATCACATGTTCGTTAGCTTCAACAAGGTTTAAGCAAAACAAATATTTTAGCCCATAAGGCTCATAACTACTAAATCAAATGCAAAATATCTTAAAGTGTTCATAAGTAACAAGTGGCTAACCAATGTTTAAGACAAGATTAAATGGTAAAATGAGTTGATCTTCAAGTGATTCAACCTTCCTTAAGGCTCCTTCTTGGCTCTACAAGCTTCCAAGACTAGAATCTTGAGAGAAAAGTTCACCAAAATGCTCCAACTCCCCTTCAAATGAGCTCAAACTACGTATTTATGTTGCTGGTGAGTTGGCACGACCGTGCCACCTTTTGGCATGGTCATGCTTGGCAAGTGTCAGATACCCTTTTTAATCTGTTGAACATGTTTGCTACCAAATCCGGGAAGATCCCGCTCAAACTTACCCGAGGTGGCACGATCATGCCAAAAGGTGGGACGGTCGTGCTTATCGATGACGTATTCGGAGATGACTGTTTCAACCTCGGGAATGAGCTGATCAGAAGTTGAGGTGACACGAGCACGGTCGTGCGTGGACTTGGCACGACCGTGCCAGTTCTTGGACTGGTCTGGTTTGTGCGGATAGTTGATAATGCTGATGAGAGTGCCGGTCTCCGGAGGCTTGGCACAGTCGTGTTTGGGGTTGGCACGGTCATGCCGTATCTGGCAGTTTTGTAGGAAAGTTCCATTTTTGCTCCATATTGCTCCAAAAGTCTCTGTTTCATCACCGGGCCGAATCCCGGACCTGTATTTTCACAAACAACTCAAATGAGTATCAAGATCTATGAAAATACAACGAGTTCTCGCATAAATGGGGAATATTTGACGTTTAAAAGTTGTATAAATTCTTATACATCAGTAGCCAAGATACACAGGGAGTGGAGTAGATATCATATATGAACATTGTTTATTGCGGTTTGGCATAGACATACGAGGTAGGTTATAAGAGGATTCCATGCCTCTGGTCAGGTTTTAACAACAACGTATCTCACCCATTAGGGAAGATCAAACTCCCATTCACGTGGGGGTGGAGGACAAGGTCAAGACGATAGAGTTGGTATCCTCTATGTTAAGTTCACTTTCGAAATACATGCGATCCCATGCAGACCCGTGATAGGGGAACTCAAGGCCCAGACATCCACAACCCATAAAGCACTCTCTTCCAAACCCCACGGGGTCTTGCCTAGGTAAAGTCCTCGTACGAGATGGTATCTTCGGTGTCACCAAACGGAGGAAAGGGAAAGTCAAAAGAAGAAGGGGTTGAAGAATAGATCCGAAATGAGAGGTTCCCGGAACGACTAATACGGGTAGGGGCTCAACTAAGTGACAAATGTAAAAGTGCTCTTAAGGGATTTCTTTTGCTCAACATAGACGTCTTTGCATACCAACATAGTGACATGTGAGGTATACTCCAAGTCTTGTTGAATACAAACTCACCACCCATAGCTGGGTACAACCGGTGAAACAAAAGAAATGAAGCATGGGGCCCGAAAAGAGAAGGGCAACGTGCAAAGAAACAAGGAAGCTCTCGAGCACCGGAATAGTGAAGGAGGTACAATACCCCACATGGATCTATAACCCGGTAATGGTAGGGAAGAAGGATGGGGGATGAAGGATGTGTATGGATTTCAAGGATTTAAATAAGGCATGCCCCAAGGACTATTACCCCCTCCTAGAACTAGACACGTATATAGATTCCCTGGCAAGATAACCTTTGAAATGCTTCCTTGATGCGTACAAGGGCTATCATCAGATCCAAATGTCCCTGGAAGATGAAGAGAAAATGACATTTATAATACATGAAGGAGTTTTATGTTACTTTAAAATGCCCTTCGGCCTCCAAAATGCTGTAGCTACATATCAAAGATTCATGGATATGTTTTCAAGGATCAGAAAGGACAGAACCTGGAGGTCTATGTGGATGATATTGTAATAAAGAGCACGGTAGAGAAAAATATGTTGGAAGACATAGTAGAGACGATACGAACAATGAAAGAAGTCAACATGAAGCTTAACCCCAGGAAATGTTATTTTGGTCTTGAAGAAGGCCCATTCCTAGGTGTCATAGTCACTAAGGGCGAGATACCTAGAGAAAACTCAAGCAATAATAGATATGAGATCCCCGAGGACCCTGAAGGATATCCAGACCTTAAACGGGAGGTTGGTTGCCTTAAACTGTTTTCTATCCAAGGTTGCTGACAAGACACTACCGTTCATGAAGGTTTTAAAAGAATGTTTGCGAACAAGTAAATTCAAGTGCGACAAAGAAGCCGAAACAACCTTCCAAGAGATGAAGAAATTAATGTGACCTACCCGCCTTGGCCACACCCATCCCGTGGGAGGACCTGATATTATACTTGTCAGCGTCCCGGACGACCATCATTGCAGTAATGATAGTGGAGAGACACACGACACAAATACCTATACTTCATCAGCCGTACCCTCAAAGGCATAGAAGAAAGGTACTTACATATGGAAAAATTGACGTTGGCATTAGTGTTTGCATCCAGGAGGCTGAGAAGATACTTCCAGGCACATAAAGTGATTGTACTTTCTAATCAACCACTCCAAAAGGTACCGAAGAGGCCCGAACTTTCGGAAAGATTAGCCAAGTGGGCGGTACAACTGGGAGAACATGCAATAGAGTATAGAACGAGAACAACAGTAAAGGTCGATGTCTTGGTAGTTTTTCTGGCGGAGGTACCAGAGGAAGAGGAGAAAGAACTCCAGAGATGGATAGAATTGGAAGAAAAGGAAAAGAGGGAACAGAAATGGCTATTTGGAGATTGCATACCGATTTGGCATCCATCAACGAAGGCAATGAAGTGGGGATAAAATTGATAAGCCCTGAAGGGATCGAGCTGACATATGCCATAAGACTAGACTTTGGAAATACCAACAACATGGCCGAGTACGAAGCTCTCCTAGCAGGGTTGAGGCTGGCAAAACAGGTCAAGGCATGGAACATAGAAGCATACTCGGATTCCCAACTTGTGGTTAAACAGTTCAATGGAGAATATGACGCCAAGGATAATACTATGGCAGAGTATGTACTAAAAGTCAAGGAACTGGCCTCCTCATTCTCATCCTTCAAACTGAATTATGTCCCTTGAAGTCAAAACAGGAAGGCTGACGCATTGAGCAAGCTTGTATCAATGGCCAAAGAAGTCAAAGTAGAAGTGTTGAAAACCCCCTCCATAACTTATAATGATATTTCTACAATGGAGGGGGGTAATGATTCCTGGATAACACCAATCCTACAGTACCTTAAGGAGGGGACTCTCCCAGAAGACGAACAATCAACCAGGAAGATACAGGTTAAGGCACTCCAATATGAAGTCATAGATGGGTAGTTACATCGAAGATCTTACCTGGGGTCATCCCCTAAGTGTGTGGACAAGGAAGAAGCAAAATACATGATTAGGGAAATCCATGAGGGATATGCGGTATGCATTACGGGCCCAAAACGGTAGTAGTAAAATAATGAATGTGGGTTTCTTTTGGAATGACATGTATAACAGTTCTGTCGAGGAAATAAATAGATGTGACAATTGTCAAGTGCACGCCCCGATAATGCATCAACACAAGCACTCCATGATTCCTGTTTCTACATCCTGGCCATTTCAGAAATAGGCCCTCGACATCGTGGGGCCCTTTCCTGTGGGTCTTAGAGGATTGAAATTTGTGGTTGTGGTAATCAAAATGGTTTGAAGCCAAGCCCCTAGCCAGGATTACGGGGAACAAATGAAGAGGTTTGTGCTGGATAATATCGTATGTCGCTTTGGCATACCCCAAAAGCTTGTCATCGACAACGGAATACAATTCGCCGGCAAGCCATTTAAACCCTGGTGGGAACTGATACTGATAAAACAAATCTTCACATCGGTGGCCCACCCACAGAGTAACGATTTGGAAAAAATGCAAATGAGAGTCTAGTGATAGGGATGGAAGGGATACTGGGAAGAAAGCAGAATGGCTGGTTGGAGGAACTACCCCATATCTTGTCGTCATACAAAACGATCCCAAAAACATCAACAGGGGAGACCCCATTTAGTTTAACATATGGGATGGAAGCAATGACCTCGACCGAAATTGGCTCTCTCAACGTAAGGTTGAGATTAAGAGGAGCATAAAACAAAAAGGACCTCTGGATATGCTAGAAGAAAGGCATGAAATAGTTGTCGTTCAAGAGGCGGAGTACAAAAGATAGATGGAACTGTATTACAATGCAAGAATGAAAAAAACTCAATTTAGTCCTGCGAGATCTGGTCCTCAAGGAGAACGAGGCAAGTTTGCAGGAAGGCACCGGGACATTAGGACCTAAATGGGAAGACCCCTATCGAGTTTACCTGGGCAATGGAAAAGGTGCTTGCAAGTTGGAAACACTTAGAAGAGATCCCAAGAACTTGGAACCTCATGCAGTTGCGAAAGTATCATGTCTAGAAGAATCAGACCAAGAATAAGGAAACAATGCAAAGACAAGCAGGAGAAGAGCTCCTTTTTGGTCATCAATCAGGGAATTGGAATCCCTCTTTTGTGTAGTATCTTTTGATTGACTTTGTTTCAAGGGAGTTTCCAACTTAAATGGTAATGAATGTGTTAAATTCTACATCCATTTGAAACACCATAAAATGTGACAATATGCTTTGATGTATTAACCATAACAACAAATGAGGAGACCATAGCATACGTACCTACTAGTCCTATCCTTTAACTACGTGTATACCAGTACAAGGACTGTGCGATAAAGCCCGGCCATGGGGCAAGGACAATGTCGACTAGTCCAAATGACACAAAATAATTCACAACTTAAGTAAAAGTTATGTATTAGCTTTCTTTTATACATTACGAAATAACCCACCATTTGAATAATGTTATGAATAAGTTGTCTACCATAATAACAAAGGGCAATTCACAACTTAAGTAAAAGTTATGAATAAGCCGCGTACGACACAAAATAACAAGTACAAAATGGCCACAACTAGAAGGGGGAACAAAGAAATAACTATTTCATTACTCATAAGGCAATTACAACTTAAGAAAAGGTTACAGATTGAACTACAAATACAAACCGACACAAAAGTTTGACCTATTCCATCATCATGAGCAAAGTCAAATCACCATAGGCATAACTAGGCCAGTCTAAGCAGGAAGACGAAAGCCTCTTTTTTGGCTTGAGACACCAGCATAAAAAAGGAAGGAAGGATAGAGGCAACTAACAGCATACAAAGTAAAAGTACAGCAGTGATATATAAATAAGAAGGAAACATATAAAGCTAAACATAGAAAAAACCAGGACCTAGAACCATCCAGAGTTAACGAGGGCCCAACATAAAATCCCCCATAGCAAAACACCCAAAGTTAAATTATACCAAGTACAACCATATCGAAGTTTTGTTCTTAAAGTGAAACTGACAACAACCGCTAAAAGACTTCAAGGAGTTGGATCATTGGATGGGAATCAGGAAGAGACAACAAGGCTTCAAGTTCTGAGATGGACATGGAAGGATTGGAAGAAAGTTGCTCCAACACGGTAGGGGCCATTCGTTTAATTCCTCTTGAAGCTTGGCAAGCTGCTACTTGGCCTTGGAAATATATTTTAAAGCCCGCTTCCTATATAGGCCCTAAGAAGAATAAGCATATCCATCCTTCAGTCCGGATTAGTACCCCACATCCCAATAAGCTTGGTAAAGCTTCTCCAACGAGTCCTTGTATTCAAGAGTCCTAACAAGGTGGGTGAGAATCGGTTAAAACCCTGGGACACCAACGAATGCCGATCAGAAGCTAACTTTTAGTTATCGTCTTGAATCATTGTCATCTCAGCATGTAAACTTTCAACATCCTTGGAAGCATCAGAAGAAACAGTTTGAAAATACTTAAGATTAGCCTCCAACTTCTCCTAACGCTCCAACAACATCTCGCATTCCCTTTTCGAACTAACCTCCTTGTCCCTAGCCGATGACTCTGCACAATGCAAGTATTCCAAGACCTTGAACAGAAATGGATCACAAGACCAAGGAACAAGAAGCGACCAAAATAAGCATCAACGTGTAATACAAAAGGACCATACCTCCTCTACAAGCAATCTCTTAGCATTGAAGACATGATATTGCAGATAGTAGCAATGGACTGAGATGTAGGTAAACGAGATATTAGATCCTCCTTCTCCTTTTCCAAAGCCGGCACCCCGGTAAAACCCTCATATACAGCTAGACAATACTGATCCTTGAAGATACATGAGTCCAGTGACTAGTAAGTATATCTTTGAGTTGGAGGGATGGCATTCAACATAAAGTCTCGGGCAACATCCCCAATATTGATGATTGTGGAGGTAGTAACCTTCCAATCTGGGATGTTGGGTGTCAAATAACTTTCCCCAAACAAGGGGGCCAAATGTGAAGCCCCAACCAAGGAAAGTGGAACAGTAGCTCGATTTTGATCCAACAACTTGGCAGGGGGGACTAGAGGCAATATCAACAACATCCACATGTTCGGTAGCTTCAACACATTTTTCTCCTTCGAAGCCGCTGAAGCAAAAGGAATGGAAAGACTGGTGGGAACCTAGAACAACTTCTCCTGTTTTTATTATAAAAAAGGAAAGGGGAAGAAGAGAGACAAAAAAGAAACAAGGAAATGTAAAACACACAAACAGAAATACAAAACATAACGAGATACAGGTTCTTGGATAACTTACAAAAACGGGTTTTTAAACAAGGCCAACAGAAGGCCTGGAACTCTTCAAATGCTTAGACAAAGAACCCTTGCTTGCAGCAGGAGCCGTCTCCGATGGGTTCGAGAGGGAGGCTTGGAACTTTTTACGAAGACGGGAACGTATGCTCTGGCCCTCGGGCATCGGTTTTACAACAACAACCATAGGATTAGACTCAAGTTTTAGTTTGTGAGACAAAGGAACCTCAAGTTCATCTTCCCTGCTGCTAAGTTCCTCCATGTGGGGATAATTATGAGAACCCTCAAAACTTGCTGAGTGGAACCCCCCGAGAGGGAGTCCTACTGACGAGATCGACAGCAACAGCGGGATCTTCAGAGGGACCACCATCACCATACAAAAAGACATACCTTTAACATATGCCTGCAACAAGGACCACAAGGACACCTCTACAAGACAACCAATAGACAATCAACATCAACACTAGAGCCCTATCAGAGCATATCAAACAAAAAGTATATGTATAAGGGGGGGGGGACCACACACCAACACCATCCAGAATTGCCCTAGGACTACGAGAGGGAAAAGGGCTTAATCCTCCCGTGGCCAAGATCCCTTCAGAGAAATTGAAGGCACGTGTGGGATTTTCACACATTAACTTCCATAAAGGATCATCGGCAACAAATACTGGAGGGGCTTCATCCTCAATAGCAACTGAGGGGTCTCGAGATCGTAAAGGCTCTGGTAACATCACTGGGAAATGAAAATGAACTTGTTTTTTCATTTTTTGGGATAAGTAGAAGTAGGCATAAAGCTGTAACAAAGGGGGAGACACGCTGTCTTTCCTCTTCTCAAATGTGAACCAATCACCATCTACCTTCCAGTGATAAAAACGACGAAACAAAGGCACTAAACGGGCACCAACAAAAGCAGCACAAGTAAGTTCAAAATGGAGAATCCTCAAAAAAGCTAAAGGATGAACCTGAGGGAAATGGATTCTATAATGCTTGAGTAATTCCATCTTGAAAGATGATATGGGGTAACGAACCCCACCAAAGGAAAACGAGGGAGTATATATCACCATACATTTAGATGAACAGGTCGCCAGCTCTAAAGGTCCCGACAAGTGGTGGGATACGATAAGTGGAAATAAAACACTAGAAATCATCCTGAGTCACCACGAAGTGGATCGTAGACCGATCTTTGTGATTCATGATGAAGAAAGAGTTGAGAAGAAGGATAATTCTTCTAAGAGAAGAAAAAGAGAAGTGAAAAGGCCAGTTATCAAAATGGTTGCATATAGAGGGTTAAAGAGCGGTAACTGTCACATTGTGGTTTGAATGAGGTCCTACTGGATCTCCCACGTGTGCCCACTAAAACCCCCACCGTCGGATCACGTTTTTAACAAAAACGTAGTCATCACAAGTTGAAGGGATATCTTTCTCTCAAAGGCTCCCACGGGATCTTCGGGGAAGGGAATTCAATCCAGGCACATTTACTAATGGCATGGACCAAGACTAGGGATGACTTGATGACGAGGGTTAGTCAATGGGTCTCTTGTGTCGGCTTATTTTCTCTTGCTATCACCGGGCCTGTTACGATCAGATAAAACACTAAGCCTAAAACAAGGTATTGAGCTTATATGCAAGAAGGTCAAACCTGGTCATAAAGTGAACACGTCAAATCCTTACCCTGCAAATCCAACCACTATTCCAGCTGGATATGCAAGATATGACCATTTTTCAACATTTAATGGTTAATTCTTTGAGAAGCAAAGGCGGCGAGTTTACTTGAAAGAATGAACCAACATTAATTGAAAAGTAAGATAGGATCTTGCAAAAAGTACAAGTCACATTGGATCCGGACACTCCTTTGCTCAGTAAAGAGTCTAATGGTCCATGGCAGGAAAGAGACCCACCTTGATAAGTGGCTTTCCTTGTTATAAGTCGAAGGAACGATCACAGATAAGGTAGGTACACAAAAACCTATCAAACAAGAAACACAAAAGAATTATTCTCACTACCACATTCAATACATTCAACACAAGATCCGAACCATTAGTGTAACGCTTCGCATTTTGTACTTTCCTTATTTAGAAAGTGTAATAGTGTTTCTATTAATGGAAACGTGTATTCGTATCACATTCGTATTTCATTGCAAACTTTGTAATCCGAGACTTTGATCGTTAATGAAATTAATACTTAATACATACTTGTCTTACATGCATTCGATCGTAAATACATGTTTACATACAAACCGATACTTGTTATAGGTGAAAATACTCATACATACACTCTCGATACTCAGAATTATACTTACATACATGTTATACGCTTAAAAACATGCCAAAGCACCAAATTTTAGCTTAAAATGAGGGAAAAACCAAGTTCAGGGACCAAATTGCAAAATCTGCCTAAATTAGGCTCTGGCGGGGTACGAGAGACAAGGCTCTACCTCTCGCGGGTGGCGAGAGACCTCGATCCTCAGTAGAATGCTTACAGCTCGCGGGTTGGCCTATTTTTCTCCACCTTTTTCACACCCAATCACCTCTAAACCTCATTTAACACTAAACCCTAACTACCACTATATATACAAGCTTCCTAACCCTCTTTTTCACTTTCTAAACACTTCTAAATCATCAAAACTCTCTCAAATCTACTGGAAAATCAAGAACAAGGCAAAAACTTTCTAGTGCAAAAGTGAGTTCAAACTCACTTTTCTCCATATTTTCTTCACCAATTCTTCCTCTACAAAGCTTGGAACACCTCTAGGAGTGTTTCCACAGGTTTGCCATGGCAAATCAAGGTGGAACATCACCATTATGAGGTCCAACCTTTTGTTTTGGAAGAAGACGTTACAAACTTTCATTAAACTTATGTTTTCTCATACAAACTTATGCTTCTTGTGCTACTAATCAAGTCCATGGTTAGTAAGCTTGGCCAAGATTGATTCATACAAATTGGAGTGTAAATCACCCTCCAAACTTTCTGTTTTAATAGGGTTATCAACCCACAAGTGATGAAACCTTCCGAGCTTGTCATGATTCTTGTGACAAGACTTGTATTTTGGTATAGGTGAGAATACTTGGAAGCCTTGGCTATCCTACCTTCATTCCACCACCTCACTTGATTTTTCATCTTGCTATCCCAAGTGCTAGACCCAAAGTGACTTAATCCCGTCTAGCCTCCGACACTTAGTTAACTCTTTCTATGGGAATGACTCACCCGGTTAAAGCTTGCTTTGCTACTTGGTATAGCGAGAAGTTGTACATTTTCTTTCGTTCATGACCATCCGAATCATCCTTGTGATGATTTGTATATTGGTGAATCTTACAAATGAGGTTAAAGGATGGTTATCCTCCTACCTCCATGTTTGACTTGTAATGGTAATAGGTTATATTATCTAAGTCTTGAACCTCTCGTTAATGATTCTAATGGGTATCTTGACCCATGAAATCACATCAACCCATGAGGGTTTAAATCTAGATAATTACTTTCTCATATACATACTTTTGCATACTTTAATTCCGAATCCGAATCCTCCGTTAACCTCCGAATGCTCACACACATTCGTTTACCCCATGTAGGGTAACCTCGGTGTTCCATCCTTCAAACTCTCCAACTATACATGGGAATAACAAAGGAAATTTTGCAAAACCGTGAGTATACTCGACCCCTTTTTACTTTTACACATTTGGGTGCAATACATGTATTTTATGCAAAATCACACAAACATGCTTATACATAAATCACAAAAACAATCTTTATACATACTTTTGTGCTAAACTTGAAATCACACATGCTTATACTTGACATGCTTATACTTAGTCATTAACTTCGATCAAGCCTCCCTTAACATGTATAGCGCTATAGGAGTAACGTACCGCCCGTAACTTGAGGTCATGTTAAGTTAAACACATATGGTCTTTTCATTGCTATGGATAGATTACGCTAGCGGGAAACTTTGGGTTGACTTGTATAATTGCATGATAGTTGAATGTATGTTAGCCTCGAGATTAGACATTCATGCATGAAGATTTGTTTAAAATTTTTATACGATGCTACTAATCAAACTTGTATGCTCGCCAATGCCTTATGTGTTGAACTATACTTTCACATGTATTGCAGGTTTATTGTTGATGATGATGACGTTGGAAACGAGTAGGATGACTTAGATACTCATCTAAATTTTGTGTTAGAAATGTTTTTGTACTTGTCTCTCGTTTCAAACATGTTGTATTTGATTTCAAACCGGTGTACTTGATCATTATCCATGAAATGAAATTTTGTTATTTAAATACTTGTCATTATTAGCGTTATGAAGTTTCGAGTAATCTCGTTCGTCTCACCTGATGTTTCCGCCATCGGTTGGGGTGTGACAATTAATTCCGACCAATTTATTGTGTCGGAATATAATTTATTATCTCGGCACGCTCTTATTCTCACGCTAGAGCTTGGTCATGGACCCCCAGGGGGGTCTTCCATGACGAGGCTAACAGTGTCTTGTTTTGCAGCTTTATTCTGGTGATCGAAGGGCACTCCGACGGACCTTCTAGATTAGACTCGAAGCTTGATTTTGGGGATTTGAAAAAGGTATCTTAAAAGATACAATAATTGAAATTGAAAATACTTATAATTAAGAACATGAAAAGTATATTTGATTTCAAACTTTGTATTATAAGGATTTATGGTTTGGGCTGATTTCTTATTGCTTATATTTTGTTGAAAGGTCAATTTTATAATTAATTACATTGGATATACTCATCTAAAAGTGATTGAAGGTGAAAGCATAACAAACGTTATACACGATTTCAAATAAGTGACTTCATTTCTTATTACTAGCCCATTCATAATTACATGTGATATGGATGTTAAACCTTTACCACTTAAAACAATACGTAGTAGTAAATATTTAAAGATTGGAATCAAATTGGGAAGTTGACTTTTGAAAGTTTGAATATTTGTTGCATCCTTGATTAATTTAATATGTTAGTTTATTTAAGTTTCTGTCGCTTATGAGTTTGGAAGTCTATATATAGAACTCATAGGGTTTGTTATCATTGACAAATTACAAAGAGCTTGAAGAAACGTTAAAAATCGAGGTAACTGATAAATATTTTGAAAAAAGGTTTGAAGAAACGCTAAAAATCGAGGTATGCATGTTTTCTTACTGCAAATACTTGATGAAAACCATATGTTGTATATAAATACATATATATGAAAACCATATGTTGTATATAAATACATATATATACGTACTAGTCGGTCAGACCGGGAACTGGGCATTAGTTTGATAATTTTGATAGTCAAACTGATGACCTATTTGTGCGGTCCAGGTTTGGACAAAAAAAAACTTTACGTGGTAAGATTCTCCAACCCTTATATTTTGGTGGTTTATGTGGAACTAATACTTAATTCACGAGTCCTCCAATAAATTAATCTTTCTTTTTTCTTTTTAGACTACGTGTTGTGGACGGGCTCTAAAGTGGTTTTATTAGAAAAAAAAAATGTTGTCATGTAGCGTTAAGTAGACGCACTTGTTTTCACCCTTCACACCACAAGGGGGTGTTGTGGAGGGGCTTTTTTTAATTATGAGAAAACATTACCGATCCGCTTATCCCCGAGACATCCACTTATGCTCGAGCTAAAGCACCTTCTTCCCGAGTGGACCAACGTTTCGGCTTACGTTGCGCCGATGGTGGGATCTCTTTTCAGAAACCGGTTGGGGTGTTCTTTCGGGTATAGGATTGGGTTGAAATTGTGTTTCGGGTATAGGATTGGGAATGAGATGGAATTATGTCATCGTGTTTGAGATGGCATTCCCACCCACGGACCCATATTGTTTGTATGGGTCGAACTGAATAGTGGGTCGATAATCTTTGCTTTGATCCATAGTGGCTAAAAAATTAAAAGTTATATTAAAAGAAAGAAAATGGATGAGGAAGGAGGTAATTGTTTAGGATTTGAAAGATTTGTGGGGTAGTATTTAAAACAAATTGTATTTTTAATTAACGGCTTCTTTTAACGGGGATTACCCATACAAGCCAATGGTCAAAACTATCTCCCCCACACCTTCAATACCCTCGCACCCATTGTCCCACGCCCCTTCCAAACCTACTTGTAGCGGTCTTAGCGACCTTGTCGTAGCCAACGTCACTCCTACCATGCCGAGTACCCATAACACATGGTCGTTAAAGCAATGTCTTCATTATTTTGTGTCATTTATTTTTCTTTTATGAAAGCAATACATTTTTTTCTAAATATAAGTTATATTTAATAATTAAGTTGTACTAAACTGTTTAGTCTAACACATAGTAGTTAATTTATATTTAATGTTTACATATTTTAAAATTTGTAATTAGGTTCTTTAAGTTTGTCCCACAAGTGAAGGAGCTATAAGACTTAACTGTTGGTGATAAAATTAAATTGCAAAGTTACCAATTGAATCCTTTTTAACGGAAATGATACTCTCTTGTATTTTACACCAATTATACAAGAATACCAATTGAATCTGGGTTAGAATTTTTTTTGTATGGTTATAAACTTTGTTCTGTACTTTAAACTAAAGATGAGTTCGCTGCACCTGAAGAGGACGCTCAACGTTTGATGCCAATTCCAAGGTTAGACGACTCACTACATTACCCAAACAATTCGATTAGGCCTGTAAATGAACAGAACATAGGCATGTTCGTGTTCGTTCATTTAACTTTAACCGAACATATAATCAAACATATTTTTTTGTTCATGTTTGTTTATTAAGAAATTGAGCATGTTCATGTTCGTTTAAAGTAGAAACGAACAGTTCACGAACATAACAAAAAAAAATAAGTGAACATATTTGAATAAACATAAATTAACATGACTAGACAAATATAAACGAACACAAATGAACGTAAATTAACAAATATAAAAAACGCAATTTAATATTAGTGAACACAAACAAAAAATATAATACTAATAAATAACAATTCATCCGAAAACTCATCTAAATAGGGTTCATAGATACTAAAATTAGTATTTTTTATATAAATATTAAGTATGTGATAAGATACGATCTAAGAAAATTTTTAAATTTCATTTTTATTACTAAAAAACTCAATTACTAATTAGTTATATTTATATAAGTAGTTAGAAAACCTAATATTTATATAAATATAACTATTTATGTATTTGCTAAAATTTAAACGAACTTAAATGAACGAACACAAGGTGTGTTGATGTTCGTTCATTTAATTAAACGAACAAATTTTTTTGTTCGTATTCGTTCGTTTCTTAAATAAACGAATAAATTGCACGAACATAAACGAACTTCTCGCCGAACAAGTTCACAAACAGTTCATGAACATTCGATTCGTTTACTTGCCTACATTCGATTGCTAACATCCATAGCTGTAGTATTTCTGTTTCTTGCTTTCTTAGCATCTTGCTAAAAGAGTTCTGTACTTGCAGTGGTTTGTTTTCAATAATATGTTTGGTTTGGCTGGTAAAAAAAGCAATAACGATTTCGTCATCACTAGATATATATATTTATTAGCTATTTGTACTTATTTGACCTTTTTGTTAAGAACATTCTTAAATGTTTCTGAATATAATTGTTATAGACTTCTACACGATTAATTTGTAAGAAGATTGTTTATGATTATGTTTTCTCAAATATCGTCTTATTAGAATACAAATATTATATCTTTGATGTATTTTCATGAAGCTTCATGATAAACATTTCGAAATGAAGCTTCGTGATAAACATTTCGAAATGAAGCTTCGTGATAAACATTTCGAAATTTGTGTATAGCCCTTTTTTTAATCTAAGCTATGTTGTTTAAGGCATACCATATTTAGATTATTTTATATTTCATATATATCTTCCCATTTTCGAAAGTAGTAGTTTCAGTAAATATAATCCATTCATTTGAAGAATATAAAAAACACTTATATTTTTTTGATTGGTTGCTTCCGAAACTAACTAGATTTTGCCCCATTCCGCGTTGCGGGGCACTAAACCGAATATTTCTCTCTCATAATATGTACGTCTGAGTTTCGGTTACTTGTATATACTACTCATAAACACGATCTTAAAAAAATACATTGAGTCAACCAATTAAAATAAAACATTATCATAAATTTGCTTAAAAAACAAAAATTATGAAAAAAACTATAATTTAAAAATACGGGTAAAGTTGTAATTTTTCAGGACAAATGAGCGTGTGCCAGGCAGTTGTCTGACACGAATAAAAATAACACCGAGTCAACCAATTAAAACAAAACACTACGACAGTTTTGTCAAAAAAAAATTAGAACGATGACACGATTGTAATTTTACACTGAGGGCAAAATCGTAATTTGACTGGGAAAACAAACAAAAACGATGAAAAAATATATATTTAAATTGAGGGCAAAATCGTAATTTGGATGGGAGGAAAAAAACAAAACTAATGGCAAAACTGTAAATTTAAACGGGCCAGATCGTAATTTTGAACCGAGGTCAAAATTGTATTTTTTAGTTGGGGGTAAAAGCATAATTTTATTTTGAACTGTGAACAAAAACATAATTTTGAACTGATAGCAAAATCATAAATTTAAAGCGGAATAAATTGTAAATTAATTGGACCAATAGACGAGTGTCAGGCAATTGCCTGACACTATCCCCCAACTTTTTTGTATTGCTGATACTATTCCTTTAACTTTCTAGTTGTCTGGCACTATTCCCATAACTTTCTTTGTATTTGCCTGACATTATCATCTAACTTCTCTTTGTTGCCTGACACTATTCCCTCAACTTTCTTTTGTATTTGCATATACTATTCCTTTAACTTTTCTAGTTGTCTGGCACTATTCCCATAACTTTCCTTTGTATTTGCTGACATTATTCATCTAAGGCAATTGCCTGACACTATTCCCCCAACTTTCTTTTGTATTTGCCTGATACTATTCCTTTAACTTTTCTAGTTGTCTGGCACTATTCCCATAACTTTCCTTTGTATTTGCCTGACATTATTCATCTAACTTCTCTTTGTTGCCTGACACTATTCCCTCAACTTTCTTTTGTATTTGCATGATACTATTCCTTTAACTTTTCTAGTTGTCTGGCACTATTCCCATAACTTTCCTTTGTATTTGCCTGACATTATTCATCTAACTTCTCTTTGTATATATAGTAAATAAATAAATATATCAATTAGGAAGGAGGGGCATCCCCGGATCGGGCGATCACCGTAAAACACCACCGCATTTTTTTTAATTATGTGTATTTCCATCTTTTTCCTTTATTTGTTTTTTTAATAATTAATATATTAGCTTCGGGTAAAGTTTTTGATTTTGTCATAATAATTTTGTTATTTCTAGCATTATAACACAAAACATAAGTGGATAATATATAAAAAATTGTATAAGATAAAGGGGCAACAAATGTGCCGTTGTCTCTTTTTGAATAGCAAAACTAAGGGTTTTTTAAAAACTACAATCATAGATCTCGAGGTCATAACATTACTATGCATGACCTTTTGAACTCAGCTAAGTAGGTCCACAGACTCTAGCGCACGGAAACTAAAAGTATCAAAAGCGAATGAGATAAACACGTGCTGATTATTTTAAACAAATGTTTATGCAACGAAAACATTTAAGGTTTGAAGTGTTAATTCAAGTTGATAGAATCAAAACGATTAAATAAATTGAACCTTTATTGTATAATATGCACTAATAACAATAAAATAACTTAATTAATGTGCAATATATATAGGGGAAGGATGCATTAAAAAAAGTGGATTTTGCCTAAGTAGCTTAAGAAATATTGTGATGATAACATGTGGCACTTCTTATAAGTAGGAAGGAATGACATTTTGTACTAAAACATGTTGTTCAGTGTGAAAATCACATGTGGCACTCCTTTTGTATTCTAAAAAATACAAAAAACAGTATAAAAAATTATAGCACAAAAAAATCTAGTACAAAAAATACAGCAAAAAAAATTCAGAAAAAAAATTAAGACAAAAAATTCAACAGAAAAAAATTAGCACAAAAATTAGTACAAAAATCTAGCACAAAAATATTATATAACATAGAAATACAACATATTTTTATGGGTTTTTTAGTCATCATATTTTATATAGCAATATAGTACTTAAATTAAAGATAAAAAGACGCTCGATTTTATGATGATTTTTTATGTAAAATAATGTTGTATAGAAAGTTATGACCGTTTAAAAAATGAGGGTGGAATATGCATGTAACTTGCACGTGGAGAAAAGAAAGCCAATAAATAGGATTTTTCTAAAATACCCTTACACTTCTTTTTTTTTCTACATTTTCATCTTAACCATTGATTTGAAAAATGAATGATTAATATTCGAGTAAATTACACGGTTTGTCCGTTAACTTTACACCAATTTGCATCGTATGTCCTTTATCTTTAGAAATTAAACCGAATGTCCTTTATTTGAAACTTTTGCACACCACATGTCCTTTATACTAACCTCCGCCATTTTTCATGGTTAAGACTAATCATGTACCCTCAGATAAGGGGCAAAAATGTCATTTTATCGTTTTTATTTAAATTACGTGTTTTGTTCTTAAAAAAATCTCATGTTTATATATATAGGGAGATGATCATGATAAAACTAGATATAAATAAGAAAACTAAAAAACTACACAAAAAGTCTAAAAACACACCAAATTTTGTTTTTTACATTTTTTTATTAAAAATCGATATTTTTAATGTATAAAAGAACTTTAAAAAAAATTAGTATTGCACATATGCATATTATGTATATGTTGCACATGCAATTTAGGTTTTGGGTTTTAGAGCTAGGTTTTTGGGAGGTGGCGGGTGGGGGTTTACGTTTAGGGTTTTTTTTTGTTTTTTAGGGGGAGGGTTTAGGTTTTTTTTGAGGGGGGGGGGGGGGGGGTGGTGTGTGTGGGTGGGTTAGGGGTTTAGATTTTTTTCGTAATAATGGACATGTGTAGTACTTATAATTTTTTTATATAACAAAATTGCGAAATTTAATAAAAAAAATTGGTATGTTGTTTATGTTTTTTTAGTAGTTTTTAGTTTTTTCATGATGTATCCTATATATATATATATGGCTGAGTTTGTTACAGAACTTTAAATAATTGCAGAACTTTCATTATATATATATTTTTATATTTATGATATTTTTATTATTTATTTTATGTATTTTTATGATGAGATACATGTTAAGAGTAATTTACATATGTATAATAACCAAATTATATATACGTGTAATAAGTAATTGCATATATGTAAAAGAACATGTTTACATATGTGTAATTATAAATTTCATATAGAAAATGATAAAACGAGAGTTCTGCCTCTCATGTGAGGGGCACATGATTGGTCTTAACCATGAAAATGGATAGAGGTTAGTATAAAAGACTTGTGGTATGCAAACGTTTCAAATAAAGGACACTCAGTATAATTTTTAAAGATAAAGAACACACTATGCAAGTTGGTGTAAAGTTATAGAACAAACCATGTGATATACTCTTAAGATTCATTTTCATCCTACTTAGGTAAAATAAACTTTTTATTTGATATTAAACCCGTAATTTAAATTTATTAATACACCTTAACAACATATACCTTTACGGTATATGTTATACAAACATTTTTAAATACCATACGTTTTATCAAATAGGTGTTAAGTACTTGTGAAAGAAGAAAAATTAAAATCATGACTTGAAGCGTGTTATCAAACAGGTGTTATACAAGCATTTTATTTTTATCTGTAACTTTTAAGTTTATGTTTCTATTTTTTATTTTAGTTTTAATGTAAGATTTTTTGTAAAAATTTTAAAGAAAACGTGTTGTTACTTTCATATTTATTTTATGTATTTAAATAGATTTTTAAATTTATTTTATTTAAAGAATCAAGTGATACGAATAGTTCAAGTGATTGGTACCAAAAGTGATATAATTAGGTTTTTTAATGATGGTGTGTGTGGATGAGTGGCCCCTCCCCCTCATAATTTACATTTTTTAATCCGTAAAACTACGTCGTTCTAATGTCTTGCCACAGATAATCTTTTCATGCCATAGCAGAGGCAACCTTTGAATATGCGCCTCAAATTACATTTAATGGAAGTATGCCTCCTAGGCACTACTACCTTGGCAACATCGCGGGAAACCAACAAGTTGTTGTGATATGTTGTATCCTTGTCGTCATGTCAACATCAGGTCTCTTGTTGGATGTTGTGATGAACGAAATCAGAATATTCTGGTGTATGAATACATGCCAAAAGGTTCACTTTATGATTATCTTCACAAACGCGAACCTTGACGGTGGTGCAACGCCTGGAGATCTGCATAGGAGTGGCAGAAGGTATACGTTACCTTCATGCACGAAACCAATAGAGTAATAGCTCATCGTAACATCAAGACTGAAAACATTCTCTTGGATCGTAATTTTGTTGCTAAAATCTCAGAATTTGGATTAGCCAGGATTGGTGATGAATTAAGCCTAAAAGATGATGTACACGCGTTTGGTGTTGTCTTGTGGGAAGTGTTAAGCGAGAAGCACCCATTGCGTGCGCATTATATTAGGGCACGTGAATTAAACAGGAACAGACAAGTTGACCAGTGTATCTCTGAATATTGTGTTTGGCGATATGTGGAAGCCAAATAGTGGACTGTTTGGCCGAGGATCCAAACAACCGCCCTAATATAGATGAAGTGGTGAATCAGCTTGAATTAGCATTGAGTTGGCAAAACCAAAATGGGAATGGATAGTGTTGTCGAATGATCATGTGCCGAGAAGTTAGACAGATTGTTTGTCCAAGGATGTGCAGGAAAGCGCACATTTGGATTTAAAAAATGTCCACAAGTTTATATTTGTGGAAAGTATAGTGAGGAAGATCATGTTATGTCTTGTTGTTCTTTCTCTTACATTTACAGTTTGTTTTGCCAAAATCATGTTGTGTCTTGTTGGTTGTTTGTCTTACATGTGAAGTTTGTTTTGTCAAAATCG